>JANRMT010062821.1:31467388-31630116 GCA_026402145.1 Polypterus bichir lapradei | reverse complement strand
TGTTTTATTGTTTGTTTATTACAATTATAGTTATTGTATAGGTATTTTACACTTACTTTACATTACTCAGGTACCCATTTCCTTCATCATTCCAACCCCCATTACCATGTCTATCGAGGTAATCACCATCAATCAAAGAACTGTCACTTACCGAGTGGTTTCCATGCCCGGAGATGGCACCTACCTTTTCCATTCTCTGTGTTACATTTTGCACGGCCATATCAGGCTCACTCTTGATATCCGGAAGAACATTGTGTCTTATGTATTGAATGACTGGGACATGTTCAAGGTGTGGACTGATGACGGTACAGGAGATAATTATACTACACAGGAGCACTAGAAGAGTGAAATGCTTAAGCCCTTCACCTATGGTTCTGCATGTGAGTTGATGGCTGCCGCTGAATTGTTCGGTTGGTGCTTTCAAGTGTACCGAAATGGCCAAATATTTTACACCTTTCGACAACCGCCAATGCCTCTTAAACATCTTACATTCACAGGTGACGATTTCAGTAGTGGACGCTTTGATGTTTATGAATGTTTAAACTCTCAAAAGCTGGATGTGAAGTTATCGATGAAACCGGTTGTAAGCTTACAACGATTGACAGATGCCGAATGTCACTTCAACACAAGTCCTGCAAATACTGTCGTAATTGAAACAAACCATGAACCTCAAACTGATTATGACAGCAGCAATCCAAGCTGTGAGATTTGAGACAAGATTACTGTTCACATGGCCAACTGTAAGTTGCATGCTCAAGAGTAAGCTCAGCGCACAGCTTGGTCATGTTACAACCGGAGGGCCGAACTGGCAATATGGTATACAAAGAGATCCTTAACAAATAATTATTGGCATATTTTCCCTCAGTTTAAAAAGGTTAAATTTTCTTCTTAATAAAAATTTTAATGCAGTACTTCGCCGCTGCGAAGCGCGGGTATTTTGCTAGTGCATAATAAACGCATGTCCTTTAGTTGTTGTCATAGGGCTGTTCATTTTAGTGTTGTGCTATGATTGAGTTATCGGTAAAGTTTTTAAAACAAGACATACCACTTTGTTTCTTTACTGCAAAATTTGGTTCATTGATATGCTACTATTTTCAAGGTGTACATCCAGTGTGAACACACCTTCAGGCCAAATATATATTTTAAGACCAGAATTTTAATTCCTGAAATCCTTGTTGCATTTAAAAATGCTAAGTGTATTTTTTTGGAAAAGCTTTCGGTGTATGCAGGGCATAGTAGGGTACAAACTTAGAAACTCTCAAGGTCTTTAACTAATATACCATTATTTTTCTGTTTATGAATAATTTTTCTTCAAATGGTCATCACTTTTTTGTCTTTTTGATAAATAATTTTAATAAGAAATTAATATTAAATCTCTCTTAAATAAAGCACTCCTGGAAGTTTGACTAGTAGTTTAATTTGTGTTCCATGCCCATCTATGCATGTCAGTGTGACATTATTCCCCAATTAACTTCAACTTTTTTTTTGCATGATGGCAGAATCGTTCCAGTTCTTAATTGTTGATGTTAACGTTAGGGCCTAGTTTGCTCTCTTTACTCAATTTACTGTTACAGGATGCTCCTCTCTCAGACTGTTCGGAAACTATTGATGGGCTCGATCTCACAGAGCAGACCTATAGTCCTGCTAAGTCTATTAGAAAGGTACTTGCACTGTCGTTAAGATAATTTTGCATTTTTTTTTCTTAAAGACTTCACTGGTTGATCTTATTTCCTGTTTTAAAATATAAAAAAAAAATCACACCGGATAATTTTGTGCATTGGGCATTTTATTAAACTTCAAATACGAGTTCATTTTAAAAATTTTATTTTAAGCCATTTGGGGAAAAACATTTAAGACAAGTACAGTACAACATATGCCTTTTACACATGTTTATCATTTACCTGATATTGTTATGGAATCTGAAATTCTTTGTATATAGTTTTAATCGTAATCATCTACAATAGTGTTGGCAGTTAATTATAAATATTGTATTAAATGCATTGTTGTTGTTGTTGTTCCTTACGAGTAATGGCTATTTCAGCATACTTTGTCTCCTATGAATTGTCTTGGCAGCATATTATTACGTGATGTCTTGAATTGATTTAGAAATTCTTGTAATGAAATAAAGCCTTTTTTTGCTAGGAAACTACACTGGGTATAAACAAAAACCTTTGTGTTTCCATAAGTTAGAAATAGAGAGCCAGTTGCCAAATACTGCATACATGCTTTAAATACTGGGAACTCAAAACCTCATTTTAACACTCTGCATTACTAATAAACTGCACTATTGCTTTGTTTCTGTGTGATGGTTTTGTGCATTATGTAAATTTAAGGAAAAAATTTTCTGTTATGACAATAGTAATATTTAATGTGAGGTTACAGTTTAAAAAAAAATGTTAGCAAATATAAATGTATCCTTTTGGGTTTAGTAGCAGTTGATTTAGCCTGCATTTTCTTCCATATCAAATATCTAGTACTTTTAATTTGATTATTATACACGGTAAACCACCGATATCAGGAAATTTTGTATCAAATCATAAACTCAGGTACACACAACCTGTGGAACTGCAGTGTAACATTTGTACTTAATGGCCATAATTTCTTTTTAATTTGTTTTGTTTATAATTCAGTATTTTTTAATGTATTTGTTGTTATACTGTTTTATATATTTATTTTGATTACACTAACTTTATTTGAAAACTTAGCTGAGGAGTCCAGTTTTTGCACTGCAGGTGTTCTTTGGTTCTCCTTCCATTGTTGCCATTTGTTTGTCTCATTAGTGCAGTAATTGGTCTTAAAGTGAAGTGCTAATTGATGTATCAAACAGTGCATGTTTTGTAAATAGGGTCTACCAGTTAGTGATGCTGATCAGACCTTCTGTAAGTGATACCATTCAGGTGGCTTTAAAAGACTTTTGTTCATCTGAGGAGGGAGCACAGAGTGTTTTGCAGAAAGCAGGAATCTGCTGGAATTCTGTTGTAGTGGTTTGTGCAACTAGAGTTAGTTCTACAAGATCATCACTTGTACCACAAGAGTGGTCTGTTCAAAGATAGAGAGGGCAACATGCTGGTATGAGAGTAAAAGCAAGACAAAAAGGATTTAGAATTGGTCTGCTGTCCATGGTAATGGGTAATGTTTGATCACTTTCAAATAAGATGGATGAACTATCAGCTCTCAAAGCAGGTCATGGTGTGTACAGACACAGTAGAATTTTGTTTGAAGGACAGCTTGGTTAAACCTAAAATACCTTAAGTATTTTAATACTGGACGAATTTAATCTTAATCGAGCAGACAGAGACCCAATGCGTTGTGGAAAAAAGACAGGAGAGGGACTGGTTATCTATATGAATGAGGAATGTTGCTAAAGGGAGCATATTAAAGTTAAAGCTATAGTTCGCAATTCATTGAAATTCTGACTGTCAGAATTCATCTGTGTTACTTGTCCTGGGAGATAATTTACATTATTCTTGTATTCCTTGCTCTGTAAATGGGGACTCGGCAACAGAAATAATTTGCTCAGTCACTAACACTTTAATGATGTCTCAGCCTTACACTGCAGGTTTAATATGTGTGACTTCAAATATGCGACTTTGAAAGAAACTGACAAATTTCCATCAGTTTGTTTCATGTTCCACTCCAGGCAATACACTAGACCTGCTTTAATCAAATGTTAAAGGTGCCTTTAAGTGTAAACCCCTGGCACTTTTGGAGGTGCCCCCCCCCAAATAGCTGAGGAGTGAATTAACACAAAACTCAGTGCCATAATAAGAATGCTGCATATTTTCTGTTTGATACAGTAACACGGAGTACTTTCAGCCAACAAATTACCTAGCAGCACTGTGTCAAGAAATGCTACTGGGGATCCCTTATACCAGGGGTGCCCACACTTTTTCGGCTTGCAAGCTACTTTTAAAATGACCAGGTCAAAATGATCTACCTACATTAAAAATGATATATACTGAGTATCAGAGGTGGGTAGTAACGAGTTACATTTACACCGTTACATTAACTTGAGTAACTTTTTTAAAAACATTGTACTTCTAAGAGTAGTTTTACTGCACCATACGTTTTACTTTTACTTGAGTACATTTGTGAAGAAAAAAACGCTGCTCTTACTCTGCTACATTGGGCAACACTCGAATCTTTTTTACCATTAGAATAAAGTCTGACAGACAATTTTCAATCTGCTCCGTGTAGCGTATGCTGTCAAGTTGCGCACACACCTTCCATTGCGTCTCCAGCTCTGAAGCAAGGTTTTGGATGTTCCCCAAATCAAGGCGCTGCAGCTTTGAGGACAGTTGTTGAAATTTTCGTTTGAAAGCATTAACTGAGCTAATCATATTGACCATGGTTTTCTCTTTTCCTTGCAGCTGTAAATTAAGCTCATTCAACATGTTGGTCAGATCAGAAAAAAAAATGCCATGTCTAGCAGCCATTGATTGTTATTAAGTTGCTTGTATTCAGCTTGTTTTAACGATGAGGAGAAACTCCTTTTTCTCTGGCCAGGGGTCTTGAAATCTCAGCAGGAATTTCTCCTTCGCCATCTGCCTCAATGAAGGCATCTTTTATCATCACTCCATCTTGGAAGGACTTGTTATACTTAATGATTGAGTGACTCACCCGGAATGATGCTTCGATGTGTCTGCCTTTGCTTTTGAATTCAGAGTGAAAAATGACGGCTGTCCGATTTAACTGCGATTTTAGTTCCCTCTCCTTTCTCTTTCTCAGATTGCTTTTCGGAAGGAAGTCAGTTTCGTAGTTTTTATGAACAGTTCAAAAGTGACTTTCTACATTTTCCTTCTTTGGAATAGCAATGATAGATTGACAGATCAGACAAACACACTTCGATTGTGACATTGTGAGAGAAAAAAAATCCTCTTCCAATTCCACATCCAAACCATATCCAACAATTTTCTTTTTTAAATCCCTTCTTTAGTCAATATAAATTGGAAGGCTAACTAGATCACTTAGATAGCCGGAGTTTTGCAGTAGCACGCGCGTTTGATCGTGCATGCAGGATGACCAGTGTGTTAGAAGAAAAGAGATCTCAGACTGGCCGCCCTGTATGTCAATTAAGTGGCAAATGCCATAGGGAGGATATGATAGACTAACATTTAAAAAAAAAAAAAAAATTTTTTTTTGAATGCAACGCGATCTACCAGCACTACCTTTCCGATCTACTGGTCGATTGCGATCGACTTATTGGGCACCCCTGACTTATACTAACGGCAACACACCTGCATAATGCCTCACTGGTTTTTTATTTCTTTTCCTTTTTATTCATTTGTATGTGTGATCAGACCACAGTGTGTGTCTGTACATTTAGCTATCTAGTGAACATCTTTAAAAATCCAAATTCCCTTTGGGCACAAATAAAGTCTATCTATCCAAGTAGTAAGCAAATGTCTTTATAGAATGTCCATTTGTTTACTTGTTAATGTCACTGTTTTCTGAAGCTGGTTCTCTGGAGTCATAATAATTATGTCGAATTCTAATTGCAGTTCTTCTCCCACACTACTGTTGGAAGGTTTTAGAAGATAGGCCTTGTACAGTATATCCTTTGTAAAGCATAAGTGCATGGCAATGTAGACATCTGTAATCTGTTGCTTTTACTTTTAAATCTTACAAATAAAGGTGGATGTATGTTTATGTTTCTGTATAGCGACAATTCCCAATGGACCTTTTTGAAAAGTCAAAAGATTTGCCTGACCCAGCAGTGCTTAATAGTACAAAAGACATGCGTATGTCCACATGCTTCTTTGCTATTTACATCCAAGCACAGCATTCATTTGGATAGTTCAGCTTGACCTGAAAGTAATGCAAACATAAAGTTCACAAATCCTTTTAGAGACAGACTGTTCAAAATGTCCAAATTGTGCTGACTTCTCCAACCTTTAGGCATTGGTTAATTAATCACTTATTATATGTAGCCACTCTGGTGCATTTCAGATTTTTTTCAGGAGGATAAAGGTGCACAAAGTCTGTCCAGAGAATACTTGCCTTTTTAAAATATAGAAAAAATGTGAATACATGTTTGAGGTTTCATGTTTGTTTGTTTCATGCATTTGAATTATAATGTATATTCAATTATATATTGGAAACACAAAACCATTTGTTAAGCAAAATATAAATTACTCAATGCCTAAGCATTACACTATTTTAATACATTATATTAGTTTTGGATCATTTTTGTGTTCTCTGCATGTTTATATCAAACTCTGCTCCACACACCAGGAGTTCTGTACTTCATACTTAATTACTAGCCAGTGTTACTAGGTGAGACATTCCAAAATTTTCAATCAAAAGTGCTCAAATTAGTAGGTTGATGATGTAGCCTTATGAGATTGGATTCTTATAAACTAAAGAGAGTGATTTAATGCCAATATCTTTTTTTCTTGTAAAGACTAAGTTATGCACAAACTATTTCTTCTTTGTGAACTTTATTCTTTTCACACAAGCCTCTCTGTTCACACAGTGGGTTTGATTTCTTACAAACCTTACACAAAAATAACAGCTATAATGCTTGTAGTGTCCACAGTTCATGAAATGCGTCTCATTTATTCCTTGTGCATGTTTTTCACAGTGCTTAACCAAAGTAATCGTTTCTGCTACACTTCAGTTCTGGTGGTGTAACAACTCCCAGTGATAAAACTGGAATAGTCTAGAGTAATTCCAAGTTTGCTTTATTTTTAAAGACTTCTTTTTGTAGTTATTTGTCTATTTTTAATTTATTTTGAAATGATTTTTTTCTTTCCTGTTCTGGAGTTAATGGCATTTGCAGATAAAAGCTTTCCGTCACATGTGGTTAGCTGTTTGTTAAAAAGAACACTAACAAATATTGTATAAGCTGATTATAATGTAGTGTTAATAGTAAAATTATTACATATGACCTTTCTTAGTGCATTTTTTGGATTTTTCAGTAGTGATTTCATAAACATGTTTGTTATATGTACGTTATTCCTCTTCTACTATTCCAAAAAAAAAAAAAACACTCTGTGGGTATTCCACACATGTCAATAGTGTACTTTTATATATATATATATATATATAATACATACAGTACACCACTGGTACATGTGTTTAAAAACTCCTTTTCATGGATTTTATTTGTCAAATGTTTAATATCTCGCAAATTCTATTTCATGGTAGAAAATCATACGGCACATTTTCACATTTTATATTAAACTAGGATTGTAATGTAGGCTATATGTCATCAGATTATTACACAAGATAACATATGCATATAATTAACTCTGCAGCACTGATAATGCATTTCAGTTGTGTTATAGTATTTCATCAACAGCCATATTAGCTATGTACAATATTAAATCTACTTTTAAATGTTTTATGGAACTTTAGAGACCTATAATTATGTCATAAATATCATCTTTGATCATTGGTTCATTAAGTACTCTTTAAGGTACTGAAATTTCACAAAAGCTTGATAATTGTGATATTTTGTAGCAATGGTTTTTTCTTCTTACTAGTGATCTTGTACATTTTCCTTTGTTGCTGATTTAAATTGATTTAAATCATAAAACCTAAAAGGAAAAAAATAAAATTCATTGTTGTGAATCAGTATGTTGTTAGCAAAAAATTTACTGTTTTTAATAAACAATAGTATATAGTTTTTATGTGTAAAATATAAGTGCTAAAGATGTGTACTTTGTATATTTTAGGGAGAGTTAGTAACTGCTTCTAAAGCCATCATTGAAAAGGAGTACCAGCCTAAAGTCATTGTAAGCACTACTGGGCCAAACCCATTCAGCAAATTAACTGACCAGGAACTAGAAGAATATCGTAAAGAAGTAGAACGCAAACAGAAGGGAGAAGAAGGTAAATCTTGATCACAGTATCTGATGGAACAACTTTATGTTGCAGTTTTACAGTTGAGATATTTTTTTTAATTTGTAAGAGTAATTTAAAATGGTTGTTTAAAACATCTTACCAGTAGCTTTTTTTATGAGAAAGCTGAATTCTGCATATGTATGTATTTCATATGGTGGGGTACAATTTTATTAGCACTACTGTTTACTTTCTTTTCTGTATTTTTATGTCTAAAACCAGACAATAGCAGTAGAATGTATTATAATAGTTTCACCTTATTTCAGGTTTTTATTAGTTGTAATTTTTTAATTGACCAAATGTATTTATTTTTTTTAATTGATTGTCTAAAGTTTATGACAATGAAAGTTACATATCCAAGTTTAATAAAAGGGCACCACCTGTATATTTTTTTTCACTGTTTACCTCATTCGTATCAAGTAAGCAGAAGAGGCTAAGAAGCTGTTGTCATTACATATTTTATTGCAAAATTATATCCATAATCCATTTGTTTTTTAATTGATATGCTGTAGTTTAAAGTTGCATGCTAAAACTGAGTCTCCAATTTAAGATAATAGATTATATCATTTATATGGTTAATTTGCATCTGTAGATATTTTAATGATGCAGTTTTATTTTTATCATCTTAACTTGATTAGTTGAAATATTACTGTTTCATTCAACTTTAATGGAAAAACCAAAGGATATCCTGCTTGCAGTTGTGGATACGGTTTTATTCCACAGAGTCAGGTACATTTTTCCAAACAGGTTGTGGACACAAAGCCAACACAGGTGTACACTTGACAAATGTTTATACAGTGATTACTTCTGTCAAGTTGGAAAACTGTAGATATATAGGATATTGCAGAGTGTATTTCAGTCAGGTCTTTCACTGATTATTTCTCAACTTGAATAGACAAAAGAGCATTTCTTCTTCACATAAATAACTCTGCTGCAAACATCAAAAAATGTTTTGAACTACATTTTTGGACTACATGCAGCATTCAGTAAATTGAAAGTACCTGAATTTTTTGTAAATTTTTTTCTAGTGTTTCATAATTGTGCCAGATCTGTTTGCAATTGTTTTAATGAGTTGTGTGACACTCCTACATATGCATGCAGTCAGACAGCTTGGTGGAAATTGCTAAGTCAAATTGTTGCATAAAATGTGTACATTTGTAAAATTTAAGAAAAAAAGTTCTACTTTGCTTCACTGATTTATACCATGGTGTTTAAAAATTAAATAAAACAATACCAGAGATCTTTTTTAGTAAATTTGAAAATTTTTTGAAAAAATGTTTTCACTTTGTCATTATGAATCATTTTGTGCAGATTGATGAGCAAAAATGTCAATTTTATCCTTGTAAAATGAAATATACTTCATAATAAAGTATGCAGAAAGTAGAGGAGTCTGAATACTTTGAATCCACTGTATTTTACAGTATTTTTAGAAGAATTTAAAACTAAGCGATGCACTTTTTGCTAACAAAATAAAGTGCTCCAGGTATAAACAGTAAGAATGTGAAATTAATATTGTTCAATTTGTAATGTGGCTCTGTTTGTAACTGCTTACTTTGAGAGTTCTGTTATTATAACTGCTTTCAAAGATTTTTTTTTTTTTTTTTTTTTTACTATTTTTGTACTGTTTCTCACACATGGCTGTATTAGTTCAGTACTATATTAATCACTGATTTTAAAATGATTCCATTTTAAGGATAAGTTTGATATTTTTCAATCTTCACAGTCATGGTCTATATGTATTTGCCACATAAAATTGTGTTCTAAAGTGTTTTTTGTAAATTTTCAAAGTAACTTGTCTGTTCTCGTATTTTACAATGCAGCTAATGCACACTGTACATGGGTCCATAGGTAAATACACAGATAATTTCATAATACAGTACTTAAATTTTTATAGCCAAAAATGTTTTCAGGTATTGGTGTGTGTCTTGAAATTGCAAACATACTTCAAAACAGTGTATCTATGTAATTTTAAGAAGGTAAAAAGGAAAATACTAACCATTGTTGTGACATTCAACCATTTTAAAAGGAGGTTGTGCACTTTCCTCTGCCAATTGTCGTCGTCGTCGTCGTCTTCTGCAGCATTTTTTGGTGCATTCACCTTGAAAAGTCATCTCCAAGTGCTGCTATTGACACTGAATGTTGATGTCCTGATATGAATTGCTATTTCTGTTCTGTGGACATTTAGGCAATAATAAATGAAAAGGCACACTTTTGATCGTTTACATTCTTTCACTATAAAGAAGCATATTTCATTATTTTTGTGCTAGCTTCCACCAAGCAGTGGCATGCCCTCCTGGCTTACTCCACTTACCCAGGGTCAGTATGCCTCTCCCCGTATGCTGCTCTTTCCACAGGCTCCTCATTGGTGGCTATGCATCATCAGCACAATCTCAGTTGGCATTTTTTAACCAAACATGCTAACTGTATTAGTAATCTATCATGTGAGGTACAGCTAATAGAGCATCCAAACTAGGTGTGACTGTTTACAAGCTCTGCAAGTGCTATGTCTGCAGTCTTTGCGTTCACCTTCGCCTCCTAGCCCTCAGTGCCACCTCTGCTCATGGAACACCTTTTATACCCTGCTCTTGCAGGTAGCACAGAGATCTGCATGAATTTTGCCTATTCTCCCCATGTATTCACACAGACTGACTGTTATTTGTAGAAATCTCACTACACTGCCACTCAGTGTGAATCTCACTCTGTAGGCTATGTAAAATAACATCACAGAATGTAATGGGCAAAAAATAATATTCGTTTAGGAAAAAAAGCTAGGAGCTTGTTGAGTTGTTATAACTTCTACCCACGATGGAAGCTGTGAGCAGACAAGCAAAAAACAAAACAAAAAACAGTTCCAATAATCCATGATAAAATAATTATTTCTAGTTTCCTTTTGGTATCACAAGGATGCCTCATGAACATAAAAGGCATATTTTCCTAAATCGAAACCTTTGCTGCTTTGGTAAATTTTAGGTGCTGTTTCATTCACCTGTGAATCCTATAGTCCCATTTGAGCTGCACAAACAGACAGATCAAGTTGATTTTGAAATTTACAAAAAGTGCTTCACATCAGAACACATTTTTATGTGGTAAATTATTGTATACCACAATTGTCAAGAAATAACTTTGACCTGAATGATACCAAACGTATCCTTTAACTGTGTGAATGACAGTCATTAATAAAGTGGAAAGGGGTGTGTGAGTTCCAGTATGTCTTTGTCTTGATACTTGAGTTCTTAATTTTATAACCTTAAAATTTATTATATGATTATTTGTAGTACTTCTTTTAAGATAAAGGCTTACGTTTACCCATTACTAGACTTTTGTGTTTTTTTGGGTTTTTTTTTTATGTTTCAATATGTGATTGTTTCAAGATGTATCTGTTCTATTAAAACACATCATTAAAAATCTACTGCTCTTTTAACTAATCTTTAAAAACTTTCTTTACATTTCATTTGATAAAGCTGAAATATATATTGAAAATGTTTAGAATGTTAGCTGAATTCTGAATATACACTAATTTACAGTCTAAGCATTTTAACCTTTTTAAGTGGAATTTTCAGTTTTGAAATAAGATTGTTGCACTAGCTACAGTTGTATAATGTACACAAGACTAGGGCTGCCCTAGTTGTTTAGATTTTATGCACATTATTACACTCATGGAGCAAATTATTAGGAACACTATGCTAATACTGAGTAGGGCTTCCTTATTTTTCAAAATGACATTGATTCCACAAGATATTGAACACATTCCTTTGAGATTCGGGTCCACGTTGATCATGATTACATCACACAATTTCAGCAGATTTGTCAGCTGCACATTCATGCAGTAAATATCCCATTCTACCACATCCTAACTATTGGATTTGGGACAGTCAACTGGGAAGTCCACCGAAGAATGCTGAACTCATTGTCATGCTCATGAAACCAATTTGAAATGACTTTTGGTTTGTGACATGGTGCATTATTAGGGTGGAAGTAGTCATTAGAAGGTGGATTAATTGTGACCATGAAGGCATACACATGTTCAGAAGCAAAGTGTTCCAAGACTACATTCCCCACACTGTTACACCGATACTATCCTGGACTTTTGACACAAGGCAGGTTAGGTGCATGGATTCATACTGTTGATGCCAAATTCTGATCTTGCCATCTGTGTGCCTCAGCAGAAATCAAGATTTATCAGATCAGCATACTTTTTTCCATTCATCAGCTGCCTAGTTTTGGTGTTCCTGTGCCCATTGCAGCCTCAGCTTTTTGTTCTTAGCTGACAGTAGTGGAACCCAACATGGTCTTCTGCTGTTATAGTCCATCTGCCTCAAAGTTTTGCACTCCTGAGAAGCTTTTCTGCTCACCACAGTAACAGAATTGTTATCTGGGTTGCAAAAGTCTTTCTGTCAGCTTGAACCAGTTTGGCCATTCTCTTCTGACGTCTGTCTTCAACAGGGAGTATTCATCCACAGAACTGATGCACACTGGATATTTTTTGTTTTTCACACTATTCTTAGTAACCTCTAGAGATTGTGTGTGAACATACCAGGAGATCAGCAGAAGCAAATACTCAGACAAGCCTGTCTGGCACAAAAAATCATGCCACAGTCGAAAGCACCAGTATCACATTTTTCCCCATTTTGGTGTGTGATGTGAACATTAACTGAACCTTTTGACCTGTATTTGCATGATGATATGCATTGCACTACTGCCACATGATTGGATGTTTATATAATTGAATGGATAAGCAGGTGTCCTTAATAATTTGCACCGTGAGTACATTTTATTATGCAGTAAGTTTAATTATTGCATTGATCTTAGACAATTATTAAAATTACTTTCAAATATTTTTAGCATGCAGTCAGTGGTACATGTGCCAAATATTATATATTTAATTAGATGTATCAAAAGTACATTTGAACAAGCCTGATTTTAGTAATATTACTAATCAATGTAAGGGACCAACATTAGTTGTATTTTGTCATGTTGCCATGTGATATATGCATATATCCTCTCCATTTCATGTTGCTACACAAGGTGAAGCAATGGAACTGACCCAGTGTGACACACCCCTCTCAGTACTCATGAAGACAGAAAACAGGGTTGATTCTCATTGTGTTAGCCCAAAGGAATCACAGCCTTTGAACTGTACAAATAAACTAGAAGACATTAGTAAAGAAAAAGAAGCTGAGCATCTCTTCATCACTGAACATGTGGACATGCTGCATTCTGAAAATGTTATGAAAGAAAACATTGAGCCAAACAATTTGAATTTAGAAAATTCTGATGTGGAGGAAATGGACTCGCCACACAAGGAATTTCATACAGCAGTCATCAAAGCCCTGAGTTCAAACTCTGACCTATTAAAAGATATCTCAGGTACTATAAAGCTGATTTAATTCTAAGAGAAAAAAATCTGTATGCTACTCACATCCTACAAATCTTGTGCAAGATCTTTAACATTGTTGGCTGAATCTGGATTTTCATTGGGGCTTGGTTGTATACATCGGGACTTTTTTATTTTCTCTTTAACTGGTGATTTAGACATTTGATGCTTGGCAGCAAAGAAACATTTATTAGGTTGATTTTGGAATGATAAATAATCAATTGCTGAAGCTATGTTTTAACAATACCACTTATAACAGCCTGTAATTTTGGTGATGGTATTTTTTTCTGTCTTCCTCCTCTATATTTGTAATCTGAATAGATCCTCACTAAAATTTGATTGTTGTATTATTGTGTGGTTTGTTCATATATGATGTTCTTTTTCTTTAGTGCATGTATTTAATACTTACATTATCAAAACACTTTTGTCTATATGTATTAGCTGTGGTTTACACTCCGCTCCATTTAGATTTCGTGTACATTTTTCAATATTTGACATTAGAAAAACGTTTACTCAGTATGTATTCAGCTAATTGGTTGCTGTCCTAAATTTAGCTGATTAGTTGATTATAAATCATTTAATATAAAATCCAGCACATTAGTTAGGACATATCTAGATCAAAGTCATGTTCAATGTTTGTGGTTCACAGTTAATTTAGAGTTACTTGTATACGTTGTCACCATTTTATGTTAAATTAGACGTATAGTGAGTAGTGTGTAGCTAGTTTAATAGAAACTGGCACTGGCAGACCATCTTTTTACTATGAAAAGTCAAATATCTGCACGTCACGACATTCTGAATAAAAATATTGGAAGTGAACCATATTTAAAAACCTTGCATTGCTCTTCTTATCTTGACATCCTTGGTAGTACATAGCTGTATTAAGAATTCTTTTTAGTACCACTTTCTAATCTTTCATTCATCACACTGCTAGGAATCGTGTTTATACATCTAGTTCAAAAGCTAACTTAAATTTGTTGTTTAACTGAAGGAAACTGAGGCACCTTTTTACATTTAAAGTATGTTGCTACTGTATATTACAGTGGCCCTTTTTATTTTATAATTACGTTTGCTCTTTTCCTACACAGCTTTTTATGATAGTATTAATTTGCAAAGTAGTAAAATAAAATGAGTGAATTTAACTTTATATTGAAGGTAATTGTAAGAGGAGGAGTTTGGGAGCATGCGCCGATTAATATATGTTAATAAATTCTTAGTTTACCTTTGAAATATTTATTAATGTCGTTTTTAGAAAAAAAAAAACCTATTCAAATCATTAATATCCAAAACGCAGAGCTGTAAACAGACTTCTTAAAGTTATGCAATCATGTGTATTTTGTATATAACAGTCCTGAAGAACTATGCTTAATGTTTGTTAAGCATTCTTAACCTGTCTATCTGCGCAGCTTCCATCTGTTTGAGGATATGGTTGTGTTTCACTATTTATCAGTTCACAATTTATCGCTGATTACAAAATATAAGCTGCCCTTTCAATGAAGGCCTTGTGTTCTTGCATGACTAATATATAATATTTTGGTCCTTTTTGGGTTTTAAAAGTTTTTTTTTTTTCCTGTAATGAAAGTTTGGTTTATTATTTTTATTATTGGTTAGACAATACATATTTGTACACATTTATTAACACTCTTTAGTTTATTCTTAACATTATCTATAAGATGTTCATATTTAGTTTTTTGCCTTTGCAATGTTTCTTTACTTTTTGTTTAGACTCATCCCAGCCAGAGCCTGAAGATGCAATAGATCTGAGGCCTACTGTTCACACCCCCACCCGCACACCACCCAGCACTCCAATAAAACCGGAAGAAGGTAAATTCTTTCTAATTTTAATATTCAGATTTAGCATGGAATAAATGTATTTTATAATACAGTATGTGGAGGAATGTGTTTGATATTAGCTGCCTGTTGCTTGAAAGTGTTTGTTTTTCATTATTATCAGGCAATTTTAGATGAAGAGGTGTGCATTTAGTCATAGAAAAACTAGAGTAGCCCAGTACAGTAAAATTCTTATAGTTAGGCATTCTGGGATTCAACAACAACAGCAATAACATTTATTTATATAGCACAATTTCATACAAATGGTGTAGCTCAAAGTGTTTTACAAGATGAAGAAAGAAAAGTTCATAAAGAATAAAAATAAGATTCGACAATATTAACAAAGAAAAAGTAAGGTCCGATGGCCAGGAGGACAAAAAAAAAAAATCTCCAGAGGGTAGAGAGAGAGACAAAATCTGCAGGGGTTCCTAGGCCATGAGACCGCCCAGATCCCACTGTGCATTCTTCCCTACAAAATGATATATTATCTGTCTGGTCAGAGCCATGTAGTTTCACTTTATGAAATGGTGCAGCCGGCTCTTGCCAAGTGATAGTAACAGCAATCAAGTGTTAAAGAAAGAAAGTCAAGTAATAAGCTGTATGCTTGGCATTATTTGATATAAAGATTCTGTTAAAAAAAAAAAATGCTGGCAAATGTCTAAATGGGCATTCAGCCATTGGCTCGAAAAGCAAATGATGATTTGTGAAATATCTTAACAGTTAGGAATATTTTGTACCAGAAAATAAGTACCCAGTCATGGCTACAGAATGTCAGTCATCATAGTTACTCTAGTCGAGCTAATTTAAAACAACTGCAAAGATGTCTACCGAAAAAAGGACAGTTTTTATATCAATACAAACATGAAATTATTGTCACTAATGATGTTTGTTTTTAAGATGCACTATCATGTAGTTCCGAAATTCTGTCTGTTGAACCTGGCTGGAGTCCTGATGGTGCTGTACTATAAGAATTTTACTGTAATCTCTTCAGCAATATACAGTTGAAGTCAAGCTTACATACACTTAAGGAAAATTCTTTAAAACTTGCTTTATAACCCCTCCATGGATTTTATAATAACAAGCTATAAATTTGGCATATTGTTTAAGGCATCTGTTTTGTGTAGAGCAAAAGTAATTTTTTCCAACAATGTTCACAGAAAGATTTCACTTTTTATTGAGTATATCATAATTTCAGTGGGTCACAGGTTTACATACAATTTGTTAAAATTTCTTAGCATTGCCATTAAATTGATTTAACTTGAGCCAAAAGTTTTGGGTAGCCTTCCACAAGCTTCTTTCAAAAAGTTGTTGGAATATTGGCCCATCTCTGCAGACAGAACTGTTATAACTGGGACATGTTCATAGACCTCCTTGCTCTCACACTCTTTTTTGGTTCTGCCCACAAATTTTTAATTGGATTGAGGTCAGCTTTAAGATGGTCACTCAAAGACTTTGACCTTATTGTCCATTTTGCCACAACCTTAAAGGTATGCTTGTGGTCATAGTCCATTTGGAAGACCCATGTGCAACTGAGCTTCAACTTCCTTGCTGAGTTCTTGAGATGTTGCTGTATATCTACATAATTTTCCTTAATGATGCCATCTATTTTGTGAAGTGCACCCCCACAACATTATGCTCCTACCCCCATACTTGAGGTTGGGATGGTGTTCTTTGGCTTGCAAGCCTCACCCTTTTTCCTCCAAACAGAATGATGGTCATTGTGGCCAAACAGTTCAATCTTAAATTCATCAGACCAGAGGACATTTCCTCAGAAGGTAAGATCTTTGTCACCATGTGCCATAGCAAACACGCAGTCTTGCTTTTTTATGGCAATTTTAGAGCAGTAGCTTCTTCCTTGCTGAACAGACTTTCAGGTTATGTTGACAAAGGACTCGTTTTACTGTGGATATAGATACTTGTCTATCTATTTCCTCTAGCATCTTCGCAAGGTCCTTTGCTGCTGTTCTGGGATTGATTTGCACTTTTCATACCAAAGTACATTTATCTCTAGGAGACAGAATGCATCTCCTTCCTAATAGGTATGATGGCTGTGTTGTCCCTTGCTGTTTTTATGCTTGTGTAGTACTGCTTGTACAGATGAAGATGGAACTTTCAGGCATTTGGACGAACCAGGCTTGTGGAGATTGTTTTGTTTTATTTTTTTTACCTTCCTTACGTTTTGGCAGATTTCTTTTGATTTTCCCATTATGTCAATCAAAGAGGCAGTAAGTTTGATGGTAGGCCTTAACATACATTCACATGTTGACTCTAACTGGTTATCGGAAGATAATTGTCTAATTGCCTAAAGGCTTGACACAATTTTATGGAATTTTCCAAGCTGTTCAAAGACACAGTGAATGTAAGCTTGTGGCCCGCTGGAGTTGTGATATAGTCAATAAAAGTGAAATACTCTGTGAACAGTGTTGGGGGGGAAAAAATACTTTTTCCCCGCACAAAATAGATGTCTTAAACAATAAGCCAAATTTATAGTTTGTTAGTATAAAAGCTGTGAAGGGGTTATAAAGTGAGTTTTAAAGAATTCACCCTGTGTATGTAAACTTCTGAATTCATCTGTATATGTTGTAAATTGTTAATTAAATGCATAATTCCTGTAATTTTGTTAAGTGAATTAATGCAAGTTGTTTTTAAATTAAAAGTAACTGCACTAGTTTAATTGTAATTGCTTGTTTGTTTAATACCTTTAAATGTTCGAACTAGACTGAGTTTTACCTACTACATTATCAAGAATGCTTTATTTTCTTAATTTCAGGACAGTGTTTTTTATATACAGTATTTTTGATTTCCAGTTGTAAGGCAGAATCGTACACCTCTTACTCTTTATTGCATTTGGATTACACCTGTTGTATGGAAATGTATTGTTTAACACATATACAGTATATATGCAGTCAGAAATGCTGTCATTCTGGTGTTTTTTGTATTTGACTGGATAATACTGTATACATTTCAACATTTCTAGCAGGTGTAATCCAATACTCATGTCTTGTGTTTTCCAAATATATTAATTAAAAATTATCATGTGCCTTGTTCTATTTTCCCA
The DNA here is from genome assembly GCA_026402145.1 of Polypterus bichir lapradei. Taxonomy (NCBI): domain Eukaryota; kingdom Metazoa; phylum Chordata; class Cladistia; order Polypteriformes; family Polypteridae; genus Polypterus; species Polypterus bichir. The sequence goes on along the minus strand of JANRMT010062821.1, from coordinate 31,612,009 downwards.
TTCACTTTCCATTCCATTTCTTTGGTCTTGTCAGAAAATTCATTTTTATTTTAACACAATGGCTGTGATGAATGCATAGACATTTTTCTACTTGTGCTTTTTTTTCTTCTTGTGGCTGCATTACAAACAGGAGGTGGATATGCTAAAGAGTACCTGTTACCATAGTAAGTACTGTACACATCTCATTTTCAAACATGCTTTCCCTTTTTCCCCTAAGCTATCTGCGCATGGCTTGACTTGTGTATTTTGCATCTTTGTGTTCTAATTCATTTGCTGAATTCTAAAATTTCACCTTTTTCTTTTCAGTGATAGGGAATGTTTAAGAAGGTTGTTTAGCAATATATCTGTATGGTGTTACAACACCTGCTGTAAAAAAGAGGGTAAGGTTAAATTAAAAAAGGAATAGAACTGAGGACTATATTTCAAAGAAAACACATGATGATAAAACTTTGACTGTATAAGGTCTCTGTTATTTTTATATTTTAATTTTTTTTTTATTTTTATATTTTGTTTCCCTTTGTATATATCAGTTCACATTTCTGTAAGTTTAAATAATTTGATTTTGTTTTTGCATCAACTTGCATATGGTAATTTCAGTTAAGTAGAAATGGTGCAAGTTTTGAATTTTGCCATAGCAGTGTGTACTATAGTATCAGTTTGGCAAATACCATTAATATATAAAAGGTTCAAATTTTCTTTTTTAAAATTAAGAAGTGAGTTTGTTTTCTTAGAACATCTGCTGTCTGAGCATTAGTGTGTTTTTTAATTAGTGGAAATAATTAACTATACAACAAAAGTAAATATTTAAATTATTGTTTTGCTGCAATCACCTTATACTTATGGTGAAATAACAATAAATTATAATTGATACACTCAAACATCTGGAGGAATGCTTAATCTTTCATTGTTTAGTATATTTATAATTAAAGTTGATCTACACATACATTTCATGTAAATCTGAGCACAATGTTTTTCAGATTTAGATATAATACTCAAAAAGTCAGCATAAGCTGCTTTGTGATCCTTCTTTTCCTAAATATGTATGAAAGTAGAAAGAAGGCTGTGGAAAACATGAGTGAAATAAAATATACATTTAACTACGATTAATTTGGTTAATAATGTTTTTACTTTTTGTTCACTTCCTTTACTGCAATGAGTATAATTCTTTGCCAAATCAGTTGGACAAGTTTAATTTGTAATGGGAAATTCTGAATTAAAATCATTAATGTCATATAAATTTTACTTATACTCAGCTGTACATCTTGGCACTTCCAAGGCAACATGCAGTTTTTTTACTCAATTTTTTTATACTGCCATCATTTTCACAATATATTTGTTTGCTTCCAGATATATAATTTATATTTTGTTTTTACATGAAAATACAAACTTGAGAAAAATATCATTTATGATGGTATAACCCCAAATTGATGCATTATGTTGCACACAAACATGAAACTGCTCCCTTTTCAGTTTCTTTGCAAAAAGAAAAGTGCCTAATACCAGGTTAAGAATAAACATTTGGATTCGTTTAAACAAAGATGTGGTTTGCCCTTTTAAAAATATAATTCCTTACCCCCCCGCCCCCCCCCCATTTTTCCCCTTGCTAACCTGAATAAATAATGCTTAACCTTTCGAGATCACACAGTTAAAATAATGTATATCAGAATAGACGAAGCCTCATAAACCATACATATGTGTGACAGAAATCTGAGGAATCCATTGATCTTCCTGATAGAACAGCGTAATTCATTGAATTGGCTGGAAAGTACCTGGAGGATGGTGATATGTGCAGTAGTTTGTGTCCTGTGTTGAAAAGTGACCAGATGGAAATCACTTCTGTCCAAATAAACAAAAATGTGATTAAACACTTCAGCCTTTTTCACTTTAGACCAGAGTAGTCTACACAGCATAAACCTCATAAAGTCTATCACCTGTGCAACACCACCCAAATTATGGTGTGTGGCGCTTGCATGGGCCAAAATACATATTTACAAATTGCCCATTTCTGAACTTCAGGTGATTTTTGGTCTTTGACCACCATAATCACCCTCCAGTGCAGTACACAGAAGTGTAACTTTTTATACCTTTTTTGATATTCTGAATATTTTGACAAGTTTTTACACAAAATGCTTTCAGATCTTTATATAGATTGTAGTTAAAGGCTACCAGTGCAAATAGTTAACTCCATATTAAAGCGCATAGAGTTCTTCATGAAGCAGTCTGACATATAGTGCTCCATCTGAAGAAGTCTTTGCCGCCCTATATTCAGTAAGTGGTTGGAAACCTCCAACTGCATTGCCTGCAACAAAATTCTTCCCGTAATTGCTGCTTTCTTCCAACATTGTGGAAGAGTATTTCCCTCTTTGCTTTGTTTCTTCAGTTCATTTTGTGTCACAACTTTTCAGTGGACTTGAAGTGTGAAATTTTACTTGTCGTTTCTAAAACACTACATGTACAAACTGCAATTTTGTGATGGACAAATAGCCCTACATGCAGTTGTTTAACTCATATACTCGGCACAAGTCTTGTTTTGTCATTGCTACAAGTGGAAGTTATGAGGTACTGTAGCATACTATTACTATCATGATTCCTAGTCAATATTAGGTTTTTATTGTGGTTGATTCTTGCCTGATTCGTAGAATAAAATATTTCATTTTTGACTCTTTTTTCTGCAAGTCTTTTTTTTGGTTTGTTTTACAATCAACTAGGATATTTTCTACTTCTTTAGGCTCACTGTTTTCCGAATTTTTCCCAGTTGAAAACTGCCTCAGATTGCCGTCCATAGACTATAATTTGCAAAGTTTAAGGATATGTAAAAGGAGGTAACTATTCAGTTAAGTAAATAATGTTGCTTTTAAATGTAGCAGGTTTTAAAACGAAATCTGATACAATTGCATATACCACCAGAGGCCAAACAAAAAATGTAGGAATAATTTTGCAACCATGACATAATTCTAGAAATGTGTATTTTGTGAAATACCTGACGAGACGCAAATTAGTTGCATTTACAAAGCAGCCATTATTGTACATACTTTAAAGCTCTGTATACGTGGATTGATTACAGTAAGAGGAGTCCTTAATTTTTCAGGAGAGTCGGACGACTTTGGTATTTGTCAAAATATGGATTTTTTTTTTTTACTTGCAATTAGATAGATACTTTATTAATCCCAAGGGGAAATTCACATAATTCAGCAGCAGTATCAATTAGATGAAGATCTTGTGACATTTAATGCTAAAAGAGACTAAGAAATAATTTTTAAAGATTTAGAATGTAAACGATGAGGTAATCTTTCAATTAAGTATAGCCATGTTGTTTTTAAACAAAATAGGGTTAAAATAAAATCAGATATTTTAAATAACATGTGTTTACATTTTCCACCCAGAGGCCAAACACAAGCTTTTAATAGTAACTATACCCTGTAAATTTTAACCATATGCATTCATGGTTCTGCCTACTTTGACAGCATATGGCAATGATGAACCCCGTGACATTTTCCATCTTAAGTGGAAGTTTTTTAGACTCACTAGAAACAATGCTTTTTATACCATTAAGATTACAATTTTTATTTATCACTTCCTCAAGTTTTATTTCTCCATTTTTAAAACTTGCTTAGTTCCACTAACGATTCTGAAGCACTGCATACTACTTTGGTAATGGCTGGCACAATTTAGAATTAAGGCCTCAAAATAAATGAGACTTTACTGTTTTGTTTTGTGTTTTTTTTTTTTAATTTCTTTTGTCCAAAAGCAGATAAGGTATGAGTTTATCTACTTTTCATGCTGCATTTAATTATGTAAGAAGTTGTTTAGTCAGTACTGTATTTTAATTACAAAAACATAACATTTTTAACTTTCCATGTAGAGTTACAGATTTTTATTCTTCTATAGTACTGTTTGGTGCAGTTTTAAGTAAAAACAGTGATTGAATTGCATTATTAATGTTTTTTAAAGTGGTGAAAAAAAAAAAAACACCTATGGCTTTGCGCTAAGATTTTTGTATTTGCTCCCAAGAATACTGCAGCTTCAGGCTTACTAACATTATGATTTAATAATAATCTGATAAGAATATCTTACATTGTATTTATTTCTTTTTTTTTTGTAATTAATGATTATAGCAATGCACATACAATATGTTTATATTTCTTTAATAACTGATTTTTTTGTACCACTAATAACAGCAAATATTTGTGCTCTTGAGCTTCACACATGCTAAGGAAGCATAGCTTTTTGAAATTATATTGTAAAATTCTGGCTTTTATTTACTTGGCCCTTTTGTCTTGGAAACTGGCAAACAGTTTGCCTATTGTCTTGGCTTCTGGGATGTTGCTTCTACCTGGATTGAGTTGTTGATTTTTTTTTTTAGTAGTAATTTTTATATGGAAGTTGTTTGCTCTTTAGATAGCTCCTGTTTAATGTCGCTCATTTTTGGCTTTGTTGCATGCCTTAAAGAGTAATAATTTGTATATCATTTTTAAGATTTGTTATGAAACCCAAAGAAATTAGAAACCAGTCAGTCATCGTCCAACCCGCTATATCCTAACACAGGCTCACGGGGGTCTGCTGGAGCCAATCCCAGCCAGCACAGGGTGCAAGGCAGGAACAAATCCTGGGCAGGGCGCGAGCCCACCGCAGGAAATTAGAAACCATTTAGATGATATACCTTTAAAGAATTTTCTGTTATATTATATGTAGAAGATGCTTTTACTTAATGCAAGTTACACAATGTTTGCTTACTTAGAATCCAGCTGTCAGGATAATTAAAACATGGTTGTCAAAGTTAATGTGAAAATAGCACTCTTTGGTAGATTGCTGCAGTGCTTGTAATAGATGATAAAGGGAATAAAATAATACAGCTAGAATCAAAAAAACTGCTAAAAACTAGAGAAGACTTACAGAAAGTGCTTAAAGCAATTTTCTCAGACCCATTAAATCCAACTCAGAGTAGCAAGGAGAAAGAGTTATTTAAAAGGCAGGTTTAGTTTGGTTTGGTTTTACACCAAGTGCTCATTTTCTAATTACTTTAATACAAGTCAATGCATAGAGAGCCTTTTTTTTTTTTTTTTTTTAGTCAATATTTTGTAAAATCCGCATTCCTAGTATATTCATGTTTTTGCAAACTTAGATGACATTTTAAACTAGAAGAATTTAAAATTCAGTCTTACAGCCTGTGGTAGTCTTCTAATCACCTTCTACCCCACACCCTTTTTCCACTTGTAAAATCACCTAGAGACCCAGCAGGAGCAGACATACAAGGATGAGAGTGATGCAGCCACATTGAGACAGACTCTGCCTGACCTGACTCCCGACGAGCCCTCAGAAGCCCTCGCCTTCCCAGTTTCAGTGGGGGAAGAGACAGAATGTCACCCAGAAGAGTCAGCCCAGAGTCAGACAGAGCAGCAGCTTCACGTTGACCCAAATGTTGAAGACAATGATTCCCACCCTCCACCTGCTGAACATGCCAGCTCCCCAACCACTGACGATCCAGCAGCGGCAGCCACTACTGCTGACCCAGGCAGTGATGAATCACCCAGCAAATCCCCTTCAAAGAAGAAGAAGAAGTTTCGTACCCCATCTTTCCTGAAAAAAAACAAGAAAAAGTCTGAATCTTAAAGGTCTCCTTATATACTTAATATTATACTGTTTTTTAAATACATAAACTATATATATATTATTAAACAATAACATATTAACTTCATTTAGCCACTAAGAATGTATTGGATTATATTGACTTCGTCTTTAAAGCAAAATAGAAATAAATGCAAAATAAACTTTTCATTACATCATAACTGTTAATTCTTGTATCCCATGTGCAGAATTTTAAAAACAAAGGTGCTATTCTGTTTTATTTGATAGCAACTAACTATCTGTGTCATGTTGCTGAAAGCTTATTAACTATTCACAGCAATCAGTTTTCTTTTAATGATCATCTTTTTAAGAATTTATTATGATCCTGAAATATGGCTTATGCACAGTAAGTTGTAGTCATAAATACCCTAACATTTTGACACTTCTCTCTACAATGTTTTTGCCACAGGTGAGCATTCTCTAGAATATATTGCAATGTGAAGTTTTCCAGATGTAACAGTGTTAAGTTACAGTCATTATTATACATGAACGGTATATTTCATATTTAAATGAGCATGCATTTTAACTAACATCCTTTTTTTCCATATTTACAATAATTATCACTGAAATTCCAAGTTTGAAAGTATAATTTATTTTTTAATGTGCAGGAAAAAACAAGCTTAATTACGCAGTGAACAAAATAGAGCCTGTGTTAGATGGGAGGGGGGGGGGGAGGAGTGTGTGTGCATGCATAACCGCATGTCAAAATGTATGTAACTATTACAATTTCTGGCTTATTGATTTAAAAAAGTGAACAATTAAGGTGCAAATGTATCTGAATGACAGGAAGTTTTGCTTGACCATCTTACAGAAAAGCGTTGTGATTAAAAGAAAACAATCAATGATCTGAAAAGGTGAGTTAAATCCACCTGTCTTAACTACGGAGTGCTTCTCATCAGCTGTCTTGTTATGTCATGTATTTTGCTGGGATTATGTAGGGGATTAAGTTCATGTGCCAGAGATAAGCTGCTGTGGATAGATGGTTGGATGTGGACATGCTCACTTTTATTACTTGTAAATTGGTATTTTGATTTAAACTGTTTAACATTAAAATTTATCCAAACAAGTTATTTTAGATTTATTTTGTTTCTCAGTAAATAAATAAATGTTATAGACATGGTTAGCTGAAATATGATTTACTAAAAAATTGCAAATAAGAGGCTCTTTGTATTTTTTAGTTACAACATTTTTATTAATTGCAAATTTTTTCACTGTGTTATTTTATGATCTAGCTCTTGACAAATTGTATCTTAAATAACATACTGGTCATTTTCCAGGTTAAAAATTGATTTAATCTGTTTTACACAATGTATATGGTGCAGATTTGATCTGAATGGCTTAGACATTTTAAGTGCGCTCACATTTATTCTGGGGAGCAAAAGATAAAGGTAAAGGTGTGATAGTGTAATATTCATGTTCTTTATTTTTGGAGAAAGGTACCATTAGTCTTCATAAATCTGATGCTAAAAATTCTGAGAAGCTAGCTATATAAACTACAGCAAATCAGAGATAACCTGACATACTAATTTTTTAAGTAAAAACCTAACTGAATAAAAAAAAACTAAAAAGTGGGACATTGTTCTCTGGACCACTTTTTAAACACGCCACAACTAGCTTAGGACTGTATGTGCAAAATCTTAGTAAAAACAACAATAATCACTATACAGATATGTTTGATGGCCTGCATGTCATTTTGTATATCTCCTTAAACTTTAATTTTCATTTTATTTCATTGGATTTCATTAGCCTTTGCATAGTGAAGTTGCTAAGCCATTACTGCATTTTATTTTATTTTTTATTAACTTTTGTCTAGGCTTGTACAGGTACATATGCAACAATTTGTAACTTCTCATTTGTACCTCTTCTATGAATTCTTTCTATGTGTTCAATATAGCTGTGTAATTTTGCACAATTTCAAAACAGAATTGTGGGATTTTATCATTATTTGTTTCACCTACCAATAAATATTTTCCTTTAAATATTTTTGTTATTCTTTTCTTTCTCTGTTTGTTGTGTTTTAATAAGAGGTGACCACACATTTTAGTTCTCAAGTGTAGCTTTTTGTTTTTAACCAAGACACTGTACTGTCTTGTGCCACTTTTATGCTTTTCATGCAGCTTTTACAGTCTTATTTTTGTTCTCAAATACAATAAATGGGAACTAAAAGGACTGATGTCTGATAATGGTATTGCAAATATTCTTGGGATTAATACTGTAGGTAGGATGCAGGTGAAAATCAGTTTATTCTGCAAAATAGAAGATAAGGCCATCACTATGGAGTTCATGGTGACTTGATGAACTTTTCTAAGGTTACTCTTTGAGTGAAATCCTGTAGTGCTGGATTATTCTTCTTGTATTCTTTTTGTCTGGCCATCCCTTGAGATTAGGATGTAATCAAAGAAAACCTTTGCATTCAGAATAAATCTAATTGTAACAGTTAAAAGCCTTTTTTATTTTATTTTTGTACAACAACACATTTTAGATTGTAAAAATTAACAACTCGACCCTTTTTACTACATTTTGCCTTAGGCCAGCATATTCAATAAAGAGGCTGGTTGAGGGAAAAAATACTGCAGGCTGGGAGCAGTTTACAACCTATGAATTTTAATATTTATTATTGTCATATTTTATAGTCTCAAACAAGCTAGTTGTAATCATTTTTTTCATGCATTGGATTACACAATTAATAGAATTCTGTACTAATGATGTACTTGTGAACTGCGCTGGTAATTTTAAACTTCCAATCAAGATGTGAAATAACAAAACAATGCAGGATAAACAGTGACAGTGATCGTTCTGAATTATTTTTTTTTAAGGGACGTTGGTAAAGTAATCAGTTTAAATTATGAGATACAGATGAGGGAAACTGAAAGACAATAAAAGATGTTATACTTCCAGACAATAAAATTGCATTAAATAAATGTACATTTTATTGCATAACGATTGAAATAATGAGTAAATGGTATTAATGGCTTTAACTTTCAAAACAATGTGGGATAATGTTCTTTTAAAAAAGATGATTTTATAGCATGTTTTTCTATTATTAATGTAACTTGCATAGTGCTGATGATGATCTCTCTACATATATTTTTGTGTACAAAACAATCATTTTTAAACAAGATGATGGCAGGGCTCTAACCACTATTACAGACTTGCTGTGTAAGCTTCTATCTGTTCTACATTGCAACCACGATAATGAGATTCAAAACATTGCGTGTGTGTTTTTTTTTTTTTGTTTTGTTTTGTTTCTTTAAATAATCTTTTCAGGGAGGTTGAATTTTTTCTGGTCCTCGGTTTCATGAAAATGTTCCATCAGTGAACATTACTTTTCCCCTGGTTGTCTACAGATAGACAAGAATTTTCAGTCAGTCAATCAGAGACATGTAGCTTTGTGTAAAGGTCGATATTTTTGGCACCCTAGCATTTTAGGTACATAGTATGGCCAAACGTATGTGGACACCCCTCCAAATTATTGAGTTTCAGCCATACACCTTGTTAACTGTTGCAAAAAAATCAAACACATAGCGATATAATCTCCATTGGCAGTAGAATGGGTCGTACTCAGGAGATCAGTGACTTTAAGCTTGGCACTGTTGTAGGATGACACCTTTTCCACAAGTCATTATGTTAATTCCTGCTCTGCTAGGTGTTCCCAGTCACCTTTAAGTGCTATTATTGTGAAGTGGGTTGTCTAGCAGGATCAATAACTGAGCTACAAAGTGCAGATTTGGCGTGAGTGGGGCCACTGAATGCTGAAGCCCATAGTGAGTAAATATGACATATAATCTTTTATATTACTCACAGATGATTTCCAAAATGGCTTCAGAAGCAACATCAGCACAAGAACTGTGTGTTAGTAGCTTAATAAAATGGGGATCCATGGCCAAGCAACTGCACACTGACCTAATATATGCAATACCAAGTGCCAGCCGGAGAAGTGGAAACGTGTTCTCCGGAGTGACAAATCACATTTCGTTATTTGGCAGTCTGATGAATGAATCTGGGCTTGATGGATGCCAGGAGGATGCTACTGTACAGTCTACGTAGTGCCTACTGTGATGTTTGATAAAGGAGGGAATGATGGCATGGGACTGTTTTTTTTCAGGTGTAGGTTAGGCTCCTTGGTTTCCATTGAAGGGTATTATTAATGCTTACAAAGACATTTTAGACTGTTGTGTGCTTCCAAATTTGTGGCAACAGTTTGAGGAAGGCCCTTTTCTGTTTCAGCATGACTGTGTCCCTGTACACAAAGCCATGTCCATAAAGAAAAGGACTCTAGTGGCCTACACAGAGCCCTGACCTCAGCCCTGCTGAACACCTTTGTGATGAACTCAAATTTCTGATTATGAGTTAGGTCTTTCCATCCAACGGCAGTACCTCACCTCATAAATGCTCTTTTTTCCATAGATGCACACTAAAACCTTGTGGACAGGGTTTCCAGAAGAGTGATGTCTGCTATTGCTGCAAAGGGTTGAGAGAGAACTCCATATTAATGCAGTTGGTTTTCAAATGTGGATCTCCAACAAGATATGATATAAGTGTGACTGTCTGGTATCATCAGACTTTTGGCCAGTTTTCTGGTCCTGGTAACATACTCTGCTTTAAAATGACCAGGTAATCCTCTGATTTCGCTATTTTAATATTTTCAAGATCTCCAGCACCAGAGGCAGAAAAACAGCCACACAACATTCTGGAACCTACACTATATTTAACTGACGGCATACAAGCTTAATTCCTGAGCATATAAACTAATCTCTGGTCCGCATTGCCAAAGAGTTTTACATTGGTGGTATTCCACAGAACATTTTCCGAGATGGACTTGTGTCTCTCTAGGCAGGTTTGGGAAAAGTTCAATCAAGATTTTTGTTTGTCTTTCAACGGTGGGGTTCTTTTTAGCCTTCACTGAAACGGCCTTTCTTGGTTTAATATTTGGTGCAGATTGAAACCATTGTTCCAGATTAGGTGTAAGAACCCTTTCAGGGCTTTAATCAATTTTTCTCTTCCCAACATTTCCTTGGAGGTGTGTGCCTGTTCCTTGAGCAAAAATCTTCTTAATAACTTGGTGAACTGTTAAAATGGGCATGCCATTTTCAGTGATAATAGTTTTCAGCACTGTCAATATGGAGTGTGAAATGAAAGTGACCCCTTTTTTAATGGATTAATCTCGTCATTCATTGGTGAATTGCTGACATGTAAGCACTGGCAGTTTATTGCAGGTGAGTCTAATTTTTCTATAATGAGACCAGTTCTTCCAATCAAATTGATCTGAAGTGCCAGTAATTGCCAGTTTTTATAGCACTTCCAAATATTTCCTTTTTTTAACGCTATCATTTAATCCTGTGTTGCTCTGTACCAAACAAATGAGTGTATAAAATATGCACACACGCAGTATATTTGCAGAGTATATTTAAGACTAGGGGGCTTCGCTCTCCAACCCCCCGGCCTGCATATGTACCAGCCAGTTCACATCTCTGCCTCTCACATATGTGAATTTCACTTTCACCAAACAACAAATCTTTTAATTCTCGTGGATATGTCTCTTCATTGGGATGATCAACACTACTTTTCCATGATGACAACACGAATTAGATGATCTACAAGTCTCCGACTTAAAGTTTAAATCTGAACAGTATCTACATACTTCTGTCATATCACCTATCTCCATTTATTCGATGTTTTCGCTGTTCCATTATTTCACAGAGTAGTTTCCGTTTGCGCTAATACGGTCTGTACTATCATTTTTTTTTTTGATACTTTCAAATTTTAGTACTTTCATTATCTCTTACCTGCTCTGCATGTGTATCATACCAACATTTTTGAATTGTTTACGACATTCTACTTTGACATTTACTCTTTGTCTTTTATTTCTGACCCCGGATGTGGCTAAATCTCTTGGCACAAAGTCTTGTCTCGCGGGACATTATCTCTCTGAAAAAGTCTTGCCTTAGGATTTTTTTATATAATAGAGAGACAGGACAATGCAGGACAATTCAGACTGGCATGCCATTGTGATCTCCTGAGTTGGAGCATTGGTTAGTTCAGTAATAGTACTGCAGAGCCTATCAGTCATTCCCAAAAAGACAGTAACTTTTAAATGAATATTTTCACTTCATAAGCTTTCACAGCACTTCAGTACAAATTAAACCATATATTAAAATCAAATACTTTAGTATTTCATATGTTCCCAAAGCTAACATTTGGTATGGAAAATGCCAAATCTTGCATTGCTCTTCATCAGCAAAGGCTCTCAGATTGCATGATTGCTTGCAGAGCAACAGTAGCCAAGTTCAGCTTCGGTCCATCTGAGTATTCCCAAAATATCTTCAGTATTAACTGAAAATTTGTAAAATAAAGATATGGATAACAAAAAAATCATTATTTAGTAATCTATAATTTGAAAGGCCATGATACACTTTAAGATTACTGTATGCTGTCATGGAAAAAACTTCTGTTAATCAGAAAACCTTCAGATTATACCAACCAAAGAACAGCCAGGTCATTTATCAGAAATTGTTTAGGTTCACTCAACCTCCAGTTCACAAAAATGTTTTCTTTGTCTAAGCATAAAGATTTCCAACACTATTACATAAGCACCAATGCTTCCAACATGCTAGACATTTTAAAAAATATGGGCAGGTCAGTAAACAACCCTTAATTATAAGTAAAAACACCCAGAAGGTCAATATAGCCAATCGTATCCAGGAATTAAAACTTCAGTCAATGAATATTCACACTGTTGTCCATCAGGCCGACAAACTGGAAACTAAAGATAAGTAACTATCACATTTCATTAAGACATTACATAATCTATATGAATACACACTCTGAAACGGGTATTCACAATAAAATCTTACCAAAGATAGACATTTTTGATAAATTACCTGGCTGTTTTTTGGTTTGTATCCTTATTTAAAAAAACTTCAACATAAGTATTAGTCTTTGACAGAGGTATCAAAGCAGCTTTGCTTAAAAAAATTACTCCACCTAAAAGTTCTATTTTTTGTGTTACTTACCCCATGTTGTTTGATGTGATTGCAGATGAAAAATGTTAATCATGTTTTCATTGAGAATGAGCATAACATTTCTTGATAAAACGAGAGCCTGTAGTGACCCAACTTGAAGAACAAAATACAATTTCAATGATCTTTAATGAAATTTGAAGTTACTTGTGTCACACATCCAATTGTATGCTAACAATGCCTTACACACAGACTGGATAAAAATTGTTAAATAAACCACTTCCAGAAAATGCTTCTATGCATGACATAGAGGTGTGTTCAGATGGGATTGAGCGTGTTCTTACTTGGCCAACACTACAAACAAAAAAGGGTAAGCAACAGATACAAAATCTTCATTTTTTTGCATAGTTTTCCTTTAATGATTCAGAAGATATATACAGTATAAAAAAAAATACATGTCACTGAATATCACTTGAAATGTGTAAGCCCATTGGGGAAAAATTAAAAAAACTTCTAGGCCTTAGATCATCTGATCTGGCTTTATAAGTGTTGTCTGCTTGTATGAATACACTCTGTATACAAATAATCCTCAGTTTTGTGTAAGTGTATTTGGCACTCTGGAATTGGCAATAGGATCCTGCGCTGTTACTTGGACCTTTTTGAGCTTAGTTTAGTGAAAGGATGCAATGTATCTTTTTAAAATGTGATACTGGAGTTTAATTCAAGTGTTTGAGGAAAAAAGTGGCTTTCATTTCCTACTCTGGAGATTCTGATATGGAAAAATACACCTTTGATCTCCATTAAAACTATAAATTGTATGTCATTAAATGATATACCTATTTGTTTATTTAAAGAGCATTTTAAAAAGCCAAATTTCCGTATGGGTACAAATAAAGTTCTATAGTATCTGTCTGTCTATATCTAAACAACATATGAGGTTATTAGTTACCACTATGTAGAAGCTGACTATTTTGGACTGAGCTGCAACAAAATATGGATTTTTCTTTTTGTAGCAACTCAAATTTTTCTGTATTATCAAAATTGCTTTTTAATTGGGATTCTGGAGTTTTGACTAAGGATTCTGGATGTTGTTTTCTTCTTCAGGGTTCTATTTATGAGTTTTTTGTATTCTGCCTTCTTGATACACCTCTTACACTCTCCATCTCAAAGTATTTGAAAATTGTTCAATTCACACAAAATGGCATGGCGGTATGCAGAGTGCCCGGCAGAACAGTTGTGGATTCATTGTCCCTCGCTGTGAATGTTCAAGCCTATTTTTAGTCCCAAAGAGCTCGTTGCAAACATGAAGTTCAAAAAAAGCAGCCTTCAGCTACTCACACAAATTCAGTGTTGCTCAGGTGCCCTTGTCTTATGAGCAAACCCCATGGCAGCCAGCAAATGCCCTGTAAATCTGTCCAACAAAGCCAGTAGTCTACATTGTTACTCAGAATAGGCTAAAATTGTGTTAGAGGTGTTCCTAGATATATAATTAAAAGTCTGCATAGTGAATTTCTACTTTCATTTCTGCAAGTGTTTATTTTGGTATACACTGTACAGTTTAATAAGTTCTTGGGCCATCAGTCCTGGATTAACCCCATATAAACAGGTACAGTGGACAACAAGGAGGTAGTTTTGGTATTCCCATTATTGAATGGTCCATAAAATGGACCCATAATAAAACTTTATTTGGTGTAACATAAGCTACAGTGTGTAATGTACAGTAAGTAGTCACACTAGGTAGCCAGACCTGAACTGGATGAATTGCCACAAAAAATAGATTGGTGAAAGGTGATCTTTATTTTTCAACAGTGGAAAATTCATTTGGTCATATGTGATACAAAATAAAAAAAAGACAATAAAAAAGTGTCTTTTGTTTCAGCATTGTACTTCCCTGGCACAGCTGCATGATAAACTAGACTTATAGTTATAGTAATAGGTATTTCATTTGTATATATGAGGTTTCTTTGTCAACAAAAGGCACTATATTCTGAAAGCACATCAGAGTCAAGTTTTAAACCCCAAACGAGCTTGTATTCAAGTGACTCTGGTTGGCACCACCGTAGCATAGAATTCATCAAAGTGTGATATGAAGGCGTTGTTTTCCACCACAGGAAAGCAAGACATAGATGAGTGCCACAGGTCCAAGTAAAGAAACCCCAATGAGCTGCCCTTGCATGCTGCCATCATGGTTTGTATGTTAGGGCAGTGAATTCTCATTTAACCTGAGGAAAAAAGTAAATTTCAATTAATGTTCACATTTACAAAAGGAACAAAATTAGTTAAGTTTTTTTCCTGTCACACTGGTTAACAAAATCAATTTAATGTTATTTTACACTATGTGCAAACCATAGATTTTGTGTAAAGTAAGTTCTCACTTAGACGTACCATTTTCTTTGATGCCTGATAACACTGAAGCCTCACTTCATTTTAGTCTGTTTGACATGCCTCAGCAGTAAAAGAGGAACAACAAATAAGACGGAGCTGGTGAGGAAGCACACCTCTGCGCCCAACAGCCAGTACACTGCAAAGGTATTCAAAGAATAAATATGTTAATTATCAAGATAAATATAAACAGAATAAAGCTTATGACACCTTTTGTAAGCAACCATTTTCGCTTTAGCTGGAAATACGTTGCTACCAGCAGTCTTCTTCCACAGTATTTATATCGACTAACAATGGGAGACCACCAATTTCTGCCTATAAGACAAACTGATGTAGTTTTTTATTTTTTTATTAATTCCTTTAAAAAACACTGATCTGCTAGTTGTTGTTAAACCCAAAAGGTACAAGAAAATTAAACTGTGATGGAGAAACACCGTGTCCGAGCTTGAAAGCATTTAGGCCTGGTATGAGTTAATGTCCCCTAGTCCTAGTATGAATATCTGCACCATCCAGGAATGGTTCATGTCTTGTCCCCTGTTTAATCAGAACTCTACTAATTTCCCTCTTACAGAAATTGCAAGTTCAGGAAACAGATGGGTCCTGGGCCTGTCAAACTATGCCTACCAAAATTATAATTTGTGAAAGTGTACGATATATGAGCTGGGCCCATCAGGCTTGTTGCACAGCAATCATCAACAAGGGGAGGGGGGGGTGACTCACAATTTCTGAAATCAACAAATAGCACTGGAGCTGTGTAGTTGTGCTATATGCTGCTAGATATCATGTGGCTATTAAGTCTGGGTAATCAGTCCAGCCGGTGCCGTTGTGCCAAGTTGTTTAAGTGTGTATCTGTGGCATTTATTCAACAATCACACGGGTGCATTTGCTGATTTTTTTTTTTTTTTCCCTCATTCATGCCACCACGCCAGATTTTTAAGAGACAATGATGATATGACATTGATGGACAGGTTTGTAGATAGATACTTTATTAATCCCAAAGGGAAATTCACAAAAAATAATCTTAATAAAGGACATTACTTTGAACTGCTCAGGTGTCTTTGGGAAAGCATAAAAAAAATACCTCAAGAGCAGTGGCGTATGCAAAACTGCATTTTGCACCTTGACAGCGGACCTGCACACACCATGTAGTCGGTCAAAGAGTTTTAAACCAAAAACAATGTGTGGTGGTGGCTTCACGGCCCCTGTACTCGCCAGATCTCACTCTTTGTGACTTCTTTTAGTTCCCAAAGTTTAAATTGAGACTGAAGTGAAAGTGAAGATGTGCTACCAAAGAAGTAATCCAGGAAAAAAACTACTCTGGAGGCTGTAGACAAGATAATAAAAGATGAGTACAGGAAATATTTTTGAAACAAGTTTTATAATAAAAGGTTATTTTTTTTTTTATTTTTTATTTTTTTTTTAAATATCAATTCCAGGAACTTTTGGGTCCCCTCTTGTATTTGTTTATGAAGCTGTGCCCAAATTGAACTACCCCCGAAGCATCAATGCCTTTGAAATACTGCTGATTTGATTTCTTTTGTGCACTATATAAAAAAAGTAATGTTTGACTCCATTTATTATGTGAATAGTAATTTGTCAGACTCTCCTTGAGCTAAGGTATCGGAAGAATTCTGTATATATGATTTGATTTTGTAAGTCACCTTGAATTAAGAAAATTTCAAAAAAAAAATTAATAGTAATGGTAATGAGTGACATACACTGACTGCTACAATCATCATAGCTGGACATGGCCATCTATTGCATTATGGGTGTTTTATTACAATACCAACCTTAAAAAAAATTGTAATAAAATTGTCTGAAAATGCTTTTGGGGTGCTATAAAAGTCTGCTGAAATTTAAAAGTGCTGAAAACGCCCCAATCAAGCCGAACCTCAACCTGATATAATGTGACAGTAAAGCCAATCATCTGTAACTTTTATCACATCCATGAAGCCGTTACTCGGTGGTAAAAAGATCATTCTCAGAGACCATGTAATGCTAAGGTTAAAAAAAAAAAAAAAAAGGCCTAACTCTGACGGGCTGAAAGTACGTACCCAGCCATTTTCTGGACATTTTCTACAATATGAGACACAAAAATAACCATAGTGGGCTTGGGGCTTTCCTGGAAAACCGTCTGGAGGTCAGCCGGATGTGAATCATAGAATTACTGTATATCCCCTCCTACACTCTCTCTTAAACCACCGACTGGCTAGGTATATCCTGTGAATAGCCCAGTCAATATTTGCACAACAATCACTACACCAGTTGCCACGATAATGTTGGTTGAAAATCAACATCATGTTTCTCGCGAATTTTCTCTTTTTCTGTGAAGCAGTTTTTGACTGACAAAAACATTCCTGTCCTCGATGATCTTCCCTATTTGCCAAATTTAGCTCCCTGTGATTTTTTTTACTTGTTCCTAAAAATCAAACGTGACCTGAAGGGAACACATTTTTCTTCAATGGATGAAGTGCAGACGGAAACGGCAAGCCTGTCGAAGAGCCTCAAGCAAGAAGACTTCCAGCACTGTTTCAATCAATGGAAGATATGAATGGAGCGGTGTAGAGATCGGCAGGGGGAGTATTTAGAAGATGACAATGTTTAGAATGCTGTAATTCATCAATAAATGTTTTTTTCTACCAATCCAGATATTTTTGAGTCTCGCCACGCATATTGTGTTGAGGAGTTTGGAAGTTTATTAAAGTGTTGCACTCTGGGCAGAAGAGCAATCTTGGCCGAGAAAACGCTTCAAGCATACAGCAGGCCAATATTAGCTTTTGTACCTTCAGTACTTGTAGCAAAGCAAATAACCCTTAACCTGTTTTTTTCCCAGTGCACTGCACAAACACATACTTCCATGTTGTGCCACATAAACTCACATAAACTGTCTGTCTTGCTGCACACCTCACTTTCACTTTTGAATTTTCCAGCACATCGAAAGCTGTGAAGTTGCACTGTTGAATCTCCAGCACGTCAAGAAGTGGAGGACCAAACCACTGAGCACATCGTCTTTTAAACGTACAATTTACTTCCAGTACCAAAAGTACTGGACTACTGCTACAATACCGTTTTAAAAATTGGGTTTTTGATACTTTTATTAGTACCGGTATCATGCACACTCCTATTTTATAAAAATTATTATTTACTTAGTTTTAAGAGTTTTAAGTGTAGGTATTTGAAACCATCCTAATGCACAAGGTGGGGTCAAGTCATCTTTTCACCACCCAAGAATTCTCAAATCTTCTTAATCTTGATCAGGAGCACTGTGTGCTATCGGCCACAAGACAAGGATCAGCTTTAGATGTGCCAGTCCACTGCTGGACATGCTCACACTGGACCAATTTAGAATGACTAGTTAATCTAACACACATGGGTACGCCACAGTAAAGCTGCTGCAAGGCTTAAATTATCCATCCACCCATTTTCTGAACAACATTTACCAGACTGTAATCACACATTTTTGAGATAAAACTTCTCTTTTTTTCCCCCCCCAATGTGGGAAGTGACAGCAAAAATACTCAACATATGACTTTGCAATATGAGGGCCTACAGTACTTACTACACTTCACCGTGTAATATTGTAAGCAATACTGTACTGAACAAACTTTTAATGTTTCCTCACAAAGCTAGCTCAAAGGGTCTTCCTGTTTCTTCTTCTTCTTCTTTCTCCTCTATATGCCAACAAGATGTCAAGATAATGTTGAGTTCAGTCCCACAGTTGCTTCTCATTTTTTTCCTTCCCTTCCCATGTACACCACAGTCAGTTTTAGTTTTTTTCTGACCCTAAACCTTTCTCTGAAAAACTTAATCTAAACTAATACCTAGTAGAAAAGAAAGCAATCTGATCCAAGAAAGATCCCAGACCCAAAGAAGACCTAACATGTTACTGTAACAGTTGCTTTGGTACATATAACAACCGTCTCGTTAATTTCTTGCTTAGCTACCTGTACTGTGCACAGACACTTCTTACAAAGGGAATAGTCTCTAATAGACAATTATTTTACTGAATTCTTTATATGTCTATTGTAATTTCAATTAAACATTTACTGGGTGGGTTGGTCTCAAAATTCAAATTCTAATAAACATGGTCTGGAACATCCGAGCAGGGAATTTCTCATAAGCAAGCCACTTTTCAGAACTACTCATTTACCAGTCTGTGATTTCTTTTTTCTCCAGCTGCTGGAGGTTGGCTCCAAAATGGAAAACTGATCACACAATGTTGAAGATCTTTAATATTTCAATTCTCAGAACAGCAGGGCATTCTACACTTAAGTTGTGAAGCACAAGTCAAGTCAACAAATATAGTAAGTTATTAAGCTGACTTCAGACTCCTGCCCAGCAAAACCTGAACATTAAAATATGTCCTGGACTCTTGTGGTAGTAGGTCCCTATGGTTAATTGTGTTTTGATACATCAAAAGACAGATTTTGTAAATTGATGTGCTTACTTTTCAGGTGAATACGTGTATATCTTTATCCACAGATGTGGACAAATTCATTGGTACCCCAACACGAAAAAAG
Organism: Polypterus bichir lapradei; assembly: GCA_026402145.1. Taxonomy (NCBI): domain Eukaryota; kingdom Metazoa; phylum Chordata; class Cladistia; order Polypteriformes; family Polypteridae; genus Polypterus; species Polypterus bichir. The sequence goes on along the minus strand of JANRMT010062821.1, from coordinate 31,592,523 downwards.
AAGAACCCAGAATTGTCTCTAAATTAGCTTGAAACTGACCAGACTAATTGGCACCCATCATTGTTTATTCCATATTTAACAAAAGTCAGACTTTGCTTTAGAGTTCTGATTCAACACAATATCAAATGAAAATGGCATGAACAAAAATGATGCAACCCTTGACGTAATATTTTGTTGCACACCTTTTAGTGGCAATCACTGCAAACAAAAGATTCCTGGAGCTGTCAATGAAATTTCTGCAGCTGTCAACAGGTAGTTTGGCCCACTCTTCTTGATCAAACTGCTCCAGCTGTGTCAGGTTTGAAGATCACCTTGTAAAGACTGCATGGATCAGTTCTTTCCATAGATGTTCGATGTTAACTGTATTTTGGGTCATTTATCCTGTTGAAGAATCCATTATCTGCAGCTGAAACAGAGCTTTCGGACACTGGGCAGTATAACTTGCTCCAGAATGTCTGGATAGTTTTGGACTCGATGCACCCCATGTCAGTTGCAGCAAAGAAAACCCAAAATCACTGAGGCTCCTCCATGTTTCACAGTAGGTATGGTGTTCTTTTATTTGAAAAGTTCATTTTTTCGTTTGTGCACATACAGCTGATCTGACTTGCCGGAAAGCTCCAGCATTGCGGCTTGTTCATATGCATTTTAGCAAATTTCAAGCTGGCATTTTTTATGTTTTTCTTTCAATAGTGGAGTCCTCCTGGGTCTTCTTCCATTGAGCCTGCTGTCACTCAAAAAAGCAATGGATGGTGCACTCAGACACTGATGGATCTCATCTGAGGAGGTCAGCTTGTATCTCTTTGGAAGTTTTCCTTAGATTTTTGTCTACCATTCTCACTATCCTTCTACCCATTCTGGGGTCGATTTTCCTCTTAAGGCCGTGTTCAGCGAGGTTGGCTACAGTCTTATGAGCTTTAAACTTCTTAATAATATTCTGATATCCTTAGACAACTCTCTCCTTTGCTTTCTCTGATTCATGTTCAGTGTAGGACACACGATAATACCAAAGAGCAGGGTGACTACTTTTCTCCATTTAAACAGGCTGAATGACTGATGGCACAATTGGAGATCCTAATTAAAAAAACAGCTAGTTTGAAAAATCACTTTAATCCAATTATTTATGATCTTTTCTAGGTGTACCAAGAAATGTGTCCAGGCCATTTAGAATATCTTTGTAGAATAAGCCATAATGTTATCTCTTTTCACACTTTTTCAATGATATGTAAGGGTTCCAACAAATTTGTCCACATCTGCAGCTCATATGCACAGTATGTTTCATGATACTGGGAAATGCATTACTAATATTTGACAAAATAACAAAAAATAGTAAATAAAATCATGAATGTCGATATCCATACCACTGGATGCTATAATTGGGCCAAAAACTCTTGCAAGTGCTCCCAAGCTTCGGAGGATGCCCATCAATGTGCCCTTCTGGCTGACATTTCCTGAAAAAAAAACATAAAATAGCATGTGGGACAGCTTATTAAGATTTGTGTTTTTTTTTTTTTTTTGGTTAAATTGCTGAAATGAAATGTTTTCAGCACAAAGACACCCAAAACAACAAATGAAAATGTTTAAGCCAAATTTTATTTATAATCACTATAAAGATTTCTGCTATCAAATAATAGGATACCACCATGTGATGAAGAAACATAAGAAATGTCCTGGAACTTACATTTGGAAGATTTAAATCCAACACCAGGCCGAGGTGGTGCGGCCCCACTGCCAAAACTTCATTAAACTGTGCTATTCCTTAAAGTGGCTGTGGGTTTTCATTTTTATTCTTTTTTTCTTTAGCTACTTAAATTTTGAACAAGGTTTCCTCCCACAGTACAAAGACATGCAGGTTAGGTGCATTGGCGATCCTAAATTGTCCCTAGTGTCAGCTTGGTGTGTGTGCCCTGCCCGGGATTTGTTCCTGCCTTGTGCCCTGTGTTGGCTAGGATTTGCTCCAGCAGACCCCCGTGACCCTGTGTTAGCAGTTTGGAAAATGACTGACTGACATGCAGGACTGGATTAAGACCCTTAGATGCCCTAAGCACTAAATAATTTTGGTGCCCCCTTACACTAGTAATTCAAAATATTAAAACAATAATAAACTAGAAAGTAAAATTTTATTTTATTATCGAAAAATTGAAATTAAACAAAACATTTTGACATGAAAACTGTAGATTTACCATTTTGATTAATTTATTTATGGCTTTTGTGTCAATTTAGCAAATCTATTTACACATATTCTTAGTACAAGATTTGAAGAATATTTTGTGAAAATTTTGTTAATCTTTATTAGTAAAAAAGTTATAAACAATTTTATCCAATAGTAATCAGCTGTACGAGTTTCACTTTTACATAATGTAAATGAATTTAAAAATATCCAAGAACAGAATTAAAAAGACTTACCAGAATATTTTTTCCTCAAACTGGGACGATTTTTTGTTTTGGCTTAAAACAGAAACTAACACTTTCTACGCACTAGAAATTTATTTTAAGTTAAATAAGAGATAATTCATGAAACACAACAATTATGTGATAATTTTTAATCAACTATTAACTAAAAATATAAAAACATATTGTTTTGAATCAAATTATTTTCACAATATGTTAACATAACATGGCATTTAAGGGAATCGCCATGAAACGGGAATTCCCTATCGTAGATGGCACCAGTATGCATAACGCACTGTGTAAGGCGCCATCTACGAACAGTGACGGTATAGGGAGGTACAGGGAGGCATTATTCATTTTTCATTAAATTCTGAAAATGGCTATAAATTTAATTAATAATTTATGTGATAAATTCGGCCATGAAAAATTTGTGGTGTCCCCTTTACCCTTGATGCCCTAAGCATGTGCTTACATGACTGAACTCCCATTCGTCTCTGAGTATACCATTCAAACTTAGTAATTGTGTTGTGCCATGCAAACAATTTTGTATTAATTGTGGATTCTGCCTGCACACATGGCATCTATGTATTTATGGAACCGTGCGAAAATGTTGTGCATCTCAAGCTTGCAAGCCAATTTAAAAAAAAAAAGAAAAAAACACTTTGTAGAGTTCAGGTTTAGAACTGAATAAAAATAAAGATTTCTAAGCAGCATTACAAATGGATGCACCAGTCTAATGTGTATTCCATGAAATTTAAAAGGGCCACTTCTTGAACCATTAAGTGGTACTTAAGTAGCCTTAATTTAGTTATTCTCTGGATCATCTCAAACAAAATATGTCAAAAGATATTTAGTATGTTCTACTTGCTATGGGCACAAAAAAGAATTCTGTCACATGAAAACATTTTCATGAAGCATGCATGCGGTATTGTGATAGTACAATGCTTGCTTTGCCATTTATGACGGTAATCATGGGAACTTCAATTTTAAAGATGAGTCGGAGGCACTAATGTTATTGGGTATAGTCCTCCACCGTGTCTGGGGCAGGTGAGTGCCAGGCGTCATCTGCAGGAAAGCAGAAAGGGCAGTTGATAGGGAACAGCAAGAGTTGGGCTTCCAGTGTAGTACGAAAGTGCACTTGTGCACATTCCTGTGTATGTGTTTTTGTTCATTCAAAGTGTGGAAAATATGCAGCATATCACGTTTTATAAAAATGCGCTGTGCTGCTCCCCAGACCTATGAAGGTGGTCATAAAATATAATTTGAATTTACTGCTGGACTGTGGATTACCTGTGTTGTGTATGCAGAAATAACACAAGGAAGCGTGAACATGCCCTGAGGGCAGTGAACTGTTAGATACAGCAGAAGCAATGCGGATTTCACATTAACTTTGGAACAGTAGATGAATTATTGGTCTTTCCAGACATATTCAAGGCGGCACCTGAGTTTGCCAATTGTTTCTGCTTGTCATTTATTAAATTTGAAAAATCCCATGACATTATACTCTTGGTATCTTTGCGGAAGGTTCTTTTTTATCTCATCCATTTATAGATCATATTTACCTCATTAAACTGTGATCTATACAGTACACAATTTAACGGTTCCATCTGAATTTGTTATAAGCATTCAAATCACAACCTCCAAATCTGGGGTTATGTTTCTATCTATAAAATATTTGCTTGCATTCTGTAGAATAAAGAATGGAGGAGTCTGATTACTTTGCAACTCAGTTCATGAGTGAAAATGGAGGTGATTATGAGGATGACTAAAGTATAGATGAAGCAGCAGTAAAGGTCTTGTTAGAGTGGGAGCCAAGTTCTTACACAGAACTTTAATTTACTGGACAGCAATTAAGAATGAGAACTACAAGTTGCTGAAATAAGGTTCTTGCTCAGGGATTGTATGCTCATTCGCTGTGATAGTGAGGATTTTAATAATGCAGTGGGACTCCATTTAACTCGAGTAAAATCATTGAGCCTATTAAAGTGACTTGGAAGAAGACTCAAAACACACTAGAGCCATTCATAGGCAGGGATCAGGTTATGACAGTCTTAACTTACAGCAGTTATTATAAACGAGGACATAGAACTCATAAAATGTTTCTTTCTGTTATGAGTGCTCAACGTCTGCAAGTTCCTAAAATGCTCACTTTGGAGAGTACGATAGAGCAGAGAGTGCATACTCTTTAGGAATGGGTTAGTTAATGATTGCAGAGTGGTACTAACCTAAATCTATATAGATATAAATTAAACGGCGAGATCCCTCCGCAGCGTTAAACGGCGAGATCCCTCCGCACTGATACGACGGTAATGTTAATTGATAATCAGTTAGGTGGAATACACTTAACTTGAGTTTAATGCTGCCTTACATTGCAGATAGTACAAGGATGAATGAAGCCAGTGACAAAACCCAGTCCCGGTGTTGCGGCCTGAGAATTGGAGTCTGTTGGTATTGTCTTCAAGGCAGGTGCCGAAGGCATCCTTAGGAATAGGTGGCAATGTCATCCATCGGCTTCAAGGTGTGCTGGGCAATTTTCCAAGGCTTTGTATTGTTTTTCCAAGTCCAGGGCCCCCTCAGACAAACATGCAAATCCATAAAAGGCCACAATGCTCTCCAAACAAGGACACAGGTTTGTGCTAACTGAATACACATAGAAAGTAGCACATGGTTACAGCATCCCACAGTCTGAATGAATGGTTCCAGTTGTCCCGGTTCATCTTTTTGTCACATTGCTTGCAAGGCAGTCCTCTGTGTCAACTTGTGTGCTTAATCTGGCTATGTGCCTGCTGTACCGCATGTGAGTAAAAATCAGGTGCTATAAGATATATTTTCACAGATCACAATGATATATTATGCCTGCAGGGAGACGCAGTCATAAAATACCCTTGCTAGACACAAAAAGAGCCTAAAAGAATTTTTATAAAATAAAAGATTAATTTTTCACAAAAAAAAAAAAGCCTAAACAATAAGGCAACACATAGCAAACAAAATCTTAAAGCAGCTCATCCAAAGCGAAGTCAAAAAACAGCACAGTATCAACAATCCATTAATTACATTTTAAGACAGAAGAATCACAAATTTCACTGAACACTCCCAAGAGCATTCAAAATGAACCACCAGGAACTGTGGGAGACCCGGCAGATTTATAGCGCGGATGGCTGTGATTGACAGGTAGCCCCACCCATTGGGGCTCCCCCACAAATCACACTGTAAAAAACACATAATAAATGAATGTAACATTAACACAAAACAATGTCCCAAAAGTGAACAGAAAAGACAGATTAAACAAGGATATGAAATCAGCTAGGGGAGAAACCCTGGCCTAAATATAACCTTTGACAACTGAATTTCACATTTTATCAGAAGACTTCCATTTTTTGTTTATGAAGGAAGAAAACAAGTTTTAATTCAGATAGATATGCAGAAGCCATCACTACCACTGAGGTACACTGTGTGCTTTGTCACCATTTTCAGTCACTTAATGCTTTGTGCACACGTCACTGAATGTCACTGTCATCGTGCACCGCTGTGCTGTGCTGGCTGCCTAACTCAGTAGTAGAACACCTTGCTTGTGATTTCCAGCATACGGAGCACACATTCTACCTGTGCCATCTCCCAGTATGTTAGCTGCTGGGTCAGGGAATCCAGTTCATCTGGACCAAGAGTATGTGAGCATTTTGAATCACTTCTATTGCATAAAGCTGTTTCTTTATTAATACATGTACACAATAAGTATAATCCTCCGTGGAGTAAGGACTTGTATAAACCAGATCACAGAGGTGTTTTAAATTTATTTGAACCTATTTGTATATTTTTTTATTACTGCAGTCAAAATAAAAATGGAAAAACAGAAGGTGCCTTGATCATATTCACATTGTGTTAGTGAAGTCTTACCATAAGCAGACACAAGTGTAGATAAGCAGGGGACAACTATAGCAGCAGCTGTAACACAACAAACAGAATAACATTAATCCTACATTCAGTTCAATGTATTCAGATAGAGTTCTCTTGCACTTATAAGCCCTATATACTAATTAGGAACATAGTATACACAATATTGTATCCTCCATTTGCCTTTCTCAATCACCAGCAATCCCCCAGACAAAGGAACCTACTCCACTTGATCACTTTCTGAGGCCACTTACTCCAATACAGAGTCGTGTGGAGCCCCTGGCAGCACTGAGCACAAGGCAGTGGCCATTCCTAGGTAGAATGCCTGTCCATAGCAGAGCAAATTTACAGGCACACCTAAACTCTTTCTGAAGTTTGGCTGAATTATATGTGTCTGGGAAATCAAGCCTGCATATCTTTTAGACACCAAAGATAACAACTTTCCAGCTCCCCACAGTCCACGAGTGTGTGTTTACATTCACACACATAACCGGATTAAGCTGAAGGCATAATGTTGGTTTCTTAATAATCCATTTTTAAAATTGGCAAGTAGTCTTCTGGAATTCTCCTGTGTTAAAATGATCCAATGTCATTAAACTGCACAAAAAAAAAAAAAGAGTTAAATGTCATCAGGTACCGTGAATCTGAAAATAAGTATGACATCTGCGATAAATTTCTTGTGTTTTTTTAAAATAATTTTAGTCAAATTAATACTTTATTTATAGGTTTCTGTTACCGGATTGCAAGCAGCCTCTTTTGGTTGTGCAATGGAGCCTTGTAAAGGACCGGAGTACTGATATGTGTCCTGAAATAATTTTGTTAGGTTATTCATTATTATAAAAAGTAATTGGACTACTCAACACTTGTTACTTTTAATGTGTTACCCTACAGATCTCAAGATTGTGTTGCTAGGTTTAACACTGTACTTTCAGCTCATTAACAAGTTTAGCTATTTCTAAAATATTGAGACAGATTATTTCAGCCAGGAGAAGGAGTAATGCGATCACCCGAGTATTTGCCTCTGGCCTCTACTGTGACCATGACAGCTGAAAGTGTGTGTGAACCAAACACATGCAGAGGCTGACAGAGTGCAGTGGACATGCGCAGACCATGGCCTCGTAATCAGGTTATTCATGGGGAAATTTACTTCTTTTAATTCAGGTTTCTCAGTGACAGATTTCTCTAACTGGAGTAAGGGTTTACATGACATTTTAGATGCCAGTGTTCAAAAAAGAACAAAGCGAGCACAAGGTAATGAAACGTGTGATAGACGATTATAAGACAGAACACTACCAACTTGAGAGCATACTGTGTGTGCATGCCAATGTTGGATAAAAGGGGGTCTGGGGATATCAAAGATCAGTATAATCAAAATCATGTGGGTAGAAAGTGGAGGCAGATACAGTGGAACCTCGGGTCACAAACGTCTCGGACCATTTACAAGTAAGGTTACGACCAAAAAGTTTGCCAAACTTTTGCATCTGTTCACAACCACACACTCGGGTGACGAACAAGCCAGTTTCTTTTCCGATTCGTATGCGCCGATGATTTCCGCACGTGTGCAATCTCTCCCTATGCATTCCCTGTGCAGCGAGAGAAAAAGAGAGCGCGAGCAGGCAGTTAAAGAAGGCAGTAAGGCCGAGAAGGCACTTAATGAATGCACCGGGCTTGTTTATAAAGAGACTGCTTCGAGCATTGTTTTAATCTCGTATTTAATGAAGACTTTTTTCTATTGGATTTTAACCTCCACTTCACTTCTGTTTTTATGGGATCATTTATTTATTGAAGGATTCTGAAAGCACTGCACTTTATTTAATTTGGACTTTGTTTTTGATTGTTGTTTTGTTGATTTTAATTAAAGCACTTGGCACTTTTTGCACCATCTGATTGCTTCATTGTACAGTAGTGCCTCACTGTCGTGCTCATCGGTAACATTACCGACGGTGACGGGTTTAAGGACTCCTGCAAGCAAGATGGGAGCAAGCAGCGAACCCGCATTGTCACAGACTTTACCTCAAAACTGTCATCTCCTCTCCACCCAGTTCTTCCTCACTTCCTTCATGCCAGAACTCGATTCATGCAAGGTTAGTTTTCTTGGTTGTTTATGGTTAACTTTGTATAAATTATGGATTTTTCAAATGTTCATTTTTTTTCCTTGGCTTAAAACTCATTAAAAAAAGTGTTTACAGAGAGCGGTTCCTAAGGCTATAGTGTGAACTCTTGCAATGTTAGTTTTCTCTGTTGTTCAAGGTTTTCTCAGTGTTATTCAATGTTTTTACATTTAGTTTACTATTACGCTGTGCATTCTATGGTATAATTAACTATTTTTGTGTTTAAAAATCTTTAAAAAAAATATATTTACATACAGCTTGTATGGTCCGGAACGGATTAATTGTATTTACATACAATCCTATGGGGGAAATTACTTTGGGTCACGACCAGATCAGGTTGCAACCAGAGTTTTGGAATGAATGACGTTTGTGACCCGAGGTTCCACTGTACTCTGTATAAGTTTAAAAAAAGCCGTACATACCAATACTGGCAGAAGTAATGCGCTCTAACTGCTAATATGGCCTTACAACTCTTCTTTACCACCCTTCACTTCAGCAGCACATTGTCAATTGGCCAATGTGTTACCATACGCTAACACATTACAATTTTTAATTGTCTTTATTCTGATACAGTTCCATCATTTTGATGATTGATACTTGAGGCTTTTGATTGAGCTCCATAAATTAAATATAAACTCATATTGTGCTGAGATTAATGCACAATTGTTGTTTAATGTCCAGCAGCTTTAAATATTGAAAATGAACTCTAAAGAGAAAGCCAGTTGTGTTCTGTTGCAGTAGAATTGTCCTTGCCCCAACACTTAACTTCATTCTGCTTATTAATGTGCTCATTCTTCATGTTGTATGTGCTGTTCGTTCTTTTCTTTAAGACTCCATTCCTACCACATCTTTCACAAGGTTAAAAAAAATATCAGACATTTAATGGAATTTTACGGAAAAGCACAGGTGGCGACATATGCCCAGAAAAGTAATGACGATGAAAACTCATTCTCAGTTTGTTGTAATATGCATACAGCTGAACCACACAAAAATGTCCTTTTATAATTCTGAAGTTCTGTGTTTTGTAAAATACAATAACTTCATGGAGTTACACTAAAGGAACTTTGAACTTGTATTTTTATTAATTACATGTATGCATTTTGTTGCATATGCCACAGTGTGTTACCATCACTATTAATACAAAATACTGTATGTGTCATAGTGTGGCTGCAGCTTAACGTCCACCATTTCTTCTTATCACAGCATAGTAACTCCTATCCATTTACCGAGAAGCCTAGTCTAGACAGACAAGATCAAGCGGTGGTCTCCGGAGCTGAGAGGCCCCTCCATGTAACCTGTGCTGTCAAAACTCTGTTGCTGTGCTTGTACCCATGCACTATCCCCTAGTCTTGAGTAGCACACAAGACCACTCATACACACTCACAGAATGCGTTAATTTACCCATCCAAATAAATACAGAGCCTCCAAGTGGAACAAAGCATTGTTTTAACTGGACTGCAGCAAAATTTCACCTACAGATTTAAAAAATACAACATTTAATCTCTGAACTCTTACCAAAGGAGTACAGGAGCAAGCCAACATACAGCATAGTCACACTCCACGCCAAGCCAATTAAAACAAATGCAGGGATCAAAAGGATTATTGCCTAAAAAAAGGAAAGAATTACTTAAGAATCTTATAGTTAAAAATTAGCACAAAGATTTCTCAATCTGTATCCACTATACCCAGTCTTTCCCTCCAACTGTAATTGTTAATCGGTCTTCTGTGGTACTGAAAATATACTGACATGTTCAAAATGCTGTATCACCCTAAATATTCCACGAAGTGAGTCTTTACAGAGTGTAATAAAATCTATGAAATGTCTAGACAAGAAAAAGCCATTCATCTCTTGGTGCCGTTACATTTTACTTCTTCAGGGTGTTATACTGTATATTACAGTCCTCTGTGTAGAGAAATACTTCCCAACATCTGTATGATATTTGCTCTTAATCTGCTTCCATTGCTGCTCATTGTGTTCTTCTAAACAACACATATTAAACTGGCAGGTGGTGGGCATCTCTGTCTGTGCAAGGTAAAAAAATGCAACTTTTTAAATCTTTCCTCAGCTTATTTCCTGTAATTCTGAAGACTACACAAGAACACTGTATTCCAAAAAAAAAACCTCTAAGTATTTTTGATGCAAATTAGGAATGACTTGTACTTCGCCCACAACTAACATCTTACTTGGTTTTCTATTTGCTTGTGCAATTTTTCTCGTTGTACACCATTTTTAATTGGGCATATTATGTAGCTGCAAAGTCCATATTGCAACATTGTATCTAATATTTATAGGTGCTTTCCCAGGGCAAGAACTTTTTTCAGGAATCTCAGGAACTTTTGTAGCATTCCCACCACAAGATTTTAGGCCATTTGTAATTTCTGGTACTCTTCAAATCTACCACTATGGTGTGTTGCGTCATGCACCGCACAGAATCAATAATCTCCACTGTGAACTTCAGAACGTGGTTCACTTCATACACCATCACTCCTCATAGCTGGCTCTGCACCATGCACGTCACAGAAGCAAAGAGATCATGACCCCATGAAGTCATAATCACTTCAAAGCAATGGTGGAGAGGTCCCCTGTTCAGTCCCGATCTCATCACTCTTCTAAGCCACTTCCCTGTTGTGCCATGCTATGCAACGCATTGAAGTAATAATCCCCCTCATGAAGTCATGATATATTCAAAGCAACAAGGTGGGGGTGTCCCTTGTAAACTCCCAAACGCACCTCACTTCATAACACATCACTCTTCTTTGCATGTCACATATTCTACAAAATGGTTTTCAATTGTTGTTGTGCAGTGGGAATGCAACACATGAATTTGGCCAGGGATTGCAAGTGGCCCAGGGCCTGTCTCATACAGGAACAAAGTTCCTGTGGTGGGAAAACACCATATAACCTTACCTTTTTTTTTCTAAAATACCTTTTGTCACCTAAGTTTGTCTAAATCAGGGGTGCCTACACTTTTTTGGCTTGCGAGCTACTTTTAAATTGACCAGGTCGAAATGATTTACCTACATTAAAAATTATATATATTGTGATGGACAGCCGGGTCCCATGCCCGGCCGGGACACCCCTGCTGCATATGTTCCGGGGGAGCCACCATGGGCAGCTCAATACCTCCCCCGGGATGCTTGGTGGCAGCCTCCCTGGCCGATGTTCGTTTCCCAGTCTCCCGCATGGCTCCATGGGACATGGAGTCCTCCACAACCTGGGAGGGAGCTGGGGTGGCCGCTCGGGGGTGCTGCAGAGACTCAAGAACCCGGCTGGACGAGTCATCAGCCCCACCCGGAGGTGCAATTGGGACCAGGTGGTCAAGCACCTGCATCACTTCCGGGTGGGCTATAAAACGGGCCAGCCTCCACCACTGAAGGGCCAGAATCGGGAGGAAGAGGACGAGGTTGCCTGAAGAGGAGTGGTGGTACAGGGTGGAGAGTTGTTGTGTGGGACTAAAGTGCTTTTGGGACTGTGTATTGCCTGTGGGTCACGGGGAAGGCGTGCGCCCACGGGTGAAGAAAAAATAAAAAGCCTGTGTGTTTTGTACACGTGCCTCTGCGTAGTCTGTGCCGGGTCGGGCGCTATATAACGTCAGTCACAATATATATATATATATATATATATATATAATATAATATAAAAATATAGTGAGTATACTTTATACATAAAATGTATGTTGTACCTTGCATAACTGAATAACCTTTATGGCACAATAACAATTCAATACATTTATGGTCACTACAGTATTTGGATTTAATAATCTTCATGTAGCAAAAGGCTGACTCGCATAAATAAGTAGAGCCGAATAATGCAGTCAAGGAACTTTTGAATTCGGCTGTCCGATTAACTGTGATTTTAGTTCCCTCTCCTTTCTCTTTCTCAGATCGCTTTTCAGAAGGAAGTCAGTATCTTAGTTTTTATGAACAGTTCGAAAGTGCCTTTCCACATTTTCCTTCTTTGGAATAGCAATGATAGATTGACAGATCAGACAAACACACTTCGATTGTGACATTGTGAGAAAAAAAAGTCCTCTTCCAATTCCACATCCAGCCCATACCCTCCCCAAACAAAATTTTTTTTTAAATCCTTTCTTTAGTCGATACAAATTGGAAGGCTAACTAGATCACTTAGATAGCCGGAGTTTTGCAGTAGCTTGCACGTTTCATCGTGCGTGCGGGATGACCAGTGTGTTAGAAGAGAAGTGATCTCATATTGGCCGCCCTGTATGTCAATCAAGTGGCAAATGCCATAGGGAGGATATATGATAGACTAATGTTTAAAAAAAATTTTTTTGGAATGCAACGCAATCTACCTGCACTACCTTTACGATCTACCGGTCGATCACGATCAACGCATTGGTCACCCCTGGTCTAAATCTATCTATGGAAAGTTTGCCATCTCAAGGTTATTTACCAATCTGCTTGTATTCAACCTATTTTTTACATCGTTACACAAATGATTTCTGTTGATTGCAAAGAATAGAAGCCTCAATATACAGTAGATGCCCAGATGACACCATAATTAGTTTAACTGATTCATAACGATGGTGAGGCCGTAACTTATTTTCTCAGCTTATGAAGTTAATGTGCACCCCGTTGCACAAACTCCTAATGCTATCAGTTGGATGATTAGCGTGTCATATGGCACACCTCCTATAGGTACCGCACGCTTTGTTTTTTAAAAGTCAAAGTGAATAATATGTTTCACTGTTAAACTCCAGTATATTAGTTAAACACAATCTCTTCTGTATAAACCCATGCTGATTGTTCACTGTATTGCACAAATATGTCTCTATAACTGGCCTTTTTTACACTATATGACAATGTTGGCTAATCTACTCCTCAGGAGTTTCCCGGAATTATGGTATCCTCAGAAAAAAAAGATGTTAAATGTATGTTGTGAATACTGTCTGATTCCAGTGAATTACTTTTTTTTTTTTTTTTTAGTCTTTTTAAACTCCTTGGTCTTTGTAATTTGTATATTGTTTGAAATTATCTGAATATTCCATGTAGCCAGTGTCATGTTACTTCACTAGTTAAAGCTTCATTAAACATTAATAATAAAGTGCATCAGCTACTTTGTTTTCTAAATGTTTGATATTCTTCTCACTGCCTTTAATATTAGTAGAAGACAGCGGCAGTGTTTCGCAGTATTCATTCAGGACCCTAGAAGACTGGGTTCAGATTCCTATATGTTCTCCTGTGTTTGTTTAGGTATTCTATGCAGCATTCCAGTTTTGCCATCATGTCCCAAAGTTTTGTGTTAAAAACGCATGGTGAAATATGGATGAAGGTTACGCAGAATCAGAAAATGAAGTGTCAATGGTGAGACTGATGAAGTGTGACTAAAACTGAGAAGTGGTCAATTCTGTGTAGCTCAGTGGCTAAGGGGCTGGACTGTAAACAACAAGATCCACCATTCAAGCCAGACACCTTGGTCAATGTGATCTCAAGCAAGTCATTTAACTATTTGTGTAAAGTATAATGAAACACAGTTCTGCAAAAGTATGTGCCACATGAAATAAATAATTCTAATGTTTTGATGAATGTTTTGTTACTTAGAACTTTCAGTAATAGAGCTGAAAGCTAAAAAATGGCTACTGATATATTTGGGCCTCATCCAGATCTGTTCACTTCAGGCAGCCAGGTGCAACATGTGCTGCTGTGCTGTATAGACAACTGCTGCCTGCTCCAATTTTAACTAGCAAATAAATATTTTTCTAATCTTTAAACTGTATTTTCACTTACTCGTTTGATGGTTTTTATTTCTCTCCCAGGCTCAATTCTTCTAGCATAACCTCCTTGGATGACAGCCATTGTAATGCCAATGAAGAAAAACATCTTTCCTTGCTGCATGCTGGTAACGGAAAGAAATTGGCTTAGTGGTGTTAGAAATGGGGACATAAAGAATATTCCTCGATCTTAATATTCTATGAATATTGTATTAATATGTTTCAATGTATAGCAAGACAGAGAAGTTTAAAGGCTAAAAGCATTCATCCCAAATGATACGTTTGGTATATTTTTAAGTTATTTCTTCACAAACATACTACATATGCATTGTCTACACGAAATTGTGTTCCAAAGTCTGGTGTTTTCTATAATTAAAAAAATATACCTGTTGCCCACACTGATGCTTTTCAATGGTTGCAATGGGGCACAAAGCACCACCTGAAAATAAATGCCTAAAACATATCAAATTCATCTTTTTCAAGTTTTGATAAAAGAAAACATGCCTTCTGAGTTTCCAGCGTATGTTTCTGACAACAAAAGGGGTCTAGAAATAATTGTTTTACTGCATATTTCTGGCACTGTTTTTCTAGAGATAAGGATACAACTTCTGTTTGCTAGTGTGAGTTCTCACATAAATACGGAAGTAAATCAAAAAGAAGCCAACCATGTGGCATGAACAGTTTACTGTGATTTGGTCTGTCAAGAGGAAACCACGCCCCAAGGGGGGAGGGGTGACATGTTGTTATTGCAGAACATTAAATGCTGTGCTATCACACACAGCAGCTAGTCTTTTAAAATGTCTTAAATCTCAAAATACTGGTGATTTTTTGTTCAGAAATAACATGTATAAGCTATTTTACAATGTTTTTGTAATCGCAAGACATGGTTCAGTACTCGACAACTTTGTTGGCTTGAAAAAAATGAACATATTTGATGGCTTTTGTTTTCCAGCTTTACCCATGCCTAAGTAATTCCAATCCGAAACGCCAGTGCAGGCAAGAGAGAGATTTTTTTTAATTTATAGAACAAGTTTAACTTTAGGAAACAAATTCACGTGGCAAAGGCATTTCTACCATGTTTGTGAAGAAATAACTTTAAATTGAAAAATACTAAACTTTTCCTTTCCTTTTGTTTAAACATTTGGTCATTACCTATTTTAATAATAATAATACATTTTATTTATTTGTAGGCGCCTTTCTAAACACTCAAGGACACCGAACAATAGACAAAACACAGATTATAAACAGAAGTAAAATACAGAAATTACAGTCAGAGCAATTGTAATCAAAGAGAAAAAGAAGAACTTTACTGTCAAAATTTATAAAAAAAAAATATGTCAAATTGAATTTTAATGCATTTTTAAATATTGTAAAAAGAGTGCAGTGTCTTTATTTATATACAACTTAAGGTTAAAAATGTAACATTTTAAAGAGCTAGATGACAGTGGAATGTGGTAACTTATGTGATAGCTCTCAAATGCAAATGATAATATGTTACATTAGTTTGCATCCAATGTATTACACTACATGTCAGTTAAATCCAAAAGGATTCATCTTAATTTCAAAGGTAAATCTCCGATATTAAACTACAACCGTTTTTTTAGTGTTTTTAAACCAGCAATCCAGGTGGATATTCTTCTTTAGCTGTTTCAATTTTGTAATTTTATAAGAAAAAAAATGTTTATTATGAAAATAAAGTATTTAAGAAGAACTACATGCAATTATACAAAAGTAAGTATTTATTTATTCCTATGATTGTCATCATGAAAGGACAGATGCATTCGATTCAAATAATTAAACAAACTGTCAAACATCATAGTTAAGAACCTGTAAATTTTCAGTGAAACAGTTCATACTGAAATGTGAGAAAATGGATGACTTCTCTCATTGCTGGACATTCTTAGATTTCAGAACAGTATTTCATTTATTAGAAAATGTTTTAGAGGATTATGGTTGTCCTGTGTTACTTTTTTACTACACAGAGGATCTTATTTTGTGATTGCAGAAAGCCGTTTTGCATTCTGGAATATCTGTCCCTTGACTTCCAGGTACCACCCTGAAATGCAATTATCTGCTTTACTAAATATCTCAATTTCAAGACAGATTGAGTCATTTGTTGCCCGTAGAAGAAAATTCAAGAAAAAATGCATTAGAATTAACTGGTACTGGAATTTTCTTAATTGGAATGTCTATTAATGCTTATAAACCATTCTATCAGTAACATTCAAGTTTTTGTTTTTTTGGTAATGCATAACAATGTTAATATACAAAAAATGTTTAGCAGATCATAGTTTTATATATCACAAGTGTAAAACTGAAGGAGACAGCTTTAGGAGAAAGAACTTTTAGGATTCAACAATGTTGCAAATGACAATGTAAATGGTTTGGCTCTCCATAGGGAATTTCAAATTGTGTGCACCATAATGAAAGCTTGGCAAGTCTTCCTCTTTCACTGGCATAAGCAGTGTCACTAGTAGGTCTAACCAGTAGGTTAGAGTACCTCATTCTAGTTTGCTCCGAATCCAACTGCTCTTTCACTTCTCCTTCCTGAAGCTTGTGGTTTTTAGTGCCTTGTCACCCTGCACTCCTGCTCCCCTCATTATAAGGGACAGTTCTCACCAAATGGAGAGAAGCACACGTAATTTAGTGTGCAGACACAGGCACAATGCTGGCAAAAAAAAAAAAAATCTTGTTTATCTGACTGTGTCTTATATGCAGCATAGCCTTGTTAAGTGGCTTGTGTAAACCAGAAGGAGACTGTTTTTGGAGAAAGAACTTTTAGCATTCAACGATGTGGAAATCAGTATGCATAACATATAATAGATTCTAATTATTCAAATTAATCTTGCCCTTATTTAGAGTTTGTATCATGTTGTTGGGTCCTGATTACATTTTGTGATCAGAGGCACTGCTGCCTCCATGTAAACACATATAGTTGCATCCTTGACGTGATGTCATGTCGGCTGCTTGGGCAACAGCAATAAGTTTACAACCTTTGCTGCAAAATAAAAACACAAGTATGCATTTTAGTTTTTGAAAGAATGGATGCAATTTTGGACTGCTCGGCTATGAATTTTGATATAGTAATACTGTGCCGTGTACAAAAAAACAGCCCTGCATGTAGTAAGGTGTTCCACACCAAATGTAGCAATATAATCCTGGTGAGGTTACTGTGCACATTTTCTTTCATTATGTGTTATGGGTGCATGCCCAGGGGCCCGTGATGGTAAGCCTTTTCACCAAACAAACATTTGATGAACAGATCCAGTATCCACACGCTGAAATGACAGAAGTGGGTAAAACTTGATGAAATGATTGAGTATCTGCCTGCCAAAATAATCAAGGAGGAGTCCGTCCCCCCCCACTCCAGGGGTGAGTCAAGCGCAGAAATCACAAGTGAAAAATAACATGTGCAGTAAATGATGTGTGTCTCCGCCTGCTACATTTTTAAAAGTATGATCAAGAGTCTGTTCAGAGGCAAAAGTCACTGGGGAGCCTGTGTGGGGCTTAATTTCATTATCCGGAATTGTCATTATGTTAATTATGTTGTGTTCGAGAGAAAATGTGCCTTACTCATTGAGACAATTTATGAAGCTATGGCCTTGGTCAAATTGAGCAGTATCCTGTTGAGAATGTTTCTGCAAAATGGACAATTCAGTAACTGGTAACAAAAGAGTCATAATTGTGGTTCGGTGATCAATGCACCAAAACTAAAAAAAAACTTTTGTCTGTACCCCAGTGTTTATTCACCAATATTTTGGATCACATGTAAAGAAGTCCTCCTAAAGTCAGCTCCGAGATTATCACAACACACGTGTGTGTAATGAAGGTCAGGTCAGCATGAACTCAATGGTCTGTAGGCTACTTATTCACGCAACACTCAAGAGAAGCTCCATCTTCTGCTACTTACAATTCAAACTGTGAGGTACTGGGGAGATGTTTTTAGTTTTATTGTGAATTACGTTTCCAGAACAGGAAGGGGAGTGCAATCTTCAGTGGTCATGATTCAAATGAGAATTTCAATAAAATCTAACGGTAGTTTTTTTGAGTGCACAGCACTGCTATTATTGTCTTTGTCATAAGGCAAATTTATATCTCAACTGGTTTATTTGTCTGGAAAATCTTGGGGTAATTTTAAGTAGTGATTTGTGATTGAAAAAAAATCAATCACCGGTTGTAAGCTTACAACGCTCGACAGATGCCGAATGTCACTTCAACACAAGTCCTGCAAATACTGTCGTAATTGAAACAAACCATGAAACTGAAATCGATTATGACAGCAGCAATCCATGCTGTGAGATTTGAAACAAGATTACTGTTCACATGGCCAACTGTAAGTTACATGCTCAAGAGTAAGCTCAGCGCACAGCTTGGTCATGTTACAACCGGCGGGCCGAACTGACAATGTGGTATACAAAGAGATCCTTAACAAATAATTATTGGTATATTTTCCCTCACTTTAAAAAGGTTAAATTTTCTTCTTAATAAAAATTTTAATGCAGTACTTCGCCGCTGCGAAGCGCGGGTATTTTGCTAGTATAAAAATAAAAGGCCAATCAAGAAGCCTTATAAAGTCATGTGTATTAATGCATTATTAAAACTATGTACTGTATTATTTTATTCCCATCTGGATTTTTGTAAATTACCTGTTAAACTGGAAGCGCTGATGAGTAAGGAAGCTGATGGTATATTCAAGTCCAGAAAACAAAAACAAGTATAAGAAATACACAAGTCCCAAGATTTTAAGGTTCTGTAGACCTAAATAACATATTAAAAGAAAAAACATTAGTGTAATTGACAGATATTGTATTGATTTCATTTTCTGGCTTTTTTTCCTGAACAAAACTAGAAAACACTAGAGAAAAAAAATGCAAACGGTTTGTAGAAGCAAGTATGTAGATGATCTCTGAAGTAAATAGTTTTAATCACTGCAATATTAGAAAGAGACAATAACCCTAGGAGGACTTTTCTGCAATTAATACAAATTATGTGATGCAAGAACTTTTTATAATGTCCATACATTAAATTATTAATCCTTCTTTCCTTTTTTTTAAACCTGTTTAATACACAAGAGAAAGGTTTACCTCAATGTACCAGCCACTTGGCCTAGCGCACAGTAAGCTGCAGGCATCCATATTCTGATCAAGAATTCCCTGAATTGTCGGCTTCCACGAGTCTTTTATGCTGTGTTTACATGAAACTGATTCTGAATTTTTTCACTTACGACGTTGATCAGGTATTGGCGTAAAAACCCAAAACCACATAATCAATGATTATTACAGATCAGATACAGGTCACTTTTGTAAGTGGTACTGAATTCTGATTCAATTCGGATCACCCTATCAGACATCATGTCAGTATATATTTTGTTTTAAAATAAAAAAGATGCACTTAAGACACAGCAAAAAACACTGATAATGCAAGACAACTAAAATTAATTATATAAAAAAAAACTACTGCTATGAAAATTAGATATGGAATATGGCCTAAATATTATATGCTATAATATAAACATCTGAGCATAATAATATAAGCATATAACTCGTCATGCGTATAATAAAATACAAAAATAACTCCTCTATGCTGTTTAACAACATCGGCTGAAGACACAGAAAAAAAAAAGATAATGTAAGATAATTAAAATTAATATAAAAAACTACTGCTATGAAAATTAGACAGGTAACATGACCAAAATATTATTTTTGCTATTATATAAACATCTGAGCAACATAGTATAAGCCTATAACTCATCCATGCTGTTCACATTGTCGTTCTGCAAGGCTGCTGCCACAGCCCACTGCTATACAGTCTGTCCACCTTTGTGTAGCAAAGCACGAAGGCCACACTACTGTGATTGGCCTCATGAGTGACAGGTGTGAGGTAAAAGACTTGACTGTATGATGTCATAACAACAGCCTCCCCCCAAATGTCAACAAAACAAAGGGGATCATTGTTGACTTCAGAAGGAACAAAGGCAGGCAGACTTCCATGGTCATTCAACACCACCTGCATACTCAAAAAGGCTCACCAAAGGCTAAAGGGCTTTACCAAAACACTAGTGAACTTTTACTGCTGCACTACTGAAAGTATGCTGGCCACAGACATCACAGTGTTGTTTGTTAACCTGACTTGCAAGGACTACAAACTTCTCCAAAAGACTGTATGTACAGCTTCTAAAATATATGGTGCTGACTTTCCACAGCTTCATACCATCTACCCAATCACATATTTGAGGAGAGCTGAATGAATCCATCATCTCTGATGACAGCCACCCGGTCATCCCCTGTTTTCACGTCTGCTTTCTGTGAAGCACTCCTAAAGCCTCACCACTCGCTCCACCTGCCTCAGCAACAGCTTCTTCCTGAAGGCCACAAAGTCATTGCACTCTCATTAACCTGATCCTCCTTGCCCTGCACTGTGTACTGTACCCACCTGCTGGTTTATGTGTAATGGTTAATTTTATTTTTTGAACTGTCATTTCATCAACACAACAGTGGCACAAGAATGTCACTATGTTCTCACAGTACAGGTGCTGGTCATAAAATTATAATATCATGACAAAGTTGATTTATTTCAGTAATTCCATTCAAAAAGTGAAACTTGTATATTAGATTCATTCATTACACACAGACTGATATATTTCAAATGTTTATTTCTTTTAATTATGATGATTATAACTGACAACTAATGAAAGTCCCAAATTCAGTATCTCGGAAAATTAGAATATTGTGAAAAGGTTCAATATTGAAGACACCTGGTGCCACACTCTAATCAGCTAATTAACTCAAAACATCTACAAAAGCCTTTAAATGGGCTACACAATCATGGGGAAGACTGCTGACTTGACAGCTGTCCAAAAGACGACCATTGACACCTTGCACAAGGTGGGCAAGACACAAAAGGTCATTGCTAAAGAGGCTGGCTGTTCACAGAGCTCTGTGTCCAAGCACATTAATAGAGAGGTGAAGGGACAAGATGTGGTAGAAAAAAGTGTACAAGCAATAGGGATAACCGCACCCTGGAGAGGATTGTGAAACAAAACCCATTCAAAACTGTGGGGGAGATTCACAAAGAGTGGACTGCAGCTGGAGTCAGTGCTTCAAGAACCACCACGCACAGACGTATGCAAGACATGGGTTTCAGCTGTCGCATTCCTTGTGTCAAGCCACTTTTGAACAAGAGACAGCGTCCGAAGCGTCTCGCCTGGGCTAAAGACAAAAAGGACTGGACTGCTGCTGAGTTATGATCTCTGATGAAAGTAAATTTTGCATTTCCTTTGGAAATCAAGGTCCCAAATCAACGAGTCTGGAGGAAGAGAGGAGAGGCACAGAATCCACATTGCTTGAGGTCCAGTGTAAAGTTTCCACAGTCAGTGATGGTTTGGGGTGCCATGTCATCTGCTGGTGTTGGTCCATTGTGTTTTCTGAGGTCCAAGGTCAATGCAGCCATCTACCAGGAAGTTTTAGAGCACTTCGTGCTTCCTGCTGCTGACGAACTTTATGGAGATGCAGATTTCATTTTCCAACAGGACCTGGCACCTGCACAAAGTGCCAAAGCTACCAGTACCTGGTTTAAGGACCATGGTATCCCTGTTCTTGATTGGCCAGCAAACTCGCCTGACCTTAACCCCATAGAAAATCTATGGGGTATTGTGAAGAGGAAGATGCAATAAGCCAGACCCAACAATTCAGAAGAGCTGAAGGCCACTATCATAGCAACATGGGATCTCATAACACCTGAGCAGTGCCACAGACTGATCGACTCCATGCCACGCCGCATTGCTGGAGCCCCAACTAAATATTGAGTGCTGTACATGTTCATACTTTTCATGTTCATACCTTTCAGTTGGACAACATTTCTAAAAATCCTTTTTTTGCATTGGTCTTAATTGATATTCTAATTTTCCGAGATACTGAATTTGGGACTTTCATTAGTTGTCAGTTATAATCATCAAAATTAAAAGAAATAAACATTTGAAATACATCAGTCTGTGTGTAATGAATGAATCTAATATACAAGTTTCACTTTTTGAATGGAATTACTGAAATAAATCAACTTTGTCATGATATTCTAATTTTATGACCAGCACCTGTATATGAAACCACAACGATCTCTATTATAATGTAATCTAATTTAAAATAAATATTTACTCCTCCTTTAATAGCCCTCTGTTTTTAGAATCCCCTTAAACTTGTCATCATAGTCTTACATTGTCACCCTCATTGTCAGGTTATTTCCATGTTAGAAAGCATCAGACCACATATGCCTGTTGCTAAACACGTAGCTATAACCCTTTCAAACATGCAATATCCTACATTTTGTTTCTTTGTATTGCAAGGTTAGCTATTAGAAAAAATGTATACAAACTGAAATCATTTTGAAAAAGGGGGACTCTGTCTACCTGTCCAAGGAAGAAACTGTTGAACCTTATTACCCCCAAATGCTGTCCTATGTCATCTACTTCCCAGCCACTTGCATTGTGACAAACTGAGAAAGGGCTTCACCAGTACAGTATATGGAGGAACACACCTGGGCAGTAATAATGCAGTGGGGAACTGAAACAGTAAAAATGGAGCAGCTAGTGTCTTCAGATTTTTGGTGCTTTGGGTTGGCCGTCAGATTTTTCAGTTTCTCATTCATGCCTTTGCATGTTTTTGAATGGATTTTGATAATTTGAGTACTTGAGTAAAACTGTAGTAGACCAAATATAGCACTTCTCTGTTCCTACTCATCAATTTGTTTTTAATTAAACAAAAACACAATTAGCTGTGATAACAACAGATTTAGATATTTAGCACACTTCATTTTTTAAATGGGACCATCATCTGTCAATACTCAGGAAGTCAAGTTAAACACCATTACATTTCTGGAATGGTTAAAAAAATATTTTGCATTTTCTATGGGTGGAAGAGGATACTAAAACAGAATATAAACTAAGGATTGTTTTTCTAAGTATATTTGGAAAATAATTTTAAAACAATTGTCATTTCAAGAAATTTCCCTTTCGTGGTAAGGAATTTTCGGAAGTGTGTGTACTGTTTTCACAATTATGAAGGTTTATTTTTCATTCAAAGATTGTACATCTCATTGTCCAGATAAATATGTGCTCCTAATATGTGTAATACTTACTTTCTTTGTGATGGGCATCCTTTTTTGCAGTTAAAGCAGAGAACTGAAACAAGGATAATGGGCTCAGGAGATTGAGAGACTGCTGAAAACCAGAAGTTACTGAAGCCACCTATAATGAAGAAAAAAGGTGAGTTTGAAGAGTGATGAATAAAGGAAATGTCAGAAACTAAGTGCCAAAGAAACCTGAGGAAACTATTCATCCATCTATGGCCACTCATTTCCCACTGACCTTGGCCAGAGGCGGCAGGTACCTACAGTACACAACTACTAAACTATACTGGAACATTGAAAAACTTAGTAAATTAGCAAATACAAGTAGGGCCGGGCATTATGGACTTAAACTGATACTGCAATAAATCTGACCCAAAAATGCGATATTTGATATTGTATGTTCTCAAATCGCCTTACGGACTGTATTTATATAAGTCTTCCATTTAGAGACCAAAACAATACTATACAATACAATAATATTCACAGATAGTAGAGAAGGAAACGTTTATTTTTCAATATGTAACAATTTCATTTATACTGTAGCTGTGCCTAAAAGAAACAGTTTGCTCAAAGAACATATTTTTTTCCAACCATTTTTGTTTTACTAGCTGTGCTACCCATCTAAGACAGGGTGAAATCTGAGCATCATAGACCCCAGTGTTAACGTTTGCAGAGCACCATGCTATGCACCCATCTCTGTTTTACGCCATTTGCTATGGGATTCATAAAGGCAGTGTTAATGTTTGTGATGTGCCATCTATTCGAATGACTATCTTACTAAATTCTAATCAAAAAAAGCAACATGGTTGTTTATTTAATCCATCTATTTTCCAACCTGCTGAATCCGAACACAGGGTCACGGGGGTCTGCTGGAGCCAATCCCAGCCAGCACAGGGCACAAGGCAGGAAACCAATCCCGGGCAGGGCGCCAGCCCACTGCAGGACACACATAAACACACCCACACACCAAGCACACACTAGGGCCAATTTAGAATCGCCAATCCACCTAACCTGCATTTCTTTGGACTGTGGGAGGAAACCGGAGCGCCCGAAGGAAACACACGCAGACACAAGGAGAACATGCAAACTCCACGCAGGGAGGACCCGGGAAGCGAACCCGGGTCTCCTAACTGCGAGGCAGCAGCGCTACCACTGCGCCACCATGCCTCCATGTTTATTTAATTTTTCTTCAATTTACAATAACCTTAATAGACTCATAAATAACTAGGATTTCCATCCATCCATTATCCAACCCGCTATATGCAAACTACAGGGTCACGGGGGTCTGCTGGAGCCAATCCCAGCCAACACAGGGCACAAGGCAAGAAACAAACCCCGGGCAGGGTGCCAGCCCACCGCAGGGCACACACACACACACACACACACTAGGGACAATTTTTAGAATCATCAATGCACCTAACCGAACCCGGATCTCCTAACTGTGAGGCAGCAGCGCTACCACTGCACCACCGTGCCACCCACTCACTAGGATTTACACTAGTAATTATAAATATTAATGTAATGTGCTATATATGGAATATCCACAACTGTTGCAATTTGGAAACACGGCTCACGTGCTAAATGAAAAATCCAACTCAAAATGAAAGTAAAATGACCGGTAAAGCAGGTAACCCCATGAATGGCACATGAACACTGAATTATAAACACAAAAGACAATATGAAAGCTGTTTACATACCTCCTTCTAATGTTCCAGTACAGAGCGGAAGCCACAAGCTAACAATGCATGGATGTGTCACATTTTGTGTGAATTAATGGTTAGTGTAGTTATCTGACCATTCACAAAGTACAAGTATTCTTAGTGTGCAAGTTAATGTGACAGTCCGGGTCAGCTCCACCCTCCCTGGTCACTTCCAGGAGCCTCTTGAACCTGGAACTGTCGATAGTTGTAAACCGACATGAGTCGGGCAAATGAAAGTGATAGAGTGCTTTTTTTTAAAAAAAAGCAAGTGTTCCAAAGTGCAGTGCAAATAGTCCATCAATAAATAAATAATCAATAAATCCAGAGTTTTCTGGTGAAGGTTAAAATCAGTCAATAACTAATTCCATTAAAATGAGGTTAAAATTCTAGGTAGATTTCTCTATTGAAACAATAAGGGCCCCCAGTGCGTCTTTCTAAAATCTGGTATCTCCTCCGCTTATCCCATCAGGTCCTTGCAGCATGATGAGACGTCCACTGACAGGTGCAGTCAATCAATTCATTCCGTGTTCGGGTTCCTACCGCCTGTCCATCAGTGTCCGTAGGACTCCCCACTGAACCCCACTCGCGTCTCCCTCAGCCAGTCCGTCTGCGTCATAAGGAAGACAGCATTCCACAGGGCCATTCCTACTCCTCTGCACTGCTGTAAAGAGCACCCCTTCTCCAGCCTCCACACTCAAGTGCAGGCCTGCCATTCGCTTCCACGGAGCATACTCCCAACCACTTGTCTCCATTCTTTACTGTACAGGCTCTCCCCTTGTTTCTTTCTCATGTTTCTTTTTGATTCTCCTTTTTGTTTTGATCTGACCTGATCTGCATTCTACCATGCAGGCATCTTTTATACTGCCCATTTACTATACTTTTATACTGAATTAGTTTCAGTCTTACTTAACAGACAGAAAATTCTCTGTGAGTTGTGGCGATTGTACTTTGGAGACCCATGATATTGTATATGGTGTACCACAAGGATCTATTCTGGGTCCATTGCTTTTTTTCAAGCAATATGCTTTCATTAGGTCAGATTATCTCAAAGCACAAGATGGGCTACCACAGCTATGTAGATGACACACAGCTTTATTTATCTATAGCGCCTGATGACCCTGATGCTCTTGGCTCTCTGATCCAATGTCTTAGCTGTATTTCCAATTGGATGAGTAGAAACTTTCTCAAATTAAATAAGGAAAAAAATGGAAATCTTAGTGATTGGAAAACATGGAAATAGCAAAGGTATTAGAAATAAACTTGATCCCTTAGGTTTAAAAGCCAAGGCGGGGGTAAAGAATTTGGGGTAATCATTGACTCTGACCTAAACTTTAAATCACGCTTTGTTTTTAGTCGGTTAGATTACTGAAATGCACTACTAAGAGGACTACTTAAGACAGACATCAATTAGTTAGTGCAGAATGCAGCAGTCAGAATCTCCCCTAGAAAAAGAAAATTTGAGTACATCTCACCGGTTTTACCGTCATTACAGTGGTTGCCTCTGTCGTTCAGAATTAACTTTAAAAAATTATTAATGGTTTATAAAGCCTTAAATAATCTTGTTCTGTCCTATATTTTAGAATGTCTGTCCCTGTACACTCCAAGTCGTAACCTTAGATCTTCGAATGGAGGTCTTCTTATAATTCCAAGAGCCAAGCTTTAAAGAAATGGTGAGGCGGCCGTTTGCTGTAATGCATCTACAATCTGGAATACTTTACCAACAGAAATTCACCAGCCTAATACTGTAACATTCTAAACATTAAAAAAAAAACTGCTGAAAACCCATTATTTTAATTTGGATTTAAAAGCATTAAAAACATGCAGAAAAATAACTAAAATCCACAAAGATGAAGCCGCTGATACTGTACTGGGGAGAAGACCCTATTTTATTCACAGAATTTTCTTTGAAGGTGTATATTACAGTATGTACAGATACATACCCTGTTTTTTTCAGGCAGTGTCTCTGGAAGCATGAGGAAGATGAATGCCAAGTCAGCGGTGGAAAACAGGACAGCCAAGAGTGCGGGGCCCACATAGAAAATTTCTCCTTGCGTGGCTCTGATGGCAAAGTAGGCACCAATCATTGGTCCAAAAGTAAAACCAAGTGAAAAGGCAACACCAATCATTGCCTGCAACAAAATAAAAAAACAGGAGGCCGTACCTAGTAATTTTGGAACCTAAAAACACTTAACAGTAATTTTCTACAAACAGTTTGGGTTAAAACGAGAAAAAGAGGTCTGGTTTTGATGGTCGATATGAAATACAAGAAGTCAGCAAATCGGGTAGAAGTTACCTGTACTCTGCATCATCCTTGACATAAAACTGGTACCATCTCAACATGTTCAACACTGGTGAGCTACAATTTGCTGCCATCTGAAAAGCATGCTGCTCCAGCTGTGGAACGGATATGTGGACACCTTTCCCTTTGCAAGCCTTTCCAAAATGGTGATTGGTCAGTCCTTCGTTGACTAGGGGAATTGCTAATTCTCAGTTTTTTGGAAAGAACCTGTTTTATCAAAGAAAAGTTCCCTCTAACTGTCGTCTTTTTTGTCTGCTTGCTGTATCGTCCCATTTAAAGGGCTTCTGGATGCACCAAAAACCACTGTCCGTAGCAACCCCTAAAGTCCGCCCAAGAACAATCACAGTAAGGACTATTGTTATATGTTTCCCATATTGAAACAAAAAAACTAAATCACAGCACAGGTGACAGAAGAAAAAGAAAACAAAATACACTGTGTGGCAGTGATACCCTCTCTCCTGTCTGTGACCCCCAACTCACCTTTATACCACTAAAAGTTATAAACGAGGTCACCCTGGACCTCACCATGTCAGTGGGCCTCTGTATGAGTTTATTGCAGTACTGTTGGGCATGGTCACAATGTCCACCCAAATCTGCCCCAACGCATGTGCCTCTGGTTGCCACTCGTGACACCCCCTCTACCTGTACATCACCACAGAGCCAAAAGCAGGAAAGCTCACTGCCACCACACTGGGAAACCAGGTCATTTGTTTTTACCTATTTTCATGGTCCTACCAACTAATTACAGAGGACAATAAACACATGTTTGTGATATGCTGCATCACACCTTTCTAAACCAAATGCATTTTTGGTGCTTTCAACAGAGTGCCAAATATGAAAAAGGCCTATTGCGAAAAAATGTCTCAACTAGAGCTTCTTGTAGAAAACATATCCAACATAAAGAACTTACCATTCCTTTACTTCGCTGGCTAGGAGAGGGCAAATCTGCAATGATAGCTGTACAAAGACTAACATTCCCTTTGCAGATTCCACCAATCACTCGTGAAAGGAGGAAAATACTGAAGCTCCTGGAAACTGCCCATAGTGCATAGGAAGCCATCAGTCCTATCTGCAAAAATAACATTGGAAAACATGCCAGGAAAGATCAAAAACTTATTAAAAGACCTAATAAAAGATACAACAGTAAACCCTTGCCCTTGTC
The DNA here is from genome assembly GCA_026402145.1 of Polypterus bichir lapradei. Lineage (NCBI taxonomy): Eukaryota > Metazoa > Chordata > Cladistia > Polypteriformes > Polypteridae > Polypterus > Polypterus bichir. The sequence continues at coordinate 31,564,120 of JANRMT010062821.1, read as the reverse complement.
AAAGCTTGGATGTGTTCCTGGGGTCCCCCCAAAAAAATAAAAACATCCCCATTTTAGATCAGTGAGAATCTGAGAAAAACAAAAAATGTCTAGTAAGTTATACTGCATAAAATATATGTAAATGTAATCAATTTTAGTATTCACTACCATAAATACACACACAAATTTATTATAAGTTAAACCTTGTAAAACATTACAGTTCACTAAAGAACTGCAAAGCCTCACACACGTTATTTGCTTGTGCAGTGATTGTTTTATCTCGTGTTTCTCACTAGTTTTTGCATCTAATTTAGTGCAGTAAACTTAAAATTTAATCATTGACCCAAAACATATTCACGGATATTTGCATTTGATGGTTTGCTTTCTTTTTCAGTCACACTGAACAAAGGTGTCTGGTCGATTAAATAAATATTAATGATAAAAATTAATCATAATTACATGATCTACAGTACTTTTTCATTATTTGTAACTTTAAACTCATTGGGGATCACACTTCAATTCAGTAACTTTCTGGAAGTTCACTGTAGAAGTGTAATAGCTTAAAAATGTACATAATTAAGGTCTTGTTTTAATTACCGAAACCTTACCGTTAAAACCATCATTACAAGCCTTCGTCCAAAATAGTCTGAAGCTGCGCCTGTGAGTGGTGAGGAAAGGAACTGCAGCAGTGAGAATAAGGATCCAATCAGGCCTAGGGTTCAAGGAAAACAAAAGATGCCACAGAGGACACAACATGAAAGCTTGCATATGGCTTAAGTGTTCATTTTACAGTATAAATGAGGGAAAACCAAGTCACTTATCAGTAGTAGTTGTAAACGTAAAGTAGGGAAGTAAACGGTTTGGTAATGAGCGTGCTTCACAAAAAACTGTTATTCCATTTAGCTATATCCTAGATTCTGGTGATTCGTATCACGAAAAACCCTTCATCCAATTAAGTCAAATTTAGTCCATTTTCACTCAGTCATATCGAGACCATTAATCTGACTTGTATGTCTGTCTGAAGTGAGCTGAAAGAGTTCCTGGAAAAAAACTGCCATGCAAACCTTATTGCAAAAGTGGCTGAGCTGTGAAATGAACCGAAATCCTGAAGACTGTGAGAGCCAACCACTGTTTCACCCTGAGTGAGTGGATGCTAGTTCCTAGCGGTGATTGTCAGGTGGTCCTACCTCTTGGAGGACCACTCACAAAACACATGGAACATAATCCAGATAGACAGTCTCAGACATGATAAAAAACAAGGAATAATGCATATAATCAGCAAAAGTAGCATTAACAGAAACAAAAGAATAAAAAATGAACAAAACAGACCTAAAAGATGATGTGGAACCCCAGTTGGAGGGGAAATCTGGCTGAAATACAACGTTAAGTATGGAGTGGAGAATGAAAAAGAGAGAGAATGTTTTTGGTCATTTTAAAGGCTGTCCTGAAAAAATGGTATCCACTGGCAGTAAAAGAAACATGTTTATGCTGACATGACTATTGTGACACATCAATCTGTTCTAACAATCCTTGTGTTTACTTATGAGGACTTCTTTCCTTAAAATCCATAATTCTGGTATCAACCTCTAGGGTTGAGATGGAAGGGATTTTTGGCGTTGGTACATTGTTCACAGAACCAGGAATACACAACTTTCTTGTTTTACCAATTGACAAGTTGTGCATTTCACGGTCGCACTGTTTTAAGGGTCCTTTACATTGTACCGCTCCTCGAGCTGGCACAATTACAATATGCCCTGCCGTCCAAGAGCGACCAACACTACTCCCTTATTAAACCACCACAAGTACAGAAGCACACAAGTGGAAGCAAAAGTTGAGTTAAATGAGAATTGTTAGTATACAGTAAAATAAGGAATTGTATAAAACAAACAAACAAACCCCCACTATACACAGTCCAGCGCTGCAGCCCTTCCACTCCGAATCACGAAACAAAACACTCAACAATATACACCACTAATACACAAATGTGAGAAAAAAAATCCTTTAAGAGTCCTTTAAATATCCCCTGTTATGCGTAATCATCTACAGTCCATTATGATAAAGGATGCACCGAGTGGTACCTCATGTCCTGGGAATCATAAACATACACAGTCCCTTACGATGGCCGTCAGGTCCTTTCCCGAATAACTCCACCTCATCCAAAAGACAAGGAAGACGATGCATACTAAAATGAACCCGGGTTCACCTGACTTTTTCTAGCGAGTTGAGTAGCTTTCCCTCTTGCTTTTTTTTGTGGCGTCTGATTTCTTCTTCTGGTCTGGCTCTCTCTTCTCCTCCTTCACCTTTCTCTCGCCACAGATTGACATATGGCCGGTTCCTCCCCTTACAGTTTGTTTGGCCCTCTAAACCACTAGCTGGCACAGCACATTCTGCAATTCCGCCATTAACAGGACGATGGAAAGGTGCCAGTGATACCCACACATAACCAAGACAACCGTTAAAACATGCCAACCTGACATATGCACAAACATAGTTAAATTACACTCTTTCAATGAAAATGTTTTATTCTTTTCTGGAAGGCTGACAGATAACAGAACTAACTAATGCAATGCTGTGCTTAGGGACTTGCCGTTAGCTTCACCTGACAATGTCTGCTGCAGGTAAAACCAGGGCCTGACTCCTTACCATGTGCAGGGCTTCTGTTTTTGCACGCCACCCTGTAATTTCACCTTGAGGTGCTAAACTACATTGTCATCCTTAATGCAGCCAAAAGTTAGTCATCCATCTATCATCCAACCCGCTATATCCTAACTACAGGGTCACGGCGGTCTGCTGGAGCCAATCCCAGCCAACACAGGGCGCAAGGCAGGAAACAAACCCCAGGCAGGGCGCCAGCCCACTGCAGGGCACACACACACCCATACACCAAGCACACACTAGGTACAATTTATGATCGCCAATGCATCTAACCTGCATGTCTTTGAACTGTGGGAGGAAACGGGAGCACCCAGAGTAAACCCACACAGACACGGGAGAACATGCAAACTCCACGCAGGGAGGACCTGGGAAGCGAACCCAGGTCTCCTAACTGCGAGGCAGCAGCGCTGCCCACTACACCACTGTGCCGCCGAATTAAACCAGTGGTGGCCAGCTCCGATTCTGGAGAGCCACAGTGGCTGCAGGTTTTTATTCCAACCAAATTGCTTAATAAGAAGTCGATCTTCACCAATGTCAGATCTTGGATTTCATTTCATGGCTTGTTAGTTTTTTAATATTATTATGTTAGTTCATTCTTAAATCATCGATTTTTTTCCCTTTTTAACGATACACGCATCATCCAAGTGATTCGAAGCCTAAAACGGATGAGTAATTTTCAGTTCTTCACCTTCTCTTCAGTTTCCTTCTGAGTACTTAATTAAGCCAAATTGTGAATGATGATTACACACGGGTGCAAATGGAGACAAGCTAGATATAGAAGTGCTGGTTCCTTTGTCATTTACATCTTACTGCTAATAAAGACCATTTAAAACAATGAATGCAGCCATTTAAGACTAAAATAAACAATTCAGGGTTCAAAATCTTAATAAGCGAAACAACTAAAATGACTTGAGCAAGAAGTGCTTCATCAACAATGAATGACTTCTCATGAAGTAAATGAGTTGGAAGAAAAACCTGAAGCCACTGTGGCCCTCCAGGACCGACATTGCTCAGCCACAATTTAAAGGGTCTAAGTCTTAAATAGCAAATAAATTAAATGAAGTTAATTAGTAGCAAAACTAGTCACTAATTAAGAAAATAGAATGGAAACCTGTAGCCACTGTGGCTCCAGGATTGTAGCTGGCCACCCCAGAATTCAGCTCAAATCAACATTTGACTCCGTTTAGATTTTTTTCCACTTCTTAATGTTTCCCCTTTCTGTATGTAAAGCACTGTTTAAACTCTCTTGCAAAATAATCAGTAAAGGTAGTCCCCAGGTTACGGACATCCGACCTACGACTTACGAACGAGACCACAGCTGTGATGCATGCGCCTCAGTAACTGCCGCTCTGTCATCTTTGGCCTGGGGATGCTGCAAGCGGTGGCTGGATGGAGGTTGGAAGGGGGCGATTTTGCTTCCCGCACAGTGTAGTGTACCTCGAGCGGCTCCCGGCGGCAAGCGGTTTCACTGCCTGCCCACCACACACGGCTGCCCCGTTCGTTCTCGGTGGGTGGCTGGTAATGCTGCAAGCAGTGACCTGGTTGTGGCTGAACGGAGGCCATTGAGGGTGAACGAGGTGGCGTGGGGTAGCATTGTAGTGTGCATCGGATGGCTGCCTATTGAATGGGGGCAATTCACTACCCGCCTTTGGCCGCACCGTATTCATTCTCGGTGGACAGACGCTGCAGGCAGCATATTGTAGTGGAGGTGAGTGTGAGGTGGGCTGGTGATGAACTGCCCCTCGCCGCCCCCATTCGTTCTCAATAGCAAGCCTGCTTGTACTGTTACGCACATAGCAGGAAGTTGTCTCTTGTCAGTACATCAGACGTGTTGATGACTGGTGTCTTCCTGCTGTGATAGCGTGTACAGTGCTGTGCAGAAGAGCTCATCTTAATCTTTTGTCTTCACCATTCAACAATATCTCTGAAACACAAATGTGCTGGTGATACAGCAAAGAAGAGAAAAACCATCACCATTGAAAATAAAGTAGAAATAATAAAAAGGTCAGAGAGAGGTGAAACTCCATCATTCATTGGCTGAGCACTTAGTTACAGTCGGTCAACAATATAATTTATTAAAATAATGTACCTGTTCCGACTTACATACAAATTCAACTTAAGTACAAACCTACAGTCCCTATCTCGTATGTAACCTGGGGACTGCCTGTATTTTAAAGGCCTTTTGTTACAGTACTCTATATAAAAGGTCCACTCATATATTTTCTAATCTGTTTTCCTTTATAGCATCATGGGAAGCTAGAGCCTTTCCAAGGAGCAACTAGCAAAAGGAAAGAACCATTCCTAGACCATACATACATCAGTCCACAGCAGGGCACACACACTCTCACTTATACCTGGGGGTCCTTTCTCACACCGCACACACCCACTCACATCGCAGAGTCAATGAATAACCAAACCTGCAAGTATATGAAGGTAAACAGAAGTACCCAGAGAAAAATTCACAAACATGGAAAGAACACAGAAACTTCACACTGGTAGTGCCCAGGTTGGAAGTGTAGTAACAGAACAAAATATGCTAACCATATACCGTAGCAAAAGCCAGTGTCACACTAGATGGGTTTTCCATCTAATTCAGCTTCATTTAACTAATCTCACAGTGATTCATGGACAGTCACAATGCACGCTTGTGACTGTCAGTTGAGCAGAATGGCCAGCAACACAATCCTACTGTGTGTAGGTGGAGTATAAAATGGATGATACCTAGCATATACTGTAAGTTGATAAATATTTTGTATGCCTTAATTTGTAAAGTAAAACGGTCAGGAAGCTGGACAAACTAAATGTAATATTAAATAGTGTTTCAGGAAGCGTGTTTTACTTTACTGGTAAGAAAAGCTGTATTTTGATGTTTACCTAACCAACACCAACCAAAACCCCCTCACCCTCCTGATGTCTGCAGCAGTACTTCAGGGGATAATATTAAGTACTGACTTGGGATGTGGAATTTATGGCAGGAGGGATGGGAGCATGCATGAAACTGGTTTGGATATTACCTGATATCCCTTATAAAGGCCATAAACTGCCTAGCTGCCAGGGACAGGCTACACCTAAACAAAGCATGGGCTGTGTCTGAGTTTTTCCATTAGTGAATGGCCCAGGAAGGTGTGTGTTTGTCCAGAGCTGCAGGGAGACAATAAACAGGGTGGCTTACAAACATATGCCCCATCTCTCTCTCTTGCCATTCCTTAATGAAGAGAAGACAATTCAGTCTCAGCAGCCATTTTGAGACAGGCCTGTACAGATGATAAGCTGACCAGAATGAATCAAATGCAATTAGAAGTTTTTGGGCTACCTGAAAACTGCACATCTAGCATTATCAGGTTGTATGGTTTTGATTTGCAAAGCCACATTCTCCTTGCTTATATGGCACTAGTTTTAATAACATTTACTACCTACCACTTTTTTTCTCATTTGAGTTGAGAAATCTTTAGTTTTACTTATGTTGATGGATGACAAAATGATTTTTTTCTGGGTGCTACCTCATATTTATACCCCAGTAAAACAGGAAATGACCAGAGACAACAGTTCCTAAATATTAAAAGTTCCTAGACACTAAAAGTAACATCAAGAAATATTTTTCCCCCAAAGATGCACATTTTTTTGGTCTTATTTATAGTATCTATCTATCTATCTATCTATCTATCTATCTATTCTTCAAGGGTGCCAATAATTTTGCCACATACGTTTTTAACAAGATAAACTATACACTTTTACATGAATTGTTTTTATTAAATAAATAGGCAACAATTTCTCTACTCTTTTAAGGAATTTTAGAATCATTGTATGTATTATCTATATTATATTAAATGTTTTGTTCACTTTTTTCAGGAGTGCCACTAGCTCTGGAGTTAACTGTATATGGTCTTGGCGCTACAATATGGGATAGATTTGAATAAAACTTGGTAGCGAGAGGAAACAAATTTCAAATACTGTAACTTCAATAACTATATCATAGGTTGTCATCATTGTTTCACAAATAACTGCCTTTTTCTTACCTCCGAAGAGAACACTATTATATTTCCTTTCTTCTGGAACACCAACTTTTTCACTGAACCAATCCACTGTGTTTTGTAGTGTCCTATATATACCATCCTGTAAAAAGAAAGAAGGCCAAAAGCTGAATGGCATGAATGCTCAGGTGTACATGAGATGATACTTCCTCCCCATTGAATTAACCCAGAGGTACTCCAAGTATAGTCTGAAAGCCTGAGTCGAGTGGTCCACAAGATGACAGCTACTTTATCTTAGTAAAATGACATTTAAGTCACTTAGATACCTTGGTCCACTATACACTTACACACTTTCAAAACTTAAAAAATGCCTGCTGTTCTCACTGACATAAAAACCCTTCCTTACTAACCTATCTCATTGCGTGACAATTTTTCCGTGGCATTTCCATATTTATCATTCTTTCAAAGGTTTCTGCAGCTCTTCTCATTTTATTTTTTTGTATGGTGTTATTATTATGATCTTTGCACTGTACTGTATGTTTCTGTAAAATACTGTATAGATTGTGTAATAGGGAACATGACATGTCGGTGGACGGGTATCCTGACCTGGTTGCTTAGTGGTAGCTTTCCTGGTCGAGAGGCCGTTAGGGGGAGCAAATGGAGGCAGACTCTCCTATAATGGTGAGGTTCTGCCTGACACAGAAGTGTTCATGGATGCAAAGTGATTGCACTGGAAGTACTCGCGGATTCAGTATAATGGAAGCTGCTCCTCTTCACCCAGGGAGTCAGAGTTTGGAGAGTAGTCGGATGAAGCTCATATCGCCAGAAGTATTTGCTAGGTGTTTGTGGCAATACATTTCTTTATTGGAACCTGAAACTGTGTCAGTGCAGTTTTGTCTGGGGTTTGGGGTGCTGCAACGTCCCCCTGATGGTTCACAACTGAAAACTAGGGCAGCACACAGTTTTGACAGTTCAACCCTTATTTACTCTTTTATTAAAATCAGGCTGCTTGCCAGTGGCATGATTTTGTAGGATTATTTATTTCATGCACTTAAACATTTGTAAAAAAATGACGTGAACATTTTTAATCCTCTTGATATGACGGTGACATTATTGCGCCTCCAATTTGATATGAACATTTGTTGTGAGTGCCACCATTTTACGAGAAGAACACCAGTTGCTACTACATGAATGACAGCATTGTGATGCATGTTATCATAACATGATGAATATTTAAGATGGTTCTGTCTCCAAGTTTGTGAAGAAATATTAAAAGCAATCGAAATTTTGTTAGCGTTACTTATATAGGAAAAGTATCCTTAGATAAAGTGTTTTGTTTTCTTTGAATTTGACTTTTTTGGCTGGTGTTATGGTTTTCATTCTCAGTTTTCTCACTTAATGGTTTTACCCTTTTCTCAAGGCGCCACTGACTGCAAGAAATATTTTTAAAAATTACAGAAAATGCTTAACTTTAGAACACAATTTTGTAAGGCAAATGGATATATACCATGTTTGGGAGAAATAACTTTGATTTGAAAAATGCCAAACTTTGCATTCTTTAAATGCAATATGACACTGAAGATGTATTTGCAGCATAAGTAAGATTTGATTTGATTTGATATATTATATTATAATCCCTGAGGGGAAATTGTCTTTTTGCACAGAGGTCACAGCACAGGCTCAGCCACTGTATAGCGCCCTTGGAGTAATTTTCAGGTTAAAGGCCTTGCTTAAGGGCCCAATGGAGGAAGATCCCTTTTGGCAGTAATAGGATTTAAACTATCAGCCAGCGCAGATCCTTAGATGTACATGATGCCACTTGATTTCACAGTCCATTTGGACATTGTGTGGTTCTAAATATTATACTTGTTTTGAAACACTTAAATAAAAAACTGGAAAAATGAAGTAACCAGTGTAATTTAATAATCAATTAAATTGCCATTAGAGCCACTCCATACTAGTACTCAAAGCTGGTTTCCTCCTCTTATCAAAAAACTTTCTCGTTAAATAAATACTATGGTAATATGAAACAATACACAGTACTTGTATCCTAACTGTATTTGTCCAATACACAAGAGCAAAATGCATCTGTCTAATTAATAGCCAGCGAAGAGCACTCACATCAGTTCTGCCATAATAATCCATTATAGAAGGAAGCAATGGCAAAATAAGCGTGAATCCAAGTAAGTCAATGAGGAGCGCCAAGAACACCACAGTTATAACACGAGAGGAGCCATCATCTGCTTGGCCTTTACTTTCTTCTCTGCCCACTTTGTCATGTTTTGCGGTATCTCCTTTCATCTTTCCTCCTCTTGGGGTTTCCTGAAACATATTAAAGATTTCATCAAAGCACTGTGAAGACGTTACACTTAACAATGCTGCTGTCAAGTCATCTTCTTGCTTTGCCAAGGGGTTTATAAATTGTTTCCTTATTTTCTGAGAAAAAAACATAAATCAGTTACACAGCAGAATCACAAACTAACACTTGAAAGTGTATATGTAGAAACTATGCTCCCTGTACACATTTTGCTGATATACTATAGGGCAGGAGTGGGCAGTGTTGATCCTGGAGGGCCACAGTGGCTGTAGGTTTTGTTCCAACCCATTTTCTTAATGAGAAGTCAATTATTGTTGATGAAGCACTTATTGCTCAAGTGAAATTTTGCTGCTTCATTTTAGTGGTCTCGCTTGTTAAGGTTCCCCACCTTCAATTGCTTATTTCAGTCTTAAACAGCTGCATTCATTGTTTTTAATGGAAAATTATCACCAATAAGATGCAGATGACAAAGGAGCCAGCCAGGAGCGGTTCTCTATCAACCTTGTTTCCATTTACACCCTTGTGGATTCATCATGCACTATTTGGTTTAATAAAACACTTAAGAGAAAAATGTGACAGACTGAAAATGACCTGTTTTAGACTTCCAATCATTTAGATAATATGCTTGGAAAAGAAAGAAATCTAAAATAAGTTCTGGGAAGGGTCACTTTAATTAATCAATTGATTTGGACCGAAAACCTGCAGCCACTGTGGCCTTCCAGGGTTGACATTGCCCACCCCTGCTATAGGGTATTAGTGGATATAACAATATTTCTGAACAATGGCTGGCACTGCTGCTTCGTACATCCAGTGTCCTGAATCTGAATCCCACGCCCAGTTTTTCCCATGTGGAGCTTGCATGTTCTCCCTGGTTGTGAATGAATTTTCCTCCATGTACTCTAGTTTTTCTCCTACAGCCACAAAGATGTAAACCTGGGGTGTCCAACTCCAGTCCTGGAAGGCCACAGTGGCTGCAGGTTTTCATTCTAACCCTCTTCTTAATTAGTGATCTGTTTTGACTGCTAATTAACTTCTTTTGAATTAATTTGAATTGACTTGGTTTTAAAGGAATGTTTCCCAGAATTTCTTCATCGTTCCTCTGAATTGCTTCATTTCTTTCCTTAAATAGCACCCAAACAGAAGTGAAATGTGATGTGAGCGAGCCAACAGAGCACCAACTAAGTCAGGGCCTCAAACTCCAACCAATTTCACTCCAACCAGTTGCTTAATGAGGCGCTGAGTCTTGTCGTTAATTAAACCCGTTCTTTAATTCCATGGCTTGTTGCTGCTCTCATTGTGCAATAGCAGACATTTCTGAAATTGTGGATTTTCTCTTTTCTAAGAGCAGATCAGCATTTCTGACACCTTCACCTTTCTTTATTTTCAGATATTGTATGATGGTCACAGTTTGCTGGTCCTGTTTTGGCTCATTTTGGTTCTCATTATTGTTTGGCTGCTAATTAAGGAAAAAGAAACAATTGAGGGGTTTGAGTCTTCAAGAGCATGTCAAATAAAATGAATTCAAAAGATGTTAATTAGCAGCAAAAACAGGTCACTAATGAAGAAAAGGGTTAGGATGAAAACCTGCAGCCACGGCGGCCCTCCAGGACTGGAGCTGGGCACCGCTGATGTAAACTATCCCTAGTCCTACTTCATCCATTCGTTCATAGATTATAAATGAATTAAAACAGGTTCTGTGGTATCTGTACTTACCGTATATACTCATGTACAAGTCGGGTCTTGAAACACAAAAAATCAATCATAAAATCAGACCCTGACTTATACGTCCATTCAAAAATAAGAATTTTTTTTTTTTAACATCTTTTTCCTTCTTCCAATCATGCACCAGTTTCCCAGACACATCGAATTTTGTTGTGGCAGTGCACAAATCTCTTTCACCACTTGTACGACTTTTAATTTAAAACCAGCTTCATATTTTCTTCTGATCGAACGCTCCATCGTAGATAAGGGACGCTGTTACGATATAGATGTATGAGAGTGTTAGATACAAAAAAAAACCACAAAACAGTGCAAACGTCACTTTGGATTAGTTCAGGTATAATCGTGTAGTTACATAAGCACAATACAAAGGAAAATAGGTAGTGTGCTCCGTGGTTACTCTCTTAGGTTATTAAGTGTATTAGGGCCACGGAGAAGAAAAAAATACAGACACAGTGAAGAAAAAAAAGTGTATGTTGAGAATAAAATCGAGGAGAGGAAGAGCAGAAGTCAGTTTAAGAAGCATATACCGAGTAACATGGGTCAGGGAACACTTAACACAAAGCATTTAATGTGCTACATTACTTATGACGGGGTTTGAGAAAATCTAGTAAGTTAAACATTGATTTTAAAATGACATTTACGACGTTAGACTTTAATGACAAAACAAACTACGAGAATAAAGTCAACATGTAGACTTTAATCTTGATATAAACATCAAAATTAAAGTGGAAATGCCAAGAATAAAGTCGGCATGTTGTATTTAGTCTTGACATACACCTTTTTTTTTCTTCACTGTATCTGTATTTTTTTTTTTTCTTCTCCGTGGCCCTAATACACTTCCGTACTCAGGTGGGTGTTAGCATATCATAATCCCTTGCACAAATAGCATGAGTTTTCTGCATTTGACTTATATGACTGACATTATAAAATACCGGAAATTATATGGTAAAATCAAGCCCCAACTTATCCGCAGGAGAACTTAAACGCGAGTATATACGGTATTTCACATTCCCAGGTCATAAAGTAATTGGAAAAGAAACTGATTGGAACAAATGTATAAATTACTAGTACAATACAAAAATATCCTTGCAATGCCTGTAACTAAAGTCGTGTAAATTCAGTTCATCGTGGTTCATTTCAGTAAAATAATAAAAATTTATGGGCCATGTTCCGTGCCTCTATTGTTGAGGCGGCTGACCAGAGCTGTCGCCGTAAGGTCGTCGTGGCGGCAATCCCCGAACCCGTTGGTGGACACCGGCGGTTAGGGATGTCTTCAAGCTGAACAAGGAGTTCTACCAGACCCTTTTATCCTGTGGGACTCTGCAGGCAGCTAATAGGTACCGACGGGCCAAGCGGAATGCGGCTTCGGTGGTTGCTGAGGCAAAAACTCGGGCATGGGAGGAGTTTGGGGAGGCCATGGAGAACGACTTTCAGATGGCTTCGAGGAGATTCTGGTCCACCGTCCGGTGTCTCAGGAGGGGGAAGCAGTGCAGTGTCAACACTGTATATAGTGGGGATGGTGCGCTGCTGACCTCGACTCGGGACGTTGTGGGTCGGTGGGGGGAGTACTTCGAAGACCTCCTCAATCCCACTAACATGCCTTCCAATGAGGAAGCAGAGCCTGGGGACTCGGTGGTGGGCTCCCCCATCTCTGGGGCTGAGGTCACCGAGGTGGTCAAAAAACTCCTTGGTGGCAGGGTCCCAGGGGTGGATGAGATATGCCCGGAGTTCCTCAAGGCTCTGGATGTTGTAGGACTGTCTTGGTTGACACAACTCTGCAACATCGCATTGACATCAGGGACAGTGCCTCTGGATTGGCAGACCAGGGTGGTGGTCCCCCTCTTTAAAAAGGGGGACCACAGGGTGTGTTCAAACTACAGAGGGATCACACTCCTCAGCCTCCCTGGAAAAGTCTATTCGGGGGTCCTGGAGAGGAGGGTCCGTTAGATAGTCAAACCTCGGATTCAGGAGGAACAGTGTGGTTTTCGTCCTGGTCGCGGAACAGTGGACCAGCTCTACACCCTTGGCAGGGTCCTGGAGGGTGCATGGGAGTTTGCCCAACCAGTCTACATGTGTTATGTGGAGTTGGAAAAGGTGTTCGATCGTGTCCCTCAGGGAATCCTGTTGGGGGTGCTCCGGGAGTATGGGGTACCGGACCCCCTGATAAGAGCTGTTCGGTCCCTGTACAACCAGTGTCAGAGCTTGGTCCGCATTGCCGGCAGTAAGTCGAGCCCGTTTCCAGTGAGAGTTGGACTCCACCAGGGCTGCCTTTTGTCACCGATTCTGTTCATAACTTTTATGGACAGAATTTGTAGGCGCAGCCAGGGTGTTGAGGGGGTCCGGTTTGGTGGACTCAGGATTGGGTCACTGCTTTTTGCAGATGATGTTGTCCTGTTTGCTTCATCAGGCCGTGATCTTCAGCTCTCTCTGGAGCGGTTCGCAGCTGAGTGTGAAGCGGCTGGGATGAGAATCAGCACCTCCAAATCCGAGACCATGGTCCTCAGCCGGAAAAGGGTGGAGTGCCCTCTCAGGGTTGGGGGAGAGATCCTGCCCCAAGTGGAGGAGTTCAAGTATCTCGGGGTCTTGTTCACGAGTGAGGGAAGAATGGAGCGTGAGGTCGACAGGCGGATCGGTGCGGCATCCGCAGTGATGCGGGCTCTGCATCGGTCTGTCGTGGTGAAAAAAGAGCTGAGCCGTAAGGCAAAGCTCTCAATTTACCAGTAGATCTACGTTCCTGCCCTCACCTATGGTCATGAGCTATGGGTAGTGACCGAAAGAACGAGATCGCAAATACAAGCGGCTGAAATTAGTTTCCTCCGCAGGGTTCTGGGCTTTCCCTTAAAGATAGGGTGAGGAGCTCAGTCATCCGGGAGGGACTCAGAGTAGAGCCGCTGCTCCTCCGCATCGAGAGGAGTCAGATGAGGTGGCTCGGGCATCTGATCAGGATGCCTCCTGGAGGCCTCCCTGGTGAGGTGTTCCGGGCACGTCCTACCGGGAGAAGACCCCGGGGAAGACCCAGGACACGCTGGAGGGACTATGTCTCTCAGCTGGCCTGGAAATGCCTCGGGTTTCTCCCAGAAGAGCTAGAAGAAATGGCCCGGGAGAGGGAAGTCTGGGCCTCTCTGCTCAAGCTGCTGCCCCCGGATAAGCGGAAGAGGATGGATGGATGGATGGATGGATTAAAATTTAATATAAACTGTATGCAATTTAAAAATTTACGATTTTCCACACCAGGACAAACATATGTCAGTCACAAACCCAGTATTTTGACCAAAAATCATGTGTTTTAAATTAAAATTGCAGAGTTTATTAAACCTGCTCTTTGTGAAAAAAATATAACTTTGAAATAAAATATTTGACAAAATAACAGTGGCTTACAATTGAGTTGTGTCAACTACAATTGAAACAAAGTTATTTTTTTGTTGCATAGTTCAAAAGATGCACATTTTAATGAGACCAAAATAACTATTGGTTGCTAGCTTTGGGCGAGAGTTTGGAGATGTTTAGACAAGAAATCAGAGTTAAGCAACATTTTTCTTAGTGTCGAGGATGCCAGGGGCGACGACCCGGCCGGGACGCCTTGAAGGACCGGAAGTGGGCGTGCGCCCATCTGGGATCACGTGGGGGCCGCCTTCCTGGTTGCTTTGGGGGCCACCCTGTAGGGGCCCGTGGTCACCGCCAGGAGGCGCCCCAATGCCTTGGGGACTTGTGACCTCAGCACTTCCGCCACACCAGGAAGTGCTGGGGGGAAGAATTAGACGGACACCCGGAGAGCTGCTGGGAGAACAGCCAGCACTTCTGCCACGCTGGGGCGTGGCCAAAAGGGCAATGCCGGGAACCACCTGGAGCTCGTGTGGGAGAATATAAAAGGGGCCGTCTCCCTTCATTCGAGGTTGGAGTCGGGTGGAAGCAGGACGAGGCAGAAGAGAGTGTGGAGGCGGCCCGAGAAGAGAAGGCATTGTGTGGCCAGGACTGTGACTATTGGGGTTTGTGCACTATTTTGGACTGGGTCTTAGTGACCATATTTGTAAATATTGTAAATAAAATACGTGTGGTGGTGAATAACAACATGTCAACCTGTCTGTGTCCGGGTCAGCTCCACATTAGATAAACATGGAGAACTTCTTGTAGGATGATAGCTAGCTGAAGCACAAACATTCATATGAGAGTCTAGCAGGGACTTGCAGATGTCTCTGAAGCAGAGTCGGTTCTAGGACTTTTGCTGCCCTAGGTGTCATCACTGCCAGACCTGTACATTGAGACCTGGAGACAGAACTCGGGACAGTGATGTATTTAGGACCTCAAATTCATAATTTGAGAATGCTGAGTTATAGCAACGTCTGTTTACAAGACTCAGAAAAATACACTCTTCAAGGGTGCATTTCAGAAAATAAGTAGGCATGAGGCTGTATTAGTAGTCTTTATTGCTTTTAACATTTCTGTAAAGAAAATTAAGAAAATAACACTTATGTTACTGCTAAAACTACAGTTTAATTTCTATAGTTATTTATTTAAACCACCAGCTAAACGTGTGCCATTTGATGATGGTGGCATTCTACATATGAATTTTTTTTCTTTTTAACTAAGACATCACCATAACATATACATGTCGTTTAAATAAAATACATTAAAAACTTAGCATAATGACAACATTCAGTGAAACTGAGAATATAATTATTATCTGTAAATAGGATTATCTTTTAAATTGGAATCTTTACCTGCAATTTCGTATGCAAATAATGCAATGCACCTATCCAAAAAAACACACAATTGCTTTAGTGTGCCCAGAGCAAATCTCACAAATGGTGGTGAGCAACAGAGGACGAGATTTGCCAAGTTTTAACACAAGTTTTAATTTATGTCCATTTTGGAGACAATCATAGTTTGGGTTAAATCATCTTTTAGCAATTCACTCAAGAGCTACAGTCCTGTTGCTGTTTTGATTGTTTAATTTTATTCCACCATGTCTGTCTCTTATAATAATAATAATAATAATTCTTTGCATTTATATAGCGCTGTTCGCACTACTCAAAGCGCTCAGCAATTGCAGGTTAAGGGCCTTGCTCAAGGGCCCAACAGAGCATAGTCCTTTTTGGCATTTACGGGATTCGAACCAGCAACCTTCCGATTGGCAGTGCAGATCCCTAGCCTCAGAGCCACCACTCCGCATTCTTCTATGCTACAGTTTGAGGATTATTATTATTGCCATTATCATCATCATTGTTGTTGTTGTTTGTATTATTATTGGACTGTGTAGATCATCAGAAGTTAAGACCAAACATTGCTATTATGCAAAAATAATATAAAACAATATAATCGGACATTCACTTAGAGTCCGAGTGTTTGCAGATCTGTATTGTTTAAACAATGTCGGGTTGCTCCAGGACGTTTCTGGGCAATAGATTGTGTTTTGTGTATAGCAGTGGCGGACCGTACATTTCACACCTACGCCTTCAGTACTGCTCCGTCTGAATCAACCCGCCCCTCAAAAACTAATTGGCAGTTACCAGGTCGTTTTGTATTTTACCCGATGTCCCACTAAACACTTTGTTGGTGGACCATCCTATCCAATCAATGGGTCTGAATACGGTGACATTGCCGTACGCCTGCTAGAGGGCCCTACTGACACCAACTCAAAATCTGATTGGTTGAAGCAACAGTTTAATCGACATTTATTTTGTGTTAGAGGGCCTGCAGAACGGATTGTGAAGTCCTCCGGGCAGACGTTTTTGACTTTGACGTGATTGGTTAAATGCTTTAATACGAAAACTGGTGTATGGTGTGGACAGTGCAGGCGCTGCTGCTGCGCACAGCATAAACATTTCTTTGTGTCCAGTCTGGACAAATTTTTCTAAACAAAATAAAGATAGGGATCTCTACATGGGGTTGTAGTAATGTGCCCTGACCACTAGAGGGCAAGTAGGTGCTTGCCTAGATCGCCTATGCACAGAAACAGCCCTGCTCTGAGATAGTCAAGATATGACTGGCGTTTAAAGATATTTAGGCCTGAAGTTGTTCCTGACTACAGGCTTCTGGGTGTACTTTTCTTGTCTATGATCTCCATCTCAGCTTCTATGCAGTTGTAACTCATCTTACCCTTCAACTTTCTTTGTATTTAAGGGTACAGAGTCAAGCTTCAGGTTGACCAGAAAATCTGTTCATTAATAAGGCATTGATTTAAAAGCTCAGTTATTCAGTGAAAAATCTGAAATTTTGTAAGCCTTTAAATGTGTTCTGTGAATAATTCTATAAAAAGTAAATCCGCACAAATTCTTTTACTGATAAGAACATGGTGTAATACACATATGGAGATAGTATGCAAACTGTAATGCAATAATATTAAGGAAAATGGTAGCACGATGTCCAAGTAATTTTAAAGTTTATACTGTAGGTCATAACTTAGGAGAGCCTGTGACATTTCATTTGAATTTTTTTGCCAAAAGTCTTCAGTATTTTTTTAAATAATGGCTTGTTTTAAAGATTACATTTTTACCCAGCTTTCTCTGTCTAGTCTCCTTTTTTCTAAACATTCTCAGTTTTTTCAAGGTATCCACCTTAATAAAACAGTACAGTGTCTGTGCATCCAGCTTTGTGTCCATCCAGTTGCTATGTCTGTCATTCCAAAAGACGGCACAAACATTTTAGCAATAAAATGCAATGCGTTTGTCATTCCAATTTATGGATGATCACAAACACTAACACTGCTTTTATGAACCCCACACCAAATATGACATACACATTGCATGGTGCACTGTAAACATTAACAGTGAGGTCTACTTGGATTACTTAGATTTCAACCCTGTTTACGGGTAGCAGAAAAATGGCGCTACCCTTATGATGAGATGTAAAACCGAGGTCCTGACTCTCTGTGATCATAAAAGACCCCTGGGCATCCTTTGTAAAGAACAGGGTGTATCCTGATGTCCTGGCCTAGTCATTCTGGCCCCCTAATCATCCGCTGTCTGTAACTGGCTAACTATCCCTAATCCCTTCACCATCTAACAGCCAATGTGGGGTGAGCAAACTAGAGCATAAACGTGGTTGTGCCATCATCCAGGTGGATGCTACACATTAGTAGTGGTTGAAGTAGCTCCACATTCATTATGAAAAGTGCTTTGAGTAGTGAGAAAAACCAATATATAACTGTAAATAATTATTTTATTATTATTAAATGCGACTTTGGCAGTGATCTTCAGTCATCTAAATTGACATGGACTGGCGAGGAGAGCAGCAACTGCGGTAAGCAAATTTGACATGCAACACAACTATAAGCTGCGTAATGTGAGATGAGCCTTATTTAAAAAAACAAATATACGTTGCAAGCAGGACTCTTTCGACATCTATGATTCATCTACTGGTGGCTTTGAAAATTACAATATATATAAAACAAAATATGCCTATAACTCCACTGCGAACCAAGATCAGCATAAGGGCAAATTTAATACGGGGGCACTGGATTTTAATGAGGAGGCCAATGTGTGATTACAATTCAAATAAAGTCCACATTATTTTCAATTCATAACAAATATGCCTGAGAGCGTATAAGCAACAGATTACAGCAAACAGAACTTCATCTTGTACGATACAATGCTGCACCATCGCAACATGGCAAGTCAACTGCATATTGTACCAATCAAACACCAGCAGGTTTCCCTTTTTGTAGGCAAGAAATTGTTATCTACAAAGAAATATTCAATTCTTGAGTAGTAATGATGCACTGCTGAGTAGAAGGAATATGCTCTTGAGTTTGGGATTAGAAATCTCCAGGGGTCTAATAAGTTGTGGTCAGTTAAAAACTGTGTAATTGTCTTTGCAGTGTTAGATGTCAATGCCCCGTGGCAGGAGACCTATCTAGGTCTGGATTTAAAACACAATTTAAGTCTCCAGCCATCATAATTTTATGAGTGTTCACATTGGGATTGGATGCAAATACATTTTGGATGAAGTCCCTATCATCCACATTGAGTGCACAGATATTTATCAAAGTTTAGGTTTGGATTTTTTTTCTCCCTAAATAATAAAAACCATCATTTAAAAACTGCATTTTGTGTTTACTTGTGTTATATTTGACTAATGGTTACATGTGTTTGATGATCAGAAACATTTTGTGTGAGAAACATGCAAAAGAATAAGAAATCAGGAAGGGGGCAAATAGTTTTTCACACCACCGTATGTACTGTATAAGAATTTCCACACCTCTAGTTTTCTTTGTAAAGCTGGAATAGAATATTTGGCCAGTCCAGTCTCTGCGCAGCCAAAACTGATCCTTAATTAATAAGTGGGTCTCCTTTAAAAATACTATTTTAGTGTTTAGACCTGTTAGGTGAATACTTTCTTTCTCTTTAATTTGTGATTCAGACCTTGAACATTCCAGCTCACAAAGATACTGTTCGGTCATGGAGACATTGCTTCTGAACTTTGTTGTCATTTTGTAGTCTTAACTGAAAATAAGACAGCTTTGACATTAATTTCAAATTTTCCCAGGAGTTATTGCCATGAAGCCTACTGTTACATTGGCACTTATAATTATAAGGATTAAAAGTACAGAGTAGAGAAAGCTTGCTCTCTTTCTCCCCCCCCCATTTTGCCTCCCCATGTGAGGCTGAACCACACTTCACAAAGTCCCAGTCCTCTGACATACCAAGAGACAGAGCACGTCCAAAACAAAACAAACCCCCCGCAGCGGCGTGAGGATTAAAATTGAAATATCAATTGACAATACAGTCCAAATATATTAAGCATAAAATATGATCTTAAACAATCTTGAGTTAGTAAACTCAGGGAATTACGTTAAAAAGTAGCTATGGATAAGCATAGTAAGCCCTAATGCAATAAACCAAGGGTATGATGTTAAACAGTCTCCGTAAAAAAAAAAAAAATTTTACACATACATACATATATGCATATAATTGTAATTAAATCATAAACAAAAAGTGGCCAATAAGAGAAAATGATGTATAATTATAATACCAGTATCACTGCAAGTGGATCAAACAGCCAGTAAGATCTTCTTTGCCATGCTATGGCAGGATACGACTCAATATCGTATTTTCAAAAAAAGTGTCTAGATCAGTTTTCTTAGCTCTTTTTCTGCTTCCTTCGTAGTGGTAAAGATATAATGCTTGCATTGAATGTCCACTTTTAGTTTGGCAGGATACAAGAGGCTGTATCTGATCTCGGATTGATGCCTGTCTAGGCTTGGATGAAGCTTTAGCTTTCTTTTCCATTTCTTTCTGAGCCCCTTTCCTGCCACTCATGTTTACATATACTTGCATATACTGTAATAGAACCTCCCCATGTTGGGTAAATACAGGATACCTCGGGATGATAAAAATAACAGAAAAATTAACACCGCTGCTAACAGAGTTCTGCTTCACATGTCCATCTCCCGTAATGGCCAAGACTAACCCTTTTCATATGACCTTTCCATATTTTGCCAGGTTCGTAATTTTGAATGAACTCCTGACTGGCACATCTCTGGACTTGCAGTATTTTAGTTAGAAACTCAATGGAAAAGATTGTACCAGTGAAAAGGGTTCACATCAATTTCACATTAAATGTCCATGAACAAAGAACAAACAGATACAAAATGTATTACAACATAATATTTCATATGAAAAACCCTATAGAACAAAGAATATAGAGATGAAATCAATACATTTTTAAATGATATAAAGGCAGACAGATAAGCAGGTCTCCAGTTACAGGCACCATGCAAGAAAGAATTCTAAATGGAGATGCATCCTTCCATTCTTCTTCCTAAGTAAGCATACCAGCCTCTCAGTTCCGGGGACTCAGATTCAATTGTGTCTCTTGCCACTGTCTTATAGAGACTGCATGATATATCCTTACCTACAAGGATTAGTAAACATGCAGCAGCAACTTCTGAGTGAACCTGGTTCTGTATATTGACAGCAAAGTGCAAAGGTCCAGTATCTTTTTTCAGTTCTAGGCCCCCTGCCTTGCATCTGATGCTGACAGCTTAAGCTTTGTCTTCCAATTACCCCTTATTGGGCAGAAAGTGTTAAAATGAATCGAAAAACTGTTAGATAACTTGTCTAAAGTGGCATATAGAAAAATGTATTAATATGATAATAAAAAGATGTAGGTGGTACAGTAGCTAGCAATGCTGTCTCCCAGCCCCAGGAGGCTCAGTTTGACTCCTGATTCAGTCAGTCTCTGCATGAAGTTCACATTTGTGCCCATGTCTGTGAGAAGGGGTTATAACCACATAACCAGTTTTGCACCCTAAAGACATGCATGGTGTGTTGATAGGCAACTTTAAACTGGCAAAATATAAGTGGGTTGTGGTTGTATGAGTGTGCCATACGATGGACTGGCAGCCTTTCAAAAAATGCTTCCTGCCAAGCTTCTGATCTTTTTGGAGTAGGAGCTGGTAATCCTAAATTGAACAGGTCAAAAACTGAACAGATATACAGAAAATATCTAATTGCATTAGAAAATAAACAACAAGCTATTGTTGTTCATTAACATTCAGAATTATTAAAGTATACTGATTTTATATCTACTGTATATTTGTATGACATAGTTTATTCTGCTTTATTGATAGACAGGGAAAAATACTACCTTGAAATTTCTAAATCACGTTTTTATTTGTTTTGAGCATGAAGTAAGTGTTTGTCTGAATAGCACATCTAACCTTTCCATCAGAGAGGGCAGAGTAAGCAAACATCATTGGAGTTCGTCTATCAGTCAGCAGGAGTTTGAGTCAAGTTGACCTACACAACTCCCGCCAGCTTATGAATTGTCATTCTACAGCAAGGTCACACAAAAGTATTAATCAGAAACAGGACTTTGTAATCTGGTAATGGACCTTATAATATTTAATAAAAGATGTTTGATATGTTCCACAAAAGAAATTTTGAAAGCACATTTGCCATAATAGTATAACAAATGACATATAAAAAGTTACATAAATCAACAAGTTATTATTAATTATAAATAAAACAAATGATTACAATATGAAAAATATTACATTATTATTAATATAATTACTCCATTTTCACATTTTAGAGGTATGAGTACAGGATAGGAGGATGGATAATAATTCAATTTGAAAGTTCATCATTTTTATATTCATATATTTCTTCATTTAATCAGCCTCTGGGTCACAGTACATTAGTATCACATATAATATTTATATAGTTAATATGAAAAATAAGCAGCATTTTGAGATGCAAATATTTCATTTCACACAGATAAACAGCTAATACCAGCAGCACTTGGTGCAAGCAGGGCTGTGGACTCAGTCGTGGAGTTGGAGTCGAAAGCAATTATTGGGTTACTGGTTTCAGTAAAAATATACAGACTCCCGACTAAATATAAATTGTAATATAATATGTTTTACTTTCCAGTTTCATATATACTTTTAGCATTTTGATAAAGAATATAGCTTCTTTTTAATTTTAAAGTTTTGTCTTTTGTTTAATATTGCTCAATGTTTATAATGTTTTTAATAAAAAATATAAAAATGTCACAACGGCATTGCTACAGCCCCTAAACCCAAACTTTAACAGGTTAGGGTGCTAAAAAGTAGCCTTTTACGAAACTGGACAACTTTTATGCAAGTTTTGCCAGCATAGCATAGACTGGACACAAAAAGATACTTGCAATGACCACGTCAAATCTAAAACTCATCTCAAAAACAAGGAGAAATTAAGATCAAAAAGTGTTCTCCTTCAGGTAACAACAGAGGAAACAACAAAATCATCAGATTCAAGATGCCAGTTTGTGTCCATGTGAGTCAGACATACCGCTTGGAAAAAATGATGAAGATGTGTCCTTTCTTTATTAAGCATTGGTAACAAGGTGACGCACTCCCAGAAAATGACAGCAGTCTTCGTCAAACTCATTTGCTCCATGTCTTTGAACAACATATGGACGCTGTGTTTTGAAAGATTCGTGGCCTCAAAATATATGTTGTAGTTGATGAAACCACTGATAGCCGAGGACACATAGTTCTCATCATAGCAATAGGTGAGTAAACATTTGGCTGTATGGTAATTCTTATGTAGGCAGTTCTAATTGTATGTGATGTATTTACTGTGAATCATTTAACCAATTAGATTATACAGGTATTTAACCAGTATTAACAGTCTTTCCCATAGAAAAACGTTATTAGTGAACGGCACTCGTTGTTAACGGGTTCCCTTTCAAAAATTAACAAAGATGTTTTGGGATTTAATAAATGTTTTGCTTCGCAGTGACGAGGCATGCAAGGTCCACATTTGACTCTTTTGTTATAAAGTCGCCACCTACAAAACTGGGCAGAAGAGCAGGCTTTTCTTCTGATGCAACAAGCCCTTAAAAGCAGGTCACTCTTTCTTTTAGTTAACCTTCATCTCATAAGGAAACATCAAACGAGTAAGAGCTCTTACAATTCTGGAGGGCACTCGGTATCCTACTGCAATCTCAGCATACAGCATCATGGAGGATCTGGGCTCCTACCTGATGAATGGAACTGCGAAATAAGGTTCAGTTGTGCTAATGTACTGTTTCATTAAAAGGAATGTAAAGTGCAATTTCATTATTGTTTGTTTTGTTGTAGCTGTTACTACTTTCTTACAGGTTAAAAAAAATCTGAATCAAGTAAAAATAAAACAGTGGAAACTGAAAATCAAAAAAAAAATGGAATTTATGAAAAAATAAAACGGATTCCATTAGGCCCTATACTACCATCATTTCTCTAAATGTTTAAAGGCTCTTGTTCATACAACTGCTGAACTCTTTACGTTGTTTGATTGGGATTCACTCTTGTGTAATTTGTATGTGCTTTGTGACAGTGTGCATTGTGAAAGGTGCAATTAAGCAATAAAGTTTGATTGATTGACCGATTGTCTGCCACATCTAAGATACAATAGGAGTGCCTGCATATATTGATGTATGTTTTCAATTAGGATTTTCTTAGAGCAGAAAAAAAATTTTTTGCCATTATGAAATGCATTTTTTTTTATTTACCTTTATCTCCATCATAAGGCAGTACTAAACTTTCCCATTATAAACAAGTAAGGATGTGTTGGTGTGCCTTGAGATGAATGGCTTTCTGAGCAGGACTGGTCTACTACCCCTTACAGCTGATGGTACCCGGATAAGCTTGAGCCTTCGGAGACCATGTTCTGGTGTGAGGGAACACATACTCGAAACTGCCTGCTTGTTTAACTAGGGCATCCTGACGTTTGTAGTAGCACATTTAAATTAGAAAAGGAGATCATTTGTAACATTTAACTTAATATTTTGTTCTGTAAAAACAGCTGACATATAAAAAGTCTTATTTCTTTGAACCAGATATTGACTTAAGGCTGTTAAAGATTATTTCTTATGAGAAATTGAATGGTATGTAATGGCAGAGGGGTATTACTAGAATATACTGTACCATTTATCTGTATGCTGATTGGTGTAGCTGAAATGCTTCCTAGGTATTATACTGTATGTAAAGAAACCTAATTGGTAAAGGAAGTTATTCTGTTTGATTTCTTCAATCTGCCATGTCACATGAACAAGAGCACACGGGGCTCTACCAGTTGGTGTAATATAAGGATGTCCATCTTGGAACTCATTTGGGTCAAGACTGTTCTTTATCTACTAAGTATTTCTGCAAAAACGATGAAACAGAATCAGAAAATTAATTCAGTGAGAGCTTACAGAGCACCACGTGTTTAAGGTTTGGATTATGAAGTCTTGTGAAATTGCTTCATTTTTTTTTTTAATTCAACAAAGCATATGAAGGCAACTCCTACTGAACAGGATGTTAGCTCAGATTAACTGCTGATAGCCATGTGATGTGTTTTAGGAATCAATTTTGCAAACTAAAAATTGCCATATTTGTTACATTATACCATATAGTGTCACTTCACAAACGTTTTGGTATAAGATTCAGTGATAGTCCATATGGCCAAACAGCAACAAAATGCTTTGTTAAGTTAGGCTTTGTTATGCATTTAGTTTTTTACATTTTAGGAGCTAAGAGATAATCTTGAAAATGCACTTAAGTGTCCATGATGCAATAAACGAGAATCCTGCAGTACTGGGATTAAGCTGTCTTGTTCATGGAGTATTTAACTTCTTCATTTGAAGAAGGAATGCTACTCTGGAATTTTTCTGTGTCTGTTCAGCCTGAACTCTTGTATTTCTTTCTGTAATGTACAAACATTTGCCTGCTTTGTTTATATACAGTTTGGTTCAATGGTTGTTCTTTATTGATCTCACTTCAACTTGAAATGGGTCTTATTTGTGTAAGTTACTGTTACATCTTTAAGCAGATTGTTCTACACATTTAGCATTTTTTAGCTTTCATTGGTAACACTTTAGTTTAGATACTGCAGAAATGCATCTCTTATTCATTTACTATTATATAGCAAGACCTTAACAAACACCTTTTTGGGTCTTCATAACACTTACAAAGCATCAGTAAAGTGTTTACTCATCTGTGCTATGTGAACTCGAGCAAAACTTCTCTTTGAAATGGCCTGAGGTGGCTAAACTGAGACACATTTCCCTTTATGTTACACTAGCAGGAGTACCCGGCGTCGCCCGGGAATCTATAATCGGTGAATGTCCCAAATGAAAGAAACAGAACCTAGAAATAGAACAAACAATTTTCTGATGGACATTTTATTGTAAGTGCCTCCACTCTTGATTTTGTGTGGTGTGGTGTTTCAGACGCCCTTGAAATAGACTTTCTTCTGGCATACTGAACATATTACACCTATTGTCTCTCAACTTCACTGGCTCCCTGTTAACTACAGAATACAATGCAAAATACCACTCTTAACATTTAAAGCTCTCCACAACCTCACTGATCTCCTACAGACTTACATTCCTCTTGCTCACTCAGATCGTCATCTGCAGCTCAAGTTTCTGTACCACACATCAAACTGTGTGCTATGGGAGCTCGAGCGTCTCTCATAGTGCTCGTCGACTCGGGAATTCTCTTCCCTCTCATATTCGTACAGCACTATCAATGCGTGTGGGAGTGCGACGTGCGGAAACGCGGGTGTGTCAGCCGGTCACGCATACTGGGTTGTTCACGTTTTACATCTATACGGTGGTTCCTCTTCAAGCACAGAGACCAAAGCCGCCGCAAGATGGCGCTGCGGTGACCGTCTGTTGCAATGTGCGGCCATCTTAAGTATGGGGACGTGTGCCGAACATGGTGTCGGTGAAAAGGCGCCCTGCATTTGACCACGAACATTTTTCCCAACCAAACCTACCCCATGACCTTCTCCAGGTCACAAAGGAGCCCCATGCCCAGTTTGGTGGCGATCGGACGCCCGTTGCAGATTTGTATGGCGGACAAACAAACATACATCAACTCTGCGTTATATATTAGATATTCAGTATAAGACCTGTGAATCCTTCATATTAACAAGCAATGGCACCATAATGTCAATTTGCCACACTGCATAAAGATCAATAATCTATCTACTGATGATTTATAAGTGTAATGAAGCCCAAAAGAAGCCTTTTTAAGGTCTTGTTACATAACAGCAAATTAGTAACATTATTTTTGTAGTACTTAAACTAAAGTATTGTCCTTTAATCTTTGTTTAAAAATGATTGCAACAGTTTTAGTTTATCTGTACTCTGGATTTATGAACATGCAATGCTCAGAAATTTAAATGGATATCAATAGTTCACAATTAAGTCCATTTTGTACGAATGACCTTTTTGTACTAATATATATTGTACACCCACTGATACAGAGAAGGAAATTTAGTCAGTTTGGTATTAGTATGGTTGGTTGGCTTTATTTAAACACAAAAATATAATGTATTAAAAGGCCAAGGACAACCAAGGAGCAAAAATGAATTTTTGAGTTTTCCAATCCTATTCATGCTATAGCATATTTTGCAGGATGAGTGTCTCTTGTCACTCATTTTCCAGTAAAGCAGACAAATTTTTTATGCTGGAGTCTTTAACATTCTCTCTCTCACTGTGTCCAGTACTGTCCAGACTATTTGCAGTGTCACGTGCATGAGCATGGGAGACAGCTGAAAAGGCTTTGGTGAGGTAATTACCTGCCGGACCTTACCTACCAGCTGTGTACTAATGCCTTTGCTTCTTCTTCTTATGCAAAACCTAAGATTGACAGCCACTCCACCTCTGATGTCACTTCCGTGTTCACCTGCCTGAACCCTCCC
Source organism: Polypterus bichir lapradei (assembly GCA_026402145.1). Taxonomy (NCBI): domain Eukaryota; kingdom Metazoa; phylum Chordata; class Cladistia; order Polypteriformes; family Polypteridae; genus Polypterus; species Polypterus bichir. The sequence continues at coordinate 31,537,316 of JANRMT010062821.1, read as the reverse complement.
CTTCCTGCCACTCATAACCTGGAAATTGGCCATCTTGTTTCAACTCCCATCCAGAATTTCAGTCTGAAAAGAGTACATATAATCGTCGACTTACAACCTATGCGTCTTACGGCCATTCAACTTTCGACCTCTGCCGCGTCTCACAGGCAAAAGGCAGTTTTCGCCATGCCAGCTCTGTTTACCGTGACTCTTTCATCTCAATCTCAGTTTATTATCGGCAGCAGTTTCGATTCTGTTAAGTTACATTTGTCTTACAATTATAGGAAAAAAGGCAATTGATCTTGACACAAAAATAAAGGTGATCAAGCAGTATGAGGGAGTAAAAAATTGACTGCAGTTGCACGTGACTTTAAGTTATCCTATACTGTATGTGCTGTACTGCTGCGCTCTGGCTTTGAATCCAGTTAACCTCCGAAGCTTCTGCATTGTGACTCACGATGTGCTGCTTCATGTGAACCACTATGAATGGGTAATGAAACCACACTGAACTCCTTTATCTGTTAATGTTTAGTATTAACAGACTGAAATGTTAAAAAAGAAAACATGAGTGCTCAAATTCTGCCAGTACAATTCCTCCTCTTACAGTTAACACAATGAACACTGGGAGAGGCTCACACTGATGACATAGAATAACACAGAGAAAGAAAGGACTTGTGAAGGTGTTAAAGGTTCAGCACCCATGCGGGCAACACTAATAACGAAACAAAACAATAAAATAAAAGAAATTACAAAAAAGAAAACATTAGAAAATGTACACAATATGCTAAGTAGGATGATAAAAAAGGATATAAAACAAAATATGACTTAATGGACTTATTATGCAGTACTATACTTACTGTCTGGTTTGAATACTATACATATACTGGTCCGTCTTATGACCAGATCTACTTATGACCAGTCCATCGGAACCAAACATGGTTGTAAGTCGACGACTACTTGTACTCAATATTTACTGCATATTTTCTTTCTTTTGCAATATACAGAGTCTCCAAGGAGGTGCCCCGACTCTTTACCTTTGGTTGTGCCCTATTTTATAGAAACCATAACACGCATGTTCTTACTTTATTCAGTCCCACATATCTTACTTTATTCTAATCCAATTTTAATATAATTTATTTTTAATTTTATGTCCATTTTTAAGCCCGTATATGCATGCAACTACATCCCTTACACCTTCCCAGAATTTTCCTAAATGGACAAGCATAGTTTATATATATTGTGAACAACAGTGGGAGCCACAGAGCCCTGAACAACAGACATAACTCCACACTAGGACTACTACTAGGTTAAAATAAAGATGTTTATTATAACATGATGTCTTGACAAACTTTAAACACAGTCCAACACTGTCAGGTTAGGTCAGGTTGGGGAGCATGCACTTGTACATTACATTGCCGCACCCACCACACAACGAAACAGCTTGGGATCCTGGTCCAGTCCCAACCTCTTGAAATGACTATCTATTTGCCACAGCTAGGTGTTACATGGTTATCCCTTTGGCCTGGTCCAGCTACTGTAAGCTGGATCACCCTCGACCAATCGTTACACATTGGCCACAGTACAGTATCTGACACTCCCTCAAAATGCAAGTACTGTGCCTCATTCGGTAATATATGAACAACTGCTCGTTCGACACAAATTCAAACCAGCGGCGGTACCCAAGAATTCTCTAATGAGACACAGTACTGAAGGAATTCAGTCTTCATCTCAGGTCACTGGATACCATCCATGTCTCACAACCATATAGCAAAACAGGAAGCACCAGGACTGTAAAGACAGACACACTGCTGATGGCTGTGACTAAGAGGTTATTAAAAACCTGGATCTTGATTTATAGCCAGGACACTCGCAAGCCCAGACACTCAGACTCCTCACTCAGTCTCTCAAAAGCCCCGATCAGAGTCTCCACTGAGTCTGCAAAGATTATAGCATTGTCAGCAAAGTCAAGATCAGTGAATGCTTCTTCACCAACAGTTGATTGGTTGTTGGTTTGGTTGGTCAACACTGTACCATATAATAATGGTAACTTTCCCATTTCCTTCCACTCCTCTATGTTATGAGGTGTTTTCCACCTCTCGACTCTGACATATTAAATGAGGCAGAGTGGTTCCTTTTATTTGGGACCTGGGAGTAGTTCTGATGTCATGACATTGCCTACTGGAAGCATTCTCTCCCCACAGCACCCACTGGTGTCACCCAAGGACCCTGACAGGACCACCTATCTACACTACACATCCTGGGAAACTCTGCAGATGTCCAGACTGGAACCAAGCCAGATGAATACTGCCACCTATGACACTGGGGGATGAATTGCATTTGACAGTATATGTCTACCAACACATCTATTATCTTTTCTATCTGACGGGGCAAGACCTGAATCTCAACCAGGCCTTGTTGCACTGTCCACAACTTTGACAATAAAGGCCACCTGGCTGTGTAAGGAATTGGCCTCCATCCCAATTGGGATGTCTGTCCATCCATTATGGTGTTCATAGTATTTATACAGTAAGTGGATGCCTTCTTTGACATCTAAGCACTGCATAGAGATACACCGTACAGATAACAGAACTAAATATGTTGTGTTTAAGTTTAATCAACATGAAAATGTTTGCAGTGCTCTGTCAACAGGTAAAGGTCTATATAAAAATGTTAAGGGATCTGAATGCCCACATTATGTTATGTACCCTTTTTTAGCAAATATAAGAATATGAGAATGTGCTTTCCTGCAGTCCGTTAAATTCAAAACTGCAAGCTGTATACAAAAAAAGAAGTTAGTTGTAGTGGAAACAGATGTTCTACAGCTTGACTGTGCATATACAGCATAAATAGGGATAAGAATCGGATGAGGAAATCACCGCAAAGCTTACTTTGAAAAAACAGGAAATGCAAGCTTGAATCTGAAATCAATGGTGTGGCAAAACCAGTCTATGTGACAGGTATGATCTACAAACATCAGCTTCAAGAGCTTGGTGTTTCTACATTGAGGCTTTAATTAGGTATAATCACACAGAACAAGGTTTAGAACAATGTTTTCCTGCAGCAATGTTAATCAAGGTAACCTCTCTCTTGGTCAAAGATAATAGTACACAACAAGTCTGATCAAACTGGTCATTTAGAACAGTCAGTAGGCCTCAAAGTATGGATTTCATGCTCCAAAAAAACTGATGATAGTCCATGCTGTGAAGTTTAATACTATCCTTTAAAAATCAGTGCCAAGCACAATTTTCTTTCAACCAAGAAGCATTTCTGGAGCTCTTCTTACTCTCTCCAAAGATGCAGCTGTGAACTAAAAGGTTCAACAAAATGTAACTATGAAGGGGCAGTTTGGTGCTTCTACTTAAGCAGAGATGAAAATCTAACCTCAGTTAAGAATAGTGGAGGTGCAAAGCATAGAGACAGACCAAAATGGCAACATGTTAGTCAAACTGAAAGACTGTGTTATCTCAAAGCAGAATGATGTATAGTAGCAAAAGCAGATCACTCTATGAGACCTCAAAAAAAGGACCTACAGAATAAAGACCAAATAAAGTACAACAAAAACTAACAGACAATGAACTACAGAATGCACCTTTTCCATTTATGCCATTTAAAGCCCACTGTTGGACCTTGATGTATTTAGGAGAAAAGGTCATCTACAGCTTTGGAATGACAGTAATGACACAAAGACTAATTTTCATTACTATTTTATACTTACAGTTAAAACATGATAAAAATGATAGCGAGAATGAAAAGCCATCAAAAGTACTGGTACATATTATTCGTGATTACAGATGCCACTCTGTACTGAAAAGAACATAATGCAGTTTTTGTGTCTGTTGTTTTTACCACGCTTATATTAGCTTCACCTGTTTGTTGTCTGGTACAAATCTTGTAATCGATATTTAACCCACGTCCTGTTGTCCAAATGACTTAAAATTTTGCACACTTACTCACTTCCGATGACAATACATGAATCAATAATCAGTTTCACTAATTGATCGATTAATCCATGTTAAGAAATGAAATTTTCATATTAAGAATAGTTCAGATTTCACCAACAGATGGCGCTAGTAACTGCATCTTGTATAAAGATGTGTGCATATACAGTGGAACCTTGGTTCACGAACATCTCGGAACACGTACAAATCGGTTTACAACCAAAAAGTTCAGCAAACTTTTGCATCTGTTCACAACCACAGACTCGGTATACGAACAAGCCAGTTTCCCTTTTGGTTTGTGCGCGCCGGTGATTTCCGCACATGTTCAGTCTCTCCCTGTGCATTCCCTGTGCAGCGAGCGAGAGAGAGAGAGAGAGAGAGAGAGAAAGAAACACACACACACACACACACACACACAGGCGCGCGAGAGAGAGACGACTGGATGCATACGGCCGAGAAGGCAGTTAAAGAATGCACCAGGCTTATTTTTAAAGAGACAGATCCGAGCATTGTTTTAACCTTGTTGTATTTAATGAAGACTTTTTTCTATTGGATTTTAACCTCTACTTCACTTCTATTTACAGCGATCGGTTCGTAGCATTGTTGTTGCAATGTTACTTTTCTTGGTGGTTTATTAAATTATGAATTTTTCAAATGTTCATTTTTTTTTCCCTGTGCTTAAAACTCATTAAAAAAAGTGTTTTTAGTGAGCGGTTCGTAGCGCAAACTCTTGCAGTGTTAGTTTTCTCTGTTGTTCAAGGTTTTCTCATTGTTATTCAATGTTTTTACATTTAGTTTACTATTACGCTGTGCATTCTATGGTATAATTGACTATATTTGTGCTTAAAAATCTTTAAAAAATATATTTACATACATTTCGTACGGTCTGGAATGGATTAATTGTATTTACATACAATCCTATGGGGGGAATTACTTCGGTTTACGACCAGAGTTTTGTAACGAATTATGGTCGTGAACTGAGGTTCCACTGTAAATGTCAAAGGAAGTGTTAAAATATTGATTACAAAATGATACTAAAACAAACCCAAGACTAAAAAGTTGAAAATAATATACATATAAAAAAAGACTTTTTAAAAACCACACTTATATTAAGTTAAAAAGTGTACTAAAAAGTAAAAAATAAGTCTCTCATACATCACTCGTAAAATAAAAGCGTGGGTGCTTTTCATCAATTAACATTCAAAAAAGTGCCCACGCATTTTTTTTACGAGTGATGTATGAGAGACTTATTTTTTACTTTTTAGTACACTTTTTAACTTAATATAAGCGTGTTTTTTTAAAAAGTATTTTTTACACATACATTAGTTTACTTATTACAAGATTTTCATTATCTATACTAATAAAAGGCAAAGCCCTCACTGACTCACTCACTCACTCACTCACTCACTCACTGACTCATCACTAATTCTCCAACTTCCCGTGTAGGTAGAAGGCTGAAATTTGGCAGGCTCATTCCTTACAGCTTACTTACAAAAGTTAAGCAGGTTTCATTTCGAAATTCTACACGTAACGGTCATAACGGTCGATAAAGGTCGACAACGTCCGCCATGTTGAACTTTCTTATTTATGGCCCCATCTTCACGAAATTTGGTAGGCGGCTTCCCTGCACTAACCGAAACCGATGTACTTACTTATTTCGATGGTGTGACGCCACTGTCGGCCGCCATATTGAACTTTCCAACATCACCAATTTTCCAACTTCCCGTGTAGGTAGAAGAATGACCCCGTCTTCACGAAATTTGGTAGGTGGCTTCCCTGCGCTAACCAAAACCGATGTACGTACTTATTTCGGTGGTATGACGCCACTGTCGGCCGCCATATTGAATTTTCCAAACGTCACAAATTCTCCAACTTCCCGTGTAGGTAGAAGGCTGAAATTTGGCAGGCCCATTCCTTACAGCTTACTTACAAAAGTTAAGCAGGTTTCATTTCGAAATTCTACGCGTAATGGTCATAACGGTCAACGACGTCCGCCATATTGAACTTTCTTATTCATGGCCCCATCTTCACGAAATTTGGTAGGCGGCATCCCTGCGCTAACCGAAACCAATGTACATACTTATTTCGGTGGTATGACGCCACTGTCAGCCGCCATATTGAACTTTCCAACGTCACTAATTCTCCAACTTCCCGTGTAGGTAGAAGGCTGAAATTTGGTACTTATTTCGGTGGTATGATGCCACTGTCAGCCACCATATTGAACTTTTCAACAGTCTTTGTTACTTATGGGCCCATCTTCAAGAAATTTGGTACATGGGTTCCCAACGCTAACTGAATCCTACTTACGTACATATATACGTCCATAGCCTGCAGCTCAGTCACTGTGTGAGGTGGCGTTGGGTCCCCCATCCCAACGCCTCCCACGTTGTTGGCTGCCTGCCTATATAAGACCGTCCGTCGCTCCGGTCTCTACATTCCCTTCCTTGCTTCGCCACGGGATTCACGTCTCCCTACTGATAACTACAGCCTTTTTGTTTAATCCACGGCTTCTCCGCTGTTTTATTGTTTGTTTATTACAATTATAGCTATTGTATAGGTATTTTAGACTTACGTTACATTGCTCAGGTACCCATTTCCTTTATCATTCCAACCCCCATTACCATGTCTATCAAGGTGATCACTATCGATCAAAGAACTGTCACTTACTGAGTGGTTTCCATGCCCAGAGATGGCACCTACCTTTTCCATTCTCTTTGTTACATATTGCACGGAGTTGATGGCTGCCGCTGAATTGTTCGGTTGTCGCTTTCAAGTGTACCGAAATGGCCAAATATTTTACACCTTTCGACAACCGCCAATGCCTTTTAAACATCTTAGATTCACAGGTGACGATTTCAGTAGTGGACACTTTGATGTTTATGAGTGTTTAAACTCTCAAAAGCTGGATGTGATTTTATCGATGAAACCGGTTGTGTGCTTACAATGCTTGACAGATGCCGAATGTCACTTCAACACAACAAATCCTGCAAATACTGTCGTAATTGAAACAAACCATGAAACTCAAACCGATTATGACAGCAGCAATCCAAGCTGTGAGATTTGAGACAAGATTACTGTTCACATGGCCAACTGTAAGTTATATGCTCAAGAGTAAGCTCAGCGCACAGCTTGGTCATATTACAACCGGAGGGCCGAACTGACAACATGGTATACAAAGAGATCCTTAACAAATAATTATTGGCATATTTTCCCTCAGTTTAAAAAGGTTACATTTTCTTCTTAATAAAAATTTTAAGGCAGTACTTCGCCGCTGCGAAGTGCGGGTATTTTGCTAGTCTAATATAAACCTAGGGAGGTTAACATCAAATTCTACAAAAATCCACTAAATCTGTTTTGTTCAATTTTAGATTTCATGCTTAAAAGAAAAATAGAACAGTAGCCAGGGAATTTGTGGATTCCTGCGCATGGCCTCAAGCATCTCCGTACCCTCAATCCTGATCGATATTAACATAACCCAAATGTTTCAGAAAAAATCTCTCATGGATATTAATGAGAATGAAATTTAACGCCAAAAATATAAGAATCAACAGTATACACGGCACAGTCACATTGCTGATGTGGAGACTTGTCATATTTTGAGAACCTACTAAAGTAAATACTGGGAAAAAACACCCGTGTATTTGTGTACACTAACTAATCTCTGCTTATTGATACATTTTAATTTTATTTTTTTTTCTCTAAATTGACAAGACATTCCATTAAGAAACTATGCTTAAGCAAATATAAACTCTTTTCACAGCTATGCTTAATCCTGCCTCCAGCATGGCTTAACCCATCAAACCTCTTGAGACAGCCTCCAGACTTGCTTAATAAAAGGTGTTTTCGGTTTCACACAACACCATGTTATATGTGCATCAGTGACAGTTCAGTCTTGAACAGTACAGCCTGTCTCACCAAAAAACTTGCCCTAGATATACATCATACCAACTTTCTGATAAAATAATCAATGGTGTAAAGCAATAAAGTATATTTTCTGTGCATAATTAGTGGTGGGGTAGTAAGGCAGCAAAGTGGTTAGCACTCTTGCCACACAGCTCCAGGGTTGTGATTTTGAATCTGAGCTTGAGGGCATTCTGTATAGAGTTTGCACGTTCACCCCATATCTGTTTGGTATGCCACGTTTCCTCCTACATTCCAAAAGAAGAGAATGTTAGGTAAAACTGGGACCCTAAATTAACTCCATCTGAATAAATACGGGTGTGTGAATGTCTAGGCCATGTGATGGACTGGCATACCATACACGTCTGATGCTCACCTTTCAGACAATCCACTTTAATAAAAAAGTGTCTGTGTTCCCCTCTCTGTGTCTGTCTGATTGCTATGCCTCTGTCATTTAAAAAGATGTTGCATCACAAATACTTTTAGTAATAAAATGAACTGCATTTGCCAATCCAATAAATGGTTTGCCCTGCGGTGGACTGGCACCTGCCCAGGGTTTGTTTCCTGCCTTGCACCCTGTGTTGGCTGGGATTGGCTCCAGCAGACCACCGTAACCCTGTAGTTAGGATAGCGGGTTGGATGATGGATGGATGGATGGATAAATGGTTGCACAAACATTAATCACACACCAAATAGCATATAACAGAGACACAAGCATTGCATGGTGCACTGCAAACATTATCACTGAAGATTATGTTGATTACTTAGATTTCAAACCATCTTAGACAGGTAGCAAAACTAGTGCCAAAATAAAGGACACTGGCTCCATATGGCCCTGAAGTAGGCAAGTGGGTTGGAAAACTGGGAAAGAGCCATTTACATAGCGTATGCTCTACAGTTGCCACATTTTACATTTTGAACAACTGACATATCAACGGTCTCCTTTGCTCTGCTTCTTGCCCTGTATGCATGGTTGGCCTGGCTGCCATCGCCAGCGCTGAATGAGCAGAAAGCCAAAGCATGCAATGGCTGTGTTCACAATGCCTTGCTCACTCCTAAATGCAAACACAGCGGTACTCATATTGTCTAGTATGGCATGGTACGTTCATCCTTGGAACAATTGGCTAATTTTAATATTTTCTCTATTCCTTATGCATTTGAACATGCTTACAAGCTGGAATTGCCAACCAAAATGTAACGACAGCTGCAAACTGGTTGAGGAAGGCAGGGCCAAGTACTTAGATGTTCATCCTGCTTCTAAGAGATATGTATGTAAAGTTTAGTGGCCAATTCTATCTTAGTCCCGTGAGTACTTGTGTGTGTGTGCTTGCATGCAAGAATCCCACACTTTAGAGTCCTAAACTTTGGCAACTGTGATTCCCAGTGATATTAAATAGGTTTGATAATACGATACTATGAAGGAATGTTGGTGAATATCTGAGTGTGAATTGGTGTCCTGTCCAAGGTGATTTCCTGCCTTACACCTTATATTGTGCTGACAAGCACTCTTTAATGGGAAATGGAGGAATTGATATGTGGGTGTGTGTAAATACTCATTACTGACTAGGCAGTATACATTATACACATTTGATTGATATTCTAAAAATGGAGATCTTTGACTCCCAATCCCAGAAGTGACAGGCACAATCCCTGCAATATTAAGTTCTAAAACAGAAACAGAATTTGAACACTGCTAAGCAAAACAGGCTGAGATTTGAGACCATGTACCTTAAACTTTGTGACATCAGCGCTAAAATCACTGCTCCATCCTTATAATTTCAAAAGTTACAAAATAACAGAAAAACATATTAGCAGTATAACAAACAGCGTGGTCTAAATTCTTGAAGATTAAAGATAAGGTTATGCTTATTTTTTGGCAGATATTACAAGCCTTAAATTTGTTACATATAAATATATCGATCTATCTTTATATTATATTATACTTCATACACCCACCGAAGTCAAAATATGCTGGACAGTCAATCACAATTATGATTAAAAAAAGCAAAAAAACACAACTGTTTAGATTATAATAACTACGAAGTAGTAATAAGTACGTTTAGACCGTAATTTTACGGTGTTGGTCATTTAAAAATAAATCATTGCAGGGTTCAAAATGATATATTCTAGATATATAAAAGAAACGAAGGCATGCTTAGTGTTTCTTTAGGCAAACTTAATCATTTATCCAGGCGCTCCTCAGATTTACAATATTAAAGAACACACGTAAACTTTCGGACAAACACATCTTATTCATTTCATTGTGCGCCTAAACTATCCAGGTAAACAGGCGAAAGAATAGCAGTTTGTCTCATAATGTAATAAAGAGCAATAATTTCACTTTACCGGTAAAAAAAAAAACCCTGCGGCACTCCGGATAGTCTTCCGAGATTAAGCTAGAACTGGATGCTGATTGCCATCAACGATCTTGAATTGGCTTTACGCTACTTCTTTTCTTCAACATTATGACATACAAGGCTGGACCAGGAAGAGGTTTCATATTTCACTGGCGAAGATTCCCAACCAAATTGAACTGCGCATGTGTGAACGGACCGCGTGCAACGTATTTTGGATTTTCTTTCCGCGTCTGCTGCGCAACTTTCCTATTTGAAACGGTAACTCCAAAACTTGTTATGTATTACAAAACTTTTCGGGCGTCTCCCAGATCTTCGTGTTTTTTTTTTCTTTGACTTCCTTGCTCATTGCGAATAATTTAGCTGTGTAAAATATGAAAGTAGGGTGGCGTGGGGGTTAACACTGTTGTTCCTTCATAGCGCCTGGGATGAGGTGTAACTGCGAGGTCTCATACTGTGTGAGGTGTGCAGGTCCACAGATACCCACATTTCCATGTGTTCGGTTTGTTTGCAGCGCAGAATTTGTAAGAAGAGTTGCTTTACACGTAAAACAGGCAAGATAGCAGCCTGTGTCTAATGTAAAAAAAGGGTAAAAAATGGCTCGATAAGTAAAATGAAAGGGATTTATTACTTGATGGGTTTCAGAAAGTGAGTATTATTGAGTATTAGTGAGTGAATATAACATGTATAATAAATACGTGTTTCGCACATTTTAGTTTAATTATTAATACAGTACAACAGACAGTTGCATGGACAAAGGGACACAAAATTGGACACTGTATATAATATCGCAAAAAAAGTTGTTTAGATAAATGTAAATAGGAACAGTAATATTTGTAAGGATTAAACAGTGAAACAGATGCAAAATACACTTTTTACTTAATAATGGAAAACATCACTGTAGAGATTAATGGACAACGCACTATAAAACAGAGTGAATTAGACAGGTGTACAGTATATATCAGTAAAGTTAGTTAAACCCTAAAGAATACATCTGTGGAAAGGATACTAATATACGGTGTGAAAGATAAGTACAGACAGGTAATAAAAACAGATAAAAAAGACGCAATGCATAAAATAAGTTACATATATGGCAGCAGAACTAGCAGCACAATTACCTAAAATAAGGCTAGAAAAGAATGTGCTGGCAGCAAGAAAGAAACATTGCCTGGCGTTTCACCAGAACAGAAAGTGGTTGTGTTACTAAGTGATTACTCGCACAGGCCATTCTGCCTTAGAATTACACAGCGTGTGGTTTTAAAGCGGATTACCCACTTATGATGCCCATTGCAGGAAGATCATTCTAAAAAGGAAGTTTCTTTTAAAAAAAAACATCCTAGCATGTACCAGGAATTGAATGAACGTTTTGTGACAACTACCACAAAGTACTAGGAAGAGATACGGTTCCCATCAAAACAAACCAAGGGATGTCTAATGTGCAGCATTTCAGGTAAGCAGGTGAATGAATGACCATTTATCTCACAATGTGATAAAGAGCAGGAATCTCACTTTACCGGGACACAAAATGACACAGAGATATACCACATATTCTACATACTGTAGGCTTTACACGGCGGACTGGACATAACTAATAACTATGAATGACAAAGCACATTAAGACTCCATGTTCTCATCTCATCTTCTGTTGACTTTTCTTGATGTGATTCAGAAGTAGCAGAATGTTGCACATTGAAGACTGCTCCCTTTTTACATGGAATGTCTGTAGTTCCTGCTTGGGGAGGTGCCAGGCACTCCCAGGCTAGCCAAGAGATAGAGACTATCCAGCAATTCCTAAATACGTGCTTAGCTCTCGTTTTACTGGAGTTTGCCCAATTATACTTCTCATGTAAGGCGTGGAAGTGGCATTTCTTTAGATACCAAGTATGCTTTAGTTTATCTTGGTCCAGAGCAGCAGTGGCTCAAGGTCCTCATCCTCACGCAAAGAGTCAGCAAAGCAGTGCTGCACAGGAGCTTCAGTTTAGTCACAGTCTCATTCTTTTGAGCCATGAGCCGAGTTTGTCACCATTGGAATAAATGGGAATGTAGATTAACTGGTATGTCAAGAGTTTCATCAACATCATCCATGAGCACAACTTCCCAAATGCTGCTGCCTCTGCTGTATCAATTTGTCAGTTTCACAGTACCCTCTACTCTCACTCCTGAACAAAATCCTGAGATACTTGATAAAGTTGGTAACAATACGCCCCTCTCACCTGTAAACAGCAAGTCATTCTTTTTAGAAAGTGAACCATGATCCCGGATTTGAAGTTGCTCATTTTTATTCTCACCATTTCTACCTGGTGGCAAGCCACTTCAGTATTCTGGTAATTGCATTATTCTTATTCTCACAACCAAACCTTGTTGAGTATGATATTCTACTCTTGCTCACCTTACTGGATAACCTTCTATTCAGAATCAGCCTCACATGCATATTTTTGGAATTGGAAGAAAAATGAAGAAGGTGGAGAATATCAGTCAGATGAGCTGTGAGATGGCAGCAGCAATTACCACTGTGAAACTATACTGTTCAAAACAGTACCAACAACCCCCGACTAAAATAAAACATTCAAAACTTATGTAATGATAAAGCACAAAATTATATCATTCTTATAAATTATTTTGATACATTTGTTATTCCCTGGATCTAGATCTTAACTAATTATACTTTAAACTGCTTTTTTAAGGTCTGCAATATTTCCACAAGTATATCTGCTGTTTTACAATACCTGTACAGTGGTGGCCAGAAGTTTTCGCATTGACACAAATTTGCAGCTTCAGTTTTTATGGTGGCAGTTCACATTGTTTTTATATTATTGTGCAGTGTGATCAGATGTATATTAATTAATTGCAAAGATGATTAGCATAAAAAGTTAACTTTATCACAAAAACCCATTTTCACTTGTTTTGGCCCTGGCACAAAATGATCAGCTAAAAGTGTCCAGCAAGCACCAGGACCGTCTCCTCCTGAGGAGTCAGCTGCAGAATCGTGTTGTAACCAGTGCAGGGCTTGCTCAATATTGGCAGTAGGTGGGTGTGAATGCATCTGCACGCTCAGTGAGGGGAAGACTTTGGACAACAGCCAAAAAAGCTACTTCTTTCCGAGAGAAACGTCAAGGACAGACTGAAATTCTGCAGGAAGTGCGAGGATTGGACAGCAGAAGACTGGTGCAAAGTTATTTTTTGGATGACTCCTCCTTCGAACTGTTTGAGGCATGTGGAAAATCGATTGTCTGGAGAAGGGAAAGGTGCACACTACCATGAGCCCTGTGTCGTGCCAACAGTGAAGCATCCTGAGACAATCCATGTGTGGGGTTGCTTCTCATCCAACAGAGCGTGCCCACTCACAATTCTGGCTAAGAACACTGCCGTGAATAAATAATGGTGTCAAAACATCCTCCAAGAGCAAGAAGAAAATACTGACTCTTTACATAAATGTGATGTACTTGCCAATAAAAGCCTTTGAAACATATGAAATGTTTAGATAGATAGATAGATAGATAGATAGATACTTTATTAATCCCAAGGGGAAATTCACATATAATTGTTCTTCAGTATACCATAGAAACATGTAAAAAAATCTGAAAATGCTGAAGCAGCAAAGTTTGCAAAACACAACATTTGTGTCATTGCCAAAACCTTTGGCTGTTATTGTATACTGTGATTATTTTATATAAGGCCCCCTCACTCTAAAAAAAAAAAGTGGATGTAAAGTAACTGGAACTGGAAAGTTTTGTGGATGGTGATCTTTGTGAAATCAATAAGCTGCTAAATATTAGAAAGCTGTTTTTTTTTTCTTTTTTATCCTAATTCCCTAAATTGCACTTAGTTTTCTATTTTTTTCGTGTCATAAATTAACAGTCAGATACACTCTGGGTTTTGTGGTTCCTTGTAGAACAATTGCTTGACAAAGAAGAGTTTCATTCTGGGAAGGGTTCTTTGGTTATGAATTTGGTGATGCAGACTTTGTAAAGGGCCCTAATAAGTGGACGAAAATATGAATCTTTAAGGTATAATTGACATATCAAGAAAATCTAAACCTAACCTGCATTATTGTAGGCAGCAAGAGTCCTTTTGTAAAATCAGGAATCCTTTGATTAACCACAAATTTGCAATCACCCATAGTTGTTTATGGAGCCTTTTATCGAAAAAATGAAAGTTCTTGCTGGAACCTTCACGCTGATGGCTCTTTTGAGACCACTCTGGCATCACTCTGAAGAACCACTTGGCTCCTTTTATTTTCAAGAGTGTACATTGGTATGCAGAGCTGAGAATTATACAGTGTAAGGGGCCAGGGGACGGATATGGCAGAAAATCCTGCAAGAAGTTCACTGTTTACTTTAAAAGACTAAAAATACAGAAAAAAGCAAAAAGATGTCTTCAACCAAAGAAATGAATTGACTTAAAGTTGAATTATTTAATGTAACTAAAATGTAATATGCAGTATTTATTTTCAGCTAGCAGTATTCACAGTTAAGCACATTATCAAGCTGTGCAACTCTTGCTAGTTCAGTTGCCTAGGAAACTGACTGTGCTGAAATTCTAAAAAGTATATGTGTGAATAATTGAACTTAGTATTGATCAATCATTTAAAATGATAAAAGTGAGTGCCCTATAAATAAACAAAATCTAAAAAAGAACAGCCACCAAATACATTTTATAGCTTATATTTGCATGTGGATAGTACACAACCAATTGAAAATAATATTAATACAGAAATAAAAAAATTATAATAATGACAATACTAATCCATGCACACAAGTCAAGCAAATACATAATTTCTATATTCATACATTTTCTAAGCCTTCTTCATCCAAGTGTTGGGTTGTAGAAGGCTGGAGCAGCACAATACCAGGCTCAGTCCTGACTAGGGTTTGTAAGTGCCATGGACAGCAGATTGGCATCTTGGCTGGATGAGAGAACGATGTCTTGCTTGGTTGGAAGGATATAAGGGATGGACCAGCAGAAGCAATTCTATCCTCCATCCATGACAGGTGGCAGTGGTCCTCTTGAGGCATTCCAGTTTGGACATCCTCAAGAGTGCATGAGAGTTTGGAGTCTAAAAGATGCCCTTTTGGGGTCCTGGGTATAATTAGAGGGCACTGTTGGGGGAGTACCTTGCTGGTTCCCACAAGACCTAGAAGTTCTTTAAATAGGACACACCACGGTACCAAAAGCATTCCCAGGTCCTGCTTAAGAGTGGTCCACTGCCTCCTGACTCTGACCAACACTCACCAGAAGGGCAGAAGGGGAGAAAAGAGTCTACTTCTCATGTAATTGTGTGTATGTGACTGTGTACACTTTGAAAAATATTGGTGATCAATAAAGATCCATTATTTGTACCCAGAATTGTATTGGGCATTACTGTGTCTGGGGTTTGGTGGCTCTGTGACTGCCCCTACTGGTTATAAGTGCTACACATTAACAACACAATAATCTATATATGTATATGTGATACTTGTTCAGAAATTAAGTCTCTGCCTAACAAATAATAAATAAAAATAGGTGGATGGAGTTTTACTCCACATAACAGAAAATTAAATTTGGAAGGTTAACACTAATAATGTTGTGAGAACTCTTGCAGTTCATTTACAAAATGGTGCTACATCTGTAAACACAAAATAAAATAGAAAAAAATAATCTCAAAGCAGAATGTGGTTTATATAATGCGTTTATGGCTTGAAAAAAAAAATAAAAGTTGTGACACTATATACATTGTCTAGCTACATAAACTGACCACCTACCTACCAATCAAACATAACTGTAGGCTTGGCTGCTACTAAGCTACTGGTAAAGCGTGGTTATAAAATGAAGTACCTAAATTATTTTTGTTCCATAATCTGCATTTTGGAATGTCTTATCTATTTCTCTGTTCTCTTTGTGTGTGCATGCAAAATAAACAAGGAAAAAATACTTGTTATTAAACTTGTATTACATAATTAGGAATTGGTCATTGTGAGTTCCTCATAGCCAATGTCTGATGGCCTTTGCATTTTACATCCTGTGATTTAACTTATGCTTAATTCTTTTTGCATACTAACAGAGTCCCAGGAATTTCCCATTGGTCTTGACAGTAGAAAATAGTCACATAAAATAATCAGCCATACAGATTTTTCTACTGCATGATCTAGGAGTCCACCTCCAGGAAAAAACAACTATAAAAAGGCAGGATGAATGAAGGGAGAACCACAACCAGGATTTTATTATGTTTAATACTGCATATTTGCCATATGCCTTCATTCAAGGTAAATTACAAGCCAAGTATAAAGTACAATGTTAATCTTTAAACAGCAGGAACACAGGCGGGTTAAGTGAATCTCACACTGTGTCCACAAACCTCAAGGTTGTTGGTTTAATTCTTCACCTCAGCCTCTCTACTTAATTCAGAATCAGTCCATTTCTAATTAATTAACTACTTGATAAAGAATACACTAGACCACTCTTCAAGCCACCATGGCACAGGGATGCCAAGTGTAACACAGTTAAAACACAACTGAAGGAGATTGGGTTCAGATCCCAACCCAGACACCGTCTGTGTGGAGTTTGCACATCCTTATCATGTCTACTTCAGACTTTCTCCAGTTAATCCTAATTTTGTCCCACATAACCAAAGATCTGCCTGTTTTACAATTTTGCAACTATAAATTTGTGTCATATGAACAATAATTCCCTGTGTAATAGCCTGGTGCCCTATCCAGGGTTGGTTCCTGCCACGGGTTCAAGGCTGCCAGAACAGATTCTGGCCCTATGACTTGGCACCTGACCAAGTGATTATTAGACAAATGACAGCACAGTGGTAAGCTTAAACACGTGACTACGAGATGCTGTTTATTGACTGCAACACCAGCTGAGCACTGAAAATTACAGCATTTTAAAATGCCTGTCTTGTGTTTTGGTGTATTTGAGATGATTTTGTGTTAATGTTATTGGCTCTATTCAAAAACACTTTTAAAAATAACCTAATAATAATAATTAGCCAGTGGACTTTGCATAGAGATTGCTACACAGTTGATGTTCATTCATTACTTATGCCTGCTGCTTCCAATTCCATATCAAAGCCTATTCTGGCGGCATTAAAAAACTGAATGCAGATAGTTATCATCAGATTTATATGTTAATATATGTTCTCCTTCATGTGTATTTATATTCAGTTTACTTGGTAGAAACAAAAAAAAAAACAAAACACACACAAGCACCTTATGTAGTGTTCTCTGTACCTTGTGTCCAGCGCTGCAGCAATAGCGTCCAGCAACCTGCAACTTTGAACTGAGTAACTGGGTCCTAAAATGGATATTTGGATGAAAATAATAAGTTAAAAAACATTTTGTTTATTATTTCTGGCTTACTAGTTTCTTCAAGGCCCGAAACACAGGTGTACTCTTAGCTATTGCAGTGATTTAATGACATTGAGTACATTGATTTAAAGGTAATTCAGTTGCAGGTTACTTGCCAATATGTGGAGTCCTTTTTTTTATTGAATTTATTAAAAGCAAGTAACATTCTATACAAGCAAGTCAAGCCTGACAAAACAAAGTTCAAATTCAAATCAACTCCACCCATGAGAAAGAGAGCAAGGCCAACAGCCAAGGGGGAGGAATTTATTTTTTCCTAATTTTAATGCTTATTCTAAAATGTTATTGATTAGATCCTGCCAGGTTTTGAAAATGTTTTGAACAGATCCTCTAAGTGTGAATTTGATTTCTCCCAATTTTAAACAGTATATAACATCGGTTACCCACTGACTTAAAATAGGAGAGTTAGGATTCTTCCAGTTGAGCAAAATAAGTCTGCGTGCCAGTAGTGTAGTGAAGGCAATCACAGTCTGTTTGTCCTTCTCCACTTTAGGCCCATCTGGAAGTACACCAAACACAGCTGTTAATGAGTTAGGAGGGATTGTGACACCAAGGCTGTCTGAAAGGCATTTAAAGATTTTGATCTAAAATTATGTTAATTTGGTGCAGGCCCAAAACATATGGCCTAGTGAGGCTGGAGCTTGATTGCCTCATTCACAGGTTGGATCTTGCCCTGGGAACATTTTGGACAATTTTAAACAAGACAGATGTACTCGATAAAAGATTTTAAGTTGAATAATTGTATGCTTTGTGCATATGGAGCTCGAGTGAATTTTGTGCATTGCTGCCTTCAACTCATTTTCTGAAATGTTGAGTAAGAGATCCTTTTCCCACTGTACTCTGGGATCTTTGAAAGGAAGGGACTTTAAAATTTTTTTATATATTATAGAAATGCTGTCTGAGTCCTCAAGACTGATCAATAATATTCCTTCCGGAATAGAAGCAGGTGGGAGATGAGGAAAAATGGGCAGATTCTGTTTAGCAAAGTTTCTAATTTGGAGGTAGTGGAAGGTGTGGAGTCTTTTTTTTAAGGTGGTGCGCAGATGAGAAGAGGTTCTGAGGGGCAAAAAGCATCCCCAATATGGCCCAGGGTTGGAGGATCCCCTACAAAATGAAAGTGTGGCAACACAGAAGTTAAGTTGCTATGCTTTGTATGTGTACTGTGGACTCCAGAAAGACATTAGGAAGCACCTGCACAAGCATCAGAGAGTAGTGGACTGGGCTGAAGCAAGCATTGTTGGCTGTATGTCCACAGAGACAGTGTGTGAGGGAGAAAACAGATGAGGAAGGGAATGCCAGAAGTGACAACACCTCCTGTCTGCTACAAGGTACACAGTCTCAGATAGGATCAAGATGTCCCTTTAACAAGACAGGCATCTGAGAAACTCGCACCTCTTTAGGAGCAGCTAAGGGCAGAGACACCAGGGGACGCAAGAGGAAGTTCTAATCTGCTGTACGTGGCCTTCCCTGACGCTGAAACTGATTATACTCGTCTCATTGCCAGATGCTTATTAAAGGCTAAATCAAAAGGTGAGTTAAGTTACAACAAACATTCAACAGGTGGGAGGAAGAAAAACTAGAATATAAAGAGTGAGAAAAAGAGACAGAAAGGAAAGATGGGACAAAGGAGTGCTTGCTCAGGGTTCAAGATCTCTTTAGTTAGACCAAGGGGCACATCAAGGGTTATTGCTTTACCCCATTTATTTGGTAATTTTTGTTCTTCCTTTTGTGTATCCTTCTCTTGGATATTTTCTTTAATAAAAGTACTATTTTGTTTACTTTAGCCTACTTAGTGTTTACTTTAGTGTAGAGGAATGCTGCAAGGACCATCACTTATCACAAGACATACTAATTCTTTCTAAGTCATATCAAAGTCAGACATGTACATATTTTGGATGCAGATGGAAGATCTGCAGCAAACCTAAACAAACACAATAAACAAATTGCAAAAACCATACAGACAGTGCATAGGCTGGGAATCAAAAGTAGGGCCCTGGACCTGTGGCTAATCATGGTGTCACTTCAGGTACTAATTTATTTATCCATTCAGCCATTTTCTGAACCTACCTAGTCCACTACAAGTATGAAAAGTATAATGCAAGAGCCAACCTTGGATGACCATCTAGTGCGCAACACACAGCTCCCCTCCTATAAGGTTGACTTAGGTTCATCGATCAGACTTTCCTGCTAGTTATTGACGTTGTGGGAGGAAACCAAAGTATTTGAGAAAGACCACATGAACACAAGCAGAATATGCAAACACCTCACAGACAATAACTGTCCTGAGGTTTCTGATCAGGACTCTAGTTTTGGATTTTAAAGTGTCCAGGATCATTGCATAGTGGTGGTGGAGTGCACTGTACTTTCTGAAATTCCCAAAGGACCATAACAGTTGTCTTTATTTAAAAAATACATATGCAAAACTGGAAAATATTTTAATAAGGTATTTCTGAAAAGGGTTGACTAGTTTCATAAAATAAAGTCACAAATGGACAGACTGGTATTCTGATAGATGGTGATGTTTCTTAGGCAGGTAGTGTGGTGCAGTGGTTAAGGCTTCAAACCCTAAGGTTCTGGGTTCAAATCCTCCCACTGACATTGTATGAAACTTAGCAAGTAATTTCATACACCACCCAATGCTCCAACTTAAAAAGAAATGTAATCAATTGTATCTCAAATGTTGTAAGTTTCTTTGGATAAAGGCATCTGCCTAATAAGTCAATACAGGGGGTCCTCGGGTTACGACACAGTTCCGTTCCTACAACAGTGATGTAACCCGAATTTTGGTGTAAGTCGAAACACACCCTAGTCTAAGTCACTTACCTATCTTAGCACATTTGCAAAATCATAATCTAGAACATAAAAACATAAAATCTAAGCCTGAGAAAAAAGAAAAGGACATAAATATACTGTACTGTACACTGTACTGTAGTAACAGAAAAAATGAGTGTAAAAAAATGCTTACCTTTATTTTTTCTCATGTCTCAATTTTTTTTAAGTTTTTATGGGAGTGAATGTTGTAAACTTGAAACGTTGTATGTCGAAACGTTGTAACCCGAGGACCCCCTGTATTCTTACTACAGTGTACTTGTTTGTTATACAGATTAGAAATTGCCACTAGGAGGCACTGTTTACACAGGGTGACGTTCAAGGAGATAAAGCTTGCAAGCGAATAGCGGTGGGATTAAATTGATCAACGTGCGTTTTACGCCTTGTACTATAGCCATGCAACAATAACAGTCTGCCTTTCAAGAAATCTTATAAAAATGCATAATATGAAATTGGCAACACTTGAAGTACTGCAGGGCGGCACGGTGGCGCTGCTGCCCCGCAGTTAGGAGACCCGGGTTCGCTTCCCGGGTCTTCCCTGCGTGGAGTTTGCATGTTCTCCCCGTGTCTGCGTGGGTTTCCTCCCACAGTCCAAAGACATGCAGGTCAGGTGGATTGGTGTTTCTAAATTGGCCCTAGTGTGTGCTGGGTGTGTGTGTCCTGCAGTGGGTTGGCACCCTGCCCATGATTGGTTCCTTCCTTGTGCCCTATGTTGGCTGGGATTGGCTCCAGCAGATCCCCGTGACCCTGTGTTTGGATTCAGCGGATTGGGAAATGGACGGATGGATGAAGTACTGCAAAATCCTTGTATTACTCATATACTGCTATGCAATAAGACGTTTACAAACAATTCGTTGGGTCTTGCATCAGTGAAGTGTTTATTTATCTCTGCAATGTGACCTGCTAACAAAACTTCCCTTTGGAGTGGTCTAAGGTGGTTTCACATTTCTCTTTATGTTACCCATTCAGTAAGACCTGTGAATCCTACACATTAACAAGTAATTTTACTAACATGTCAATATGCCACACTGCACAGAGATGAATAACCAATCTACTCCTGTTTTATAAGTGCTATGATAAGACCCAAAGATGCCTTTGTTAAGGTCCTGTTTCATAAGAGTAAATCAGTCAGTCAGTCAGTCATTGTCCAACCCGCTATATCCTAACACAGGGTCACGGGGGTCTGCTGGAGCCAGTCCCAGCCAGCACAGGGCGCAAGGCAGAAATAAACCCCAGGCAGGGCACCAGTCCACCACAGGCCATACATACCCACACACCAAGCACACACTAGGGACAATTGAGGATCGCCAATGCACCTAAACTGCATGTCTTTGGACTGTGGGAGGAAACCGGAGCACCCAGAGGAAACCCACGCAGACATGGGGAGAACATGCAAAATCCACGCAGGGAGGACCCGGGAAGCGAACCCAGTTCTCCCTACTGTGAGGCAGCAGCACTACTATTAGATGCATTTTTGCAGTGCCTAGACTAGAGTGTTACCATGAAATTTAAGTGACAACGTAATTTTTGTTATTAAATTTTGCATAACAAATCTTTTACTGATGTAATTTGTTCTTTCCCATTGTCAAGTCATATTCTCTCCAAATGCAGTTTCTCTGTAGACGGACGTCCACTGATATTCAAGTCATTTGTCCTCCCTGTTCTTGTCAAACAGCAGAATTAAAAATAAATCTGCAAAGGCTTAGCAATATTATTTTTTCCTTTACTGAAAGATTGCACAACCAAAACTGTCTTCACAATGAATCTCACTCTTGAGACACCAGTGACGTGCGGTGAACTTCATGGCTGGTGAGGCACGAGTCAGATTTACAAATATATGAATCTAAAAGAGCAGCTTATTCACCATTCAACTGGCAGCATGCACATTTACTACTGGTTATGTTTCATATCTCATCAGCATTCTTTACACACACATTGGTAAGGTACATATTTGGCTGAGAAAGAATTTTACGTTTATAGCGGGGAGAGTGCCTTTGCGCTGCACCCTCCATGTGTTCTAAATTTGCCATTGCAATTCCACAATTCGTACTCATTCAATAGAAATGAAAGTATTGTGTGATATACAAAAAATGGATTTCAATTTGACCTTAATTGAAATACTTAGGTTTTTTTTGTTTTTTTTATTCTGATGCTTTAAGCAATTTTAATAGGGACTGTTCAACAAAAGGATAACAAGTAAAACAAAAGAATATATTATTTAAGGACAAAATTTAGTTTTTAAATATTGGATTGTTTTTTTCTTTTTTAGTCTGATCCCATTTTTTTTATAAAATTGAAAACCATTTATGGTCTTACCTTTATTTGTAAATGAAGTCCATCCACCTATTTCTCCACGAAAGTCTCCGTTACTTTCTTCTAAAAGTCCCTCCTTATTTTCATTTAGTTTTAAAAATCTTAATCTTGTATTTTGTCAATCAGTCAGAACAAAAAATAAAAATAAGAGGACCGCTGCAGTGCACTTGACTTTCTGATATCGCTACCTTATTGACGCCCAGAGCCTCTGCGTAGAAGAACAGCAGCAACAAGCACCTGTTGCGCTCACATCAGCACGGTACTGTCTGCCTCACCTTGTGCCTTTTCACTGCGTTTTTATATCCCATCACACACATTCATAAAAGATATTTGCTAGACTGTGGAAAGTCGGGGTGTATAATAATCGTGTCTGCAAACATTATATTGGCAACATACAGAGAGACAGCAACAGACATGAGCCAATTGCATGCATCAACCCAATGTGTGAGGGATAGCGCAGTCCGAGGTGAGGTTCCACTCGTCCCTACCGCACCTCTCGTTTCTCTCCTCTGTTTGACCAGGAAATGCGCAAATTTAGCGATTTTAAATATCAAAATGATCACAATTATTGGAATCATACAGAAAACAAATTTATAGCACAGACCAGTGGACAAATTTATTTTATGTTATTATTAGTTTTTTATTTACTTTTCATGATACCTGCCTCCCCTGACCTCACGTCCCTGTGAGGCACTTTCCTAGGGTTGCCATACGTCCCTTTTATACGGGACATGTCCCATATTTGATAATGATGTCCCCTGTCCCGTACTGGCCTTTCAGGGACACCCAAATGTCCCGTATTTAGTTCATTTTCAAATTTCATAATAAAATATATTTTACTACCTTCTTACGTTACTTAGTTGTAACTTTATAAGTAATTATACTTTCTTTTCTCAGATTCTCTTGATGAAATAACCCAAATGTAACGAGGAAACTAGTGTTTGCTGCCTGTTTGCAAGGTGTTCAGTTGCTATGGTTGCCTGAGGACGGCTACACTGTTACGGTTTTGCTTTTCAGCCGCGCTGCTGTGCAGTTCTGTATCAGCATTGCAACATACAGCGTCAACAAAGGGTCTTGTTACTACTTGCCACAGCCCACTTTTTTTCTAACTGCATGTATTAAATAATATTTCTCTGTAGTCTATATTAAATAAATATTTTCAAATGATTTAACTTTTGTTTTCCTCTTAACCCATTAAAATCCTTGCTTTATGTTTTTAACTTATGTGTCTACTTTTATATACTGTATTGGTCTGGGTGTATAGGGGGCATATTTAAATTTATATATATAGTAATACAGAGAGAGATTTTAAGAGTGTCCCGTACTTCTAATTTTCTAATCTGGCAACCCTACACTTTCCTAAAGTATTAACAAAATTTTTCAGTTGCACATTGAAACAATTGATATTGACAGCTAAAAAGTGCTTAAACGTAAATATTCACAAGCCTTTGTTTTAAGTATTTTTAAACTATTAATTGTACTCCAGTTTTTACTGTTTAGATATACCATTCAATTACATTTTGCTAATAGCCATTCCTAATTCTTGAGTTATAATTATGAAAATTAATTTTACTTATGCAGTACTTTTTTCTTCCCTATATCTTTATCGTCTGATACACATCGAAATAATAACACACTGTACATACCCTTTTTATTTATTGTGCACGAACTGTCGACTGCTTTATTAATACATATATTTGCAAAGCAGAACATTCAGTCAACAGAGATGCCGATCTTACTAAACTTACAGTGGAAGGTAAGAATGTTTTGACTCTTTTACTGCAAGTGCGTAGCGCAGCCATTCGCAAGATACTCATAATAACGGTAATAGGCTTTTATGTCATCACTACTACAAGTAACACACGCAGCTGTGGTTTCTGTATGTGCTTTAGACACATCTTTAACCTGATGCCTATAGCTGAAAATCTATTTTAAAAGAACATTTCTCCATGCGCCTTTGTCTTTCTCCTTGTTTCGTTTTTCGTTTCCCGTTTCATGCACTTCCTACATGAAATACAATACAATACAATACAATTTATTTTTGTATAGCCCAAAATCACAAAAGGAGTGCCGCAATGGGCTTTAACAGGCCCTGTCTCTTGACAGCACCCCAGCCTTGACTCTCTAAGATGACAAGGTTAAAATTCCCAAAAAAAAACTCAGTAGGGAAAAAATGGAAGAAACCTCGGGAAAGGCAGTTCAAAGAGAGACCCCTTTCCAGATAGGTTGGGCATGCAGTGGGTGTCAAAAAGAAGGGGGTCAATGAGTTAAGGACTTTACTAACAGAACAAACAGCCAAGTCCACAAGCAGAAGAATACCTTCGTACTCACAGAAAGGAATACCTTTGGTATCGTGAATACATCTGATATCAGCAACACAAATACGTGCGAGTTTGAAAGCCTGAACCCTTTTTTTTCAAACTCACAGACCTGTCAGTTCCACGAAAGAGTGGCCAGCCCTGACACCCGTGTGTCTTTAAAAAATGAGCAGAGTGATTATCTGTATGTTTTCTTCATGAGACTATGACAAATTTTTTATTGCGGTAAAGCAATAACATTCTTTAAGGCAGTGACTCGTGTCGCCTTATTTTCGCATTTTACTATTGTGACACTTTGCGCTAATTCAATTCTAACAGCTTTGAGGCTCTGCTCTCTGTCTTTAATGTTCTGTTCTGCTCAGATAAACGCAATCGGGCACTGAACATGTATTTTGATATCTGGTGTAAATGTGATTTTATATCTGGATAGGAAATATGAAACGAATATTAAGGCTGGTCCTTTAAGAAAACCAACCCGTCATTATGGGCCGTAACATTTTTTGAATATGGTTAAGGCGAACTTTGGGTTTGACACCCCTGACTTTGTCCATCACGCTTGTTTGGTTAGCTAATTGCCAACTTGCCACAACATCTCATTCGCATACTTTTAAAGGGCGTCGAGTTTAGCGTGACTGGACACCTTGTTTCAAATTCTCTTGAGATTTTTTAGTGAATATCCGCTTCCGATATTCATTTCTGAAAGTAAAATTGAACAGGATGTCAAACTGTGGAGTGATGTACAGTATATGCTTTTTTGGGTCACTCTGAAGACAGAGTAGTATTTTCCTTAATCATTACGTTGTTCTTATTTGCACTGTTCAATGGGGCCATCAACATTAATTTATAAACCTATCTGAGAAAGATGCAGGTGAGCACTTAGAATGTTATGAATGTTCCAAATACAAGGATAAGTTCATATTTTGTTAAGAAAATCACAAATGGTCCTTACTTTATTATTGTTCTCCAAATTTCTTCACTTCATGACCTTTACAAGCCTAATTTTGCGTCAGATGTCTGGGGTTAGAGGGTTATAACTGCTGCCGAGGGCTCTAATGCCTTGAATTTGGATTTTGTACCTAGTTGTTCTCCTGTTGTTGTTTTTGTGTGTTTTTCCATGTCTTGTGCATGTGGGTGTGAATGTACTATGGACTTAAACGCCGTTACTTCCTGTCTTGTGTCAGAATGCTACCTCTTCATTTGATGAAGCAGTTTAAGAATGTTATGTCAAGCTGTGCAGTCAAGGGCACTCGATTGTGCAGGGTTGTTTGCTCTGTGTGCAGCTCTTGTTAAAGATAAATTGTCTGTCAGACTTTTAAGACAGGGCTTCCTTTGCTCAAGAACTCTTAGCATGTCACTTACTCTTTGGAGTTTGCACATTCTTCCCATTTAAGCAAGTGAATATTTTACTTTCTACAAAAGTAAAACCTATATTTTTTTGTTCCTCTTATCTTCACTACCCCAAGTTCATTGACATTTACTTATATTTTTTTAGTTTCCAAAATTATTATTAACATCAACAGCAATAGTAATCATAATAATAATAATTGTAACATAACACCTTTAATTTTGAACACAAGAATACAATAGGATACCATTAAGTCTAGAAGCTTGCTTACTTACCTAATAGCTAAATTGTCAGAACAGCTCCTTTAGATGTTTTATAAAGCCACTAATCGCAGGTCGATGCTTTTGTAGTGTTCTGAAGACAGGAGGCACTACACCTGAAAAGAGCCGTTAAAACTGTTGGAACTTGATTGATGAGCTCTACAGGCGGTGACATAGCTAGTAGATCACGGGTCCATGGGAAAAAATATAATATTAAAAAAAAGAAATATAAAGACTTCAAGAAAAATAGTTTAATAAAATGCAGGTACAGTATATTCAATTGAATACAGAGGTTTCTTTTTAATACATTTTTGTATGTCAAATATTCCCTTTTTGTGCAAGAGGATGACACTGTAAATATATTATTTTAGAAGCATAAATTAAAATACTGGGTAAAATGTTTGAAGGTTATCTATTTAACTGAATTTACATTTAATGCAAAGTAATTTAAAGCTACTGCTGCATCGATTTTTTATTAAGTGGGCACTTCAGAAGAAATGGATGCGTTATTGTTTTATATGATGTTTTTATTCATGTGTATGGTAATATTAATAACAGAAAGAACATATTGAATTGAATTATATTAGGTCATTTTATTATTTTCTATATTTCACATGGTGTGATTTACAATATATGAAAATGTTGCTGTAATATCACACAAACCAAAAATTCCTTGTTAAATGTTAATGTTCACAACTGATATCTTCAATATACAATAGAAACTAGAAAATTGTCCACATTAATGCTAATCATATAGGAAAACTGATTATAGAAAATGTTTTATATAATCATGCTAGTTAAGTTTTTTCTTTCTAGATTTCATATTGGCAAATCACTTGACCAGACGTCTAATGATTATTTTTTGTCGCTTTTTTTTTTAATACAGAGAACTGGTTCAATGACGCCTGCAGTTTGGAGCTGTCATTTAATGCAGCGGTTTTAAACTTTTAAATCTCAGGACCCAAATAAGCTGCGGTAGGTTGGCGCCCTGCCCAGGATTTGTTCCTGCCTTGCACAGTGTGCGGGCTGGGATTGGCTGCAGCAGACCCCAGTGACCCTGTGTTAGGATATAGATGGTTGGAAAATGGCTGACTGACTGACCCAAATAAGAAAGTCTACACATTGGACCCAAGAAGAGTATTACCGAAACGACAGCAGAGCTATAAATAGAGTACTACTAATAATAACTATTTTTTTTTCATTTCAAGAATATTTCTCAAAAGGAAATAAATCGTATTGTTAATGAAACAATAATTATACTTCTAAACAGAGAATATATTCCTGTCGTCTATCAGTGTTAGTGTAAATGCTTACGCTTTAGTAAAGCTAAGAGAAAAATTTGGGGTGCAGATCTGACGATTTTGAAAGGACGATATGAATGGTCATTTAACTTAGTCGCTTTAGTAATGGCGCCAGATATGGAATAAAGTAATCCAAAAATATAGCAGTTTATCTACTTTGTCTTAAATAGCATTTTTTTAAATAACATTTTTCAAAAGAGTGCCGCTGTTGTAACGAAACATCCTACCCATCGAAATGATCTACTCACTGATACTACGCATGCGCAAACCAAAATTACGCAACTTTTCTCGAAGCTTACCAACTGTTGGTAGATCTTTCCTACCTAGTGTTGAAGTTTGAGGTGTTACTGTATTTCAGTAATATGTATGCTTTTCTTAGCCTTACTTCATTAATGCATTTATTACATGATGCATATAGAATAAATTGAGAAATGTTAACATTTCCATAAATTTGATAGACGACTTCTAAATACAACATGTTAAATGATGACATGGTATAACGTTATAAGTTTAATGTTACGACTTACAATAAACGGATGGGTGTAACATATACGATGTATATACCGTATCTGCCATTTAAATAAACTACGGTAGGATACTTCGACAAAGTAGGACAAATCGTCAGAACACCGCCATTAATATGGCGGTATCTGCATGCGTTTTCAAAAAGTTCAGCATATCCCGGTTTACATTGAAAAATTCAATAAACTGAGTAAAAAGGTAACTAAATTGTTCCTAAATAATGTTGCCCCAGCAAGTAGACCCTCCAACCTGCAGGGAAAACTTGGGGGTTGGTGGCAGAATTGGCACTCCAGCCACTGCAAAAAACCTCACACTGGTTCCATTCCATCTGACCTTGTGTGGTGCTGAGGTGTCACCTGTTGCATGGCTACACTTGGGTCCCAATCTGTGATCCTGAGTTGGTTTGCCATGTGGTGGGTGCGGCAATGCGCTGTATCAGCGCATGCTCCTAACCTATTTTATATAGGGAGATATGATAATCTTGATGACTAATCCGGTGAACTGTCCCCTTTCAGATGTTTAATGCTGCCAAATGACATTGTGCGGAATGTCTATCTACACCTTGTCTCAATGTTTTGATAGTTTTTGGTGCGCTTACAGTCCTCAGTAGTCCAAACACGTCCTTCACATTGTCAGCAGATTCACATTTATCCACGTACGTTAGAATAGTTGGGCGAGATGGTATTTTTATTCACTGACGCGCCTTAAACTTAATGTTGAATTTTCCTTGCAATTCTTCTACATATTTGATGCAAACTATGCCTGAATGGCGAGGACACGATGAACAGTTGAACACGGCCATTTCATCTGTTATTAGTATACAAAATATTGTGTAGACCCCAATTCTGTTCACTCGCCCTTTGTAACACTCCGAAAATGGACAAATTCCGGTGCCGCATCCGTTCAATTCACTTCGACTTTTTCTGTTCCCTCACTTTATAATCTCGTCTGTCATTCGTCTCAGTTTGACTGTTTCACTGATTGTGACAGAGAAGATGGTGCCGTGGAAAATATTTTTTCCGTGTCATAGAAACTAAACGTCTCCGTGATGAGTTAACGGCGATGTTTCACACGCTACATAGAAGGTGGTATACAAATTCGCACTTGCACTAATTTCGATAAGTCATTTGCCGACATTGTCGGAACATAGTTTAGAAACGGTCTAACAGTATGAAACCGTACGCTTTCAAATTACCAGTCGAAATCCTTAATCATAGGCGCATGCTGCTTGGTTAGGTAAAAATAAGAACCGTTGGAAAAATGTTTTGGGGGTTAAGGCGCTTCAGAAATGTTTTTTATCCAACATGAAGTCATGTTATATTTAATATTATGTTTTATAAACGGAAAGATTAAATTATATCAAATGATTTTTCTGCACTACCGTGCACGGTTCAGCCATGGCTCAACATACCTCAGTGTCACTTAGCAACGTTCATAAAAGCCATGCAAAGTTGCACACTGTTAAAGGTTTGTATATAAAACTAATTTTCAAATTCAGTCTACAATATAGAGCAGCAGTATATTCTATATAATACGCAGTGGATGGAAACAGTGTAATTGGATTAAATGGTCAGAAGATAAACACACCAACATTGAACCTCATGTGACTGCAGGTTTTCATTCCAATCAGGTCTTGTTTGTAAATGACATTTTATATAATCACAAACACTATTTGGATAGTTCCCAATTTCTGTCTTTACTGTGTCAATTCTAAAAATTTCACTTAGGAATTTAGCAAACACCTAAATGAAATACATACTGTAAATTACTTTCTTATCACGCTTAAGATTTACTTCCTATATTTAATTTGAAACGTTTTGGATATTTAAGATGTTTCTTGCTAATAATGATCACAAAGTTAGGAAATGGGACTGAAGGAACTCCACTTTAATATTTTTTTATTATTTAAGCTCATGTCTGCTTTACTTTTTATCACCACACTTTATATGTAATTAAGGAATCAAGTGCCACACTTACACAAGACACTTCAGATGCAAATTCATAATCATACCTTTGGAGTTTCTTGAGGTAAATTAGCCACTCCGCACAATAATTCTGCCCACTCGTATCTAGTCACACGTTTGAGCGAGCGAATGAGCCACAGGATTCCCAAGTCAAACAAAGAGCATACGTCAACTCTGTGGACGATTCAACAATAAAAAACAGTATTTTGCTGATGATTGAAAGTGAGAAAGTTCGTTTCAGGGCCTATTTCGTGTTGCGACGGGTCACTGAAATAAATAAATGTACAAATAATTAAATACATAAATAAGTAACAAAAATACATTTCACGACATTTAATTTCTATTTTAATTTCGTGCTGTTATTAAATGTTACTTTTACAGCACTTTTATTTATTTGCGTATTTACGTATTATTTACTTTCCATAAATATGAATATACCCAGTATATCATTTTCAAAAGAAGTTATAAAAATTGACAGCTTAGTCTGTATCTCGCGACGACTTAAAAAGAAACATCTCTCTTTTAATACATCTTGATATGATGCTGAGTCTAGTCGTTTGTTTTGCTTATCTGTTTTTTTTACTCAACTTAAAACCAGACTGCATTAAAATATAGAAGTGTAAAAATCAGTCAGTTTTTAGCCAGACCTAATTATCCTCTGTACAGCACATCGTGTGTGTCTATGAGAGAGACAGAGAGAGAGAGAGAGAGAGAGAATCAGTGGAGGACTTCCAGCAGGCTGTGATGTGCTTGGCTTGCGCAGGCGGTTGTTTCACCTTTCACCCCGGATGTAGTTCTCTCCTGCAACTTTGTTGGTGGCGGCATGTGTCTTGTTTAGTTGAATAGCGTGAGCTGTCTTTGAACTTTATGGAAGGGGTTTTGTAACAAACATTTCAAGGAAAAACTTTATTTTTTGCACTTTGCCAGTGTAAGTATATATATCGTTTTATTATTTACACGTGTCAAGTTCAATCAGCATTTTCAGATTTATTTCCAGTGCTCATTTCGTCGCCAGAATATGCCATACTATATAATTTGGTAAACTAGGTTAAACCTAAACAGGGTCGCTAAGGTGCTGGAGCCTAAACGGGCAAGCATAGCGTCTAGGAACGAACAACCCTTGGGGAGGGCGCCAATCCATCGCTGTGTGAACGAACACACACACACACACACACACACACACACACAGCCAGTTTTGCGTCATCAATCCACCTAACCTGCATTTCTTTGGACTGTTGAAGGAAACCAGAGCGCTTGGAGTAAAGCTATGCAGGCAAGACACGGTGACACATCGAAGATGTGAATAATATGTACATTGTATTTTCCCAGCATACTCCTGTTGCATTAAGAATCTGGTATTCTGCAGATGTCTTGTTGCTATCAACCAGTACGGCTAATGTGCTTGTTCGTGCTCCTATATTCAGGAGCTTGTCATTTTATTAGCTAGCATTGCGCCAAAATCCTTTGTTTTCTGTTACAGACAATCTGAAAATGGGCAAATTTCGACAGAAAAAAAACCTCTCGGACAAAGTACGAAAATTGAAGACTACAAGTGATATTAAAAACAATCCATTTGAAGTGAAGATTAACAGACAGAAGTTTGACATTTTAGGCCGAAAGTCCAAACATGATGTTGGTCTTCCTGGGGTATCGAGATCGAAAGCTATAAGAAGGGTAAGTACCTAATCGATGAAACATTTAGTTGAAGCAAATAACCATCAACATCATCACCACCACCCAAAAATAATTTCTGCCTTTAACTCGGTGATACAGGCTTCGTGGATTTTCATGTAGATATTTAACCTGAGACTGATCAGATTTGTCTCATTTACAGTATATGCTGATTTATTGATGTTATAATAATTTTTTAGTTTGTTTCAGTACTGTACTTTTATATTCTTGTGAAGGATCTAAGCATGAAGGAGGGTGAGGCAAGTTTAAAACATGTAGCTTAATTAATGTTAACTTTTATTTCAGCGTAAAGAAACACTTCTGAAAGAATACAGACTAAAAGACAAATCGAATAAACTTATTGACAAGCGCATTGGCGAGTATGACTCAAAGATGGCATCTGAAGACAAAATTCTGAAAAGATTTGCCCTTGAGAGACAGGTAATTAATAGTAAACCTAAATAGCAAAGCACATTTAATTATTATTTATTATTGTTATGTTAGAATTTTTCATTTTACTTAAGAGCACAGTGTACATGTCAGTCTATAAAGAACAGTATATATTATCAATTTTTGGGAATACTGTACTTTTTTCACCTTTAGCTGTCAATATTTTGGTTAAGATTTACATACCTGTGTATTCAAATAAGAATATTGCATAGCAGTTAGCAGTACTACTTTATAGCTCCAAAGTCTTAAGTTTCTAATTTTGGTTAGTGCCTGAGTGAAGTTTTGATGTTTCAAGGTAGAAAGAACTTTATTTGTTCCCAGGGGGAAATTTGCCATTTTACAGAAGCTGTTTAAATAAATAAATACATAAAAATATATACACACAATAAAACTATGATCCGAACATACTAAAATGACAAAAAATAAAGTTTATAATGAAAGTAAAGAACTTCTGACTTGGAAATCACAGTGAGGTATTATACAGGCGTTTTGCTGTTGGTATAAAGGAGCCCCAGCAGCGTTTCTTGACACAGTTCTGCTGAGTACTTCGTTGGCTAAAAATACTTAGTGTGTCAGAGAGAAGATGTGCAGCATTGTTCATAATGACCCTCAGTTGTGTTTTAATCCTCTCCTTTGCTGCTACTTCCAGGGGGTTCAAAGTGGGCCCCATATATGAGCCTGCTCTTTTAGTTCGCTTGTTGATTCGGTGGGCATCTCTTGAAATGATGTTACCAGCCCAGCACACCACAGCATAGAAAATTATACTGTCCATCACAGAGTTGTTGAAGACTTATTATAGTCCAGGACCAGTCTCTCAAAGGTCTTCATGATGTGAGATGTAAGTACCACTGGTCTGTGTTCATTACATGAAGTGTTGCCTGCCTTCTTTTGAACAGCAACAATGCAAGATGGTTTCCACAGCAGTGGCACTCTCTGGACAGACAGCACAGGTGACAGAGGACACCACAGATTTGGTCAGGACAGCTTAAGAACTCGAAGACTGACTTCATCTAGTCCTTCAGCTTTTCATGTGTGTAGTTTCCTCAGTTATCTCCTTTCTTGGTATTTAGTTATGAGAGGCCCATACTAATGGTCAGAGGTTTTTCCATTGTTTATATGGTACATCTCTCTCTAGCCCAAAAAAATAAGGTTTAGTTTAATTATAAAGCATATATGTGTGAGTATGGATGAATGTGGTTTGTAATTAATGGTGCCAAGTACTGTGTTGGTTCCTGCCTTACAAATGATATAGTTGGGGAGGGCTCTGGCTTTTCTGACTGTGAACTGGATCGAGTAGGTTTGATAATGAATGTCTTGATATTACATAAACTTATTTTGTAGGTACAATACCAAACATGATAGTCATGTACAGTTTATTTGCTAAGCATTACTTAATTTAATTAGTTCTAATTTCAGTTAGCACTCTTTAGAGAAATAACTTAAAGAAGATGCTTTACAGATTAAATATTATACATTATAGTATCAAACTAAACTGTTGATGAAAATTAAATTTGTTCATAGTCTTATTCTTTTATTCCCATGTATTTACCCTAACTGTCGCATCTTGTTCTGCATGTAACCTTTAAGTCTGATGCAGTAAGTATCATATGCAGATTAACATATCATCTGTTCTGTTGCGGAGTATCATTAAGAAGCCTTTTGTATACATATTATATCACAATCCTGAAGGCTTCTGGACCATCAGTCAATCAGCCAGTCATTAAAAAAATGCGACTTGGAATCTTGTGAATAGATCTTTATTTTCCCAAAATTTATAGACATGTTTAATTTTTAATATGTCTTGGTCCAGATATGTACTTGAATCTTTTTCTAGCCTATAGAAATACTTCTGCTTTTGTATAATTTAGTTTCTGTACCTTTTTAAAAGTTTGTGACACAGTAAGATCTGATACAGGGGTATTCTTCGCAGTCCTTATCAAATATTAAGTTAATTCATTCTGTTAATTATTCACTATTCTGTGCTGTGCGTTTACACTAATCTCTTCAATACAGCATGATGGAACCTTCACCAAATTTGACAGTAGGTAGCAAGTGGTTTTCTTGGAATGCGGTGGTGTTCTTCCACCATGCAAAGCTCTTTTTGTTATGACCAAATAACTCAATTTTTGTCTCAGCAGTCCAAAGCACTTTGTTCCAAAATGAATCTGGCTTGTCTAAATGAGCATTTTCATACAACAAGTGACTCTGTTTGTGGTGTGAGTGCAGGAAGGGCTTCTTTCTCATCACCCTGCCATACAGATGTTCTTTGTGCAAATTGTGCTGAATTGTAGAACGATATAAAGATGCACCACCTGCAGCAAGATGTTCTTAAAGGTCTTTGGAAGTGATCTGTGGGTTGTCTGTAAACATTCTTACAACCCTGCGCATATGCCGCTCCTGTATTTCTCTTGGTCTACCAGACCACCTTAAATACCTTTTGTCATGATTGGACACACCTGTCTATGAAGTTCAAGGCTTAACAAGCTAATCCAACCAATTTGGTGTTGCAATTAATTAGTATTGAGCAGTTACATGAATTCAAATCAGCAAAATTACAATGGGAGCCAAATTTTTGCACAGCCAGTTTTTCACATTTGATTTAATTTCATACAACTAAATACTGCTGTACTAAAAATCTTTGTTCGGAAAACACCCTAGTACTCAGATGTTCCTAGGAAATGAAAGACATATCACTGTTATTATTTTTGTTGAAAGTAAATTATTATGCAGACTGAAAAGATTTTCATGTGACTGTATGTAGTAAAAACTGTTGAGCATTATTGTGTGTGTGTGTGTATGTGTGTGTGTATATATATATATATATATATATATATATATATATATATATATATATATATATGTTCATTATTATATATTTATGTTTGTGCTGTCTTAACATGGTGTGTAACCAACAATTGTAGAAAAACTGGCAGTTATATAAATAGTCCATATTAGTAGTCTGAACCTAGTTGTACATAAGAAAGATTCAATGCATTTTACAAGAATTAGAATGCAGAAAATTGATTGCAAGAATTTCTAATACAGTTAATTTTCCTGTGAACACTGTAGTAATAATGTAAGGTTTGTTAATCATAATCAGACATCAGCTATCACTAAAGAAGCTTTTTTGAAAATGACCTAACAAAACTGAAAACTATATGTGTGTGTATCAAAATATATAGTGTATTCAAGGATAGCTGGTGCTGCTTAGAGTGAAATAAAATGCAGCTGCGGTCACTAAACACATTCCCTGGGGGGCAAAATTGTGTCCCTAAATCAAACTTTGACTGAGTGAACCTGACTCTAGGGAACATCTTTGCGTAATTGTGCCAAATTTCTCATAGGGGTATATCGGTAATAAAGCACAGGTTTGGTAATTAATGTTCGTCAAGGGGAAAAACTTCAGAATAAAACATAACTTATAATCTTCCACTACACAAGAGAAATTTGTGCAAAATGTGATGGAGACAGGTTCAACCAAAAACCAGTTCAGATTTATGTGTTAGATATTTAGAACTTAAAACTTAGTAGGAAAGCATCTCATTTAAGGAAAGTTTAAAATATTACAGAAGTCTTTCATCTTTGCTTATTTTAAGTTTGTTAGTCTAGGTAAATATTTGACACTAGTGTGAACATTACTATATTTGTAGCAACTGTATAAATATTTTCTAACATACTTTATTTGTTGAATTGGTTTTAAATATTTAAACGTTTTAAAGGAAATGGCTTTTAGAAAAATATTTTTTGATTTGCTTCATAGCAAGACATTTTTGTTTTAGCTTATTTGTCAATTTTCACTTAATACAGCGCATTTATGAAAAGAAAGATATTTACAACTTGAATGAAGAGGAGGAACTGACACATTTCGGCCAGTCCTTAGCAAACATTGAGAAGCTAAATGACCGTGTGGATAGTGACAGTGATAGTGAAGAGAAAGGACTTCTCTCAGGTATGAAAAACAAATAACCTTGTAAGTTTTTTTTTTTTTTTTTTTTTTTTGCTTTAAAGGATGTATATTTTAATTCTCATTACTCTAACAGAACAGTGTATATTTATATATGTATATTTATTTCTCCCAAGTAATATGTTTGTTAGATGTAAATACTAAGTAAATCCTATATACTGTTGTCAGATCTAGTGTT
This sequence comes from Polypterus bichir lapradei, assembly GCA_026402145.1. Taxonomy (NCBI): domain Eukaryota; kingdom Metazoa; phylum Chordata; class Cladistia; order Polypteriformes; family Polypteridae; genus Polypterus; species Polypterus bichir. Next base: position 31,500,681 of record JANRMT010062821.1, on the reverse strand, counting down.
AGGATACTGAGTGTGTAAACAAGTTAAATGTTTTGAAATTTATTCACTGAGGTCTTGGTTCCAACGTAAACAATTTCAGATATGTCACAGTTATGATTCACAAAGATGCACTGCATTATGTTTGAGATTTATTGTATGAAATATTAGAGTCATGATAAGGTAAGGATCCAAAAACAATTTTACACACTTCATTAATTTAAATGAGATATAAAAACTGAAAATCGTGTCCATGAATGACATGTGCGCAATATTATTAAATTTGTAAGGCACAATCAATTTAATGTTTGTGTTCAGTATACAAAATAAAGTACAAAAGTTACTTACTAGTTTGTGTTGAGTGAAAAATCTAGTAAAATCATTTAATTTATTGTAAATACGTTCATGAACCTAATACGAAATTGGTTTATACTTTAATGAAGTGTGTTCTTGCTAAACATACAGTATGTGGACTAATATCAGATGATGCTCTTACAGTCTGATCTGAGACTTTATCTAGAAGTAAAAGCACAGATAGAGATGTAAAAGAAGTTGGGATCCACTGTGAACTATAGCACTTTGCTACCTGACCAAAAAGAGACACAAAAAGAGGTTACTTGTTGTTTTTTTGCATTGGTTATACCTGTGTGCAGTCTGCACATGCTGGTTTAATTAGGTGGCTATTCCTGATATTTTCTGAGCTGTATTCCTGGAGACTGGAAGAAGTGGATTGTCAGGTTTACAGGAGCTGTTCCTACTTGTCGGCCTTCTTCCTCTAGAAGCAGATGAGAAATATGAACTGCAGTGCAAACTTCAGATCATTTACCACTGTTTCCTTTAAATCCATCTTTGTAAGTTTTGCTTCGGTCTCTCCTAGAAGCCAGTGGTGCACAATTATTAAGTACCATAACTTGCCATTTTCTAAGCCCTTTTAACCTTCTTGCCTGTAATCCCAAGCGTGCCTCAGGCTGGGAATTCTATTTTAAATATTGTTAATCCTGAGTCAGACATGCGGGTGATGTGCAATGATGCACTTTACAGTGTTAATCCCAAATAACACTTAGGACAGTGTTCTGCTCCAATCTAGTATGTGGTATAACATAATGCTGCAAAAAATCATTAATATTTTCATGCATTCTGCCACTTTATGGTAACACATCAATATTCATAAGTGGGGTGGAGCCTTTAACCAAAAACACAATTGCAAATAAGCCAGTTTTAGAACAGACTGAAACAGAACCAATATGCGACTAGAAAGATCGTAATAAGGATGTGAATTGGTCATCTTGAACAGTAAAACTGACACTTGTTTGATAGATTCTGAACTCCCACGTTTCAGAGATGTTTGTGTTTGGTGTCCACTTAAAACTATTGCTGGAAATTCTGCAGTTTTTTTTTTTTTTTAATAGGTAACCCCTCCTCCCCCTTAGTTGGTCGAGCATGATCTTTGGGGGTGGGGTGGTGTCAACTTTGATGAGCTGGATGTGGATTGAGTACGATTGTAAGACTTGTGACCAACTGGCAGCAGCCCAACATCCAAAATTGGGTTGTGACCCAGTGCATGAAAAACACAGATCTGGAATATTCATGATTTGCCAATGATAGTCTAGTCTTAAAAATATTAATCAAGTACGACATGCTGTATCAGTAATATACTAGACATCAGAATAGTGCATCACCACCCAGATAACACATATGTAAAAAGCAACAGAGACAACGAGGAGGCTGGAGCTAAGCACAGAAAGAGATCAAAGTAAAAACTTGGCTCAGATTGTCCATTACCAGGTGATGTAAACTGATTGAACTTGGCACATGTTATTCAGTCCAGGTCTGGTTGGCACCTTCGCTCATACCATTTGATAGCTGAATTCTGTTGCCAATATGAGGATCATCTGGTGAAATATGAGATACTGTAAATAGTCATGCAATTAGTATTTGGCATTCTGCAATATGTATATGTAATTTTTTGAAATTGATGTGCTATGCTTTAGAATTATTAGCAACCCCCATTGATGACTTTGGACATACACACAACCTCCTTCCGAAGATAATGCTATATGTGATTATACTTGCTAGAAGGACACCTATCAAACAAAATATCACGTATTTGGTTCTTTGTGTATCTACAAGTTCATACAGTATGTACATTTTATACAAAAGCATATTTTTTTCCTTACTAAAAAAATTATTAATGGATGGCCCTAGCAGTTTGATTGGACAGGCATGGCGACCTGAGGCCCGCCCACAGTGATGCTTCTGATTTGTGGCTCAAAGAGGACTGCTGTGGGGCTGAAAAAAAGTCTGACCGTGGAAGTCAAGTGCAAATATACTGTAGATCTACAAACTAATGCAGCTTTGCACAGCACATCTGAAGTAACTCAGTGCTTAAATAAGTGCAGGTAAAATAACACCTTTTGCAATTGGAGGTCAGCTTTTGCGTTTGAATAAGACCTTTGTTTAAATGAATTCTAATAACTTTCAAATAGCAAAGTTCGATCCGACAGCCCTATTGGTCAGACATGCTACCAGACATATGTCCTAAATCGCAGCTATTGTAATTTACTAATCACATTGTTTCAAAACGCGATTTCAATTTGAAATCAATCATTCAGCCTTATTTAAAATCAGTACTAAAAAATAAAACATGATTATATTTGTACTGTTAGTGAATTTCAAGATAAATGTTGTAATTTAAGCAAATTCTTTAAATCTGTTTTTCAAACATTCTTTTAAAATCGGGCCTGTCAGAGAATTCCTCTGTTAGGTTTGTATAATTTTGCTATTGTAAAATATATTTATATTTGCAGTTTTAGCTAGTTAAAGACCTTACTAAAGAGTAATATTTAACAGGCAGCATCAAGTTGATTCATCTTTCAAATGTTGCAAAATCCTGATAGTATCATTTTCTAGATTTCTCCAAACTTTAATTTCCTTTGTTAAATCAGTCTTATTAGTTTTACATTAATCAGCTGTTTCAGACCTCCTGTAAAATACCCTTTTGTCTTGTAATTATCCTGTGCACTAATCCAGAATTACAATACTAACTAGGCCTGCAGTTTGACTGGTGGGCTATATTATGTTTGTCGATGTACCTTTCCAACATAGGACATATGTGCTCTCACTATGTTTTTTACATTTTAAGGGTTATACTAATTAACCTTTATTTGGTTTTAAAAATGTAATGTATTACACAAATTTAGAATTTGCATTTTTATATTTATCAATGAAGTAGGCAATAAGTAATAATAAATTTTAATTTGGTATTATCAAATATAGCAGCTCATTTCATTTCCAGTATAAACAAGCTAAGTAAACCACTTAATCTGAAATGTGCCTCGATTTTTATTAGCAACAACTGTTGTTTGCACTGCCAATGCAGAGTTTCCTGCAGTCCTGAATTCATAACAATGTGTGAGGTTTCACTGTGACCCTGTCCTATATAAACTGGTTGGAAAATGGATGGACGCTTAAACGAACATCTGCAAACGTGCTTGATCGAAGCAGCAAATGAATGTGAATTCTCTGTTTCTTTTTATGGACTATGTAGGATGCAGTATTAAAATCGATTTATCACACCATCATTTTGTTTCTTCTTAAAACTTTGTAACTATACAAATTGAGTGATTAAAAGTTACATCTGGTTGATCAATTCATTGCACTCTCAAAGCACACATAAATCCATTTCTGAACTAAATCTATTATTGGATAAAAGATCCAATAAAGAAACCCATGTGTGGCTATTTTGTTTTTATTTTATTTAATAATAATAATAAATATGATTCCTGCAGTTACGTGTTGAAGTTATCCTGCCTTTTACACAAAGCATTTTGAGACATGACCTTTGCAGTTTTTCTTGTCATGTATCATCACCATTGTGAGCCATTTTCATATGTAGTTTTTTTACTCGTTTTTCTCATGTATTATTGTACCTTCCAGAGTAATTGTTTTACTTGTCCCTGCCCATCAGTTGTGATGTCTTTTCCAGGTTTCTTAATGGCATCAAGAATATTATAGCTCTAAACTTTCATGTTCCTCACCCTCTGGCATACCATCTTTCTCCTGACTGTACACGGGAGAACGACTTTTGAAACCCATGTGGAGTTTGCTTCCAGGGATGTCCTGAAATTACTTTTTAGGGCACGGTGACCCTCTTTGAGTTATACTAGAGCTAATAACCTAAAAGTTTCTTTAGAAATCCATGATGACTCTGCATCTATAAGACTTCAGCTGCCTTTAGAAGACCAGTTCTCTATAGCTGCTTGCTCTATTTCTGGGACTGTGGTGTCCATCCTAGTGTTCAAAGTTTTGATTTACTGTCCTTCAAGTACAAGAGGATGATGAAATGCTGGAAGCACAATGGAGTACGCAGGCAGCCAATCCCAATAGCATAAATGTTCTGTCCTATTGGCCCATAGGTTGATGGCTCCAGAGCGACTACAAGAAAGTTTGTCTTCAGAGATACATCTCACTTGTAACCCTGGGTAAAGTAACCTTCTTCCAGCAGGTGGCTCACAAGTTTGATTCTTGGCGCTAGCATACTGTTGCTCCTTGCTTCACCACCCGATGTCTGTCTCCCTCTCTGGGTTAAATAGTCTTCAGCCCAACGGTTCTGTCTGCACTGTTTCTTCTCCTTAGAGGCGCAATTTCTCATTTTTGGGTGAACCCTCAGCAACCCATTTCTTCAGTTACACCTTAAGGAGATGCAAACTAACAAAGCAACAATAGTACATGTGGCACCCGCCACACATTTAAACATGAGTAGCTTTGGTCATTTCAGGCTGTTTAAAATAATGATTGATTGCTGATGTGGGTAGATCCCAAGATGCATCATGACACACTACCAAAATATACAGTTGAAAGTTGTAGTTAACATTTTTTTAATGAATGTGCCTTTGGTTGTAGGTCTGCTGCATTTTTATTTAATTTTGTCAGACCATAGCCAATACACAATAAAGATAAAATAGTTGAAATTTAGAGTTGACCTCAAAAAAAAAAAAAACAAATAATGTACAAAATAGATATTAAAATGTTTTTGGTACCAGTATGTATATTGACAGTGCTTATATCACAAAATACTTTGTGTTGTGACATCCTGTCTCTTCTACAGTCCATAGCTTCCTCAATTTCTTACTCCATTTTCACTAGCACCTTTCAATTTAAAGTGGCTAGCTAACCTATGACAAGCTAAATGAATCCATGTTTTTCTTATTTGCTTGGCAACTTTAGCCCAGAAACAGGTCTTTATTATTTTTTTCTTCCATATCCCATTGGCATGTGCACTAGCTGGCATGTCAGTTCTGAATTACTACTGTGTTTGAAGTATGGACTATGTGATATTTTAGTGGGTGCTTCTGGAATCCTAAAGTTTAGTTAAGCAAGTTCTGAAAATTTTGGAAGATACCGTAGCATATACATGTTGCTTAATTATTGCATGGGCTTGTTGTTTGTAGTTCTCTCTGATGATGCAAAGGTCAAATATAAGCAAATTTGTTCGTTTTGTGTACTCTTTGCAAGCACATTCTTCATGATGTGCAAGATGTACAGCCATGAGTGTATAATACATATAGAAAAGAACATGTCTGCATATGCTGTCTTTATACTAATCATCCAATTGATTGGTTCTCATTTTGCTATGTTGCAAATTTGAATTAAAATGTTTAAATGCGTTTTTTTTCTACTCCTATAAAAGTAATTCTGTATAATGATAAATGACATAAAGTGTTTAGAATAGTATATAAAAATCTGAAAATTACAAATGATTACAAGTATTTTACCACTTTGTTTTAATAATCTAAATTGGGTGAGATATTGAGTTTTCTTAAGTCATCACCCAAAGTACATTAACAGGTACAAGCTTGTTCATTTTGAATCCATCTGTGCTCAGTTGTATGAGTGCACGATCACTAACATTTGGGGTCTCACAAGTCATATATCTGCTTAGATCAGTCCTGTTGTCATGAAGACCAAGGTGCTACCTGTGAAATTTTGAAATGAAGATTTTTGCAAGAAAAAAAAGATGGAGAAGGTTATAAAAAGGTTGTTAAAGCTTTGGAGCTTCTTAGAAGCTCTGTGAAGACAATTGTAACAAAATGATAATAATATGGCACAACTACGAGATGAGGCTTTCCATGTAAAGCTAAGCAACCAGACATAAAAGAGGTAACTGTCAGAGAAGTAACTAGGAGACCAGCTACAACATTTGACAGAGCTGCAGAGCTCTTTAGATAAAATGGGAGAAACTGTCCAACAGTCTTAAGTATTTCACAGATTGGCCTATTTAGGAGAGTGGCTAGAATTAGTACACTTCTGAAAAAGGCCAATATTAAGTCACACCTGGAATTTGTTAGTAGCCATGTTACAAATATAGAAAAATCCTGGAAAAGAATCTGTTTCATTCAGCTAGAGATCTGTGCTAAGGGCGAAGATTCCATTTCCAGCAGGACAATGGCCTCAAGCACAAAAGCTACTAAATAAGGGTTTGAATAAAAAGTTAAGTATTCCAAAATTGACTCGGCCAAAGCCAGACTTGAATTAAAACTAATTTTCTTTGAAGAATGGGGGGAATTCCCACACAAGCATAGGTAAATTTGAAAAGGCTTCACACTAAAGTGACATTTTCAACCACTAAAAATAATACATTTGGAAACACTGTAAATTTAAAGTGTGTAAATTGAAATATGCCAGATCTCCACAGAGGGGTTGAAGTGGAGATTTTCAACAATTCTGATGTATATTTGTAATGTGATCAGATACTAACTTCACTTTTGTTCCGTGTGATCTTATCTTTAATATGAGGATAGTCATTTCCTAACTTCTCTGCATTAACTGATAGGTACTGGGTACTGTGTTAAAACTCTTCAATATTTTATTTTTACAAGACTCCACATCTATATTTTCCAAGTCTTTTTCAATGTTACACTTGTTTGTAATCTTTAAAAGCAGTTGTACTTTTTTTGTCTGTCCTCCCAAAATCCAATTTGTTGCTTTCTTTGTTTTTTTGCTATTTTCTCCTTAATGAATAATATATCTTGACTGATGTGCCATGCTTGTCCAATAATAAACAAAAAAGGCCCACAGTTGTAATAGCTACTAAAGGACTATATACAGTGTGTCGGCTGTGGGTGGTTTTTGGGGAGGGGGTGTACCTTTGGAAAATGAGAAATATAAGTCTTTAATTCAAGAGAAACCAAATTTTCTTGAGTAAAAAAAGATGAATTCATAAATGTGTTGAATTTATTGTTTTAGGCAAAAATTATTTCAGTACATTACAAAAATGAACACAGTGTGAAACAATTAATGGAGTTGATTGCATTATAGTGCCCTTGTCATGTTGCCAGTTCTCCCTTTTGAAAAAATAAATAAATAAAAAGCAAACAGCAGATGTTGCCAACAGTCTTTTTTATGAAGTAAATGTTAAATTTTAAAGTTTAAATGTTAGTTTGATTATTTTAAAGACTTTTTTTAGCTGTTAGTTTAGTGAAGTGATTTTGTAGTTTACTTTGTGTATGTACTTATAAAACCTGATTAATGTAAAATATGTTCTCTCTCTTTTGTATAAAGCTGAGCTAACTGCTGCTCACTTTGGAGGTGGAGCAGGGACCCTGCTGCGGAAGAAGGCTTCCCCAGGAGAGAAGGGCACAGTGGAGGAACCAAAACAAAAGTCACGCAAGGAGCTCATTGATGAGTTGATAGCAAAATCAAAGCTAGATAAGGTACTTTGTCTAAAAATTAATTATTAACACTTACATTACAAGGCTGAAATTAAGTATTAATGTTCCTTTGCATAGGAAACAATAGAAAGTCATAAACCATTTGCTCTTATAGTAAAGGTCTGTTTAAATGCATGTATTTATGAAAATATAATGCTCTGTTAGGAAAAGTGGTATTTTTTTTATTTTTTTTAATTTTATTATGCTTTATTAATCCCAAAGGAAATTACTTGGTTTTTCGCATATCCCTTGGGGTCAGAGCACAGGGTCAGCCATTGTACAGCACCACTGGAGCAATTGAAGGTTAATAGCCTTGCTCAAGGGCTCAGCAGAGTAGGATCTCTTTTGGCAGTGACGGGGATTCGAACCGGCAACCTTCGGGAAACCAGCGCAGATCCTTAGCCTCACAGCCACCACTCAGCCCAACTAATAGTATATATTGTACATGCTTATTAGTTGTTAATCCGAGCCTTGTGAAATCTACCCCATTAGTTTTGAATATTTATGCTTTACTCTTACTTTAATTTTCCTCACATTTCTACTAGTTAGCATGTATATTTAGGTTAGAAATCATATATGATTGCATTATTTTTTCTGTGTCCACTTGATAAACAATGCTTTGATTTCTTTGTATTTATATTTTCCATCCTTTAAAATTATACTGTACTTCGAAGAGAATTTTATGTTGAACTACTAATTCTCGAGATCTGCAGAGCTCATATTTTATCTGCTACGAGCACTAAACATGTTTATGCTACTTATCCACCATTTTATATGAACTAGACATATGACATTAAAAATAGGGCTGCCATTTACTTAGGCCTGACAAATTTGGACTAGTCCTTTATGTGTGAAACACTTCAGACAAATAGGTTTATAGGGTATTTACTGTCACATGTACAGCTGAGTATAGTGAAATTGCCACATTACCACTCTCTGGTGCCATGATTAGTGATTATAACAATCTTACCTAAAAACGTCTTTCTCCATTACCTGAAAAATATCAGAACACATTTGTCATTAACAGAAAATCAGGAATAGTATTTGTATTATACATATTAGATACATATCAAGATAAACAAAATATATTTTGAAGTTAACATCACTCATACTGGCAGATTTATGGTGGACAGTAAACTTTATTAAAATGGTATAGATAAATCCAATGTAGACCATGTTCTAATTTCACGTTTAATGTGCCTCTCCATACCATCCACCTCTGGAGATACTAATTTTCCACAGCTGAGCCTTTGTTGTTGAAATGCTCATTTGTTTATAAAATGAACACTGGACAGCTAAAATTGAGCTAAATCTATTGAAAAGAATCTAGAAAGTCTTTTGTCACTTTTTTCCCCCACTGTGCCCTTTTGTCCTATCCATTGGAAGGGACACTTATTGCCTCAGCTGGACCAGAGTTTCAAAATGTGTGCCCCCTGTTTGCAGCTTACAGAATGAACAGTGGACAGCTAAAATTCTTCAAAATGTATTTTAAAAGTCTGTAGAAAGTCTTGTTTATCACTTTTTTGTCTACTGTGGTTTTTTTGTCTCATCCATTGGAGGGAGGTGGGGTCTGGGCACTTATTTCTATGGCTAGAAGAGATATATAGAAATGTGTGTCCCCGCCTTTTTTGATTTTTCCTCAAACTGTAGCAGCTATTGACAGTTGTGTTTCCACAATCAAGGATATATCAGAGTTTCTGCAGCATACTTCACTAGAATCGCCTGTTCTTCATAAAAATGTGGTACACAAAGATAACACATGGATCTCAGACAGACTAACTAAAAAACAAGGACAGTCAGTGAGTAGCGCCAATACAGGCATTATCTATCAGAATATCTAATTCAATGGCGCAAGTCTCCCCAGCTTTAGCCATAACCTTCAATTGCATGTGGAGAAAATAGTAGAAGTTACAGTCAAAGTCCTGGAAAGCCAGTATGAAAATATGAGGGTTAATACACAGCAAGGACGCTCACATGGGTCTGAGATCATTTGTTGCTTCTCAATTTTCTATAATGGTTAATGGCCAGATGATTTAACCACATTCGGAGAAAATGAGACTGACGCTTTAACAGGTATCGAGAAGTCTTGTTGAAGAATGCATGTGATGTTAAGGCTGTACAAACAGAATTGTGATTGCTAAAAATTTTAATCAAAGGCCATCTCTCAGACAAGTCTCACAACAGTTTGTGGGAAGTCTTGTAGACAAAGGAGCTTTATTGCACATATTTCCACAATATTCCTCATCTTGTTAAAATCATATTTGTTCTGCCTATTTCTGTAGATCAGTGTTAACAAGGCTTTTCAGTACAGAACAGAATAAAATCACAAGCGCAAAACTCAGTCAGTGTATCAACCTTGGAGAATTTAGTCACAATCGGCACATAAGTCCCATCTCTTGAGCAGTTTCCTGAGCCCTGTGTCAGACGCTGGCTCACTTCAAACATGAGTAAAAAAAGACAAAATTACGCTAGCTAGCCCTATGACATTCTAATAGTCAGTAACACAGACTTCAAATTTGAGTTCTTAATAAGTAATGTTCTTAATGTTTAATATTCTTAATGACTGTACATAGTTTGAAAGTTATAATGACATTCAGTTACCCAAATCATCAAGACAAGCACAAAAGCATGAGGGAAGGATGCACTGCACAGGACAAGAAAAAGAATTAGGCACACATACACGAAGGTTAGAAAGGTAAGAGACTGAAAGATTAATATTTTACACATACAGTATGTTATTTGACATGCAAATTAGTTATTGGCTCCTCGTTTTTTCTTTTAGGAGCCACTGCTCCTTCAGGTGAATTTTTGTCTGGAACACCACTGGATAGACTTGTTTTAGATGAAAAATCTATCATAGATACCAGATTCCAATTCAGTTGATATAAAAAACCCTCAAATTGCATTGATTGGTGTGCTATTGTTATTGATATATTTTTTTACTTATACACAGTAGATGGAATGAGTTGGTGTGGCAGAGGAACACACAGAATCTTGTGATGCGATAGCGAGATATCTTCTGTACACTTAACTCTGTCTGCATTTCTATAACTTTTACTGGGCATTTGTTTAGATGAGGAGCGGGTATAGAGTGGTTATTGGATGCGAAAAAAATAATATACTAGCTGAAATAATCTGTCTCATGTTATGTTTGAAAGAATAAATTATAAGTTATTCACTTCTAATAAAATGGATCTCTGTTTTAAGGTAGGTAATTTGGAAAATACACTAATGCTTTTTAAAGAGTTCTTGAAGTTTCTAAAATTTGTACAGCATGATCTATTTGAAATATCTTAACACAAACTGAACTTTCCCAAAATTTTACCTTTACGAATAAGTGAGTTTCTACATGTAGACAAACAGACAGATAGTCAGAATTTAGATGCTTGTTATTTTCTGAGCATGGATTTAAAAATACACTGGTTAATTGATTTACACGTAATAAATATGAAATAACTTTGGGTGTCTTAGCAAGTGTTACAGTGAGCCCATGTATCAAAACGGATAACTTCGATATTAAAAATATCTGCAGATCTTCCTGCTATAAACTGTTTAAACTCCATTATCAGATTTCCATGTATTTTGTGTTTATCCTTTACAGCATGAACGGCAGACACAGAAAGAAGAGTCTCAAATCCTGACAGAAAAATTGGATAGTGAGTGGAAGTCTATTCAAAGTTTGGTGTCTCGTAGAAATCTTAATGCTACACTGAATAAAGAAGATGAAAAAAGCAAGGTATCTGTGGGTCTAATAAAACACATGTTTATGTATATGTTACAGTTAAATTATATTCATTGTATAAGCGTGATATTTTTAGTAATGATCCTTTTGTGTTGTTTGCAGTCAAAATGTAATAATCTGTTAAAGAATTAATTAATCAAAATACATTTAAAAATTTATGGTTTTTGCATTTACAACCCCCAGTAGTTATTTTATGTCAATTCCATCACATGCTGTACAGAACATTGAATAGATAATATATTAAGTGTTAACTTACAGGTTCACAAATTATTTGGGATGGGTACCTTTTTTTTAAATTTCAGACCTTTCATTGACAGAATTTAATATTATCATTTATGTTTTTATTGCTTAATACAGAAAATGTGCAGTCTGATGCAATATTAAATAAATCAGTAAAGTACAAATATTGTTGTCTGAATTATAATATAGACATAATACATGCATTCATGATTTATTTTCATTTTAGCCAGACGAGTATGACATGATGGTGCGAGAGTTGGGTTTTGAGATGAAAGCAAAGCCTTCTGATAGAATGAAGTCTGAAGAAGAATTGGCCAGAGAAGAACGTGAACGTCTTGAAAAATTAGAGGTTTGTAATCAGCTTTTTTTCTATAAAATACAGAAACAAAATTATCTATACAGGCATTGTTGCAGTGTATTTTATATATTTAGTAAGTTAGTAATCATTCTTGCTGTGCAGTATTCACAGGTAGTTCAATATACAATATCATTTGATGCTACAAAAATTTTTAGGTTACCTGTTGTAAGGCTTAGCATAGAATCTGCACTTTCAATTCAAAAAGGCCAGGATTGTATGTTTATAGTAAATGATGATTTAATATTAAAGATCATTATGGTTTTATTTTGAGATAAATCATTCTTTATGAAATATCTATCACTTCCACAAGAATAACTTAATGACTTGTTTTACTTTATTTGGCACATTTCTTGGAGCACAGAGGTTGTCAAAAAGGCAGTGCATAGATAGCTGAAACACACAGAAGAAATTTATAAATATAACTTCTGTCTGGGTTTAGTATGTCATTTTAAAATTTTCTTTAATGAAGCATTTTCCATTTATTGACTTTTGTCATAGTCACACGTCACTCCGGGTAGGTTTGTATATATTGTAATATTGGGTTCCTTGAACTAAAAGAAAATAACAAAATCTATACAGAAAAAAACTTTCCTATGCTAACAGTAGTTGTGTACTAAACACCACAAGTTGAAGGTTAATAAAGTTTGGTAATCTAAATATTGGCAATTACCTTTTACCCTTCCACTTTCTTACTGAGATAATGCTGTGTAACTCATCTAGAATAAAATTTGGGTGACTCTGCGTGAAGCACAGCCTGTTTTCAGGGGTTTAAATTAAGCAAACATTTTTAAAGTTCCACATAAAGCTGATAATCATTTAAATTGTGAAGGTTAATTGTAAATACATTGAGAAGTCAAGCAAGATGACATCTTTAATTGCCTAACTGAACAGATTACAGCGGCAGCTCAGGCCCCTTCTTCAGGCTGATTCTATTACCTCAAAAGGTATAATTTTGCTTGACTTCTCATTGCATCGGTAATGGCTAACACAGTACAGCACCCTACTATTATAAAAGCTTTAAAATGTATGTTAATGCTTACATTGTGTTATGCACTAGTGAGAATACATCTGTTGTACTGTGTAGTTTTGGTCACCATTCTATAAAAACAGCATAGCAGCTCTGGAAGCTGTTCAAAGAAGAGTAACCAAGTGCATCCCTGTAATAAATTGTCCAGTATGTCCTGCTATGTAGGAACCAGACCTAGTTTTTTCTTAAAAGCATCAGTTAATTTGATACAAGAGAATGCTTTAATTTAAACAGTGTATGACAATGGTGATAATTCATGATAGAAATTTGGAAGTGTTTCTTCATATAAGTGGTCTTAGAAGTCTAGAACAAATATGTTGAAACTTGACAACATTTAGTTGGTGTGAAGATCAGGGATTAGGGCATGTTATGTAATAAATGTAGCGTACTGGTGTTTCATTGATTAAATTAGTTTGGGCTTATTTTATTGGGTTCTTTCCACACATTTATATGGAAAAAGATGTATACGACACATTACTCACAATGTTGCTCTTAATCTTGACATTTCAAGACATAGGTTTGCATGCACTTATAAATATAATTCTTGATATGCAATCAATAATCCATTAAATAGAATATGCAACTCTGGCAGTATAATCAACAAAAACATTTCTATCTGTATTTCTTCATGTCCTTTCCGGAAATGCAGTCATTCCATTTCTTCATTTTCAATTTTATTTTACAGAGTGATAGATTAAGACGAATGCAAGGAGACTTTGAAGAGAGCAGTGCTAAGAAGCTTGTACATTTCTCAGCTGATGATCTAAATGATGGCTTTATTCTCACCAAGGAAGATCGACAGTTACTTACATATAAGGTTTGCATTTTATTGACAAAGAAATTTTTTGTGAAAATCTTTGATAGTATGATAGCAGTTTTTACTACAGCATGCTTAGATGAAATATTATCTATTTATATCAGTTTCTCTATATGGTGTTTGTGGAATCAGTAGTATTTGTTTAAAGTTAAGTGGGTGACACTGTAACATTAATGCTAACAAGTAATTTTATTGTAATATTCTTCTAACTTATTTTAATGAGATAAGAAAGCATGTATCACTTTTTCGATTAGTATATCAATATATTTAGTAGCCCATTTCCTTTACATGATTGTGTCATGCTACATGATTATGATAGCTGATTTACCTGTTTTAAAGTTTTAGTTATGTATTCATAATACAGTATCTGTTTACTGCAAATATTCAGTGCTAAAAAATTGTATTTATTCTTTTTAGGATGGAAAATTGTGTGTGGAATTACCAGAAAAATCAAACAAAGAATGTGATGAAGAGCAAAACGAGAGTGACAATGAAGAGGAGAATGAAGAGGAAGAAGATGAAGAAGTAGAGGATAGTGATTCTGAAGACCATCATTCAGATTTAGAATCTAATGAAGACAGTGAAGGAGAGAGTGAAGACCAAACCATTGAGGAAAACAAACCAAAGGCAATGATGAGTCTGAGTGAAACAGAGAAATTTGCACAGAAAGAAGCTGCTAGTGCTGAACTTCCATATACCTTTGCAGGTACAATAATACCATTTGCCATAATGTTATTTGTTTGTTTCGGAAGGTATTACTTGTTTGTAATCTGTATTTATATTTACAACAGATATTTCTAAATAATGTCCATTATTTCCATCTGCTTTCAATTCTTCTTTATTTCTGTTAAGGAGTCGAGTATGCTGCAGCTGTCCTGGCAATAAGAAACTCAAGGCAGAAACTGCAAAAAACTGGACTTGTAGTTCCCTACAATTTTTGAATTATAGTACACCCCCAAAATTTGCAGGGGTTATGTTCCTAGTGCACCCACAAATTGTGAAAAACCGCAAATTTTGGATGTGGTTAGAAAAATGCCTATGTTTATAGTTTAAACGCTAAATATGCCGCCGAAACACTTTAATTTAATTTTAAACTCTGCTTAATACATTACCTAAAAAAATGTAAAGGTAAACCTGTATACTGTACTGCTATGTTACCCACAGTGCTTGAATGTAAAGTACAGATGTTACCACTATATGTACTGTAATTCATGCATGTGTGTTTTCATTGCCTGAAGCCTTAGAAGGTGCAGGGTGTTTCAGCGGCATCTTGGGCTTTAACCCTTAAACTGCCACATACTTGGGGGTTAATGCATCCCTGGACGCCAAATACTTTTATGATGCACTTTTTAAGTAAACGTCACAATTCACAAAGAAAAAAGTGAAATTTTAATGGAACACATTTTTTTTTCATGCAAAGAGCATCACAATTACTGCAACAGTGATCATTTTACACACTGCCAATGAACTGTAAAAACTATTTAAAAAAACTACTGGAACAATATGTACTGTACAAGGTGCAACTGACGCCATGGATGAAATTCAGTAAATCACCGAGCCAACTGCGTTTGAACTGGCTGCACGCAAGCATACAGAAATAAGCGCTAATGCTTGTAGGCTAGTCTAGTGCTGCGGCTCAATCCCAGTAACACTGATGCCGCAGTGCTGCAGGGGCCAACAGTGGTCATGAGCTGGCTGCTCAATGAATGTACAGCACTGACTGATCAGCTCCTGCGTGCTCGCAAATGGCACTGGGAAACAACTATAGTCAGTTGCGGTGGTTTAAGGATTAAGAGGAACAAAACGTAAAACGCAAAAACACTCAGCTGGAAATGCATCACAGTCAATCAACACCAAGGTGAAATGAGTAATGCTGTAGCGGTACAGTGCTGCTAAGATTCACACCGTCGAGAAAACATTAATTTATTTATTTTTATGATGGAGATTCCAGGGATTCACCCAGCCTTGGCCCGACCTGCACACACTCACAAACAGACAAAAACAAAGCAAACCAGTAATCAAACAGCAAATAAAGAATAATTAAAACAAATAAGTGAAAACAATACCACCCTTTTTCCCCTTACTGCAATATTACACATTAAATACAACAAAGCACAAACAGAACGCACAGTAAATCATGAGAAACAGCAATGGATGAAATGTAATGATGAAAATAGATAGTCCAGAGATCCGCACGTTGAATGGGAATGTAAAGATAGTCCTACCGCTAGTTTCTGAAATGGTGATGATGAGTGGACGGGTTCAGGAGCGCTCCTTTCTTTGCAGGATGGCCATGAATCCACTTACAGTCCTCATGTACATAGTCAGAGGGTAGACAATCCAGATGCCAACCACGAAACGATCCAGGACAAAACGAATAAGTACAGGTGACCCAACAGAAGGCAGACATACATGATCTTGAAACACAAATTACAAAAACTTTTTTTTTTTTTTTTTTGCTCTTGGTCACCGGCCTCCTTTTTAAAAGCCGTGCTGACATCCTTTGACCCCAACAGCCGCTGCACCCTCAGCAGAAGACCAATCAGAGCCACTGCAGAGACTGCTTGGAGTTGCAGTTTCAAATTTTATTGGCTACTTTCACTCTCCCAAGCCGCGTTTTCCTCTACAGTTGCTTCCTGTTCTCTCTACACTACAGTATTGCCACAAAAAAGCCATAAAAATTGCAGCGGATATTTGCGGTTTCCGCTAACAATTATTAGATAGGTTGCAAGGAAAAATCCGCAAATGATTGAGGCTGTGAACTCTGAACCACTACTTCGTGGGGGTCTACTGTATTTCTCTCCAAAACCTTTGTGATACAATAACTGTTGTAGCAAGATATTGTACCATGAATGTAAATCATAAGTTTTTTATAGAAGGTCATATTTGGATTTTGCAAATAATGCGTCTGCCATGCTAAAATGATACTCATTTAATTGTTTTGGTATGCTTTGAAATTCAGTATAATTTATCATAAAAATATTTATTTTATTGCTTTGTTTTGTTGTTTTGTCAATAAAACTAAAGTACAGTAGTAACTGCCAAAATAAAAGCTAAAATAGAAATAACTGCAAAACTTAAGAAGAAAACAGAAGCTAAAACTAAACGTTAAGGCAAATTTAAGTTTACAAAGCAAGATTTATGTGTTTTGCATTATAATTTTATGTATCATATTCTCATCACAGTATTTGGGATTCATTTAGATATTGACTAGAGTGGTATATTTTTATTGGTGTGTGTCTGTCCAATTAGTTTGTGAAAATGCATTAATAAATTGACTTCTTTCTGTAGCTTAGAGAAATACATCTAGGTTGTACAGCAAATTTAAATTGCTTCTGGTGATTATGCCATATGTGATGCAGTCCAGGTGTCATGCTCCTGCAGTATTGTTCATTTCCTTGGCTTTTTATTTTCAAGTATACAATGAATTAAATTTTACTTTTCTCTCAATGTACTTCTTAGGATGTAAATATACAGAGTTGCTAAATTTGATTGTTTTTCGTCAGCTGTTTATAAAATTACTATCGGGACACTAAGTAAGTTCTCCAGGCAAAACAGTTTTTAAATGTAACATCACCAGTGGTCTTCCCCATTATAAACTGGGAAACTGTGTAAAGTTTGGCAGACATAGTCTCAAAAGTATGCATTTACTGTAAATGGCAGACAGACACACAAATTGACATTCAGCTTTATACAGTATATTAGATAAATTGGTTCAAGTATAGTTTTTTGTTCCTATCAAGTTGGTTAATTAGAAGAAAATCATTTTGAAATTTTTATTTTATTTCCTTGTTAGTATATTCATTGACAAGTCATTCTTATATTGTAATTTTTTCTTTTCCAAGAATATCATCCAGATGGTTTGTGGACTAACATGACATGCAGTTTTTTTTTTGTTTTTTTTTGTTGAGGAGCAAAACACACTTTTAGAAAATAAACAAGGGATTTGCTGTTTGAGGAATACAGTTATTGTGTGCATAGCATAGTTGTAAATATAGCTGTAAATAAGGCTGTGTTCTTCACGCACTAATGGTGTGTTTGCCAGAGATATTGAGGTTAATGCAAGTTATATTAGAAGAAATCCCAAGAAGCATGTGGAGACCTGTGAATAATCCATACTCTTTTGACAAGTATTTATAGCCAAGATCTTTGATTTTAATGATTAAGAATATATATGTACCAGTAAAATATATTTATTTCTTTTATGTTACAGCTCCTGAAAGCTACAGTGACTTGAAATCTTTACTTTTGCAATATTCCCCAGAAAAACAGTCCCTCATAATACAGAGAATTAAAAAATGCAACCATCCAAGCCTTGCAATAGGAAATAAAGCAAAACTTGAGGCAAGTTTGTTTTTGAGTGATTTGTGATCAAATGTTATATACAATTTATACGATTTAAGTTTTGAAACCCATTTTATGTTTCTTTTATGTTACAGAAGTTATTTGGTTTTCTTTTTGAGTATGTCGGAGACCTGGCAATAAGGGAACAACCAGATTTTGGCACAATCAATTTGCTTGTTCCGTGAGTGTAGATTTTTCATGTGATTCTATTAGTAATAGTGATTATAGTGATAATATTGTGCAAAACCACGCCTCATAAGTGTTAAATGATCTGTCATATATATATATACTGTGTGTGTGTATGTGTGTGTGTGTGTATATATATATATATATATATATATATATATATATATATATATATATATGTGTGTGTGTGTATATGTATGTATATGTGTGTGTATACTGTATGTGTGTGTGTGTGTGTATATACAAACATACATACAGAAGGTGAGTCAAAATTATGTTAACATTTGAATGGCGGAAACAATTTATTCACAAAACATACTTCACACCTGTTTGCCATCATGTTCAACACATGTACCATATGTGGCACATAAATTGTCTACAAAATTTTATATAAGTATATACATAGCAGTACCATTAGTGTTGACGTAATTTTGACTCGCCCTGTGTGTGTGTTTGTATATATATATATATATATATATATATATATTAAATGGAGAGAGAAAGTTTACTATTTGTCTACATATCTCTGAATATTTTTCTATTTCTTATTTCATTTAGAACTTTATCTCAAGTTTGCATTGCTACACAAAAATCTTGTTTTACACTGGTAACATTTTGTGTTTGTGTTTTTGTTGATATGTACACGAATATATGTAAATAATTTTTTTTTTTTTTTTTTTTTTAGTCACCTATATGATCTGTGCCAACTTTTCCCAGAAGCAGCTTGTAAATGTGTTCAGTCGATTTTTAGAGACTCTGCTCATGACATTGAGGAGGTAGTAGAGGTTAAAGGCAAAGCACCATTACCAGGGCTTCCTGTAGTAAGTTGTATTTTATAATTCAGAAATCCTTTGTTTCTTTTCTTCATGCTCATAATACAATCACTATTTAATTCAGTTGTAGTAGTAGCAGCAAGTGCAAGTCAGATACCTACCTACTTTGTGTTGGTCAACAGTTAATAGGAGGACGCACACACTGTAAAAAATGTAATGAAATAATCATGTGCATTTATAATTGGAGGTGAATACTGATTTCTCCAAAAAATGATATAAATATAGTATTGATAAATTCTTCTATTAATTTGTAACTTGATCAACTTTTGTCCTTATTTATGACCCACTCACCACACACTGCAGATCGGCATAAGATATCAAGCGTTAAAGCGATGAAAGGAAAAAAAAATTAAAAAGTATATTTACATATTAACAAACAAGACAGTTTAAGTAATTCTCCAAAAAAGTACACAACAAGAATCAAAGGCAGACTTTTACAGATTAGGGTGCGAGATGTTCTTGCCTGAGTTTCCCCAGTTTGGATCACTGACATTATAGTTCATGAGTATGGTGAAATACAGGAAGCAATAACCAAACATTCTGTCCTACCGGTCTGAAAGATCAATCGCTCCAGTAATGCCACAAAAAAGTTCATCTTCAGAGACGCGTCTCCCTTGTACCCCCCGAGTAAAATAAAACCTTCTTCCAACAGGGGGCACACATGTGGATTTTTTGGCGCTATCTCACTGCTTCTCCTTGTTTCACTGCTTGATGTCTGTCTCTCTCTCTCTCCCTCCTTTTTTGCTGTTAAATCGTCTTCAGCCCCAACTGTCCCATCTGCGCTGTGTCTTCCCCTTAAAGGTGTAGTTCCATATTTTTTGGGGAACCCTCAGCAACCCATTTCCTAATGTACACCCTAAAGAGACACAAAATGACTATGTAACAATAGTACAGGTGGCACCTGTTACATATTTTTGTAGTTGCAAAGGAACATTCAGCCTATTTTACTGCAATTTATGTGAACTATTATTTTTTCTTTAATACTACTTATGCATTACATCACACCAAATCCACCCATCTACAGCATCAGAAATGCAAATTTAATTAGTTCTAGTTAACCCTTTCCATTTCTTTTTCTAAATCATTCAAGCATTGAATAGAAGAATTATTGAAAGTGCAAAGATCTTTTTTCTGCATTTGACAGTTTTATCAGTTGTCTGACTGCAGAAAATCTATAGTAGAGGGGATTGGCAGGATTATTAGGAACTTAATTATCAACATTTTTATTGCATGATCTGCATACAGCTGTTCCACAGTTGTACGCTTAACTAAAATTACTCTGCTTTAATACTACTACATAGTGTAACTTTATCTTGAACACTTGTTTATAACAACACCAATTAGACCAAAAGAACACTTTGGTTCACTGTAAAAGAACACTGTATGTAACAGATATATAGAATATTTTTTAAAATAATGCAAGTAATATAGAGAGTGAAAAAAATCTTTGTAGACATTTCCTAACTGTCGTCAAGGCATATGTATTTGTGTGTGTGTGTTATATATACAGGTGGAATCCTGTTGTAACGAAATTCTTGGGACCAAGAAAATATTTCTTTATAGTGGATATTTCTTTATAACGTAAATTTCGTTATAATGAATATGGGGAAAATACATACGTGTACTATTGTGGCTGGGGTCGCCAGTGATTTGCCATCTCTAACGACAACGGCGTAAGGACAGCACCATAGCTTCTCTGCTGTATCTGGTAAACTGTAAACCAAGGGCAAAGCGTTTGTCCTCTGCATAATCAGGCTTTACCACGTAATGTGCTTGTCGCACAGTGTTTAGAACATTTAACACTGGGGGTTTGACCTGCTCTTCCTCACACATAACTGGTCTGCCACAGCGCTGACTCTGAGTCTCTGGTGGTGTTCTAATGTGAAAATAGGGGCTAAAACATGACAATTGCCTGCGTTACGATCATTATCTTGTGTGCTTAAGTAGTGAAATAGCAGCTCCTATTTTGAATGAAGTCTTAAGACTGTACTTGCCTTCTCTATCTACATATATAAAAAGATTAGCTAAATCGTGCAACATTTTCATGCAATGCTCATTTTTCTTTAAAACTGTACACTATATGCTCTACATCTATATATACTTTTTTCATCTTAATTAGGAGAATACAGCAATCATACTCTGTTTGTTAGTACAACCAATTTAACGTTAATATGTCAAAAAAAAAAAACTTTATATACACGTGCTCTGCTAAGAACAGTAGTGGTGCAGTTGTGTGTAAGTCTTCGACAAGCCACACATGTGGCACAATGGTAACACGGCTATTTTGCATTAAGGAGATTGTGAGTTCGCGTCCCAGGTCCACCCTGTTTGAAATATCATTAAAAAAGTTTGTTTGTTTATATATTTGTATTTAACAAAAAAATTCTATTGTGCACCGATAGTGAAAGAAGCAAGCTATCGATGGGGGCGTTGGGCTTCCAAAGGCAGCCAGTGGGGCAAATTCCTAGTACAGTAATAAAGTGCTTGTATTTTCCTTGGAAACCTGGACTCACCTTTCTGTCTCTCATGCAACTAACTCTGTGACCCAAACTTGATAATACCTGCTTAAAAAAACAGCACTTCTTAAACTGCAAAAAAAAAAAATATTTTGAAAATGAGACATTAGAAATTCAGGTATGAATACAGATTGAAAATTAAGACTTGATTGGAACTTTTTTTTTTTTTTTTATAGAAATACAAATGCGCTTGTAATTTTTTTCCCTTCAGGTCTCAATGTCCGATCTTTAACTTTCTCTTCTACTTCTTTTTCGATCCTTCAAAATTGTTGTTTAATGTTGAAGGTGTGATTCAAATGCTTTCGTAACATCATTTTTCTTCATTCCGAAATCAGCTTTTTCCAGGATTGTTAATTTTTCTTTCAGTGTAAACTGACACCGTTTCTCACTTTCTTTGTTGATTACAGAGAAAACTTTGACTCAAACAGTACAGTAGCTGCACACAGCTCAACTACCTACACAGACACTCGGTGGAGCACTGACTCAGAATTCGGCTATTTGTATGATGTCATGCCTAAATTCTCGCCGAGACTGCCTGAGAGGGGAAATTTTGCAACAGACTGTCACTTTTCATTTGGTCTAACAAGAAAGAGACAGCCAGTTGCAGTTGTGACTCGGCGAATGTGTAGGCAAAGCATTAAGTATTTTTTGCTTCGCATTATTATCTTCGGTGGTCATTTTTGGTTGAAAAAATCTTTTGTTTATCCTGAAATTTACATTTTATTAAAACAAAACGTTTGTCTGGTATTTGCTCTAACGGGATTTGACTTGTTACTAGCTTTAAAAGCAGATTAATATTTTATTTTTAGATTGTTTACCATTGTGAGTTCAAATTATTCAAGTAAATATGTTTTACCCCTACTAAACAGTCATAAGATATAGTGTGGTTTATATTTTGTCTTACAATTTGCTATCTGTGGGCTTTCCTTTTAGATGGTGTATCTGAAAATCAGTGCTATGTTATTTCCTACTTCTGACTTCCGACACCCTGTAGTGACCCCAGTACTTGTGTATATGAGCCAGTTGCTTACCAAGGTAGGCTTTTTTATTATACATTTATTCATATTTCTATGTCTATCAGATTTTATAGTTGTTAAAGATTCTTTGAAAGTTTAGTTCAGTATTTAGTTTAAGTATTAACAATTCTAACTTGTGCTATTTGCTATTATTTGTTAAATATTATGGAAATCTAATTAATATAACATATAATTTTTTTCCAAATAATGTTTACAAGCAGCCTTTAGATTAAGTAAGTTTCATTCCTGCTAATGTTTTTATCTCAATTTTGTATGTAATACAGAACTGAAAATGTCAGTTAATGGAAGTATCACCAAAAATGTATAATGCCTTAATCCTTATTTTACAAAAAGACATTTCAAACTTCTTACTAAAATTATAGTGAATTAATATTACGGTATTTTAAGTCACAAAATACATTATTTAAATGAAAATGAACTTTGGTTATGTACAACCATGGGAAAAAGAAAAGCACATCCTCATTCAGTTGTGTGACTTTTAATAGTTCAGGTTCAAAATCACAATTGTGTTGTCATCACTAATTTCAATAAACAGATAAATCTAACCTCAGGTGACAAATAAAATATAATAGACTTCAATATGGTGTTTTTTTTCCCCCCAAAGAGTAAGCAAACATTTTTAAACCAATAGGGGAAAAATAATATTTTAGAGCAATCAGTGTTGTGTTCACATTACCAATATCCTCAGAAAAGCAATCGGTGCTGCTCATTGATTGTTAAAGGCAATTAGAAATTCACCATTCTATAGGAAGAATGTTGTTTTTAAATGGAGGACTTTCAAGATGGTTGAATATCTTTCCAAAAGTGGAAGTCCCAGCAAATAGAGCCCAAGGTCAGACTGTTTAATGCTCTGAGAAATGAAGAAAAGCCCAAAAACTACATCTTGTGACCTACAGACCTTGGTGAGCTTGGAAATGTTCAGGTTTATGATAGCACAGTTAGAAAAAACACTGAGCATGTATGGTTTTCATGAAGAGTTGTGTGACAGAGCGGGTCCTGCTCCATGGTCCCACTTCCAGATTTGGTCGCCCTTGAACCCAACACCGTCGGTAATGTAACCAGATGAACTGGTGTGATAGAGACAAGTCAAACTGAGCAAGGGGATGTTGCAAAAGTTGCACAAGTGCTTTTATTTAAAAAAAAAAAAAAACTAAACAGTGTCCAAAGTGCAGTGCTTCAAAGTTCAATAAATAAATAATCTATAAAAATGATAAATGGAGGTTAAAAATCCAAAATAAATAAATCTTTTAAAACAAAGTTAAAAACAACAAGCTGGAAACAGTTCCTTTTTAAACACCTGGTGCCTCCTTAATTTAACAGGCGGCTCCCCTGCTTATCCCAATGGGCTTCGCAACAGAGGAGTTGCCCTACCTGCAGCTGGCCTTCACCTGGTCCAGTAGCCTTCCATCCCCTGGCTATGTTAAGCTCCCACCGGACTGAGACTTGGGTTCCCCACCGACCAGGGTGCTCACTCTGGGGATCACTCTCCCAAGCCTCCCTGACTCCCGCTGTCTTCTGTGGAAAGCCAACCACCTTCTGTGACACTCCAGCTCCTGATACTGCTCAGCTGGAGTGACCGCTTTCTGCTGCCCCCACTGAGTGTCGGCCATGCAGTTCTGCTGAGCGGCTCTCCTCTCAGCTGCCTACATTCCAGTGAGCCTGCCCACACTGTTTTTATTTTTCTTCCTGCCTTCCTCTTCTCTCCACTAACCTCCGTTGTTGTTTTTCTTTTTTCTCCCTATCTGTATTTGCGCTCCTCCTATTTATAATGGGGACATGGCACAGCAGCTCCCGGCATCAATTATGGACATGGGCGATCCCACGCCTGTGCATTTCAGTGTGGAAACACCAGTGCCCGTATTGCGCCCGGGAACCACCTCAGCCACACTACCAAACACTCTCCTTAAGCTGCGAATGCATGATTTATTTATTTAAAAAAAAAAAACTGCCTGTTTGTTTAGAGTCACAGACCCCCTATATCACAGGGTGGCAATATGAAAGCCCCTTTTCTCCAAAAACAATATGACAGCATGGCGCTTTTGTGAGCGATACTGGCAAAACATATACAATGGTACCTCAGTATACAACTTTAATCCATTCCAGATCCTTTGACTTATACCAAACAGGACATATACCAAACAAACTTTTTCCATAACAAATAAAGGGTAAAATGATTAATCCGTTCCCATGAAAAAAATCCTATTGTTATTGGCATATTATACATTGATGGGGTTGTATAAAATAATTTAAACACTGCTTAATACTAAAATACATAAATACAAAAGCAATTAGATGAAATAAATGAAAATTTTACCTCACTTTTTAATAACGTTTTTGTTTTTCACAATTGTAGATACTGTCATTCTCAGCATACGGTATGCAGCAGCCAAGTCCCAGCTTTTCAACAATAAATTCAAATTTACACGAAAAAACACAAAATCACGTGAAAATTCACATAGAGTTATAGCGCTGGTTGTTCACTGAATGCGAGCAACTGACTTACTGACGCTCATGGGCAGTCGTGGCTTTGTCTCGAGAGAGGTAAACAAGGGTAGCACACGGTGTTCTAGCACGCGAGTCGTATTCCAAACAAAGGTCATATACTAAGCAAAATTTTTTTGCGTCCAAACAGGACGTATACCAAGTTGGGCTTATTCCAAAGCGGACGTATACTGAGGTGCCACTGTATCTCGATATTTTCCGGGACTTTGATGATAACAATAATTAGACAATATTCTGCATCCTTTAAAAATGTATTTGTAAAAGATCTAACTTGGCCTTGTTAATAGGATATTAATTTCAGTATCACAATGAGATTAATGGAAACAATAGTAAAGGAAAATAGGTCTCATTTATTTACTTAAAACTGAAGGAAAATAACACAAAAACATTAATATCACCAGTCCAAGTATTACTGAGATCAAACAGTGCATTTCAAAGTGGCCTGCATGATTTACACACAAAATTGCACTAAGACCAACAAAACTACTATAAAGAGAGCATTTTAAACAGACACTTACCCTTAATGTAAGTAAGACACGAATCCAAGGAGAATAACATACCAATCATAACTGAAGTACAGGTACATGAACATTATAAGCTGGATAAACATAAATTGCTCTGCTGCGTACTGTTGTGTTAAAATCCAGAGTTCTGCCAAATGCTATATTGAAAAAAACTACAGCATTTGTAAACAAGTTCTGTCATATATTGCACAAAGATACAAAAAAACAAACCTATAACATTTCTGAACAAATTACTCACCTGAATTTCTGTCCACTATTGCACAAACCTATCAGAAAAAAATAAAACAATTGTAAAACTTCAACTTCAATTCTAAAACTTCAAGTTGTGTGACAGAAACACCAGGCTGCCAACGGCATCTGGCTTCAAAGTAGCATGCTTATATGTTATAACATTTCCTCCTGAAATGTGCTGAAAGCCTTCTTAGGATGGACAGGTACTTTTTTGCAACTTTCCCCAATTTGGGGAAATGTGCTTCTTGTGTTTCCCACGACTCAAGTGGATTTACAGTGATCCCTCGCTATATCGCGCTTCGACTTTCACGGCTTCACTCCATCGCGGATTTTAAATGTAAGCATATCTAAATATATATCACAGATTTTTCGCTGGTTCGCGGATTTCTGCGGACAGTGGGTCTTTTAATTTATGGTACATGCTTCCTCAGTTTGTTTGCCTAGTTGATTTCATACAAGGGACGCTATTGGCGGATGGCTGAGAAGCTACCCAATCAGAGCATGTATTACATTTTAAATAAAACTCCTCAATGATATACGATATGCTTCCAGCGCGGTGCTTCGCACACTTAAAAGCTCTAACAAAACGTATTGATTTTTGATTGTTTGCTTATCTCTGTCTCTCTCAATCTCTCTGACATTCTGTGCTCCTGACGGAGGGGGTGTGAGCAGAGGGGCTGTTTGCACAGAGGCTGTTTGCTTAGAAGATACGGGACGCTTCTCTAAAAAATGCTGAAAGACATTGATCCCTTCCTTGCTGCTGCTTTATTGCGGTGCTTCTGCTTCACATACTTAAAAGCCCAACAGCCCTATTGATTTTTGATTGTTTACTTTTCTCTCTCTGTCTCTCTCTCTCTCTGACATTCTCTGCTTCTGACACACACACTCCTTTGAAGAGGAAGATATGTTTGCATTCTTTTAATTGTGAGAAAGAACTGTCATCTCTGTCTTGTCATGGAGCACAGTTTAAACTTTTGACTAAAGGGTGTTATTTCATGTCTATAGGGCTCTAATAATGTTAAAAAAATGTATTTAGAAGGTCGTAAACAGGTTTCCTTTGCTCTAACTGCGAAAATATTAGATTTATAAATAAAGAATCCTACTTCGTGGAAATTCATTTATTGCAGTAGAGTCTGGAACGGATTAACTGCGATAAATGAGGGTATACTGTATAACTGTGCGGAGAATATTTATAAACAGTGTGGGAGAGTTTCTAAGGGCTTAAAATATATAAAAATAACCATACAAACATATGGTTTCTACTTCGCGGATTTTCACCTATCATGGGGGTTTCTGGAACGCAACCCCCGCGATCGAGGAGGGATTACTGTACATCACTGTTCACCTCAGGTATCATCAAATAGCTCTTGATCTCTTTTTTTCAGCTGCAGTGTGCAGAAACTCACCTTCTCTGAATTTCTGTGTTTTTTTTTTTGTTTTTTTTAAATGGCTGCTAAAAGACTTTATCTTTTTTGCTCCCTCCCTTGTGTCACCACCTGTTCCAATTTCTGCAGACACAGGGGCGGGATGGAGAGGAGCAAGGATCTGTGTGAGTGTTAAATAATGAAAGAAAAAAATGTGCTTTGGAATCAAAGACCCCCCAACCAAGTCAGCTTACAAAATAAAATGTGCCTATTAGACATATGTTTCTTAAGGAAATAAAAATAATCCATTTGAATGAGTTGTGTAAGTTCGAGCGGATTTTTTTTTTTTTTTGCCTGACACCTGCAAGGGTCTGTACTTTGCAGATTGTTGTCTTTTAAGCAACATCAGTCATTTCAAAGCCAAACCATCAAACCACCACCATGCAAGTGACGATGATTCAAGTCTTTCAATTAAATCTAACGGAGTAGATTGCGAGGTTGTTTTAACCTCTGGTGCTTACTCATTTTTAGGCAGCTACACTAGTTTAGCTTATAGTGCGCTGGCCGTGCAAACGCAGTAATCTGTCTTGTTAGGTTACATGAGACAGTGAATGCATAGACTCTCAAGGTGTGTTTTTGATTGTTTTTTGCAAAATTAGTGGCAT
This sequence comes from Polypterus bichir lapradei, assembly GCA_026402145.1. NCBI lineage: Eukaryota > Metazoa > Chordata > Cladistia > Polypteriformes > Polypteridae > Polypterus > Polypterus bichir. The sequence continues at coordinate 31,472,610 of JANRMT010062821.1, read as the reverse complement.
ACTCAATAATTTCAGCTTCATTAAAACAACAATTAAGATATTATCTTAGACGATACGTATTGCACACTCCTAGCATGGCACAGGTTAGCCAAATTGGATCTGAACAAACCACACAATTCCTGGAGCAGTATCCTTAGGAATGATGAGGTAAAGGTTGAGATGTTTGTTCATCATGCGTGGTGACATGTTTGGTGAAAACCACACACAGTGTATTACAACTTTCATCTTATAATAACTGTCAAGTTTGATGATAGAGTGGTGAATGGTGAATGATAGAGTGGTGAATATTGGGCTTGTTTGTTATCCATAGGACCTCAGAAAGATGACTGTAGATTCCACTTTTATACCAAAGTATTGTTAAGATAAAAGTGAGGCCAACTGATTTAGCTGGGATCAAACTGGATCAAACAATAGAACAATGATCCTAAGCATACCAGCAAAATAACATCTGAAAGGCTTAAAATAATTACAGTATATCAAAGTGTTGGAATGGCAAAGTTAAAGTTGAGGCCTCAATCACATTGGGACACTATGCCGGAATCTTAAGAGATCTGTGCATACTTGGATGCCCTTAAACATTAATGAACTTATGTTAAGAAAAGTGTGGCAAAATTTCTGTAAAATGATACTAAGAGGCAACTCCTACAGAAAATGTTTACTTCATGTTATTGGTGCTGCTGGTAGATTTACATATTATCAAATTATAGGCTGTACTTAATCACCCCCACCCCATGTTTTCTGAATATTTGCTTACTTTTTGGAAAAAATGTTTAAACCTGTTATGTTGTATTTGTCACCTAAGGTTAGATTTATCTGTTTATTGAAGTTGGTGATGACAACATAATTATGATTTAGACCCATCTATCCATCCTTCCTTCCATTTTCTACCACTTATCTAGGTCTGGGTCACAGGAGCAGCAGTCTGTGCAAAAGTCTCCAGATGTCCCTTTTTCCTGCCACCGAGGTGTTGCTAGGCCAACCAAGACATATAATCTCTCTAGAGTGTCCTGGGTCTCCCTCGAGGTCTTCTCCAACTTGAACATGCCTGAAATACCTCTCCATAGAGGTGTCCAGGAATTGTCCTAATCAGACGTCCAAACCACCTCAGCCTTAACCTTTCTAAGTGAAGGTGATTTAGACCCTGATTCATAAAGTAAATGAATTTAAAGAGGATGTACTTACCTTTTCCTGTGACTGTATGACAACTTATGCTTAAATATTCTTTTGCTTTTAAAAATTATATAGTACTTCATATAGTTAAAAAGGCATAACAATTTCACCAAAAAGTCAGCACCAACTGACATGCTGGCTTTTCTGAGTTATCGCAAGGAGCATCACTTACCCCTCCTAGCAGCTACGCTTAAGTTACGCATAAGACAGAATGGCTGTCAGGCAGGATGTTACAATGATGGAAGTTACAAGCAGCAGATTTTAACTCTCACCAGCTAAATTGACACCTGCCTGTCTTGCTGCTTTGACTGTTTATTTATTGGCTTCATATGCTGCTGGTTGTGTTAAGTCCCACTTGTGGGTAAAGATTTAAGTTTTTTGTTAATTTATTATTCCTTTTTTAGTGTCTTTAGAGACATTATATATTTTTCATATACTGCATCTTATCTATATGCTTTACCCTGTACAATTAATTTCTGAGATATTTATATTCAAATCACTTTAATTAAAAATTTTTATTTTCATTATTACGCAAAACCATTTTGTTTTTGCATTAGCCATATTCTGAGCTTGGTGATTCTGGTTGTTATGGTGATTCTCTACCAAGCTTCTGAGAGATTGATACAGCTGATGTCATAGTATACAAGTGTGTTTTATTCACTACGTAAAAACTCACTTAGTCACTCACTTAGTTATTGCTTCTGTTTCTGTTCTTACTGGCTTATGATCCTTTGCTTCCAGCTTTTGAACTTTGATTTTTGGTTACTGATTAAGGATTGACGAAATATCAGCTAGATTCTTTGGTATTTTGTACCCAGCTTCATATTTTGACCAGGTCTCTCTTTCCTTGTCCTTTTCATAAAATCCCTTCATGTCTTGCTGAGATAGAACACAGAAATTTCTAAGAGTGTCACCTCTCTGCCTCGGCAGTTTAGGTTGCTGGATGGCTATATGTGCTATTATGTATACAGTAATCCCTCGCTATATCGCGCTTCGACTTTCGCGGCTTCACTCTATCGCGGATTTTAAATGTAAGCATATCTAAATATATATTACGGATTTTTTGCTGGTTCACGGATTTCTGCGGACAATGGGTCTTTTAATTTATGGTACATGCTTCCTCAGTTTGTTTGCCCAGTTGATTTCATACAAGGGACGCTATTGGCAGATGGCTTAGAAGCTACCCAATCAGAGCATGTATTACATATTAACTAAAACTCCTCAATGCTAAAAGATATGCATCCCGCGCGGTGTTTGTTTGCTTGTCTCTGCCTCTATCTCACCCTCTCTGACTCTGCCTCTATCTCACCCTCTCTGACATTCTCTGCGCCTGACGGAGGGAGTGTGAGCAGAGGTGCTGTTTGCACAGAAGCTGTTTGCTTAAAAGATACTGGCGCTCCTCTAAAAAATGCCGCTTTATTGCGGAGCTCGGCATATTTAAAAGCACAAAAGCACACGTATTGATTTTTTGATTGTTTGCTTTAATCTCGCGCTCTCTCTCTGACGTTCTCTGCGCCTGACGGAGGAGATTTGAGCAGAGGGGCTGTTTCAACAGAGGCTGTTTGCTTAGAAGATACTGACGCTCCTCTGAAAAATGCCACTTTACTTAAAAGCACACGTATTGATTTTTTGATTGTTTACTTTTCTTTGCGAGCGCGCGCTCTCTCTCTTAAATTCTCTGCTCCTGATGCAGAGACTCATTTGAAGAAAAGATATATTTGCATTCTTTTAATTGTGAGAAAGAACTGTCATCTCTGTCTTGTCATGGAGCACAGTTTAAACTTTTGACTAAAGGGTGTTATTTCATGTCTAGAGGGCTCTAATAATGTTAACAATGTGGGAGAGTTTATAAGGGTTTAAAATATATAAAAAATAACCATACAAACATATGGTTTCTACTTCGCGGATTTTCACCTATCGCGGGGGGGTCTGGAACGCAACCCCCGTGATGGAGGAGGGATTACTGTATACAGTCCTTTTGTTCATAATATCAGTGTCATGTTAACATAGTAGGTTTACACTTACTAAACTTGTCATTTTTTTTTAGTGTAACAGGTCTATCTTTTTATTCTTATGTTACTTCTGTGTTTTTCTCTAGTGTCCAATAACATCATTACAAGACGTAGCAAAAGGATTACTTCTGTGCTGTTTATTCATTGAGTATGTGTCATTGTCCCAGAAATTTGTACCGGAGCTTATCAGTTATCTTCTTGGAATTCTTCATCTGTCAGTTCCCGAAAAACACAACCTAGGTAGGTGTTGTTTGCAAGAACAAAATGGTGTAAGCGATTTGTAAACATTTTTGTCTGTCACAATTAAGTTGTTGCCCACTTTGTCTGAGATATAGTATCTTGCGTAGAGACCTGTGTTTTTCTATATGTTAACAGATGGATTACAGGCCAACTGGAAAATATTACAACATTGAAATGTGGCATCAGATGTTTTTATTTGCAGCATATGCATTTGTTAGCGAGAGCAGATTCAATGTAAAGTTCTTACTCTATCTTTTACCTTCCAATATTGTTTTATCCCACTTAAGGTCTTGGAATTTTTGAATCTGTACTTTTAAATACATAGTAAGGTGAACACAGTGAATTCTATGACAATATATTTTATTTTTTTCAATGGTGATCTATACCAAGTCTGAACACACAGAGCTTGTTAAACTGACACATTTTTTTTTTCTTCATTATTTAATATGTAATTGTTTTGTCACTGGGTGGCACGGTGGTGCAGTGGGTAGCGCTGCTTTGCTTCCATATTTGCAGGTTTACATGTTCTCCCCATGTCAGTATGGGTTTCCTCCGGGTACTCAGGTTTCCTCCCACAGTCCAAAGACATGCAGGTTAGGTGCGTTGGCAGTTCTAAATAGTCCCTAGTGTGTGCATGCGCCCTGCCCGGGGTTTGTTTCCTGCCTTGCTCCCTGTGTTGGCTGGGATTGGCTCTAGCAGTTAGGATATAGCGGGCTGGATAGTGGATGGATGGATGTTTTGTCACTCAAAACTGGTGCATTAAAATTACAACATGTTAAATTGATGACATGGTCAGTTACACTTAAAATTTCTTTACATGCAAGTTCAACAAAACCGAGTGAAATGACATATATGCTAAACAACAAAGAATTCTGTGGCATACATATTGGTAACACTCTGTAAATTTTTTATAAACCATTATAATAATATTTTCACATTTATGTTACTGAAAAGAATGTATGATCTATACTAATAAAAGGCAAAGCCCTCACTCACTCACTGACTGACTGACTCATCACTAATTCTCCAACTTCCCGTGTAGGTAGAAGGCTGAAATTTGGCAGGCTTATTCCTTACAGCTTCCTTACAAAAGTTGGGCAGGTTTCATTTCGAAATTCAACGCGTAATGGTCATAACTGGAAGCTGTTTTTCTCCATTTACTGTAATGGAGATGAGCTTGAAACCCGTGGGGGCGGAGTTTCGTGTGACATCATCACGCCTCCCACGTAATCACGCAGTACGTAGAAAACCAGGAAGAGGCCCAAAAAGCGCTGAAGAAAACATGCATTATATAATTGAGAAGGCAGCGAAACAATAAGAAGCGAGCGAGTGACATATACAACCATATTCATGAGTTCTGCTACTTCGGAAACAAAGCACGATGTAAACCTAAACTTTAAATTAAGTTCATAGACAGGCTGCCGCTGGCGTTTGTAATTTAGTGCCTGCCCATATAAGGCCGTCCGTCAGCGGCAATCCAATAGCAAACTGCCACGGGTAAATATTCACGGGTGAAGGACTGTGCTTATGCAGAGGAAGATGAGATGGTCAGGGTGGTGTTTGGCACAAACTCAGCGAAACTGCGAGAGAAAGTTTTAAGTGCCGGGACTTCGGTAGCATTAGATACAGCCATGGACATAGCACGACATGGCAGCAGCACAGCTGGGAAACTTCGATGCATGTACACCGAGCGGCTCACGTGAACTGACGCAGTGCACAGACAAAAAGCAACAGTTCCGAAGAGCGCTGAACAAAAACCGAATTACACAATTGAAAAGGCAGCAAAAAAATATGAAGCGT
>JANRMT010062821.1:31454453-31466988 GCA_026402145.1 Polypterus bichir lapradei | reverse complement strand
TGAGCACAGTGGCCTCCATCATCCGTAAGTGGAAGAAGTTCGAAACCACCAGGACTCTTCCTAGAGCTGGCCGGCCATCTAAACTGAGCGATCGGGGGAGAAGGGCCTTAGTCAGGGAGGTGACCAAGAACCCGATGGTCACTCTGTCAGAGCTCCAGAGGTCCTCTGTGGAGAGAGAACCTTCCAGAAGGACAACCATCTCCGCAGCAATCCACCAATCAGGCCTGTATGGTAGAGTGGCCAGACGGAAGCCACTCCTTAGTAGAAGGCACATGGCAGCCCGCCTGGAGTTTGCCAAAAGGCACCTGAAGGACTCTCAGACCATGAGAAACAAAATTCTCTGGTCTGATGAGACAAAGATTGAACTCTTTGGTGTGAATGCCAGGCATCACATTTGGAGGAAACCAGGCACCGCTCATCACCAGGCCAATACCATCCCTACAGTGAAGCATGGTGGTGGTAGCATCATGCTGTGGGGATGTTTTTCAGCGGCAGGAACTGGGAGACTAGTCAGGATAAAGGAAAATATGACTGCAGCAATGTACAGACTTAACCTGGATGAAAGCCTGCTCCAGAGTGCTCTTGACCTCAGACTGGGGCGATGGTTCATCTTTCAGCAGGATAACGACCCTAAGCACACAGCCAAGATAATAAAGGAGTGGCTTCAGGACAACTCTGTGAATGTCCTTGAGTGGCCCAGACTTGAATCCGATTGAACATCTCTGGAGAGATCTTAAAATGGCTGTGCACCGACGCTTCCCATCCAACCTGATGGCGCTTGAGAGGTGCTGCAAAGAGGAATGGGTCGAAACTGGCCAAGGATAGGTGTGCCAAGCTTGTGGCATCATATTTAAAAGATTTGAGGCTTTAATTGCTGCCAAAGGTGCATCGACAAAGTATTGAGCAAAGGCTGTGAATACTTATGTACATGTGGTTTCTCCGTTTTTTTATTTTTAATTAATTTGCAAAAACCTCAAGTAAACTTTTTTCACGTTGTCATTATGGGGTGTTGTGTGTAGAATTCTGAGGAAAAAAATGAATTTAATCCATTTTGGCATAAGGCTGTAACATAACAAAATGTGGAAAAAGTGATGCGCTGCGAATACTTTCCGGATGCACTGTATATGGCCTGTCGTATTTTGCAATTAGACATTCTGATGAGAGCAAACGCATTCAGCCTTACTTGCTTTCTAAATAGCAGAGACATTTCCTTTTTGTGTTATTATAGATCAGCCATTATCAACTACTGAAAAGACCACTATTTTCCCTGTTACATGTTGTTCCATTTTATGACAAAACTCTAAACTTTTCCAATTTGTCCCCTAATTCTCCATACCTTCAATCATTTTCACTCTTAACATTTCTGGTACTCCATCTGCTGATGTTGCTCTCTCCTCTGTGCTTTTTGAATTATGATAGATTTTCTTGACAGGAGGTTCTCGGGTCTGCTTTACTATTATAAGTGTGTGCTTGGTCATAGATTGCCTAAGCCCGATTTCAGATAATAAAAACTTTGCAAGCAAACTTTACTTAGCTTAGTCTCAAATGCACAAGTATGCTTTGTGAAATACCAACCCTCAGGTCCTGTACTTTGAAAACATCTACCAAATCATTACCCTTGCACCTTCAAGCTCAATGGTCTGCAAGGTGTTGTGATACTATACTGTTTAATTTTTACATAACAACAAAAAACTCCACCTTGGTCTTTTCTGTTCAGAGGACATTATTTTGTGGTTCAGTCACCTGCAATATTATATAGTCTATGCTGTTATGTTCTCAACAACAAAAGATATAAGGTAGGAATCCACTGTAGATGAATGCCAATCCTATTGTGTGGCATACTTACGTCCACACCAGCTCAAAGTAAACAGATAGAGCTTTACCAAGCAAGCTGTTTTGACTATTGGAGGGAATTGCAGAAAATAGAGTTTATTAGTAAGTTAGCTTTGTTATATTACAAATGTGGCGTTTTTGCTTTGCACCCTTCCCCACCATAATCTGTCATCTATGGGGAAGGAGCAAAAGCTTTAAATTCATCAAAAATTTCAATCTCTGGTTTTCGATGGATCTTAACATTTTAGGGTCCCCTGCTACCGAAAATATCTATCTCGATGATGGTTGTTTGTCTGTCTGTGTGTCACAGTTTCCTCAGGATGGTCTAGAGCTAAAACTGCTGGTTGGCAAAATACCAAACACGAAACGTAAGCCTGTTATGAGATGGCGATGTGCTGATTAGTTTTTCAGCCAAATCGTGTAAGAGAAAGAAGCACTCTAGAGGAACCATCAAATACCTTAATTCTGCAGTTAATTATGAATTTTTCTCATCAGTTGCTATGCTAAATGACTTATTTTATGATCAGAAAGATCAGCAACAGAGCAGTAAATAATTACTGAAATGTGTTACAATAGTCTGGGTAACTTGGGGTGCAAAGCCTAATAACGCTCACATCTGAATTTTTCAGTATTGCTTATTGTACTATCTTGATTTAAATTTTTTGGCAAGTTTTTAAATAAAGACAGTTTCTTTGAAGTATCCCATTAGACTTTTCTGCATATTGTTTGAGTGGTGTCATGCCAAAGTACAGTAGAAAAACAATAATCTTCAGTAATACTGATTTTGTGTTTTTTTTTTTTTTTTGTTTTGTTTACTTATTAAAATGATGTTTTTGATTCACATCACCCCACACTACAGTAGGATAACTAATCATTGGCAAGACTTCATCTTTACAAATTATCCTCTAAGGATAAACCAGCACAAAAAATGTTTTTTTTGGTTTTTTTTTTTAATACTTTGATTGTATTTGTATGCTACTTAAATACAGTTCAATTAAAATTTCCAGGTTATACCCCAGTACCACCATTCAGAACAGAAGGAAAGCGATGTGACTTGTTAGTTCTGAAAAATGTCAGAGCATCAGAGTCATGGGTGAAAAAGTCTTTTCCATTGTCTGCTATCTGTAGGCTGGAGTTAAAGAATGAAATGGAGCAGGATCATTTCAGGTAGGGAGAGAAAAAAGGTAATTCATTTTAAAATGTATTGTGGAGCAGGTGACTGCTTACGTTTTCATTTCCTACCCTTAAACTATCTGTTATCTTTCCTTCTTTCTCTACTCTTCTATTTGCTTTTGTACTGGGACCTCGCTTCATGTCATAGATGAGTTCCTGAAAAATCATGACTTGTATTTAAAGGACAGATGATTTAGTTTTTCTGTTAGATTATGGGTGGTGGAAACAGTAAGATATGGTACTTAATAGTTTCATTAAACATACTGTCTAATGACATAATAATTTCAAATTAAAGATCACTGATGGCTTTACCTCAAGGCATCCAAAATATGAAATCTACTTGAAAAGAGTTGTATTTAACAAACTTAAAGTAATAGGCTTGGTCCCTATTAACAGAACCTTCACCCTCTTCCTGTCCCATTTCTTGTGGTACAAGGGATGATGAAAATTTTGTGCCTGACGTATTAAAACCAAACCAGGATTATTTTTTAACAACACTAACATTTCTATTATATTGTTTACAGCAGTGTTAATTTTGTTGATAAAAACTAAGTCGAAAAAAACTTGTCAATGACATTTTTTCCATGATGAAAACTGAACGAAAACTAAATAAAAATGCGCTGTTAATGACGAAAGCTAAGACGAATGCTTTTAAAATCTTTATTGATGAAAACAAAATGAAAATGTTACAGACCGATGACTGGACAGAGGGCCGTGTGAAGCTCTTTGCACACCTCTGTTACACATAACATTACACAACAAATAATGAGCATATGAATGCAGTGGTGCAGTAACACTAGTTTTGGCCCATCAAGAAGTCTTCACGTAAGCCAGAATGCTGCTCCGCTCTGCTATGTCAGCCAACATGATTCTTGGGTGAAAAAACTGGTCAGACCTATGCACCAACTTTAATTATAATGCTAACGAAAATAAAACTTGGTGTAAGTCACGTGGAATGAAGCTTACGGAAAAGAACACCGCAAACCTGAAGAGTCATCTAGAGACACGCCATCTTGAGAATCATGCCAAGGTATGTAACATTATCTCGGTGGCAACTTGCCCAATGCCAGTACCGTTACCTGTGGCTCTTGTTCATCCTGCTAATACAAATGCGTCAAGTGCAAATGTGGAAAATGTGCATATTAATGAAATAAAAAAGAGTCAACACACAGACACACACACAGGATTTTGTTATTGCCAGTTTTGACGCAGTGTTCTCTGGGATAAGCGACAACCTCTGTGATGAGATGACTCAGCAATGTCAAAACTCTGTTGGATCTGACCCTCCGATTGGAATGAGCCCAAGCCAATTGGATGCAGAGGGGCTACCCTAGTCTGGCTCTGACACCTGTGTAATTGGCATGTCCCCACACTGCTGGAAAGGATCCAGATGCTGTCAGGGGAATTCTGCAGTCAGGACAAACAGCAAATGCTTTTGCTGTGATCGATCTGAACATTTGGCTAGAGACTGTTGTCTCCCACCTGAGTCCTGGGAGAGTAGCTTGTCCAACGTCTGCTGCTCTCATTCCAAGTTCTTGGAAAAGGGTTTTTAAGGTCTTGGTTTGCTTAGCCGGGTGTGAGGTCCCAGCCCTGTTGGACTCTGCTGTGATCTCTGCATCATCAGATGCAGTGTGTTCCAGCAGATATCTTAACGCAAGCACAGACTGTGTAAATATTCGCTGTTTTCATGGGGATATTAAGGAGTATGAGACTGTACTACTCCTGCTGAAATATAAGGGAAAGAAGTTCAAAGTTTAGACTGCTGTGTTGAACTCTTCACCCTGGACTTTCTTAGTTAGGTGGAGGAATGCCGTATTCCTGTGGGTCATGGCCGCCCGCAAAATCGAAATAGATGAGCTCGCTGCAGACGAGGTTGGCCAAAAAGCCAGACTGGAGATTGAACCTGATTTGAACAGTGAGGACAGGGACAATCCCTCACTTGAATTTCTGGAACAGTTGTCGGGTGCGTCGCAACAGGTGCTTGCACCTTCAGCCTCCTCGGGGGTGCTGCTGCATTGGGCTCTGGGGAAGCATTGACTAGGGTAGCAGGGTCTGATATCCGATCGGAGTTGGGTGCTGATGAATCTGGCTCTGAGGACACAAGTGCATACACACACACACACAGAGTTTGCATGCTTGCAACAAACCGACCGCAGCTTAGATTTTGCATTTGAACAAGCACATGTTGCAGATGATTGTTACTGTCAGGAGTGGGAGAACCCTGTTTTCAGAAGTCCACAATTTTTAATCAAGTCTGGCTTCTAGTATTGGGTGATTTCCGATCACATTGGGACGAACTAATTGAGCAGTTGGTGCTCCCGAGTGGTCTTTGAGAGATGGTGTTGAAGATTGTTCTCACCCATGTCTTGGGGAGTTATCTTGGTGTGGGAAAGACGAGGGATTGCATTTTGAAATGCTTCTATTGACTAAATATGGGTAAATATGTAAAGCAGTTTTGTAAGTTTGCCCTGACTCTCAAAAAGTTTGCTGCGTGTGTTTGAGTGATAGCTCCAGTTTGAATAAATGCTTTCATCATGTTCTTGTCTTCACAACAATACAGCTGATTTTTTTTTTGGGAGCCTGGACTTAACTCCTTCTTTCTTTTGCACGCCTGTGACCAACACATCACAGTATAACCACACAGGCTGTTTTTGAAATGGCTTCCTAATTTTCTCAGTCATTCATTCTCCAACACGCTATATCCTAACACAATGTCATGGGGGTCTGCTGGATCCAGTCCCAACCAGCACAGGGCGCAAGGCAGGAACAAACCCCTGGCAGGGCGCACACACACACCAAGCACAATTTAGGATCGCCAATGCACCTAGCCTGCATGTCTTTAGACTGTGGGAGGAAACCAGAGCACACGGAGGAAACCCACGCAGACACAGGGAGAACATGCAGACTCCACGCAGACTGCGAGGCAGCAGTGCTACCACTGTGCCACCGTGCCTAATTTTGTATTATGCTTTAAAATGCAGGTAGTGTAGGAGAGGATATTAGGTGGAGCGTTGGGCTTGCATATTCACATGGTCATTTGGGGGGCCTTGGAGTAATAAACATTAAGAAGTATTGCAGTAAGATATCGGAACAATCACTGCCTCTATCTAGTCTGCATTATTTAGCTAGAAGTTTTAAAAGTATAAATCCAATTCATAAGTAAATCATTAGAATTGTGTACGTTTTAATATTATAAATGTTACCCTTTTTACAAGGGAAAAACGACTTGCATACTGTAAGCCTTATTTGCTACTGCTATACTGTAAATCTAAAAAAACAGAAACTCTCACTTAATGTTTTATATTTAACAGTGTCTTCATAAAGTTAAATAAAAGTCTTCTTCCTAATGCAACACTCCTTCAGTAGCACATAGCTGGAGGTGGACAATAGAACAATGATAACCATTATCTGTTGGTGGTAAAAGCAAGTTTGGATATTCTCTCCATTAAGGTTTGGTTCCAGGTTTTCACCTAATATATACTAGACTTCCTGAAAATCTGAACTAGATGAACTGGTTAGAAATTAGATGGATGAATGGAGTTAAATGTGCATAGACTGAACTTAACATATTTTGAGGTAGAGGGATATATTGAAAGGTACTGATCAAAATGCTGAATCAAACTGTATAAATGTTGTTTACTTTATGTCACTTTAATGAAAAATGCATATGAACTAATATATAATATTTGTTGTGCAGGTTGTCTTCATTAGCCACTTGCTTGGACCTTGTTAAAAGATGTGTTTCTCTGTATGGGTCACTACCTTTGTTTAGCAAGATATTTCAGCCAATCACTACTCTTATTGAAAAGCACCTGCCTGTTACAATCTACCCTGTCTATCTACAAGTAAGTAGTATGTTACTTTGCAGTGCTAATTAATTTGGTAAATACATGACAGAGTTGGATCTGAATGTAAATCCATAATGGTGTACTGAAGCAAAATAAACAAAAACAATGGTGTTCAAGACATTGTATAAAACATATATTCACTTCCATTTTTTTCTTTTCTAAAATGCTAATGAATCTGCACACCTCTGAAGTGTGCATCTGTATATTGAAGGTTTAACAGGGTTGCAAAGGGCCGGCAGCATTGGCATAAAACAGGAGCAAACCTTTGATAGGGTGTCAACCGATTACAGGACAAACCATCACATACACCAACAATTTCCCAATCTGGGATGTAGGAAATGCATAACTCTCTTCAGATTTAGGACGATGAGCATGTAATAATATATCTGAAAATTGATTCGGGAAAGACCTTTTCTATGTACTAGAGCAAAAGTTGGGTGTCAGGTTTGAAGAAATCATCCCATGGGTGGCACAATGGCATACTTGTTAGCCAAATTTCTGCAGAGCACCAGAATACCTGGCTCAAGACTCGATTTGGCAACTGTGTGTGAACTTTACACATTTTCCCAAGGAGTTCTGGTTTCCTTCTATATATCATTCACTGAAGGTGACAAATGATATTGTATTAACTTTGGACTCGGGTTCTTACTGGATCTCACTATGGCATTTGACACAGTGGACCATGGGGTTCTGTTAAAACAGCTTGAGGATGAAGCATGCATTCAAAGCTGTGCATTGAAATGGTTTGAGTCATACCTTAAAGGTAGATCTATGTCTGTTAACATAGATGGGAATTTCTCTCAGCTAGCTCCTTTCACACAAGACATCCAACAAGGTTCTATCATGGCTCCCCTTCTGTTTACCCTTTATCTGCTCCCCTAGAGGGCCATCTTTTACAAACATGATGTTGTGTATCACTGTTATGCTGATGTTACGCAGCTGTATTTCAAAGTTAGTCGTGACATCACTTTATCTGTAAAAAAGCTGTTGAAATGCTTTGAGGATATTAAATATTAGATGGCACCAAATTTCTTACAATTAAACAAAATTAAAACAGAGGTTATTATTTTTTGTCCTACGACATCTGCAATTGAAATCGGCACTCAAGTTATGCTCCTTGGCAGCAATGACTCATAATTATGTCAGAAACCTAGGTATCATCTTTGAGTCGTCAGTAAGTTTTGAAAAACAAATCCCTATAGTAGTAATGTCCAGTTTTTCCCAACTGAGGCAAATTTCTAAACTAAAATCCATTCTTTCACAGAAGGACTTAGAAATAGTCATTCATGCCTTTATTACATCTCTGCTAGAGTATTTTATTTCCTTATGTTTGGGACTGCCAAAATCTGTTCTGTCTGTTGTGCCTTTAGCTGGTTCAAAACGCTGCAGCTAGGTTTTTAGTTGGGTCTAGAAAAAAGGATCATATCTCCCCCACTTTAGCCTCTCTCCACTGGCGCACTGGTTTTAAAATCTTGTTGTCTGTTTTTAAAGCCTTGCATGGTCTCGCTCCAAAATGCACTTGAGACCTCCTTTACCCCTATATGGCACCAAGAGCAGTAAGGTCATCTGGACAACTACGCCTTGTAGTTCCAAGATAACAGCTGAAGTCTAGGGGAGACAGAGCTTTCTCTTTTTCTGCTCCTAGGCTTAGGAATGACTTGCCTTTTCACATCAGGTCTTCATCCTCAATCAAAGTTTTTAAAAGTTCTCTTAAGACCAACTTGTTTTCTTCTGCCTTTCACTGTGTATAATGGGATTGTAGTGGATGTTATAATTGGTTGTTTTACTAATCTGCTTTTGCATGATTGTTTGCATTGTGTTTATTTTAATGCTTCTTTATACACTACTTTGGTGCAACCTCTGTTGTTTTAAATTTGCTTTGATAAATAAATAATCTAATCTCAAACTGATTAGCAACTCTTAATTTATCTGTTGTGGTAAAGTGTAATTGTATAAGAATGTTTGAACTGCAGTGAGCTGTCATCCAATCCAGGGTTGGTTCCAGTTTTAAACCAACTGCAGGCAGCCCTCTGCAAAACTGTATCGGAATAACTTGGTCTGGAGAATGAATAATCAATTTAAATTTGAGACTTAGTAAATTGCTGGATGTTATCTAAACTAATTATGTAATTGTTAAAGAGATGATTTGACAGTTCAGTAGACTGATGACTTTACTCAACAGGTATTTGCACAGATTCAGTGCACAAACATGTTTTTCATAACATTTTTTAGCACAGAAAATGACTTTCTTTAATCCTTTTTAGGAGCTTATTGAAAATATTTTACAAGAGGTCAAGGGTAGACCCTCGTTGCATGTGCCTTTGGTTTTTGATAAACAGAAGCCTGTTCCTCTTAAACTTTATACTCCAAAAATAATCCAAATGTAAGTATGTTATTTTAAAAATATTGGAAAATAAAATGTATATAAATGTATGTTAGGCTTTTGGTGTAGAAATGTTCCACATGTAGTGTAGTGCCATCTTAAATACAGTTATTAATGTGTTTCTCTGTTGTTATTAATCAAGGCATGGAAAGCAGTACATCTTGTCAACACATCCTGTCATCTGCTCTTCTGCAGAAAACACATCATGCGTTTTTCTTAGCTGCATGCATTATTACCATTTAATACCTTATGCTTTGAACAAACTATAATCTTTGTTACTCATTTTACTTAGACATTCTTGGAGTGTAGCAAGCTGATTTTGCAATTGGTTATCTAAATAAATTGTGCTTCCTGCTTGATCCAAAATGTTTGTCCTAAAAAGGCTGGCATTTGATACTTCTTTCACAGTTTCTCAGACCTGTCAACCACCAGTTGACTTCCATAATCAAGTTGTTAAAATGAGGAGTTATTAATTGAGGACATCCCTGTCATGTTGTGGGTGCAGACTTTAGAACATCCACTCTTAAGAGTAATCCTAGTATTGAAACTCATATCCTGCTAGTCCTCTTTTTTTCTACCCTAACAATTTTATCTCTTCCATAGATCATTAAAGAAAATTTCCCCATTTTCACACTGATCCTTCCACAGGGAGTCTTTTGTCCTAACCCTCCATTAATCTCCTTCCATCAACTTCCTAATGTACACAAAGTTTTTGTCCACACTTCATACTTTCAGTTGTAATAGGAACTACTGTATCACTTCCAAATATGCCACAATAGCATGGTGAATTCAACACTGAACAATAGGTATCATTCCAGTCTATAAATTGTGTTATCTGCATTTTTTGTAGAAAGTATCGATCCATCTACATACGTGTAACAGGAATATGGCTAGCAGATCTTTCAGAGAGCTCATTTGAGCAGTTAAGATCAAAGACTCTGATAAACCTATTGCAGAATAACTCAAAGCCTTTGATTATGGCCACATTGATCTCTCTGTTTGTGTTTCACGTGGTCTCAAAGATAACTTTCAAGCTAAGCTCCTTCTCAGCCTTGGATATTTCTCCTTTCTTTTTCTGTAATGCCAGCTTTTCATACCTACTCTCACTTTTCTTTCCTTTCATCTTTTGCGATCATCCCTACCAGCCCCTAGATATGTAACCTATGTTTTCATTTTCAGTTTCATACCTTATGAAAGCTATATACAACTGAAAGATTTTGTCTCTTAGCTTCTTTTCTTTTCAATTTGGAAATATCCTTTAATTTATTTTTTTTGCCTTTGCAGATGCACAGTTACACAAACATTCACTCACTTTCATCAAATTTGGGCCAAGTCTTGTCCTAGATATATTTTGGATAAGCTTAGTCTAGATAGATTTATGCGATAAACAATTTTTACTGAGTTAGAACATTCTTTGCAAAACTGATGAAAAACTTACCTTGTCAATAACTAGTTTCCATTCTGTTTTTGAGATTATAATTAGACCCTGAGCAGCCCGGTACTGGGCTGGGCGGTCATTTAAAAATCTTTCGCTAAATCATGCAGATGACCTATGCCACACACCGACACAAGCAATGCCTTGTTTGTAAGCAACAAGTGTTGACTTCACATTCCTAGTAATGAAATTGTTACACTATTTACGGTTGACTTTTAATCTGTTATGAAATTATACATGAGATATTTCATAAATTGTCACCAAAAAATTGAAAAAAAATCATAGTAATTGTCTTTATACATAATACAGGGTGGTCCAGATCTAATTATGCAGATCCAGATCATCTGGATGACTTTGATTTATGCGGGGACGATTCTTCATGTCGTCAGTTCGCACATTTCTCGATGGTCCGGGATTTTTCGGGTGATTTTTCTATGTAATAAACTTAAGTTATAGTGTAATGAAAATTGCATAATTAGATCTGGACCACCCTATACACAAATGTTACGCATCAATGAAAAAGTCCTGAAAAATAGATTTCAACCAATGCAGTGAACCATACCATTGACCAAACAAACACAAGTTATTGGCTGAAAACTGCAAACCACATTACATCACTCTCACATTCTTCTTCACAAAACAATAGATATCTGTAAATAACACATCTGTTCTTATAGTAGATTTATTAAACAATGCATTGGTCATGAGATATATTCCAAATAAGATGAGTCATAAGGCCACCTTTGGCAAGTACCTCCTCACATTTCTTGGTCATTAGCTCTGACCCAATAGGTCTCCTATTCACAAACCTCATACCATTGGATGGCAGTGACTGTGACATCTCCAGCAATACACAGATGTCCATCTATGGATATAATGAGACACAGCTGAAGGCTGTTTGAAGCAGGAGCAAATGATGTAAATAATTTCATGTAAATGTGTAAGTGGGGTAGAGGGGTATTTGGGTGTATGAGTGTATTAGGGATGGGGTTCAGAGTTTTTATTTGATTCATGCCACGCAATTCACGTGATGACACCATCAGTTGTTTCTCTGCTATTTTTTTTTCCATAGAAAAGGCAAATGTGATTACTAACTGGGGGACCTTTCCTCTCTGTTGTCTCTTGTGTCCACACACTGGCACTCTCAAAACACTGACTAGGCTTGTTTTCATGATACATTTTAACCATATTAATTTTCCCAGCTAATTAAGATAAATAGATGAATGTCTATTAATATCTTGTTTGATGATAACCATTGGTTTTCAGGAATGAAATTTGAATAGATTTTTATTTTTTTAATTAATGACTCCTTGATTTGAATAGTCCTGAGACAATTAGTATTGTGAATAATACACCTATGTTCAATTTCATTCTGAACCCAGAAATGCCTTAGAATTCCTCCAACAGATTTGATGCATTTGCCAGGCCTTAGTATATGCCAGTAGTATAAAACAACATATTTTCAACATGGAGATATGTATTAGTTGCTTCCCTTATAATGCTCTAAATTTCTGGCTTTTTGCGGTGATACATAGCAAGGGGATCATTTATCAGTTGTGAAAGGCATTGGTGATGATGTTCAACACTTCTTGATGTAAAATATAATAGTCTGAATTTATATTGTTTATTGGAACAGGACTTCTGGTTGGAGTATAATATGTTTAATCAATCACATACAGTATATTGTGTCCAATCTCAAATTTACCCAGCACTGAACGTGTATCTGCATTAACACATTTTTCTACATACAGAGATGATAGGACATCTAGAAGCTCAGCTACTGCAGAATTATTAGACTAAGCTGTTTCTGAAGTGATACCTAATTTTCTAAAAAAAAAAAATAATAATTTTTTTTTTTTAAAT
>JANRMT010062821.1:31313319-31449453 GCA_026402145.1 Polypterus bichir lapradei | reverse complement strand
AACATACAGTACAGGCCAAAAGTTTGGACACACCTCCTCATTCAATGTGTTTTCTTTATTTTCATGACCATTTACAGCACTCCATCACTCTCCTTCTTGGTCAAATAGCCCTTACGCAGCCTGGAGGTGTGTTTGGGGTCATTGTCCTGTTGAAAAATAAATGATCGTCCAACTAACCTGACTTCTGCACAACACAACTGCTGGTCCCAACCCCATTGATAAAGCAAGAAATTCCACTAAATAACCCTGATAAGGCACACCTGTGAAGTGAAAACCATTTCAGGTGACTACCTGTTGAAGCTCATCGAGAGAATGCCAAGAGTGTGCAAAGCAGTAATCAGAGCAAAGGGTGGCTATTTTGAAGAAACTAGAATATAAAACATGTTTTCAGTTATTTCACCTTTTTTTGTTAAGTACATAACTCCACATGTGTTCATTCATAGTTTTGATGCCTTCAGTCATGAAAATAAAGAAAACACATTGAATGAGGAGGTGTGTCCAAACTTTTGGCCTGTACTGTACATTTGATTTGAGTTTGTAACACACTATTTTCATTTTTGCTACTTGTAAAAGTTATCTTTTTTTTTTTTTTTTTTACTTGAGTTTTATTCTCTCTGTCATGTTCACGTGGTAGAATGAACTTACCTCTCCCTCTCCAAGTTAATGGTGTTTATCTCCATTCTTTTCACAAGAGCAGCGATGACTACAGTTGGTGCTGTGGTTGATGCCTGGTCAGAACACAGATAGTTGTAGACAAGGAACATACATGAAGTGTGTGTATTCCAAATAACGATATATTATTTACCCATTACAATTCCATACTCCTAACTCCCATATAAAGAGACTATATATCTATATATGTGTGTGTGTGGTTTGTGTAAGTATCATGTGGTATATATTCTATGGACTTTTAATTAAAATTCTAGTTCTTCATCTTTTTATCTTGCCTGAGGATACACATAAACATAATGTAGATCTCAATAATAAGATACAGTCACTTGTATATGCTAGGTACATCGCTATAAGCAATTGGCCAGCTCCTTAATGCCTAATGTTGAACCCTTTTCTATATTTATTTTCCCCATAGCAGCAAATGGTATACTTTGGCTTACACAAAGAAAGATACATGAAATCTTACACCACTGTTGCCATTTTAAGGATATCAACTGATGCTACGGCAGGCATTCTTAAATAAAAAAGGCATCATCTACTGAAAATTTGTGTTTGGAATGTTTAGTTTATAATGTAGATTGCACAGGATAACTGATATTTCTGTTTACAGAGATGCAGAGAGAAAGAGGAAGGTGAAAGAACTGTTTGGGAATCTGGCTACACAGGAAGGAGAATGGAAAGCCTTAAAGAAAAAGAAGATGAAAGGCTGAGTCGTCAGTGTCGATGAAACAGCACCAGCAAAACCTTTAATTGCTGCCGGACTTGAGAGTAACACAAGTTATAGGTCCCATAGGTGGAGTTGAAAACTAACATTATAAAGACTTTTTGTGTTATTTTTCAAAAATCATGAAAATTTTCCCCCATCATATCTATTGGTAATTAAATTGCAGCATAGTACTATTACACAGGAAGCTTGAATTTACAACAGTGTTGGAGTAGATTTTTTTAAACCAGAATGTTTATTAATGTACAGAAACTAATATTAAAATAAAATAAAAAAGTAACTTCTCAGTTTTTCATTTCTTTCCCCGTATTTTCTAAGTTCCACATATTTTAAACGTTTACTCTGTGTAGTGAATTTATTACATTTTTTTCCTTGTAATCAAGTGTTAGGTATCTATACTTTGCATAATTCTTTTAGAATGTTATTACTGGAGTTTAATCAGTTTTTTGTTTCACTTTATTCCTGTACTTATTTTGGGTTATCCTCTAAACCCCCCATTTAATTTTATGTCTTCATGTATTTACTTACTATAACAAACAAGGTTATATTTCTTGGTGCTGTAATGTTTTAAGTTTGAGTAGCTATATTAATGACCTTGAGGAGGGAAAAATGTATATTACTGTAAAATTAGTTAATGGTAGACTATATAGTATTTTCACTTGGCAAACAACACACTTCAAAAATCAAATGTGTGTATATATCTGTGTCAACCTAAAATAATCACTATTATTGGAAATACAGTGGGTACAGAAAGTATTCAGACCCCCTTCAATTTTTCACTCTTTGTTATATTGCAGCCATTTGCTAAAATCATTTAAATTAATTTTTTCCCTCATTAATGTACAGCACCCCATATTGACAGACAAAAAAAAGAATTTTTGAAATTGTTGCAGATTTATTAAAAAAGAAAAACTGAAATATCACATGGTCCTAAGTATTCAGACCCTTTGCTCAGTATTTAGTAGC
Organism: Polypterus bichir lapradei; assembly: GCA_026402145.1. Lineage (NCBI taxonomy): Eukaryota > Metazoa > Chordata > Cladistia > Polypteriformes > Polypteridae > Polypterus > Polypterus bichir. Next base: position 31,447,091 of record JANRMT010062821.1, on the reverse strand, counting down.
AGCACCCTTTTGAGCTAATACAGCCATGAGTCTTCTTGGGAAAGATGCAACAAGTTTTTCACACCTGGATTTGAGGATCCTCTGCCATTCCTCCTTGCAGATCCTCTCCAGTTCTGTCAGGTTGGATGGTAAACGTTGGTGGACAGCCATTTTTAGGTCTCTCCAGAGATGCTCAATTGGGTTTAAGTCAGGGCTCTGGCTGGGCCATTCAAGAACAGTCACAGAGTTGTTGTGAAGCCACTCCTTCGTTATTTTATTTTAACAAAGAGTGAAAAATTGAAGGGGGTCTGAATACTTTCCGTACCCACTGTAGGTTTTGCAAATACCACCGGTAATAGATACAGGTATATTAGATAGTGTAGTCTGTGCTACAGGTCCATTAAATGTAGGTTACAGGATTCATTTTTTGAACCATTAAAAAGGTGAAACTTTATTTTGGAAAATCAAAGATGATATTTATTTTCAGTTTTCTTAGATTTTTTTATCAGTACTTTGCAAGTGTAGAAGCTGTGAAGTCATCATTTTACTCAAGATGTCCATTGTTCTTTAGAGGTCAGTAATATTCATCAGTTTACATTTTTGTCAATATTCAGTATGGTTTCAGTTAAGATATTTACAGAGTCACTTAAGAGCATTTCACTTTATGAATTCCCAGTAATGTATTGTTTTAAATGGTAAGTTGTCATTCCAGTTTTATTTCTGAAACATGGTTTTAACCACTATTGGTGATGTTGCTCTGTCCATTTTTTCTTTCTAATCCAATTAAACTTTCCAGTTGCTACTACAGAGCTTCATGTATATCATTGTAGTTGCAAGCACTGTCTTATCCGATGATCTGTTGTTTCACGTTTGTTTCATGTGCCATGTTTTAATTAAACCGTGGTGCCCCATTCTAAACACATTATTTTATCAAATGTTTGCAGCATCATTTAAATCCTTTCTTGAGAGTTCTGTGCTCAGATGTTATTCTGCACACCCTGAACACCGTCCTTGTTGAGTGACTCATCAGTCTTTTTTTCTGTATCAATTATACAGTTTTGTTATTTTTTAATATTTAGTGGATACATTTGGAGAAGGTGTATCTAATCAAGGGAATGTTTAGGATGCTGAAGCTGTCTTTTTTAAATACATCTGTTCATGAGGATATTTCAGGTCTGCACTATTTACTTTTATAAAGTTCTTTAGATTTGTGATTTTTTTCTAGTTTAGGTTATTTTGGTTAAAATATAGTTGGAATAAAGAGATTTTAATTTTTAAATTCACTACCTAAACAAAGAACCTTGTACATTTTACTTTGAAATCACTGTTACTAAGCTCTTCAGTGAGTTCTGTGTATCTAACCCAGTATTGAGAGCCTGAAAACATATGCAACTGTAAGTTTGGCACAGTTTTTCAAATTATTTTTTTCTTGGACTTGAAAATTATGAAAAATGCACTTACCTGAATGCCTTTGTAAGAAATAGTATATAGCAGTTAAACTGTTAAGCAATTGAAATTTCTGTAACACTATAGTGTAGGTACTGCAGAAATACATACAGTATATCACTGATTTATTTAATAAGACTTTAACAAAGGCTTCATAACACATAATAAAGCATCAGTAGATTGATTATTCATCTCTGTGCAGTGTAGCATATTGACACAATGGTAAAATGACCTGTTAATATGAAGGATTCACAGGTCTTACATTAAATATGTAATATTAAGAGAAAAATGTCTCAGTGAAGCTACATCAGATGACTCCAAAGTAAAGCTTTGTTGCAGTGATAATTACACGTGACTTTACTGATACTTTCTAAGTATTATGAAGACCCAAAAAGTGTTTGTTATATAATAGTAAATGAGTATTATTTGCATTTTTGAAGTATCTAAACTAAAGTGTTACCAACATTTTATTGTTTTAGGAATTGAATGGTAAGTAAACAATTTTTAAAAAGAATGAGCAGTACTCAACAACCTTTGAAATTGCTTTGAGTAGTGCATTAAATACTCCACATCTGCATTTTTTTTTCCAACAGCAGGAATATTTATGCATTTTTGTCAAATATCTTGCTTTAGTGACTAGTATATTAAATTTTTGTCCTTCATAGGCTTAGTAGAAAACATGCAAAAGTAATCTCAGTCTTGCTGTAAAATGTCACTTCTGTATCTCACACTGAGAATCTTTCAGCTTCCTTTGACTCCAAATCTCAACCTTTTCAGTTTGAAAGTATATGACTCCGCACCGACGTGATTTCAAGGACTGTTGCTTCATCAACAAGTGGGCAGTTGGCCAGTGAGTTGTCTGTTCAGAGGTAGGTGTATATTATATTATGAATATACATGGCAGTGCTTTATTGTTAATCAAAAATTACCATAAATACTAATTTATGTGTATAACAACTACCATACTGAAATGAAGTGATGTATTAAAAAATAGGCCATGTAAGATGTAAACATTGCATGTAAATAAAGCTTTATTAACAGGGTTACATTCTAGTGCTCAGGATATGCAGATAGAGGTTGGTATCCTTTCTTGTTACGTTATGAAGTATACATTGAAATTAAAATATTTTATTTTTACCCAGAGCATCATGCTTAAATGCAACTGGAACTTAATTAAAACTACACAGACTGTTCATAAATGTTGACTAACACTTGATGCCTCTTCAGGAGGTGAGCTTTCATTTGAAGTGTCTGCTCAGGCTGTCACTTTTGTTTCAGTGTGGCTTTCAACTGTACGAGTAACAGAAGTGGTTCGTTCTTCTTTTGTTAGTCCTTCAGCTGAAAAAATCCAAAAAATATATCTTAGTCCTGACATAATGGCAAAACATACATATTTTCTATGTCATAGTATTAAATTTTCAATTTTGTTTCATTCTATTTCAGCATGGCACAGTAATTTATTAAGTGCTTTTACGTGCAACGGTTTTGAGCAGTAATTTAAATATATATATATATAATTAGCTTAAATTGATTGCTGTTGTATAGCTTAATCTCACTCTAGTTAGCTTGAATAGAATAGAATAAAAATAATAATAATATAGAATAAAAATATACATTCTACCTGAAAACATACCATAAATGAAAAGAATAATGACCCCAGAGTGAAAGAGAGCTTTACCTGCATCACTTCCGGATGCAATCCCCAGTCTCAACTCTTCTCCTTCTAGAAGCTTCCTGTAAGTTGCAATTTCAGCATCCAGCTTTAGTTTAATGTGAAGCAGCTCTTGGTAGTCTTGCATGTATTTAGACATTTCTGTCTTGGTGTCGCAGAGCTGGCACTCTAGCTGTGCAATGACATCCTGCAGGTTAGCAACCTTCTCCAGGTGATTGTCTTCCATATCATCTAGCTGCTGTTGAAGGGCATTGTTTCGGCCCCTTAAGATGTCGATCTGGTTTTGTAGCTCCGAGATTTGGGACTGATAGACAGAAATTTCATCTTTCATGACCTTCAGTTGTTCTTCGTGTTTGCCAGCATGTTCTTTTAATGCATCGAACTTACTCTTGTACCATTTTTCTGCATCCTGAATGTTCTTGGCAGAAAGCTGCTCAATCTGAACTCGCATGTTGCGTAAGTAGGCTGCCAGGTCTGGTCTGCTAGCATCTATATCTACGGTAACTTTTGAGTCTTCAATTTGTTTCAGAAGATCAGCTACTTCTTCATCATGGAGTTTCTTCATAAATTCAATTTCTGACACCAGCTGCTCCACTCTTTTCTCAAGATCGGCTTTCTGCAGAGTTGCATTGTCAATGTCTTCTCGGAACTGTCGAAGGGTCAGCTCTGCTTCTTCTGTTATAAGTAAAGTAAAATAGGTATAGATTTATCAGAACTGTTTTTAAATTAAAGCAAAATGCATTTCATTAAAATTATAGGTAATTTTCTGTTGATGCTAAGGCATGAAATACTTGCCTAGCACTGCAGTATTGAACCCAGAGCTTATATACACTACAGTATGTCCAAGCCTCAAGATGTAGTAATAGTATATCAGTTGATAGGTACTCTTTGTGGTCCATGCATCATTAGTACTGTAACTGCTCAGCATCAGTTGGTGGTTCCTTGCTGTTTTTTTTGAGAATTATCAACTTTCTGCCATCTTAATCTACTTAACTGATTTACACCTTCTGGAATTTTACACTAACGTATAACTAATGTTTTTTGCTTGCCTATTTATACAGATTTTGTAATACCGGGTAATAAGGAAGTCTGCTATTCCAAGGTAACTGGCTGGTGATGAGTATTGCTTTGAACTAGTTGCACACTTCAGAACTTTTTTTTGTACTGTGCATCTTTAATGACTGTATACTGAGACGGCGGGGAGCGTCCATGACATTAAAACCTATCTCTAGCATGGCCACGGGACAGAAGTGGATAAGGACAATTTCTCCATCCTGAACTAAACACATTTAGGTGCTCTAGTGTGACTGATGTTGATGTGATTTCTTTATTATTGTTATGCCTTTGATTATTGATTTTGAAGCTGCTTATTTTTGTGGATGTCTAACTTAGTTTTGAAAAGAGATATTTTGTTTAAAAATACATGTTTGGTTTACCTGGTTTAAAAAAAAAAAGAGTGAAATATAAATATTGTGTATTTTTTTCACTTAATGTTGCTTATTAGTTATGTGATTATTAATCTTGAAGTTTTTTTTTTTGTGGAAGGATTAATATTACACTGAAGACCGTATAGCTGTGACTGTTCTATCCTGAATTATAATTCAGTTTATGACACTCAACCACTAGTCTGATTATAAGTACATAACAAATACTTTTAGTGCATGTGTTGCTTTGGATACATTAGCATATAATTGTATTACATGCTTTGCAGTTTAAATATTTACTTTGGATTTCTATTTACAGATACAACAACAGTGATAACTGCACTCAAAGCAGCAGCTATGATTGTTTGTATTCAGTTTCTCTACTTTGCAATCTCAAGCTGACAAACCCACAGACATCCTGCACTAAAATGATGTTAAATAAGAAAGGAATTAGCATCTGTCTGACAAAATACGTTTTATTCCTTCTGTGCATATGGGGCACATTCAAGATACCTGTACACAGCGTGATGAAGTGAGATGAATGTATGTGGCAGTGTGCAGTTGCTGTAGTAAAAACCATGCGATCACGGTGTCTTTTTTGGATTTTTTATTGGTTGGGGGTGTAGGTGTACGTGGTAGCATGGCCCCAGGTCGCCGATGGGGAAATTTCAGTGATTGTATATTCATTTATATGATGCACTCAGTCCAGTTGTCTCCTTATTAGTACTCTTGGGATCCTAATAAAGGCAGTTACACCCACATTTGTACTGTATAAAAGACCCTGTGCAAGAATAGAGGAGAGAGACGGAGATCAGGAGACTAAAGGAAAGGAAGAGCAGGATTATGGCTAAGTCGATGCTGTGGCGTGGAGGTAGGCGATCAGGGATGGCCCTGGTGGAGTAAGCAGACAATGCTCTTGTGGCAGGGTCACCCCTGCTGACCATCCAAGGAGCACGAGCAGCCAAATACTTTGAGGTACTCCTGCTGATCGCTGAGGCATGGCAGCAGGAAAAGGGAGGGCTCATGGGATGGCAATGTGAACTCGAGCCAGAAAGAAGGACGACTGTGTTTTCCGGTGGATGTCTCCCCTTGCTGAGGAGACCATAACGGTGAGGAGAGGAGACTTTACTTTGAATGATGGTTTTTATGAAGAGGTCCTGACAGTGTTTCAACTGTGAATTTTAACCGTTTTTTGGCGTATTTATTGTTGTTTTAACCTCCACTAGAACACTTTTTTAATGGGTTATATTTTGACTTGTTTATGGTGATTCTGCAGTACACTTTATTTATATTTGGAACATTTTATTGTTGAAATAAAATTACTAATTACTTTGCACCATCTCTTGCTCTGTATGTGTGGGTGTCCATGTTTTCCTAATCTGTCCTTTGTTTATTTGTCTATTGATGCCCCGGGTTCAAGGAGAAAATGCCATCTGTGGGCAACCCAGACATCACACACAATTTAGATAACTCAAAATAATTTGAACAGTCAAACGAAAAAAAAATCAGATACGAGGTAAAAAGACTCACATTGAGTTGTAAAATTTGCACTTGTTCAAATAATAGTTTTTTTATGTTCAAAAACAGCTTCCATAAAAAAAAAATAAAATGTGGGAAAATGCTAAATATCCATCCAGTATCTAACCCGCTATATCCTAACTTAAGGGTCACAAGGGTCTGCCGGAGACAATCCCAGCCAGCACTGGGCGCAAGGCAGGAAACAAACCCTGGGCAGGGCACACACACACACCAGGGACAATTTTAGGATTGCCAATGCAGCTAACCTGCATGTCTTTGGACTGTGGGAGGAAACCCACGCAGACACGGAGAGAACAAGCAAACTACACACAGGGAGGACCCGGGAAGCGAACCCGGGTCTCCTAACTGCGAGGCAGCAGCGCTACCACTGTGCCACCGTGCCTAATTTTGTATTATGCTTTAAAATGCAGAGTGCAACAGTTTGTTATTGCACTGAACTATCTTCTAGTAAGAGATGAATCCATGTGGTTGTTAACCAATTGAAAGAACTATAGCAAGGGTCAGAAAACCCTTACGCTGTTGTGAATTTTTTGCTCAATCCATTTTCTGATCCCTACTTCTTTCTGTTCAGAGTCTCGGGGACACAAAAGCCATCCTATCAGCAAGTCACCAGTGGAAGCACATTCATGCACACGCTGGCTTAGGAGAACATTTCAATTAACTATGAACCTAACATTGTGGGGGCAAACTTTGATAAAATGTCAATAGTCTGTACTTGCTGTACTACTGCGCTGTGTAGGGTGAAATGATATCATTAGCTTAAATAGCCAGCTGGAATTGTATTTTAAATGGATTAGCGATTCTAACATTTAAAATCACTTCTGAGGTGAAGTCTCCGCTCTCAGAACAATTGACATAAATATTAAGCCTAGTGAGCTTCTTAAGAAAACTTAAATGTTGAAGGAAGCCCCTGACAGGCTCAGGTTGGTACAGTTAAGTTACTGATTAATGGTGAGTTTGATCAACTGAAATTGTAGCTGCTTTCACACACCTTGTCACGTATGTTACTAGTCTTATCTGTTGGTAGTGTTCTGAGCAGGGCTGTTTCTAACACTGTCAGCAGTCATCAATTTATTAGAGACGTGCAGTTAAAAAGTGAACTGAAACGAAAGACAGAAGACCAGGAACATCTACATCAGGAATCTAGGGATATAGCAAATGCTTACTTACCTTGGCAGAGCTGAATGGAATCCCTGCAAAGGAGGTGGCACAGGCGCATCAGAACAGAAGTAGTACAGGAGAGGAGGAGGAGGAGGAGGAGGAGGCGTTCTATCTAAGCAGAGTGAAGAGCCATGGGAGTGCTGAGTTTAGACTCCATGTATTTTTAGGGTGTGGTCTTCGAACCCATGAACTTTGTGAGACATTTGTTCTACATGGGAAAAGTCGCTGTCTGTGTTTACCAAACTAGTTAATCCCATTAAAAGAAAAGTAGACAGATTATCAGTGTTCTTTTGTACTGTCAACTCTTGTATTAACATATTTCTTGCAATTATCCCAATGTTAAGGCGTTTTTGATATGTGGGTACTTTATGTGTCTGAAGTAGTAATTTAGCACTTATTGTGTAATTCAGCTTGGCACACTTGTGCTTTTTGCTGGTCATCATTAACCAGAGCTAAAGTGATTGGCTAATTTGTGTTTTGAAGGGTTCTGTGTGCTGTGAACTGGGCCATGTCATGTTTCTGTCTGTTATCCAGGATAAACAAATGTCTTAAAAAGAAGGCCAAGAGAAGGACATAATGCTAAAAACTGCTGATCCCACATAGTGGAATAAGAAGAAACAAAATCTTAAAACATTTATGTTTATATTAAAAGATATCCCAGATGTCATACCTTTGAGCTGAAGCTCCTCATCATATTTTATCCTCCAGGACTCGATCTCCTCCTCAATGTATCCCCTTTCAATGTCTGCTGCTCCCTTTTCATTGGTCAGTGTTTCAATAAGCTCCTTGATTTCTTTAAATTTCTGCTCGTATTCCTCCCCAATACCACTAGGGCCCCCTTTGAAACGAGCTTGTAGGTCTGCCAGTTGGGCCTGCAGGGCAGCATTCTTCTGTTCCAGGGCTTGTACCTTCTCTATGTAACCAGCAAACCGAACGTTCAGCTCTTGCATCTCCTCCTTTTCATTGGCATGGTGTTGGTGGATCTCGGTGCCCACCTCAATAGCAGTGCCCTGGAAACCCGAACGGCCTCTGCGGGTGTCGGAAGAAAGAGAGCGCAAGCCAGCTGCACCACAGCGGGAAGGAGAGGGGCTTTGTACTCTCATTCTGCTGGATCCACTTACTGTCAAGGTCTTCTGGGAATAGGAAGTGCTCCTCATGGCCGCTGTCGAAATGTTCAAATGTGCAAAGCTTTTCAGGTATCCAGCTCCTCTGAACGTGAATGAGTGGTGCCCGGTCGTGTGTCTCTCTTTTATATTGCTCAAAAGGAATGTAACAGTTACTATTCAACTCTCACAGCCTTTTAAAATAATTTCATTTGGTATGATTGCTTTTTTCCAGTATCCCCAGAAGTTCTCTTCTTAGCTGCTGCAGCATTGCATTGTAATGAGGAGCATGAAGTCAAGCTGCCAAAGTTGAGCTTTGCAAGAGAGTGTTACATTTCTTCATGGCAACGTCTCGCACTCTTCCTTACTTCATGCTCAATTTTGCTTGTGTGTGTGAGGACTGAGCATATTGCTTGTTCCATAATAATTAGTGTCTTGGAAGCAATTTTCCCGTATATGAAGTATGATTGTATTTAGTGACTAGGCAGTGCTTATAATAAGTGTCAGCATTTTTGATATACGATCAATTAATTCTTTATTAACAATGTCCTGTGCGTTGGACCCTTCATACGACAGACTGAGCAGGGGCCCAGACTACAGCATAGCATGAACCGTTTTGCTCCCCACTTACTCCCCTTACTTTTCATCCATTTTTATACCCAAGTTTTACAATTTAGAGTCAACGGGGCGAGAGTGCATCCCAGTAGCATCCAGCTCACACTTGGCACAGTTTAGACCAGGGGCCTCCATCCTTTTTTTTTTCCCTGAAAGCTACTTTTACAAAATGAAAATGGCCGAGAGCTACTCATGTTTTCTAGTGTTTGCTCTCATAGCTTATTTCAGCCCAAACAAACTGAATAAGCTTGTTTTGCCTGAACATTTACAAAATGTTGGTGTCCACAACTCAAACATCACAAAAAATATTGAGTTCACCTGCAAGTGCATTTTTTATATCTGTATGCATTTTCTAGTGTATCTCACACTATTGAATTAAAACATGAATGCTGTCAAAACAAAACAATGCAATTACAAATACACAGATATGACTTATTCATTTGTCATTTTGTTCCATGTCACTGTTTCACTTCACAAGAGTGTTCACATATCCAGTGTGATGTGTTTTTTAGTTATTCAGATGACTGGCACTGCCTGGTGTCAACAAGAGAGGTGTATGGTGGAGTGTAGCCGCTTAGATTCACTCTTATGGAGTCATTTAAATGTTCATCTGTCAGTCTTCTTCTGAACTTTGGTTTCATGACATTCATGTCAGACTCACAGAGGTATGGAGACCCAAACAAAGCAGACATTTTCAGAGCTGCTTGGTGAAGATTCTTGTAGTTATCTGACTCTGCTAAGCTCTAGAAATGCTGAGAATGCTGTTGAGACTTTAACTGCACATTAGTTTGAAGGTTTACTAATATATAATCTGCAAAATCCAACGTCTGCCTGTCTGTCCACTTTTCACGAGAGAACTACTTAACAGATTTAGATTGGGTTTTTTCTATAATTTGCTTGAATATTCCGGTTGATTTTGCAGCTTCTCTCATTTCGCTATGTATCATTGTTCGCTTGCGGTGCCGATTTATTTGTGTGAATCCGAGATCCACGCAACGGGCAGAGGGTGGGGAGTTGGTGAAGTGCCCTCCTCACTCACTCGCCAGCTTCGGGGCGTAGTCCTTAACTCCGCTTAGCTAGCAAACGAGAGAACAATTGAATTCAACTTTGTTTGATATTTAAAATAAAGTGTTACTTAGGTCTTGATGAGTTTGAGTTCAGGTATTCTCTTAAGTGTATGCCACATTGAAAAGAGATTGCAATTCAGGTTGTGGATCGTGATTTTGTGTTAAAAGGATCGTGATATGAATTTTTGGAAAGATCGCCCATCCATAGTTTAACTAATCAAGTTTTCAAATGTATGTAGGATTCATTAACCCTTTGGTGAGCTACTTGGAAAGGGGTTTGCATGCTAGACCCCTGGTTTAGAGGCTCCAGTTAATGTAATCCACATATCTTTTCATTACTCTCAAACTACAACTTGCTAATTTAAAGTATAAATTTAATGAACTGACATAACCATCATTGGAGTTTGCACATTCTGCGTACATCCACGTGGGCGTTCTCCAGTTATTACTCTTTGTGTTCTCACGTGCCAAAGGCACACATAACAGTTTTATTAGAGACTCTAAACTGAGTATTACAAACGTTGGCTCTCTTGTCTTCCTCACCAGTGGGGGAAAAAAAAACATGAAAAAACAATGGAAGGATGTAATTAAAGTAGTAGTGCTTCTTAATGTTGTCATCTTCTTTTTTGTTTTGGTGCAGTAAAGTCACAGCTTTTTACCCCGGCAAAATTAGATTTTCAGTATAGCGGCTTGCACAGTGAACACCATCCCCGATCATTCTGGTGTTTCAGAAGACATAGAGTTACAATTTTCATAATGTCAGTTAAGTCTTGTAATGCTGTGGTCTTTAACTGCGCTTTTTCATTGACTCCTCGCTAAGTTACTATTAAAGATGGTGGCTTTTGTTTTATCTCATTAGTCCACCAGCCACATTATATGTTCCTTCTCAGCTCATAATTTATTTATTTGTTTTTTTTTTTTTTTTTGGCTGCATTGTTTATGTCATTGTGTTTTTTTGGTTGGAGATTTATATGACTACTTACACGATGAGCATAGCACATTGGCACACCGTCACAGTGAAACCGACAAGCCTAAACGACAGCATGCACCCTTTTCTAAGCTCCATCCTCCATCTAACCTATTTAATCCACTTCATCACGAGGCACACCCACAATGAGGGAGTCAATCCAGTAGCATCTTTTAAAATCGAGCAAGCTGTAGTTAAACTTGGAGATTTGAAGGCCGTGTTTTAGGAGTATCATAATGGAGTATTTGAAATCTTACTACACACTATTTTTATTAACTTCTCAATCATTTGTAATGGCCTGTGTGTACAGACGATAATTAATAAAAAAAAAAGCCCTCCTCCCTACCCCTCTTATAAGGACAAACAGCAGTAGCATATTTTAAAGCTTTTTCCAAGTGCGGCCCACCATACATTTATCGTCATCTGCTTTTACATTTTGTGAGTTGGTGTCGAGAGCGGAGGCTCCGGCTGCCCCATGTAAGTGTGTTATTAACACTGTGATGCAACATTTCATTGTGCTGATTATGAAAACAGCAACCAATTGTTTATGCAACCACTTACTGGGAGGGGAACATTTTTTAGATATTGCCTTAATTATAAAATTATCTTTGCTTAAATAGAGACCACAAAATAAAAATCACTTACCATATTAAAAAAGCACCCCATATAATAACTCATTTTGTTAAGAAAATGCCTTTCTGCTGCTCCCATCCCATATCGCTCTACTTATAAAGCTTTGTCTGGCTTTTAACATTTTAAGGGGGAGGCTCGGTGCCGCACTGTGTGGCAGAGTCACCTCACACATCCAGCATCCTGGGTTTGAAGTCTATGCCCGCTGTTGCCTATATGGAGTTTGCATGTATTTTCCCCATGGATTTACCTCCGGCTACTCCTGTTTTGCTCCCACATCCCCAAAGCCTGGCAGGTAAGGTTGACTGACGATTCCAGGTTGGACCTGGGGAGTGTGTGTGTGTGTGTGTGTGAATGTGCTTGTCTGATGAACTGGCATTTCCTGCCTGGCACCCTGTGCTTTCAGGATTGGCTCTGACCCTCGTGTGTCCAAGACTGAGATGAGAATATTTAGAGAACATGCAGATTATGTGAACTGACGAGGGTCAAAGTGCCAAAAATGTGGAATTCTTATCTGGAAGCCATCCCACCTTGAAGGCATTTAAATCCTGAAACAAATGGCCAAAAAACAAAACAATCAGTCAGTCGGTCATTGTCCAACCTGCTATATCCTAACTACAGGGTCATGGGGGGGTCTGCTGGAGCCAATCCCAGCCAACACAGGGCGCAAGGCAGGAAACAAATCCCGGGCAGGGCGCCAGCCCACTGCAGGGCATGCGCACACACACTAAGCACACACTAGGGGCAATTTAGGACCGCCAGTGCACCTAACCTGCATGTATTTGGACTGTGGGAGGAAACCGGAGCACCCGGAGGAAACCCACACAGACATGGGGAGAACATGCAAACTCCACGCAGGGAGGACCCGGGAAGCAAACCCAGGTCTCCTAACTGTGAGGCAGCAGCGCTACCCACTGTGCCACCATGCCGCCCAATCTTTCCCATCTTTAAAGACGTGTAGCATAAGATTCAACAAGGACAAGTTTGGCATCAAAAACTGCTTTAGTATGAGCATACAAAAGTGTGTCACGATGTATAAACCAAGCTGATGAGGTTAAGAAACGCGGACGACGCACCAAAGCAGACCAGACCAAAGCTCAGGTTAGTGGTTAGCTGAGATGCCCTCAGTGATCCAGCCATTATCTTCTTCCAGAGTATGCAGACATTTGGAGAGTGGAAAGTTATGGAGATCTGCAATTCTCAAGTCCCTTGGTGGAGCAAGTCAATGGTTGTGGTGACCCAGTGCGTCCAGGGTGTAGCAGCTATGGAGTTCTCAAATGCTATGGTGTCGCAACAAAAAAAAGAAAAAAAAAAGCTTTATGTAGGATCTTCACCATATTTTGCTGGAAATATCCGGAAACAAAGAACTTTCTCTGTGTTTTGCTCGGTGTGGGTTAGGTTTATGATTAGGGTTAGAGCCCCAAACATCCTTTCTCACAGGCTGATCTAGCATAATGGTGAAAACTAAAAGCAAGATTGTACACTGGCATGCAAAAGTGTGGGCACCCTTGCTTAAAATGTCTGTCACTGTGAATAGTTAATGAGCAAAAGATGAACTGATCACCAAAACTGCTCACTTAACTATTCACAGTGACAGACATTTTAAGCAAGGGTGCCCACACTTTTGCATGCCAGTGTATAATAAAAAGGAAAAGTGAGCAATGAGTAGAAGGGAGAGTGTATGACACTGAATATTGATTGAATGTTACTCAGTGAAATTTCACACTTTCTCTACAGTAGGAGTTGATGCAGCATCTTTATTGTCGAGTTTTTATTCCCTTAATTTTTCATTTTCATGAACTTCACACTATTCTCTTCTTTAACATCCCACTAAGAGCTTGCAATTCTGTCTTTATCCAGTAATGAGAGACACTCCTTGGACTTGGTGTTTAGTTGAAGGATGTCTGGGCTTTACAGAGCCGTGGCACAGTCAGCCTCCTGTATTTAATGTTGACTGGAGACCCTCCATGCTTATACTGTCCCTGCACTTGGTGACAGATTACATGCCTCTGCGCTAAACGTGTTTCAGGAGTTACTCGACTTTTTTAATCTCATTCCCACCTTATTTCTGTTCGGTCTTCTCCTAAACACCAACTGTATGTGCTTACAGTCTACACCCCCTTCACATTCTCTGTGTTTCAGAGTTCTCCCCTTCCCCGCTGAGACCCCGTCACGGCTGTTTGTTTGTTGCTCTGTAAATCCTCTGCCTTTTCTGGAAGTTTGGCCTAATGACTTGGCCCACTACAAACCAGACCTGTTTATTCTGGCGTGTCTCCCAATGCATCTCCCTTAACCAAACTTCTGAAACGGCAAAGCCCTCAGCTAGCATCCATCTACGGCACGGAAACAACTCATGGGAAGTGTCACGGTGGGCTTCGCCTTTGGTCAGCCCTGCCACTTCAATCCTGCTGGTGCTTCTGCCTTTTCTCTGCCCAGATAATGTTTTTTTGTTTGGTTTGCCATTTTCAGCTAACTAAACTATAAAGGTCCTTTCTTAAGTTCCTCAAACAGACAACTCTTGGGTTTATTTTGTATTCTAACAGAAGGGGGTCCTTTGGTTGCTTAAATTCTGATGACATTTTTGCCTCAGGAAGGTTTCAGTATTGTCTGTTTTTACTTAATCTGTTTGGAGCCAAAATGAATAAGGAAACATTTCATTTCAAAGCGCTAACTCCTGATACCTTAAAGTTCTACATATCCATATTTATTTACTTTTTAAGCATGGTAATCTGGCCGTGTGTGTGTTTTAGATTTTATTCCTCCTCCTTTATTCCACCCCTAAGACTTTTTTCCCATTCTGCGGACAGATGAGCTTCTCTTGTTTGTGAGGTCCAAAGTCAAGTCAAATTTATTTATTTTATTTATATATATATATATATATATATAGTCACGAGCGGCTGGGGGTGGAGCCCAGCCGGGACACCCGAAGGGATCGGAGGAGGGCTGGTGCCTCCTCCTGAACACGAGGGGGCGACCGCCTTGGTTTTGTTGGTGGCCTCGGGTAAGGGGCTTGGAAGCCCAACCCTGTAGGGGCCCGTGGCAACCGCCAGGCGGCGCCTCGGTGCCTGAAGAAACCTGGAGCCCAGCACTTCCACCACACCAGGAAGTGATGGGGGGGGAAGAGGAGCAGGAACACCCGGAGGACTTCCTGCTACACAGTTGGTGCTTCCGCCACACGGGGGTGTGTTGGCAGAAGCTCCTCAGGAAGCACCTGAAGCCCATCCGGGTGTACATAAAAGGGGCCGCCTCCCTCCAGTCGACAGCAAGAGTCGGGTGGAAGTGGATGGAGCTCGGAGGAGAGGAGTGGAGGAGGTCTGAGGACTGAGCAAGGCATTGTCGTGCGGCCAGGACTTGAAGGGGTGATTGGTGCTGCGGCACTGGGTTTGTGCACTTTATTCTGTAAAATAGTTTTAAATAAACACGTGTGTGGCGAAACAACATGTCTACCTGTCTGTGTCCGGGCTGTACTATATATATATTATATATATATATTTATATAGCACGTTTAAAATAAAGCTTAAAGAAAACACAGTTACCCCTCCAGATTTGCACATTTCAGTTTGTAGTTTCGGTTATTTGCGAATTGGCTGTGAACTGTTAACTGGAGATATTTCTGGAGCTTGCCGAAAGACTCCAGAAACTCGCTGACAATGTGTAAGCCACAAAATATATAAACAATAACTGAAAATAACTTGTATCATTTCTAAATATAAAAGTTATTCATTAGGTTAGGTGTATACTAAACCATTAATAATAAAAGTTGTTTTTGGCAAAAAAAGAACTGTGGGATCAATGCCAGCTACCTCCCACCTTTGGTGTCCCCTTCGTTGCTCAGCAGACTCAGACATCTCTTCCCAGCTGGTGCTCGCGCTCGCTTACTCCCCTTTACCGTTTAACTAGTGGGGGGGAAAAAATGGATGTAAAAATATGAATCTTTCACATTGCCTCGCAGCAAAAAAAAAACCCAACTTGACAAAGTTGTCACACAATTATGAATCATTAGTGACTTGTACTAGTCATGAATGTACTAGCCGACGCCCGCCATAGCATACGGTGGTGTAAGAATAGGAACGGAAAACGGTGAGAAAGGAATTCAGAAATCAAGAAGAAAGAAATGCTTCTTGAAAGACGCAGTTGTGAATAGGTGTTTTGCTGGAGACGACAGATAATGAGTCAAAAGATCTAACCCTAGAAAAAGCCACGTTCATCTGACCGTGGCTAAAGACTGGTGGTTGTAGATTAATGCAAATCTTTGCAAACGTTTGTCTTTGGGACTTGAAGATAAGTCATGGAGAAGGCAAGTCTGAGTGGGAATTGTGGGCGTTTAAATTTAAAAGGGAGATTGGTGTCGGAAGGAAGGAGAGAGATTCTGGGAATGAAGATTGTTTCAGAAGAGGAAGCAGGACGAACCAGAAGAGAAATATATATATGAGATTGTAGGGTCTCTGGGTGCTGATAGATCCTTGTTCTTTACATCGCTGTCGTAACCAGGCTGTCAAGTGTCATCCACCTGGGTAAGAGTGGCATTTCATCATACAAATGAGCAGGTTTAGGACCAGATGCAGAGATCCATATAAAAATGGCAAGCCTGCCAAAAGTCACCTATGAACTAAAACTACTGCAACAACATCGAGCCCCAGACAAGCAATGGAAAAGAGCAAAGAATCCATAGCCACTCAATGTAGGTGAGCCCTCACATGGTGCAGCAATATTCATAAGGATAACACATTAAAGCATTTTATTGTAGAATATTGTCGCCCATACTAACATATATGTTTATTGTACCATTTTAGTGACAATTTGGTTATCATAAGATCAGAATGAACACCCAGAATGCTCTTAGGTTTTAAGTGTCTGACAGAGGATATGTGATCAACAAGGGCTTGTGAGTTGCAGGCTGACTCAAGCGCACAGTTGTTATAATTCCTGTAAACCACCAGATGTCACTGTTTTTAAAGCTTTGGATCTTTTTACTGTATATAGCTTTGCATCCTGGAGCTCCAAGTAGATGGAGTTAACCCTAAAGGGTGGACCAAGTAGGTGGAGTTAACTCCAATGGGTGCCGAGAGAGTCTAGCTCCAGAGCTCCACCTGGTTAGAGTATGACTATGATTAGGCTTAGTGTTATGGGAGGGGGTCTCTGACTTAAACAATGCAGTATTGTGTTCAATAAGTCAGCTCCACCCACTAGGAGCTCCAGGCTGAGAGTCTGTGAAGCACCTTGAGCATGGGAAAGGCACTATATAAATAAAATGTATTCTTATTCTTTATTGTTATTATTAACCTCATTTATTTTGCATTTCTGTAGGTCAAAAGTATTGGGTAGCAAGATTTTATATCTATCCATATCTTTATCTATCTACTTTGCCCCCTGCTCACTTCACTCGCCAACCCCTGGGCCAGCACTACATGCTAGCCACTTTGCATTTCTGCCGCTCGATGGTGTGAATGGTTGTAGATATTCTTCGGGATATTGTAAGTTGATGTTTTCATCTTCCATACAATCACCACCCACTGTTTCAGCCTAGTCGATTGATACGAATTTAACCAATTTGCCATGAGGAAAACATAAAAATTTATAAAAGCTGAGAGAGCAGGAACTGTGTCTGTCAAAAGCATTCACATGAATGAGAGGTGAGAAGACCGTGTGCGTGGTTTAATATGGTTGAGAGGAGGCCGGGACTTGAAAAAATCTCTTGAAAATAGTCTTGTCTCGTCTCAGGAATTTCTTTTATAATAGAGAGATCTCAATCTCTGTCTCTCTCTCTATTATAAAAGAAAATCTTGAGATAAGATGAGACAAGACTATTTTCAAGAGATTTTTCAAGTCCCGCAAGACAAGACTTTTGCTATGAGATTTTTTCAAATCCCGTCGTCCTCTCAACCATTTATGGTTAACGGCCCATGCCTACGGTCCTCTCACCTCTTATTCGTGTGAATGCTTTTGTCAGACAGAGTTTCTGTGCTCTCAGCTCTTATAAATTTTTAAGTATTCCCAATAAAAGAAGACTTATGTCCAAATCTTATTGAAGAATTTCATCCCAAAGGATTATCAACAGAAGAAATTAGTACACAGGCAATCCTATCACTGAGAAACGATGAAGTCAAACGAATTAACACGAAAATTGTTGATCGATTACACATTAAATTGGTTAAATGCGTATCAATAGCCTATGCTGAAACATCCTGAATTATGGTACAAAATGATTAAACACATTTCTCACGGACCTCATTTAAAAGATTCAGTATGTTGGAAATCAAAAGAAGAAAAGTGTTTAAAGAAATTTCCTAAAACTTTTGTTAATTCAACAGATACGACTAAGGCTGGCTCTTCTGATTATCGATGCAGAGATAATCATCACGAACAACACACTTATCATGGAAAGAAAGATGGTAAAATTGTGATGATCGATAATTCAATGATTGTACCGTATAACCCGTATTTGCTCAAATGATTCAATTGTCATATTAAGGTCGTGTATTGTGCATCGGTTATGAGTATTAAGTACATTCATAAAGGGCATGATAGAGTACGTATAACTTTATCCAAAGAACAGCCTCAGAACGAAGTTCAAGCAAATTTAGATACTCGGTATGTCAGTACAATGGAAACACTCGCATTTAATGAAATTGCCAAGTCATTCTGTTGAATTACCGTATTTACTCATGTACCACGCACCCTCGTGCACCCTAATTTTTACAAAGAAAATCGCGAAAATCGTTTTGCCCCTACGACGCACGTTGTGATTGTATAGGAAGCGTTTAGAGAGAGAGTGTGAGAGCATGCGGGCCCAAGCAGAAGAAGTAAACATTACAGAATTACATTTCCTCGTGCATGACACGCACCTGATTTTCTAATACTAATTTTTGGGAAAAATGTGTGTGTGGTACACGCGTAAATACGGTATTAACGATTCATTTACCAGGTCAGAATATGATTCAATATAAAGATGAAGAATCTGAAGCTTTACAGGTAGCGAAAACAACAAAAATACAAAATTATTGCCTTATTTTGAACTTAATAAAATTGCAAAAGCACATACGTATGCGCAAATTCCTCAACATTACACGTGGCAGAAACAAAAAGGAGCGTGGTATCCAAGAAAATTTAATTGCAAAAATATTGCTTGATTAAATATATTTAAATAGTTTCATTTAAAGTTGTTGTTACGTGAATTGAAAGGAGCAACGTCGTATAAAGATGTTCTAACCATAGATGGAACCACGTATGGTACTTTTCAAGAAGTGGGCACGAGCAGCTGGATTATGTAAATCGGACGACTAAATGTTTGAAGTGATGTCTGATGCCACGTCTGCAATGATGCCTGACAAAATAAGGCACTTCTTTGTGTACTTAATTATGACGGGTGAAGTTGATGCTTTACAATTATGTGAAATGTTCAAAGGGCCATTGGCCGAAAAGTCGAATGAACAAATGGCTCTTTCGATCATCAAAGAACTGTTAGAAGCAGAAGATTTAATGATGCAGCAATTTGGACTTCCAGAAGAAATAGACGAATCAGAGGTAAAGAAAGAGATAACAGCAGACGAAGTTTTAACTGTGGAAGGCCATGGAAAATTATATTGGGAAATATACTCACAATTAAACAATGATCAATGAGAAGTTTTCGACACAATTCAAAAATGTATTCTTTGTGAAATTCATCAGCAGTTATTCTTCATAGATGGACCTGGCGGCACAGGTAAAACGTTTTTGTATAAGTGTTTAGTCCATTATTGTAAACACCTATGCAAAAACATTGCAGCGATAGCGTGGACAGGTATAGCAGCAGTTCTTCTTCCATACGGTACATCCTCTTCCCCATACGCAAGTGCCAGAGCCACGTAGCGCCCGTCTGGGGGTTGGCAAGTGAAGTGAGCAGGGGGCAGAGCCCCCTAGTCTATCTATATTTTTTATCCATCTATCTATATCTACTGTATTACCTTTTCATTTAATATACTGCACAATTATTTACTTGATTTGCTGTATTTTGTGTTTCTATGTATGAGTGGGGATGGCACGGTGGCACAGTGGGTAGCGCTGCTGCCTCACAGTTGGGAGACCCGGGTTTGCTTCCCTGCGTGGAGTTTGCATGTTCTCCCCGTGTCTGCATGGGTTTCCTCCCACAGTCCAAAGACATGCAGGTTCGGTGCATTGGCAATCCTAAATTGTCCTTGGTGTGTGTGTGTGTGTGTGTGTCCTGCGGTGGGCTGGTGCCCTGCCTGCGATTTGTTTCCTGCCTTGCACCCTGTGTTAGCTGGGATTGGCTCCAGCAGACTCCCGTGACCCTGTAGTTAGGCTATAGCGGGTTGGATAATGGATGGATGGATGGATGGATGGATGGATGTATGAGTGGTGGGGCTCGGGCCAAAGCCGGGTGCGTTCCTGAGATTCCCACCAAAAAAAAAAAAAAACAAATCGGCGTCCCTATGATGCCGTTAATCTGAGTGGCAATGGGCCGCTAATTTTGTTAATCAAAAATAAACAGTTAACACATGTAGTTTATAGTTTAATTATAAGAACACCAAAGGTAACACTTTAATATAGGGTACTTAGTTTAAATATTTTTTAAAGGGATAAAGTAACATGAAATTGGTGATTGGTATCGGCCTTAAGAAACCTGATCAGAGAATGCCTAGTTTAGAATATTAGCAAACACTGAAGCTGCAAAGGATAACATTTTTTTAACAATATGCTTATCATTAGTTATCAGTATTTCTACATTAAATAATTTGTAAAAGTGGTGTGATGTACTGATATCCATGAAATGTCTCACATCACCTTTTCCTCCTTTAGAAATCACTAAATCCAGCGTGTGAACCCCCCGTGTGTGTGGACAGGCTGACGTGCTGACTCGGATCAAGAGAGTGCAGTAAGGTTATGAATTCCTTCGCTTTCAGGTCACACAGGTTATCCACATGAAAATTGAAATTGCCCACAATTGGGAGCCTGTAACATTTATTATTATAGATACAAAGTCTGAGAATTCCTCCAAAAAGACGCATTATGTTTTGGAGGTCGATAAACAAACAGTCAATATGAGAAACTGCGATACTCATTTAATAACCTCACAAGGTACTTCTCTGACACAAACGTACCAAAACCAGCATCTTTACAGTTTAATGAGCTTGAGTAAATACTCACTAAACTGCCACCTTTTCTTCCTTGGTGAACTGAATGAAGACAGCTGTAACTCGGAGGTGCTGCCTTAACTAACACTGTCACACCGTCACAGCTAAGAAGTTCGATTTTCCAATTCGCTGATAAGATTGTTAATGTAAAAAGTCTTGCTGGTTAACACTGTAATATTTAGTAAAGCCACATTTAAGATCTCGCAAGAGCAAAGCCAAATGGGAATGTTGCAGCAGCTTGATAATTAAATTGTATTAATGCCAATTTGTGAGGATTTTTTATTTAATCTATAATCTGTTGTTGTAGTTCTAATACAGGTGAAATGGTGATTAAATTATTCATATTTACACTGCTATGTCCAGGTTTTTTAGTTCGCCTATGGTTCGTTGTTAAGAGTGCTAATACAGTGCACATGTAAAGGTGAATTCACTACAGAATTTTCACAGCCTAACACGGCATTATAGAAAACATTAGGACTAAAATTATGTAGCGAAGAAAGGCAGATTACCTTCGAGAGGCTGTTGAAGATCCGGGTTGCTGAATCTGTTTGGATGCAGATCATCTCGTCTGAAGAAAACGTCGTCTCTTCCAGCAGTGATCCCAGTTGTCAACACAACCGATATTTTGTCTAATTTATATTGAACAATTTTTGCTGAATCCATGTCACGTCAGGCACTGTTAGGAGAACTACATGGACTGATGACGCGGTGAACGTTGCTGTAGCAGTCAGAATACGCTGGCTGTTGTCTTGTTCAGGTGCTGTGCAGAAAAGTCTGTAAGGTTATGGAGGGCCACAATTCACTGGATGTGGTGCTCCAGAATGTCTGGGGTCCAGTGGTGGTGGAGGTTTCAAATGCCAGGGTGTGGTGACACTTTTTGTAACAATAAACCAATCAAAGACCCTTCTCAGGGCTTTTTCTAGTTGAGCTCAGATACTTACTATGGATTTCTATAGCACACTATTCAAAACAAAAACAGTAATATGGAAAAGGATGCAATGTAAACTAGTAATAATAGAAATTATAATATATGTAACATATGAAAGAATACAGACTGAGGAGGCCATTTACTTGAATTCAAAGCTTATTAAATGCAAACCACACTGAATGTTGTTTGTTTTTCCCTCTTGGTACTTTTTTTTTTTTTGGTTGTGTTTTTTTTACTGTACTTACCTTTTGTGAAAAGAAGTCAGCTGTGCTGTACAGTCGATAACGAGAAAGTGGATTGGTGTAGGTTGAGCCTGATCACTAGGTTAATTAATGAAAATGGCATAAAGTAATTAAAACAAAGAAGGCGCCCACTGAGGGGACGCCACATTAATTAATGTGTGGTGAGTGAGGGATTATATGTATAGAGCAAGGACAATGACAACACAAAACAAAATAGAAATTGTTAGCTGCGATTAACTTTTTCTCTCCTATAACTTATGAATTCTGATCTTTCGATTCACATGATTAAGGTGGTAAAATTCTTTAGCTAGTTATTAAGCTTCTCTTGTCTGTACTCAGAGCTAGCCTACGTGGAATTACCAAAATCATTACGACCGAGTCTCTGTGCTTATGAACTGCTGCTCTGCACTTTTTTTTACTGGATGTAGGATGAAACTTGTAACAGATAGAACTTGTCTATCATAAGGTTATTACTTTTCAGTTACAGTAACACCAATACCATAATACATTAGAGTGATTCTGAAAATTTAAGCAGGTCTACTTATGGGGTTAAATGTAAGCAATGGTTTGTCCCTTTCCTGGTTGGCCTGCTCCAGATACAGTATGTACAGAAGAGAAGAGATAAAAAGAAATGATCACGGGAACTACAGTATATGTACAGTTGAGCACCCCTCGCCCTTTAGTTTATATTCAATTTGCCAACTAATAGAGAAGTACAGACTGTTGTTAAAGCAAAAGGTGGTTCAAAAAATATTGACATTGGGGTGATCCTTTAATCTCAGCGTGTCTTGTTTTTAATTTTTTATAATTTTTCTGAACTGTATCTGTGATATCTTTCACTTGGGTGTTATAAGTTGCATTGAGTAAGTAAAGCTGGGAAGAAATATTATTTGTGAGTGTTTTCATTTAAGGCTGTAAAGCACAAAAAAAAGGGAATATTTCTAAGGGGGCGATTCTTTTCTATACCCACTGTGTAAACAACAAATATGCAGACAACCCTACCCTTTGCCTATGGCAACAACAAATACAACACACAACAATAAACACTCACAACAGCATCCATAAACTGTAGCTGATGCAATTGAAGTGGGACGTGGCAGATCCTATGAACTGTTTGCAGAGGTCAATATAAAGTTTGTTCTACCATTTCTGAAGCGGTTTAGGGTGAAGTGTGTGAGAGCGCTCCCTCCGACGAAGAACAATGCAGACAGGCCCGAGATCGAATTTATCTCCAATCAAGAGAATAATCCAGGACAACCACATATAATCCAAACAGCTGAAACGGTGATGGCTCTGACAGATAAACAATGGTGATTCTTCTCCTTCTGTGTCTTGCCAGTTCCTGCATTTAAAGGGCCATCTTCTTCCCAGCCATCCCTACGTCCTATGAAACTGTCCACTAGAGCAGCTGGGATATGCAGTTCCCTAGGCTGGAACACCCATCTCACTCAATGAAATTCATCCTAAAAACTACTAGTGTGAGGCTTTTGCTATATTTTTGAAACACAAAACAATGTTAGAAATAATATGGTAAATCCTGTTGAACCCCAGCATGCCCTTTTAAGCAAGCTGAACACATAAAACCAAACTACGTAGAATAATTTCTCAGCTGAAATCCTCCACCTGCATCCGTGATCGAGTACCAGCAGGCTTTTTCAAAAACATCCCTGATGTCCTGATTGATAGTGCACTTGACACAGTGAACTCACCATTAGCTATGGGGGTCTTCCCTGACTGTCTAAAGACTGCAGTTGTTAAACCCCCCCTCAAGAAAAAAATAACCTTGACAAATTTACACCAATTTCCAACCTATCCTTCTTAAGTACAAATTTTAGAAAAGGCAGTTTATAAACAGCTAAATGATTGATTTGATTAAAAATTCTATTCTTGACAAGTGTCAGATTTCAGATGACAAGTTTCAAGTTTTCTGAACAAATCATAGTACAGAAACTGCACTGATTCAAGTAGTAAATGATTTGCAGGTTAATGCTGACACAGGCCATACATCTTTTCTTGATCTTTTAGACAACAGCAGTATTTGACACCAAAGACCACTTCTTATAAATTGCCTTAGACAATGGGTGGGCCTCCCTGGCAGCATCTTAAATTGGTTTCAGTCCTACTTATCAGGTAGAAAATGTTTTGTTAGTTGTGGTGGTTGAACTTTGGTTGAACCATGATACTGCATATGGTGTACAACAAGGACCTATTCTGGGTCCACTGCTCTTTTCAAT
The DNA here is from genome assembly GCA_026402145.1 of Polypterus bichir lapradei. Taxonomy (NCBI): domain Eukaryota; kingdom Metazoa; phylum Chordata; class Cladistia; order Polypteriformes; family Polypteridae; genus Polypterus; species Polypterus bichir. Next base: position 31,422,953 of record JANRMT010062821.1, on the reverse strand, counting down.
CTACATGCTTCCATTATGTCAAATTATCTCAAAGCACAAAATGAGCTACCACATCTATGCAGATGACTGTACACAGCTTTATTTATCTATAGCCCCTGATGCTCTTGGCTCCCTGATCCATTGTCTTGTGTTTCGGATTGGATGAACAGAAAAAGTCTTAGCACCTGGAAGATACGAAAATAGTGAGGGTACTAGAAATACACTTGATCCCTTTGATTTAAAAGTCAAGGCAGACATAAAGAATGCAACGGATTCAAATTGGAATACAAAGAATTAACTCTGACCCAAACTGTAAATCGCACATTCACCAGATTACTAGGTGTGCATTTTTTCACTTACAATCATGTGAAAAAGTTTGGGAACCACTCCTTAATTCTTTGGATTTTTGTTTTATCATTGGCTGAGCTGTCAAAGTAGCAACTTCCTTTTAATATATGACACGCGTTATAGAAACAGTAGCATTTCAGCAGTGACATTAAGTTTATTGGATTAACAGAAAATATGCAATATGCATCATAACAAAATTAGACAGGTGCATAAATTTAGGCACCTCAACACAGATATTACATCAATACTTATATTTGCAAAAGGAGGCTCAACTAACAGCCTCTAGCCGCCTCCTATAGCCTTTGATGAGTGTCTGGATTCTGGATGGAGGTATTTGTGACCATTCTTCCATACAAAATCTCTCCAGTTCAGTTAAATTTGATGGCTGCCGAGCATAGACAGCCTGCTTCAAATCATCTCATAGATTTTCAATGATATTCAAGTCAGGGGACTGTGACTGCCATTCCAGAACATTGTACTTCTCCCTCTGCATGAATGCCTTTGTAGATTTCGAACTGTCTTTTGGGTCATTGTCGTGTTGGAATAGCCAAACCCTGTGTAACTTCAACTTTGTGACTGATGCTTGAACATTATCCTGAAGAATTTGTTGATATTGGGTCGAATTCATCCGACCCTTGACTTTAACAAGGGCCCCAGTCCCTGAACTAGCCACACAGCCCCACAGCATGATGGAACCTCCACCAAATTTGACAGTAGGTAGCAGGTATTTTTCTTGAAATGCGATGTTCTTTTTCCGCCATGCAAAGCGCTTTTTGTTATGACCAAATAACTCAATTTTTCTCATCAGTCCAAAGCACTTTGTTCCACAATGAATCTGGCTTGTCTAAATGAGCATTTGCATACAACAAGCAACTCTTTTTATAGCGTGAGTGCAGACAGAGCTTCTTTCTCATCACCCTGCCATATACTGTAGATGTTCTGTGTGCAAATTGCGCTGATTGTGGAATGATGTACAGATACACCATCTGCAGCAACATGTTCTTGCAGGTCTTTGGAGGTGATCTGTGGGTTGTCTGTAACTATTCTCACAATCCTGCGCATATGCCGCTCCTGTATTTTTCTTGGCCTGCCAGTCCAGGGTTTAACAGCAACTGTGCCTGTGGCCTTCCATTTCCTGATTACATTCCTTACAGTTGAAACTTACAGTTTAAACCTCTGAGATAGCTTTTTGTAGCCTTCACCTAAACCATGATACTGAACAATCTTTGTTTTCAGATCTTTTGAGAGTTGCTTTGAGGATCCCATGCTGTCACTCTTCAGAGGAGAGTCACAGGGATGCACAACTTGCAATTGACCGCCTTAAATACATTTTCTCATGATTGGACACACCTGTCTATGAAGTTCAAGGCTTAACGAGCTAATCCAACCAATTTTGTGTTTCAAGTAATCAGTATTGAGCAGTCACAGGCATTCAAATCAGCAAAATTACAAGGGTACCAAAATTTTTGCACAGCCAGTTTTTCACATTTGATTTAATTTCATACAACTAAATATTGCTGTACTAAAAATCTTTGTTCAGAAAACACCCCAATGAAAGACATACCGCTGTTATCTTTTTTGTTGAAAGAAGAGTAAATTATTATGCAGGCTGAGAGGGGTTCCCAAATTTTTTTCATTTGACTGTATGTAATATACCAAAGTTAGACTTCTTATAACTTCACAAATCTCTGAAAAATTACTTCATGCTTTTGTTTTTAGTCGACTAGATTACTGTAAGCCACTCCTACCAGAATAACCTAAGACAGACAACAATCAGTTGCAGTTAGTGCAGAATACAGCAGTCAGAATTTTAACTAGAAAAAGAAAATTTGAGCACATCTCGCCAGTTTTAGTGTCATTACGTTGGTTACCTGTGTCACTTAGAATTGACTTTAAAATACTACTAATGGTTTACAAAGGCTTAAATGATCTCGCTCCATCCCATATTTTAGAAAGCCTGTCCCCTTCAAGACGTAACCTTAGATCTTCAAATGGAGGTCTACTTATAATTCCAAGATTCCAGCTTAAAAGAAGTGGTGAGGTGGCCTTTTGCTGTTATGTACGCAGAATCTGAAATACTTTACCAAGAGAAATTTGCCAGGCTAGTACTGTGGAGCATTTTAAATAACTGCTAAAAAAAACATTATTTTAATATGGCTTTTTTGTAGCTACATTTTATTTATACTCCTAATAGACTGTAAAGGCACAAAATAATATTCTCCAGAAATCTCTCTTTACTCATCTCCACTTTTCTCAGCTGTCTTTTATGGTTTTTCTGTGGTGGTGATCTGTGCCACCACCACCTCATCAAGGCACCATGCAGCCGAAGGCGGGTGTCTCTACGAGACCAACTTCATGAAATCGTCTCCTATGTAGCCTGGAAACAATGAAGAATAACTTCAGAACATTTATGTTAGGTAGAATACCCAGTGGTGCATCTTTGTCACCGGGCACCACTGATGGCTGCCTTTTACAGGAGCCAAGTTTCTCTTTTTTTTGTTTTTAAAAGATTATTAACCAATTTAACTATTATTAACAGTTGGCCTCTGGCTTGTTACTATTAATCTTAGATGGATTTTTAAATTGAAGAAATGCTGCTGCCACCACAGACACACACCCAAGCTGTTGGCCCGTTGCCACAGAGCGAGTGAAGAGGATCACAAGAAGCTGATGGCTACCCACGTCCATGACATCTGCTGGCGTAAGAGACTCCAAGAACGCAACGTCAGATATTTTAAATGTTCCTGCACTCAGCTGGAAGTCTGTGATCACAAGTCAAATCTGTTTGTATACAGAAGACCTTTTTCTACACTCAAACATACTAATAATGAAAGGACATTTACTTTGCCTAAAACTAACATTCCTGATGGGGCTATTTTAAGATTTTTTTTCCAGTCCAGCATTTTTCAGCTAAGACAGCAATGCTACAGTGGCTGTTATCAAATTGAAATCAAAGACCCATCTAGGCTTGTTATGTATTTGATAAGCACAGAATTACATTTAAGATTGAAGGCCGTCCGTAAAATTAAACTTACATCGTTTTGAAAACATTTTATTTTAGAATGTATTTTATGGGTACAACATCTTAAAAGGTGTAAAGAGCCAAAAGAGAGGACAGGTGACAATTAAAAACTCAAAAAAGCAAAAGGTACAAGACATCACCTTTATTGTGATATTAGCCTTTCAAACATTATTTACATAGATCAGGGGTTACCGTCTCAAGATTTCTGCAATACAATAGTACGCAGACAATTATTTCCTTAGATACTGCAGTTTGTCAAATATTGACAATGGAGTTACCTTGTAAGTTTTCAACCCAGCAATTTTCCCTGTCATCTACAGTACTTGATGTAAAATAAAATTAACAAAAAAAAAACCTTTCACATTGATTAAAATAAGTCACCAGTTTTTAGGAACATTTCTTCTTTTGTTTAAAAAAAAAAAAAAAAAAGAAAGAAGTCTCACTGCGTGTGCTTGTTGTCTATCCATTGATACGTCAGAAATAACATTCAAATCTGCATCTCTCACAAGATGTTAATTTAGTGAATGGGTTGCAAACTCACAAAAGAAAACAAAAACGCTACCTACGTATTCTGGAAAAGAACCAGTGCTAGTCTGACCTTTCCCACACTGTACTTCCACTTCTTGGTGTAGACAGATTGCACACAAAATAGTCAAGAGTGCTTTTTTATGTTCCTTTTAAAACTTCCACCCATGATTCAGATTAAAATCCGACATCTGGCTTGATGAACAATGCTGACAGAGCGAACGCAATGAACACAATACCTCCTATAATTGTCACTGGGGAAAGAAAATAAAAGACAGTTAAAAACAATTCTGAAGTCGCTTCTTTTCATAAGCTAGAAACACTCACTCAGCAGGTTATGGCTCATTAAAACAACTCATTTTCAAATTTTCCGCCACACATAATAGGCAATCCCACATTTCTTAATGAGAAAGTGACGTGTATTTCTCTATTTGAACACTCGTATCTCTAGGAGCTAAGACTGTTGAGGAAAACTTTACGGTGAGATTTGTTTCCTCTATGGGCTCAGAAAAACTTGGAACGGGGTGTCCTTCCTTTATACACTTAATGCACAACACAGCAGCACCCAAATGTTAATATGTGCATTCACTTACTCCAAAAAAGGGAAAAATACTATTGTTTAGATCTACCATAATGGAAGACAAACACCACTCATACAAATTCCATGCACTGCATCCAGTACTGGCATTTCATCAAATCACTATGCCAAGTGTGTTTACTTGTGTTATGGTCTCAGATGGATGGATACTTCCAAACATGTTAAACAAGATCAGGCCTATGGCAAGACAAATTTGAGAGATATTTCAAAATGTTGTTAACAGTTTAACTCTTTCAGGGCAGGTGTTGACTTCTGGTGAAATTCAGCTGTTGAGGACGGTAATCAGGTTTAAACTGCAACAAAACTCGCAGTCATGTTTCAGTTCGACTCTCTTTGCTAGAAGGAAAGTTCACTTTATTGATAGGACCTTGATGCCCTGCACTTGCATAAATAACGAAGAGCAAACAACCGTTAAAATGGCATCAACATCTGGCGAGAGACCAAAGCTAATGCACAAAGCAAAATACTCTGTGGATGACGTTTTGCGTATTATTGCTGAATATTGATGCAAGGGATCTGGAGATGGAGATTGAAAACAAAAGTGAGGTAACAGCATCAGATGATCATGGTGCTGAACATTTTCCTGTAGCTGATGTACCTACAGCAACGTTCACCTGCCACTTACGATGTCAAGAAGTACAAACAAGATTGTGTTGCACTATGACAGGCGGCCCACCGAGCCACAGACAGGTGCCGACAGCAGCCACAGCAACAGATGTTTTACGCGGATGTGTGTGTGAAACACCACTGTTTGGTGTGCTTTTCACACAATTTTTTTTGTAAAAAATACTCAGCCCTCCAAGAGTTAAAATATCTACATTACATTTTGTGCTTTCAAAGATGGTCTCTGCATGCATTCTGAAATATCCTGAAATCACTTCTGTAAAAAGTTCTTCTCCTTAAATGAATAATTTAAAACATCTTGAAATAGGATTGTGTCTTTTAAAAGATATTTAAAAATGTATTTCAGATATTGTTAAAAATAAATTAAGGATATCTTGAAATACATCATTATATATCTGAAATGGACTAGTGAAGCATTAAATTAATTTCACATATCTACAAATAAACTTTAGACATCTAAAACATGGGTCAATATTAAGATATATGAAATAAAATTTTATGATCCCTTGATTACACTTCCAGGTAGCTTAAAATAAAATCCACATCACTTTAAGATATAGCTTTCTGTCCATTTTCAGATATGTGAAAAGCATTTCAAAATAACTGGCTGCTCATTTAAAGCTAGCTCGGACTCATTTCAAGATGTCTTAAAGCAGGAAGTCTCGTTTTGGCAGGGAGTCATTCTGAGATATCTACTGCAATTGCATTCTGTACACCTGAAAATGCCAACAGACGTATTCCAAGATATCTCGAAACGTACAGGGGCTTATTTCAAGATATTTTAAATTGAATTTCAGATATCTTGAAATTCATTCGAGATATCTTAAAATGAACAGTGCATCATTTCAAGATTTCCTGAAATGGACATTTTAAGATGTCTATTTTCCAGATATCCTGAGTTGCATGTTGTGACTGCTCCAAATGCCAGCTCTGCTTGCCATACTCATGTCTGTGTTTAATCCATACAGCATTATTTTATTAGCCTATGTGTTTCTTGCCCAGAAACTGAAACAGATATGCCTGATCTTTTAAGATCGTCACCCTTTCTACAAGACTGATTAAGTTCTAGATTTTTAATTGTTTTGACTTTGTTTTTTTTTTTTTTGTTTTTAAAGCATAGTTACACATTTCTGCAGTTACAAAGTCTAAAAACTTGTTGAACCAACACCTACATTATAGTCATAAAATGAAGCAGCTAGTTCTAAATGAGAAAGAAAAATATTTTACTGTATCTGCCAATATGATAAAGCATATGAATTTTAACTTACTGCATCAAGTTTGATTTTTCTCAAAGAATCTTTACATGGTCACATGTCTTTCTGTAAATTACTACTTTTTTTTAGTCTACCCAAGCATGCAGCAAATTGTAAATGTGCTCCTACCTGTTCGAACAGATATTTTCTGTGCAATCATCCTTCCACCAATTACTGCAAGTCCTGTACACAAGCAGTGCCCAAAGGTTCCACCAACTGCCACCCCAAAGGGATCCTTAAAATGACAACATTAAGATTGCTGTTTTAAAAGAGAAGTTCTTTTAATATTTCTGGGAGCAAATAACAACATTAGAATATAAAACTGGAAATTAAAAACAAAATGAGGCATCTCTCTATTACTTGCATTACTGGACTTAAAATATCATTGTAGAGTTTTATTACCTACTGAATAAAACACTGACATATTTAAGAGAATATACTTCAATATTACACAACAAACAACCAGATGTCTTTGCATACTTCACTACAGATTTCCTGCATGGTGTCTTTCACCTTACAATATTGTAAAAAAATAAATAAATAAATAAAATAAAATTAAAATAAAATCTTTGTATCCTCTCATTGTGACCACTGACAAATGTTTATCCCAGCCTCCACAGGTATAGAAACTTATATGCTTCCTATATGCCTATATTGTTTATTGCTGATGTTTCCCCCCGCTTTTTGCAATAAACAGGAGGTGGGCAGTTGAGCTCAGAAGAAATCACTGAGGTCCTAATTGGAATCGTGTACAGAATACTTCAAGTTGTTAAGTGACCCAAACACTCCCCACTCTGCACCTGTACGATATTTGTACAGCTTCAGCAATATAACTTGGTTCCCTAGGCGAATGTTTACTTACGCAAGCATAACTAAAATGCATTGTGTGTACATGATTAAGATACAGGAACTAATTTCAAGTGGGAGTGAAGTTCTCTATTCTAATTCTATCTGCTGTTATCTTTGCAGGGGAGTGAAGATCAGGGAGGAAGGCACGGTGTTTGTCTTGACTTACAAGATGGCAGCTGCTGTAAGCTTTTACTTAGCTCATGAGTTTGTTTTTGCTGTAAAGGCAGTTGCAATGGAGATGCTAAACAAATGACAACAGAACCTGTACACTGTATTGATTCACGGTCTTCTAAACTACCCAGCCACTCCCTGCCTCATGAACTCTTAAGTGTAAAAAAAACCTTGAAAACATTTAGGTGAAATGATTGCTTTTATGACTTCTTTAATAAATAGGTGGCGCAATAGTGTTTGATTTTATAGAACTGTATAGTAATGCACGCCCTGCCCGGGGTTTGTTTCCTGCCTTATGCCCTGTGTTGGCTGGGATTGGCTCCAGCAGGCCCCCGTGACCCTGTATTTAGGATATAGCGGGATGGATAATGGATGGGTGGATGTATAGTAATGGTTCCAGAACTGTGGCTGTGAACAAAGCTTACTGTTGCATCCTATAGAGTACATTCTATTACCAATTATTCTGCATCAACTATGGGACTTACTGAAGTAGCCACTGGCCAGTAAACCATTCCCACACTATTGACAACTTGAAAAATGCATGATCCTTAAATTGATGTATCCAGAAAATACATTTACTATACTTTAAATAACAACTCTAAATTGTACTGCAGTCTCGTTATGAAATGTAAAATGCCTTGTCATATATTTATTAATATTCCCTCTGAAAAAAAATCAAGTGTGATACCAAATGAAAAAATAATCACAAACCTCCCGAGCTGCCAAAACAATGGTGGTTAACTGAGAGCGATCTCCCCACTCTGCAAGAAACGTTAGTGTAAAGGCTTGAACAAATACAGGTGAAATGACACACTGCCAGCTCTTCTGTGGCAACAGGTTGCTGGAAGCTGCTTCAATGTCTCCAACACCATTCATCATCTTGGATCTCTGAAGCTGTAAAAATGTTTAAACAATATGTCACCATACAAATGTTAGATGTAAATACATACCAGAAAAATGAAACTATGAAGGTAATTGCTCTTTGGTTTATTTTTGAATTAAAAGATACCAAAAAATGACATCAAATTTGAATATACCAAATCCTGCCACTCATCAAACCCCACCACCCCAACAATCATCATGAAGAAACAGAACATTTCCTGTTTTCTCATGCAATTTCTCCCCTGCCCTTCAACAAGGATACTACGATCTGATACAAAATAACAACATGACAAAACAGAGGTGTATCAGCGCCCAACAGCATTCAGGTCAAAACTTAGAGGTCATCGTCTCTCCAGAATCGGAGTACAACACTTGTCTTAAGAGGTGTATTTGATTGTACTGCATGCGGCACAGGAAGGACAGGTATACATTAAGTCATGCGTTGAGTTCATGATTACACATCTCCCCACAATCCTTACAGGGGCTTCTTACACTTTCTTAATCATATCAAATTTTAAAACCCCTTTTCTGATTTGGATTCTTTATACACAGAAGTTATGACTGAAATTTCAGTTTATGTATCAAAGTATAATTTCTGAAGATTGACTTTGTTAGCAACAATCAAAATATATTTAATCAGTTAAAATTACAATCCTGTATTTTTGTTTTTGGTTTTTACAATCTTTTTAATTTGGCAAATAAATATTAATTGGCTATTAGAATCTGAAGAAATAAGTCATATTTACATTTATATCCTGCAGAGGTTGTGACAGGGCGGCACTGTGGCGCAGTGGTAGCGCTGCTGCCTTGCAGTTAGGAGACCCATGTTCACTTCCCGGGTCCTCCCTGTGTGGAGTTTGCATGTTCTCCCCGTGTCTGCGTGGGTTTCCTCCGGGCGCTCCGGTTTCCTCCCACAGTCCAAAGACTTGCAGGTTAGGTGGACTGGCGATTCTAAATTGGCCCTAGTTTGTGTGTGTCCTGCCCGGGATTGGTTCCTGCCTTGTGCCCTGTGTTGGCTGGGATTGGCTCCAGCAGATCCCGGTGACCCTGTGTTCGGATTCAGCGGGTTGGAAAATGGATGGATGGGTGGTTGCGATAACTTCTTTACACTGAGAATCTCAATAAAACATTTAATTTCACTAGGTGTGCCCAAACATAATGGTACAGAAAAATTTATTCTGTTCTTTATGCAATTTCCATACTCCTCTAAGTAAGAGTGTTGTCTAGGTCTTAAAAAGCAGTTTCCCACTAGATAATATTTGTTACAGCCAATTTTTTAATATTAATAGTAAATTTAGCTTAACCTTGCTTAACTTGAATAGAATGTAGGTTTCACATAGACAATGGAGGATTTTGTTTACCCCCTGTAAGCTAACCATTTAATGGAATATTGTTAATGCTCTGCTATATTTCTCAAGTCAGACAATAGAATGATCTCAACTTGAAATAAGACAGCTAAAAAAGAAACATGCTCTGTTAGACAGAGAGGCATTAAGGACATATAGTTTTCTGACCGTTATGTACATCAAATGTAGGCCCCTAGTGTATGTGATAACAGAAATGTAAACTAGACACATGAACCTTAAATGAAACATTAAGCCAATAACTTTTTTCCTTTTTTGTGTGTGCATTATCAACTTTCTTCTACATTTTCTGTGTGAACTGTTTTAAATTTCACTAAAACATTTAAATCAATGACAACTGGACTATAAAGTTTTTTTGTGCAATGAGTCATACGTGCAGTGAGTTAATGGCAACCTAAAGAGGGCAGCTATGCTCCTAGAATATTGTGACTATAGAGGTTAAAGAAAAAATAGAAATCTCAAAAAAAGGAGCAAAGTGTGGGAACATTTTACTGATACAAAACATATAACCAGAATATGTAAGACTAATTTAGCATGCCACAGCAGTACAATGTGTGTGCTAGAAAAATCCTACTGTGGTAGAAAAGAGCTTTGTCATCCTGAAATTAGTTACAGAGCCAGGACAACTACAGGACAGGAAACCCAAAGCTTAATTAGCAAATGACTTTTATTAGCAAATTCAAATCACCAATATGGAGGTGTATTTAGTTTAGAAATGTACAAAGGCAATGCATGGGTAATGTTCAGACAAACAGATACACGTTTAAATATCAGAGCAGCTTTTCAAAATGAGCAATCCTTACCAATGAATGAATGAATAAATAAATAAATAAATGAAATAAATAAATGTCACTGAATCTCATATATTTCATCAGATTATACAAATCATTAGGATAGGTTTCTGAATAATAAGATGTTTTGTCAGTTGTTACAGTAAATGCCACAGATTCCAAGTCATGTATAGTTTCAGTACACCTTAACTCTTTTAGGGTGGATGTCGACTTTGTCAACACAAAGGAGTTGAGGATGGATATCAGGAGCAGTGGGCGAAAGAAAGCTGTAAATGTTGACAAAACTCAGTTACATTATAGGTAGACCCTATTTGCTCAGAGGATTGTTAGACTCATTGAAGATGAAACCCTGCGTGTGCGTGAGTAACGAAGAGTAAGCAACATCTAGAATGGCATTGACATTGGGCGAGAGAACAAAGCAAATGCACAAAGCAAAATACTCTTGTGCATATTATTTATTTATTTTTTGCGCATTATTGCTGAATCTGACTCTGACTTATCGAACTCTGTTTTTAATACAATAGATCTGGAGATCGAAAATGAAAATCAGGTGCCTGCATCAGCTGATCATAGTGCTGGACACGCTCGTGCAGCTGACGTGCCAATGAAAATGTTCACCCTGGGAGGACGAAACAGACATCAATTTGCAGGAGACGAGCTGGCAACTGGACTTCACCAAACAACGCGGCATACTGGTGGACACTACGGATTAGCAGCCACTCAACTACTTCAAGCCGTTGTTTTACCAGAAAATGCCTTTCAGTTTATGAGTGATGGGACAAACATATATGTAATAAGCATGTGAATACGCATACTGTAGGGCAGGGGTGCCCAATGCGTTGATCGCAAAGGTAGTGCAGGTAGATCGCAATGCATTCAAAAAAAATTTTTTTTAAACATTAGCCTATCATATATCCTCCCTATGGCATTTGCCACTTGATTGACATACAGGGTGGCCAGTCTGAGATCTCTTCTCTTCTAACACACTGGTCATCCCGCAAACAGGATCAAACGTGCGAGCTACTGCAAAACAACGGCTGTGATCTAGTTAGCCTTCCAATTTATATTGACTAAAGAAGGGATTAAAAAAAAAAAATTGTTTAGAGAGGGTATGGGCTGGATGTGGAATTGGAAGAGGATTTTTTTTCTCACAATGTCACAATCGAAGTGCGTTTGTCTGATCTGTCAATCTATCATTGCTATTCCAAAGAAGGAAAAGGAGAAAGGCACTTTCGAACTGTTCAAAAAAAACTACGAAACTGACATCCTTCTGAAAAGCGATCTGAGAAATTGAAAGGAGAGGGAACTAAAATCGCACTTAATCGGACAGCCGTCATTTTTCACTCGGCTGAATTCAAAAAGATCCTTGACTACATTATTCAGCACTACTTATTTATGTGAATCAGCCTTTTCCTACATGAAGATTATTAAATCCAAATACTGTAGTGACCATAAATGTATTGAATTGTTATTGCTCCATAAAGCTATACAACATATATTTTATGTATAAAGAATACTCAGTATATTATTTATATATATATATCATTTTAAATGTACGTAGATCATTTCGACCTGGTCATTTTAGAAGTAGCTCGCAAACTGAAAAAGTGTGGGCACCCCTGCTGTAGGGGCTCCTGGACCATAAAACAGAGTGACAACAGAAGTATTTTATGTTGATTTATGTGTGAAATCAGTGCGTTGTGCGTTTTTTTTTTTTTTTTTTAGAAAACTTGGCCGCGTAGCACTCCAGCCACTTCGTGTCTCTGCTGTGCGCATTGTTAAGGGGGACAGCTGCTGTCCTTTTGTCTCACTGCCTTGTGTCATGTGACATTAAAAGTGTCTCTCAAAGGAACGTCAAATTGTCTTCTGAGAAGATCACGTATCATCTCCTTCCAAGATTTTATTTTTTTTTATAATAGAGAGAAATATTCAGCCCTGGGACAAAAGGAAGAAAAAAAAATAATTAACCCTAAAAGAGTTAATATGGTACTGGTAGCATATTTTCAGTTTGCCTCTCCCTCACCATATGGATAGTAGTTTTTCCAAAGAACTATGCAAGAAAAACGATAAATCTCATAATCCTATCAGAAATAAATGCAGGCTACCATGAAAAACTGTTCATTTAATAATCTGTACCTATATGTTGCATTAAAATAAACAACTCCTCCTGCAAACCTATTCATACATGCTTATCTATGCGAACATTTGTTAACTGTCATCTTATTGTTTGTCATTTCCTCCAGGGATACTGCCAAACTATATTTAAGTTTTTCTGTCCTGCTGGGCCATAGTTCAAAGATGGTATTAATGAACAAATATTATTAGGCACATTATGAACTGTCTGAAATTGCTTGACTATTTCAATTGAAGATTAACCTCTCTCCATCAGTTGATGAACAGTCCTGCCTTCATTTAAAAAAGTCAATCCCATATGACCTTAGTTTCCTGTTGACGATGTGCGCCAATTTTCCCAGAAGTATCAATTTAACAATAATTTAGCAATAAATTCAGATGCGAGCGTCAGTAGGCTGTGCACCCTAGGAGCAAATTTACCCAAACTATAACATTTCAGTAATTATTTATCACTCTGATGCAGATCTTTCAGATCATAAAAAGTGACAAATTATATACACATTGCAAGAGTTAATATAAATAGTTTATTATAGAAAGTACACTAGAAGTCATAAGTACGGCTGACATTAATTCTGAAAAATCTTTACCTGATACAATTATGAATACTTTTCCTTTCAAGGTTTACTTGTGGCCTTTCCTTGTTTCATACTTTTCAATGATAGAGGAAGTAATTTCTTATTCAGTGAAGTTTTTGATACAGTAATATTTAAGAGTTAAAACAGGTGCTTTATTGCGATTTAAACTCAAGGTTTTTCTTTTAAATTGAATTTAGCAAAATTCTTCAGTGTGTGGCAGTTTCTTTCTATGCAAAAACACCACCCAGCCTTACAGGCATCACTGTATGTTCAAATGGCTTTTGTGCTTCTAGAGACAAAAAGATTTAATGTCCCTACCCATCTCTATTTTCTTTAAACTGAGGCACAATTTATGTGTTTAATAAAATGAAACACCTGAAACTGAACATACTAAATGCTGTACAGGGGGTCCTCGGGTTACAACGTTTCGAGTTTACAACACTCACTACCATAAAAACTTAAAAAAATTGACACATGAGAAGGAATAAAGGTAAGGATTTTTTTACACTCATTTTTTTCTGTTACTACAATACAGTGTGCAGTACAGTATATTTATGTCCTTTTCTTTTTTCTCAGGCTTAGATTTTGTGTTTTTATGTTCTAGATTATGATTTTGCAAATGAGTTAAGATAGGTAAGTGACTTAGGCTAGAGTGTGTTTCGACTTACACCAAAATTCGGATTACATCACTGTTGTACTGTAGGAACGGAACTGTGTCATAACCTGAGGACCCCCTGTATTGTAATGATCTTTAAGTTTTTCCTCCTCATTATCATTTAGCAGACACTTTTGTTCAAACCAACTTAATGTACAGTAATCCCTCGCTATATCGCGCTTCGACTTTCGCGGATTCACTCTATCGCGGATTATAAATGTAAGCATATCTAAATATATATCACGGATTTTTCGCTGGTTCGCGGATTTCTGAGGACAATGGGCCTTTTAATTTATGCTACATGCTTCCTCAGTTTGTTTGCCCAGTTGATTTCATACAAGGGACGCTATTGGCGGATGGCTTAGAAGCTACCCAATCAGAGCATGTATTACATATTAACTAAAACTCCTCAATGATATAAGATATGCATCCCGCACAGTGCTTGATTGTTTGCTTGTCTCTGCCTCTATCTCACCCTCTCTGACATTCTCTGTGCCTGACGGAGGGGGTGTGAGCAGAGAGGCTGTTTGCACAGAGGCTGTTTGCCTAGCATATTTAAAAGCACACGTATTGATTTTTTGATTGTTTGCTTTAATCTCACACTCTCTCTCTCTCCGACGCCTGACGGAGGAGATGTGAGCAGAGGGGCTGTTTGCACAGAGGCTGTTTGCTTAGAAGATACTGACGCTCCTCTAAAAAATGCCGCTTTATTGCGGTGCTTCGGAACGTATTGATTTTTTGATTGTTTGCTTTTCTTTGCGAGCGCTCTCTCTCTCTCACTCTGAAATTCTCTGCTCCTGATGCAGGCACTCCTTTAAAGAGAAGATATATTTGCATTCTTTTAAATTGTGAGAAAGAAGAAGATCTCTGTCTTGTCATGGAGCACAGTTTAAACTTTTGACTAAAGGGTGTTATTTCGTGTCTAGAGGGCTCTAATAATGTTAACAGTGTGGGAGAGTTTATAAGGGCTTAAAATATATAAAAATAACCATACAAACATATGGTTTCTACTTCGCGGATTTTCATCTATCGCGGGGGGTTCTGGAACGCAACCCCCGCGATCGAGGAGGGATTACTGTATACAAAAATGTGTAAATGTTTTTGAGTGTTTATCAGACTAAACCCCCAAACAATACTTACTAAAAGTAGGGTTCCCAAGATAAATTCATGTAACTGACCAGTCAGCTTAAAAGCAATTACGTAGGTATACTTTCGTGATCGACTAATAAACCCCACTCCTCCGCATCCACCACCAAATTACACATTTTTAATAGGATACCAAGATATTATGTACAGTTTTTAAGTAGGCTAATCCTGTATGGGGTGAAGGGATTCAGGTTTCCACTCAATAACAAAGATCATCTTTGTTTCAAAGGTTAGGATTTTATCCAGTAAAAAAGAGTGGAAGCTAAGCTTTTGAATGCATGTAAAGTCATTTTTGTGTAGCTTAGAAATTAATTGATAAGGCACCTCTATTGTTAGTATTTGCAAGTCGGCTTCTCGCCCATTTGATTGAATGTTCTCATTTCCAAGCAACGGACCAGTCAAATATCTCAAATTCCCAGCCTATGTGCTTTTAAAAAAAGTCCTCATATTCTGGAACAAGTCAATTAAGTGGTATACAAATAACTGAGGGCTGCCTGCCTGCTACTAAGTCACTGACACTAGAAGGGCTCATTTCTTTGTTTATCCCCAAAAAACTTTTGACTTATCATGCATCATTATAAAGCCTTTTTTCATTATTCTTCATTAGATCGGTTTGTAAAAAAGAGAAAAAGAAAAAAAAAAAACTTAATAGTTTACAAAAGCAAACATAACAAAACTGCAAAACTTACTTCTTCTTCTTTCTTCTTAATTTCTGCCTGAACTTCTTCCAGCTCTTCCTGACCCTCATCAGGACTCATCTTCATACCTTCCCGAAGCATTCGAATACCAAATATAGCAAATAATGCTGTTGACACATAGTAGGTGTATACCCTAGGGATGACTGTTGTGGCATACCCAAAAAGCACTGAAAGACAAAATTATTTAAACAATTTATTCAATCTTCTTGCCACATCTATATTAGATGCAAATCAAAGAGCAACCAAAGCATACATATAAAACATTTGTCAAGGTGACAACTGAATGTTACCTGACATTTTTTCCATATACTGCACACTAACTCTATACATAACGTCCCCGGGCACAACTTAATTTCTGAAAGATTGTTAACAAACAGATAAACCGAGACAGAGAGAGGAAAAAAAGAAAAATTGCATACTAACCTGATAAGCATGTCATCAATCCTAAAGCCAGCATTGCTCCAGCCAAAACGATCAAGCGGTTGTAGCGCATGGCCATGATAGCTGCAATAAAGAAAGTCTTATCTCCCAGCTCTGATACAATAATGACAGAAATGGCTGCCACAAAAGCATGAATAAACCCCAGATTGGCTTTACTGACTGCATCTTCACTAATGACTGAGCCTGCAGCAGGTGGCGTTGGCACTTTCTGGAAGAGCAAAAGAAAAAAAAAAAAAAGTTACTGAACAACTCACAAACAATTATACTGTACATTAACATGTCATAGGTGATTTACTAATTATTATTACTTTTACATATAATAAGGAGCAATGTTAATGCAGACTGTAAGCAAAGTGCACAACTCGCTGTAGTTATTGGGTGGCAGTCAGATTTACTATTAGTTTAAAGAGAAGCAGACGGCTGATGGAGATTAACATAATGTTCTCATAGAAAAATAAGTATGTTAATTAAATAGGTGTCTAAGCACACATTTCTTCAAGTGTTAAAGTAGATTACAAGTCAATTCAATGTGCTTCTGGTTTCTATTCCTCTATAGTCAAATACAGCAAATAATTTCCCGTCACTGAAAGCTAACTGGCCCAGTCCATGACAAATCATGAACTACTAGTCTAGTGCTCAACTCTAAGTGCAGAAATGACTTCAACAGTTTAACTGTAGTTCCCAACACTTACAATGTGACGCCAAACGGCACCCACTCTAAAGCATGCATCTTGTGTACTAGAAAATGGGTCGCAATTTAAGTTCTAACAAAGGATGAATAAACCTACACTATACCCTCATAAAAGTTTTTTAAATAGAATAGTAGAAAATAAAAGACCGATAGGGGAAGTACTAATCCCACTGACCATCACTAGGAGGGAAGTAGTGGACTGTGTGGGGTTATTGTCCTCAAACTTGGGTCGTGGGAGGCTAGCGTTCCCTCTTTATAGCTATTAACAGAATTTATTTATATAAAGATTTATTCCTGCTGTCATCTCAACATTGTAAATCACCAGAACATTTAATGGACTAGGTTGTGATTAACACTCCATCATTCTTTTTTACTCCACACATTTTTTTCCATTTCAAATTTTCCCCTTATTTAATCAGAGTCATTTTGTGTGTTGCCTCAGTTATGCACCATTTTGTACAGGATTCTCAACAGCAGTATAAATGTTTGTGATGCACCATCCATTGGATTGAAAAATACAATGCAATTTGTTACAACACATATTACAAAACACATTCAAATGGCCAACAGAATAGAACTGCCAGATGGACATAATATAAAAATGTATAGATAAAAATTTTAAAAATCTATAAGAAAAATATTGATTTTTAACACTGAATGTTTTCAGGTCTTTCACAAAAACGTAATATTAAAGGAAACTTCAGTGAACAGATGTTTTTTCTTCTTCTCTCTTTTGTTATACATTGAATGAACAAAATTACCCAACCCCACCTAATATTTAGTGAAAAATTGCAAAAGTATATTTAATAACTGGTGGCATCACATTAGCTGCAACAACTACAAATAAATGCCTCATAGAGTTTATTATTCTTTCACATTGGCATTGAGGAAGTTTAACCCAATTTTTCTTGCTGAACTCCTTTATTGTAGAAATATTTATAAAACTGTTGACTTCAGGTCCTGCCACAGGATCCCTATTTGGTGTAGATCTGGACTCCGACTGGCCCATCTGAAAAACTTAAATTTCTTTCTCTTCAGACATTCTTATCTGGATTCCTTTGTGTGTTCTGGATCAGTGTCTTGATGCCTGACAACTACATTTCAGCTCATGTGTATATATACAGGCCATTAAAATATACTTTACACTAACTCACTACCACCTCCACTATGCTGTCAAAAAAGTTGCACTCTCATCTTACCAGTCCATAAGGGCATTCTCTCAACAGGCTCAAGGATCAGCCAAGTGCTTCCTAGCAAATCAGAGATTAACTTTAATGTTCTTCGAGGATAGAAACATTTTCTGCCCTACCATTCTTCTATGCACTCTAATTTTGTCCAGATAAATACTTTATTAATCCCAAGGGGAAATTCACAGTGCCTAACTGTGAAGTCATAAACATGGAACTTTGCTCATTCAAATCCAGTATGAGTGTCTTTGCAGGTTTTTTGGAGTCTTCCTAGATTATTTTAGTATTGGAGTATTTCTGGTAGGCTGGCCACTCTGAGAAGGGTCTAGCTGCAGGCCTCCAATGTCAGGCCCTTCCTTTGGTTGCTCTATCCATAGCACCTCTTTTGAATTGGATAGTCTTGGCATATTTCAATGTGTGCATGTGTAAAGGTAGA
The DNA here is from genome assembly GCA_026402145.1 of Polypterus bichir lapradei. Taxonomy (NCBI): domain Eukaryota; kingdom Metazoa; phylum Chordata; class Cladistia; order Polypteriformes; family Polypteridae; genus Polypterus; species Polypterus bichir. The sequence goes on along the minus strand of JANRMT010062821.1, from coordinate 31,404,585 downwards.
TCTGAATTGCTGAGTGTAGACAGATAAGAGAGATCTGTGTATGCATTGTTAACAAAAATCTTAAAAATTAGTTACACTCCATGTGCTTTTTTAACCAGCTTCCCTCAGAGAAAATTTCAGGAAAGGGGACAAAACAGAAGGTAGCATTCTGGCAGCACTGCTGCTTTGCAACAAGAGGTTTGGGTTTATTTCCTGGGTGCTCCCTTGGTGAAAATTTCAGTGTTCTCCCCACGTCCATGTGGATTTCATCCGAGTGCCGTGGTTTCCTGCCACTGTCCAAAGACATTCTGGGTCGGTGGTTTGAGGATTCTAAACTGGTACCTGGTGTACGTGTGTGCCAAACCTGTGATGGGACTGGCACCCTGTCCATGTATTGTTCCTTCATTGCGCCCTATGCTTGCCGCCTGTGGTTCTCAAATTGTACATTTAAAAGGGGAGTGCGAGAAGCAGAGTTGGGCTGAGGCAACGGTCGACAATATAGTCCATGGCAACTGGTTGGTCACATTGTCTATGTAAATAAATATTATTGATTGGCTTCAACCATTTGCAGAATTTTCCTCAAATTGCCAAACTGCATCTCACAAGAAAGCTGTCAAGGGCTCATACTGGCGGCAGGAAGCATGTGAGATTCCAGTTTATAATGCAGGATTTGTTTGTAGTAGCACATTGTGGCCTATTTCTCCCCAAGAAGTGGATGCAAGGGCACAGAAGCTAAAGACTAACATAACAATAGGGGATTGACCAAATTAGCCATTGGACAGATGTCCTGCTTGAGATTTCACTACTGTACTTTGGTAGAGTAGCTAATCATTCGTAATTCACAGGCATTTCTCCATCTCCTTCAGTTAAGTAAAAAACCACTATAAACTGAATTGATAATCGCATTGCAATGTTTTTCCACAAACTGTGGAAAACAAATTACACAGTCAGCACAAATATGATGTGGGGAAGGGAGAACATGTAAAGGGGCACATAGTAGATGGAGTGATCAAGCCTCCAGTAAAGAGTGCAACGGTGGATGGTGGCTAACTCACAAACGTTTACACACACACACACACACATAATTGACCCGACAATTAATGCAAATACAAGAATAAATTGGGGGGGGGGGGGGTTCCTTTGCAAAAATGGCATGACCGGTGCAATGTGGTACTGTAAATGAGGTGCCTTTTAGGTGAAACAAGTATGATTTGTCTACAGCTAAACTGAAATGCTGGTGCATGCACAAAAAAAGAGACACACAATCACACATAATAAATCACATGCATGGTTTGATTGCAGATGCATACACATGCAAAGAAAAACAGTTTACTCCTGCATTTGCATATATTGTCATGTCTGCAGTTGTCTATGAAAACACTGCAAAGTGAGCTGCATTCACTTTTGGATTGCTCTGTCCACAATGTGCCACCTTGTGTATTCTCCCTTCCCCACAAAAAAAAAAAAAAAACTGATGCTGGCTATGTACTTCATATACTGATGATGGCTTTGCTGCTTTTTCAGACAATTGCCACACTTCGTGTAGAATCACATCATGCATTATAAGCAAGGCCAGACATACCTGTTGATAAGCAATTGTTAAATTATTGATGCCCTTCCACACAGTGAAAGTTAAACAAACTTGGCAAATCTGAAATTACATTTTGGATCACTGCTGATGGAAGTAACAAAATATATATACTACAGACTATCCCTTCTTTCAAGAGGGATCACACTCAATTGCTAGGAAAACATGGTGTACCTGGTGATGTGACTCATGAGCCTCTCACAGGCAATGTGAGGAAAGTCACAGCTGATATTTTCAAATCACTTTGCAAGGCAGATTTGTTACTTAGCCAAAAGACAAGCCTATTCTGCACTGAACTGTAAATAAAATTAGATTTTTTTCTTCCCGTTTTTAGCTGTGAAACTATGTAGTGATCCATACGTACAATTAATTTGTTACATGTTTCGAAAAATATATTTTTAGTATTTCTTTTTAATTTATTTTGATTTCTATTTTCCTGAAACAATACACCACTCCCCCAATGGATAATTGAGTTTAAGCTTCTTCTATAATATAGAATACGCACATTGAACAAAAAATGTTGAGGGGTACTGCAGTCTGCTTTTTCTTAATTGTCAGGGTACAGCAAAACAAAAAGTCTGAGAAGCACTGCTTGTGGAGGCAGGCTCCAGCCTCCCCATGACCCTGCTCTGGATAAGTGTGAATAAAATAAAGACGGCCCCGTGACCCTGTAGTTTGGATACAGCGGGTTGGATAATGGATGGATGGAAAATAAAGACGGATGGATGGATGGGACAAAACAGTCTAGTACTAGACAAATGTAGGCAGCATATACAGAGTCAAAGTCATCAAGGAAATGAGGGGAAAAAATAAAAAACACAATCCACAGCAACTTGAAATCAGTGCTTTAGAAGGGATCAAACTCACTCACCCATGCAATACAACTCAGTTTATTCTTATATGGGGCACTTTGCTGAAAATAAGTCCTGACAGTTTGAAAATATTTTGTGACAAGTAAAATAATCACATAAGTTCATCTACATTAAAATATATTAATCCAACTCTGCTTTGCACAATTTTAGTGCTAATGAATCTTCAAAGCTAAAACATTTTTTATTTTTTAAATAACAAATGTGATACATTCTTAAAGCACCTGCTTTCAACAAAACTGGAAAGGGTGTTCAAAAGCAGACAATTTACTATATCCACTTGGCCAATCAAAATAAGTCATACACATCCTATATACTGGAACAACATTCATGGGTAAAGGATCACTGCCATTTCTTTTTTTCCCATGGATGTTTTTCACATCGTTTGCTGTTGTCCAGAATTGGTCACTGCAGGCACTGTTGAGTTTGAATATTCAATATGTAATTTCACTATAAAGACATGACATTTTTTTTTTCTCGGGCCACCACTACTAACTACGTGGGGTAACATTTAAAGAAAAATACTTTCTGGGTGGAGTATTCCTTTGAAATACCACCCCATTCCACTTATATAGTTCAGATTTTTGTAAAACTAGACATACCAGTTGCAGATATTTCATAACTTTTTTCTGACTGTTCATGACACATTTACAGACATTTTCTGTTGAGTTTAGAAACTTTTTCCAGCGCCTACTGAAATAAGAGTAAAATTCAAAGTGCATTTTTTGGCAAAAAGGGACTGAATTTTGCGACTTATTCTGCTGCGACATGTACAACATAACTAATTCTAGAGCTGTAAAAATTCTTAAAAAGAAACATCTGACCTTTATTTTTAATAGAACATGAGCATATACGCCTGTTTGTAGGTTTAAATAACACAACTCAAAACGCACGTGTTCACATTTACTCCAATTATTTAATTGTTACGGACATTTGTACTTGAAGTAACAAACTAACTCACAGTTAAAATGCCTATCATAAATCACAATAGTCAAATGTTTAAAAAGAAGCCAAACCGGTTTGCCTCAGACAGGTACATCTGATAAGCCGCCGCATAGCCCATGAGTGAGAGGTGCTCGCCGCTGCTTAAAGGCCACTGCTCAGCTGTAACTTGGACAGCAGACAACTGCACACGCACACCTGCACTTTTCCAAGCTTCCCCTTCTTACATTCTACAGGATGTAGGCCACACCAGCGGCGGACTTCTTATCATTCTACATCACTAGTACAATTTATTTCACTACTATCCTTGAGGCGACAAAAGTTTGTTTTCCGTTTACTGTACCTCTTGAAGCGGAAGCTCCTGCACCTTCTGCTCTTCTTGAATACCGAGAACACCAAAAGCAGAGATGACGGTTATCAGCGTCAGCACTCGGCCCACACTGCACAACTGCCGGCTGCTTCCGGGCACCATAGTTTTATACTGTTATTCAGTGTGTAATACTGGTCACAGTTTACTGGAGGGGGCAAGCCAGTGACAGACACTTCACGAAAAAAAATCCAAATACGACATGTTTTCCATCAGTCGGGAGTATTGCTTTAGTTCACCTCGCTGAACTTGCGTCCGGTTACTGAATGAAGAACGCGAACAAACTCTACGTCGGCCCGCCCCCTCCGCGAAACCAAACCACGACATTCATGCGCAATTCTCTTAACTCTGCCTCCACATATTACTCAGCCAGTAACACGTCCTGTAACCCGTGACGCCATCCCAAACTCAAAGCTCTATTCGTTAAAGTAGTAGTCACTCGTTTTAGCTACTCTCGGGCATATGCGTGTAAAAAAGTCAATGACGAGTCAGGAAGTAGACTATAGTAAGCATTTGGGGTTGTCATTTAAATAATTCATATCCATTTGCAAAATAATATTTACAAATCTAGGAATTCAATTCTAAATAACAATGCCGTATTTATTAACACTACGACTTGTCTTTCGTAAATTCTGAATATATTCTTATACTCTAAAATAAAAAAAAAAATCTGCAGTTTTTTGAGAGGCGTTATTAAGTAATTACAGGCGCCTCAGCATCAGCACTGAAACATGAACGTGAAAAGCGTACAATAATAGGCACCGTCATTTCATAGGTTATGCCAAACAGTTCGTCAGCAGTCAGTTTTCACTGGTGTACTTTTTGTGAAGAGGAGGGAGGCATTTTAAATACATTATAGTTTGCAAACTAATTGATTTTGTGCGTTAAACTGGATCGTAATTTTTTTTTTGTTTTCAGTATTGTTGGTCCGAAGGATGCCAGCTGCCTCTAAGACAGCACGCGGTTGAACCCTGCAATGACTTCGTGCCTTTAGTGTTAGACTTACGTTTACATTTAATACTTGTATGGGTTTTAGCAGCATATTCCGCAAAACACTAATTTGGCTTGTTATTATTGTTAGACTTACATTTTCATTTTATACTTGTATGGGTTTTATTAGCATATTCCGCAAAACACAGATTTGGCTTGTTATTAAATGGTGATGGTATGTGTATATATGCTGGTCAGCCACAACATTAAAACTTGACAGGTCAAGTGAATAACATTGATTATCCTGTTACAATGGTCCCTGCCAAGGGGTGGAATGTATTAGTCAGCAGTGAACAGTCATTTCTTGAAGGTGATTTGTTGGCAGCAGGAAAACTTGGCAAACATAAGGATCTGAGTGACTATGACAAAGGCCAAATTCTGCTGGCTAGATGACTGGGTCAGAGAATCTCCAAAATGGCTGGTCTTGTGGAGCATTCTCAGTATGCAGTTGTTATCACCTACCAAAAGTGATCCAGGGAAAGACAACCGCTGAATCTGCAATAGGGTCATGAGCACCAAAGGCTCATTGATGTGTGTGGCAAGCAACGGTTATTAGTCTGGTCTGATCCCGCAGAAGAGGTACTGTAGCACAAATTGCAGAAAAACGTAATGCTGGCCATAAGAGAAAGGTGTCAGAACACAGAGTGCATCACAGCTTGCTGAGGATGGGGCTTTGTAGTCACATGTCCGTCAGCGCGACCTTGCCAACCTCTGTCCACTGCTGAAAGTGCCTACAATGGGCAAGTGAGTGTCAAAACAGAACCATAGAGCAATGGAAGAAGCTGGCCTGGGCGGATGAATCACATTTTCTTTTAGATCACATGGAAAGCTGGGTGCATGTGCCTCACTTACCTAGGGAAGAGATGGAAACAGGATGCACTGGTCAATGTTCTGCTGGGAAACCTTGGGTCCTGCTCTTTATGTGGATGTTACTTTGACACATACTACCTACCTAAAGATTGTTTGCAGACCACGTATACCCCTTTGTGGCAATGGTATTCCCTGACAGTTGCCTCCTTTAGCAGGATAATACACTCTGCCACACAGCAAAAAAATGTTCAGGAATGGTTTGAGGAACATGCAAAAGAGTTCGTGTTGACTTGGCCTCCAAATTCTCCAGACCTCAATCCAATGAAGTATCTGTGGGATGTGCTGGAAAAACAAGTCCAATCTCATGGAGGTTTCACCTCGCAACTTACAGCACTTGAAGAATCTGCTGCTAACATCTTGGTGCCAGATGCCACAGGACACCTTCAAAGGTCTTGGAGAGTCCATGCCCTGAAGGGTTTTGGCAGCACAAGGGGGACCTACACAATATTAGGCAGGTGGTTTTAATGTTGTGGCTTATCAGTGCATACAGTATGTTTATGTAACCCTTTAACACTCCCCATTGTTTTATCACTGCTTGCCTTTTGCCGTAATGGAAGGTGAGTGCAAATGCATTTCAGCCCAGGATATGGCACTCTACATTGTGTAATTTAGTCTTATCTGGATAAAGAAAAGGGGGCAAGAACATAAATAAAGCTATACTTAGTAGTACAAAGCATATGAAACCCCATCTCTCAATGTTTCAATGTCAAATTAACTAGATACACTTACATTGCACTTTGAACCCTCAAATCATTTCAAGGATCTCTGCTTCAAACTGCCTGAGATCTCAGACTGTTCATAAAAAGCATCCATTTTATTGGAGAGAACTGTCTTTCATGTCTCCAATTTATTATTATTAAGTGGCTACCACCTTCTTTCTTTTTGAACTAGGTATGGTAGTTCTTTATAAAGAGGCTTTTTCTGACCAGACATTGGAACACAACCTTTACTAAAAAAATACATGAACTACTAAATGCTTATATAGTCAGTGTAGTTGGAATAAAACATTTATATTTTGTAATCCTACAATATCTGAAAAAACAGACAACAATGTGAACACAGTAACACTAACAGTTTAAGAGTGTGGCCAGAGTGAAAGACTAATGGAAAATGCCAGCTTAGGTTAACCACCGTGTTAAATGGGCTCCAATACTATTGTTAATTTTTTTTTATATATCCAGCATACATTTCTTGCTGGCTACAAGGATTTGAAGAGCACAGAAACATCAATCACATAAAATACCAATTTTTGATAATTTTAACCATCATAGACCACAGAGACTACAGATGCTTCTCGAGTCCCAGCTTTATGTTTAAGGCAGAACCCAACCATTTATGGGTACATCTTGTCAATTTAGATTTGCTGTGGAAACCAATGGTATATATTTTAAAATTTTCTAAGTCTCCTTCCCACTGCCTACAAGATTCTTTCTTCAATATGACTGTATTGGACTTTTTTTAGGTAATAATGAATTGTCATTCTTGTGGTGAGAAGGCAGTTAGCAGGGCATTTTACAAATATTACTAAGTTTTTAATTAGCTTTTTTCCCCCCTGTGCCTACTTGGAACAACAGTACATTGAAATAACAGGCCAATTTTGTTTATTAGAATTGCCTTTGGCTGGAATATTAAGACCTGGAAGCTACCCTGTTCTCAGTTACTACTGACTTAGTGGCCACTCTTTTACTGGAAAATAATTTGCATTTTGCTGAAGTCCTTTTACAGTTAATTTTTTTCCTGTTTACATACCTAAGAGTCAGTATGTTGCATTTATATGATATCGGATACATTAATTATGTTCAACAACTACATTCTCTTTCTATTCTGAGTGTTAAAACCAGATCACTGTTTTGAAATGCAGCATTTCTGTCCCAGTAAGCAGCCACAGATGACAATAATACATCTAATAGGGGGGCCTTTACTTATTGTTGCTCTGCTTCTGCACTCAACTTGGTGAGTTGGAATGAACTTTCTGTGTTGAGTCTTTTTTTTACAACCGTGACTAGTACATTTTTCAATTCATTGCTGAGGTTTTTCCCAATCAACACTTCATGATGGAGTGAGCAATAAGTTATTACAATACTGTATCACTGTTTTCTTTCTTTATTAAAGAGACAAACCTTTCCACACTTCTGTATAAATTCCCACACATGGAGGTGAAGCTGTGTAGCAACACCGACAAATTCAGAGGTGTGCAACACCTTAACTTTGGTAATTGGTTACTGGGAGTGCCTTTGAGGTCCATCCTGTTTGCAAGCCAGGTTTCCAGACTGGAACTAAAACACCTTTATTCTAGAGTCAATATAGTTTTTATGAAGAGAAAAGCTGTTTCAAAGCACCACAGTTGACAGCAACCACCTTTCTAATCCTGCCTTAACTGAAGTTGGTATTGCTTTGCCTTCTTGGAGCACACTCCCAACCCAGTCTTCGGTACCAGTAGCACTCACAAATTAAAAAACACTGGCTCCTGTGGCTGCTCAGGGTGCTGTGGTTGAAAATCGCAGTTCTGCTAGATTGAGATGTGGGCACAGAGCCAGCCACTTAATTATTCTGAAGTTACTATTATGTTTGTGGAACCAGCTGTAAATGAAATGTGCTTTGTAATAGGACATATTTGGGTTGACACAACCATTTAAAAATGTGTACACTGTGACAATCAAGGGACTGACATGGTCAGCAGCAGTGCCAAAGTACAATGACATTCATGTTACACTCATTTGGTATGAAAAGTTTTAATGTGTACCAAAAATACATTTCTCACACCATTACCATTCCACTGCCCAGGATGAATCCACAGATTCATGGTGTTTACAACAAAGAAAATAAGAGAAATCCTCTCAGTCTACCAAGCTCTTTTGGTTAACTAAGCTGTCTCAATATCTAATCCATACACTTTATAAATTTGGTCAAGGTTTCTGCTTCAACTACATGACATAATAGTTTGTTCCTGATTCCAATGATCCTCTGTGTAAAGAAGTGCTAACTGATATAAGTCTTAAATGTCATCCATCTTCTAAATCCAGAACAGGGTCACGGAGATGCTGGAGCCTATCCCAGTAAGCACAGACCTTAAGGCAGGAAACAATTCATGGACAGGGTGCCAGTCCATGGATTAACAAACACACACACAATTCACTTTAGCATCTCCAATCCACCTAACTTGCATGTCCTTGGACTGTACCTCTTGTTAATTTCCACTGGTGTCCTTGACTATGTTATTCATATTTAATCAAAAGCATTCTGCTAAATTAATATTAACAAGGCATTTGAGAATACTGAATGCATGGATTATGTACCCTTACAACTTTCTCTACTCAAAATAAAACAGGTTTAATTCTCTTAACCTGTCAAAACAGGATATTCTCATTTGTCCTATGATGCACTTGGTTAGTGCTTTGCACCATTTTTAGTCAGTATCGGAAATATTCACACAGCACAGCGTGGCAGGGCTTGGGGTGAGTTGGAAATCCAAAAAATGCCCCTAAATGAATTCCACATACAGTAATTTTTTTAAAGCTGCGTCCTTCTCTCAGCTAGTCATTTTCTAAGAAATTCAGAAAGCTCTGTATTGCTGTCACAGTTTATTGCACAGAAGTTTCTTAATTGTACCTGTTTCTTTGGATTTACTTGTCAGAGTCCTGCCCTGTCATTTTTTACATACAGCAGGTAAGAAGATTTTGCTATGAAGTTCTCCTTAGTGTTAAATTGGCACAACATTCAGGGAGAGCAGTGCTGAAAGAATGGTCGGAATTTAGCTGAGGGTTCAAAGAGGAATTGCCATGGCCAATTCATATTGCATCACAACTCTACTACAAAAGGAGGCAGAAACAATTCGTGTTACCACTCTAGTATATGTTTTTTTTTTCTTTTTTTTAAACAATTAATTACTATACTACAGCAACTGGTGCTTTGACATAATTTCCAAAAATATCTCCACATTTCCAGTTCATGGTAAAGTTTGTTAAGCCCAAAAAGATATCTTTCAAGATATTGTCTTGGCACATCAAGTACTATTATACACATTCAAATAAAGTAATCAAAAATGCAATAAATAACAAGAGTTTTGGAATTTAAATGAATTTTCCCCTATACTTAACACAGGAAAACAAAAGAGATACTCAACTCTATTTTTGGTCAAGCTATAACAAATATGGTATAAAAGCACGGCGACATTTTGGATAAGAGTCAAACTTCTTGTGATAAAACTCCTGGCATAGAGCAGCAGCCAATGCTTGATTAAACAAAACATATAATACAACAAGCCACCAGGTCAAGTTCCAACCACCTAATGTCAGACTGAGTGAAATGTAAATTAACAGTTCTGCAAAGTAATGTGGACTTGAAATCAGACTGAACCAATCTCCAACAGGAATACTGTGTTGCATGTTTATTACTTTACCTGTGTGGGGAAAAAATATGAGAGGACATGATTATATATTCCGTGTTTCAGCATAAGAAGTGTATATTACTATATACAATTTCTTTCTACACAAATACACAATAACATCTGTTCCTCAGAAGCTATGAAGAGTATAGCAATTGGAAATGGGAAAAGGTGCACAGACTTGTGTTTTTAAAGGTTATTTACATGTATTACTTTGAAAGTCTATATATTTGTGTATGTGTCTACAGGGTATCTTATTCATTTCTTGTTATAATAAAATACTCTGTAATGGAATTCTACCTTGATGTATAGTAATTGACTATTGAAGATTGTCTCAGTTTCATACAATCTTTTTTCAATACAATTTACTTTTTACCCTAAATGCAGTTAAAATAATTATTAATTGTTATTGTTGATGTTTTTTGTGCATTGCCTTTAAAAATAAAAATTGGATTTAACATTCTTTTATACACAGTTCTGAATCTTCTATGGGACTCACCGTTATTTTCTTTTCTAAGATTGGCAAGAATTGTAAGACATCTATTTTGATGAACTGATGCCCATATAAACATTGCAATTCCCAGAAAATGAGAAAAATGAATCTGTGCATAACGATTCTCTGTAGAACCTGTAAAAAATATTTTAACATACTAAGAAAGCTGGCATTTTTTTCATTACATTTTACATGTTTATCTGCTGTTTTCATCAAACAGGACTTACAAATCTAAAATATACACAACATATTGTTATATATTTCTGCAAATGTAACTGGCAGGCGAAGTGACTTCATAAGGATCATACAGTGAAACAGCAATGTGGATTCAATATAAACAAATCAGTTTATTGTTAAAATGGTTTAACTAATAGTGTTATAATTTTGTTTATATTTAATGGACACATTTTATTTACTGTTAACACTGATTTTAAATATTAATACAAGGTTAGAAATACAGAGTCAACTGCTGATGTATTTGTAAATGTGTGCTGTCATCAAAGTCTGATTATTCCTGTTGACATTCGATTTTGTCTATGTGACAAGAATATTGCATGTTCTTTCCATATTAAAACACACACTGGTTTCTTCTACTGTATATAGTGCCAATATCTGATTGCTTCTTGCCTGTACTTCTGCATAGTTTTCACAGTAACTGTTAACAGGTTAAAATAATAAAACCCAAGTGAACAAAATATAATTCCAATACTTTAATTTATTGTAAAAGTTATTTAGTAATCAATACTCCATGTAAAAAAGCCATCATAAAGTATAACACTACCTTCAACTTCAGCCACTACTCCAAGTATTTTTTTTTTTAATTTCAATTTTTAAAACTACATAAAATATTTGACATTTGAAAGTTTAACAATAAGCTCCTCATTGCATGTTGTGCTACCACAAACTCAATAGGATTGATGCTTAAACTTTTATAACTTGGTAATGGCCCACTAAACTTCTTGTTTTTTAAACTCCTGATGTAGATCTACTTGTGTTTCAGGTTGTCATTCCATAAGGCATTGCTGCCCTCCAAGCTTTAGCTCATGGTAAAATTAGCTTGAAATCCACTTGGACAATCCTACATAAAAAAGCAAAAATCATGCCCTAATACAGCTAAAAATTCTCAGTATATAACACGTAATATTGCACTGTTGATCACATTATAGCATGAAGTGTTTGACAATTCACATGTGACAGGGTCAACGTCAGACAAAATTTCAATTTTGGCTGACCATTTAATGGCAATCTGGCAAACATTTATGATCTCACTAGTGAATGGAGATTATTATCCTGAATTCTATGTTTGCCAAGTTATTTCCTCAGTGTAACTCATGAATGCAAACCTTATCCAAGGTAAGTGAGACTGAAAGATTGCCATGTGCTTTGTTCTTGATTTTTTTGTTACTTTGTGAAAGTTAAGCACTTGGGCTTTAAACAGATATTTACAGGATAGCCACTTTTTGACAGTATTGCTCTGGGTATGTTTTCTTGCATGCTTACAATCTTAGAAGTGACTCTGTAACCTCGCCCAAACTGACAATCTTTTATTAAGGAATATTCTGCACCTGAATATTGAAAGTTTCATTGCCTTGTACATTATTCAAATGTAAGAAGCCTCATAGGTTATGTATACAGTAATCCCTCGCTATATCGTGCTTCGACTTTCGTGGCTTCACTCTATCGCGGATTTTATATGTAAGCATATCTAAATATATAACGCGGATTTTTCGCTGCTTCGCAGGTTCTGCGGACAATGGGTCTTTTTACTTCCTGTACATGCTTCCTCAGTTGGTTTGCCCAGTTGATTTCATACAAGGGACGCTATTGGCAGATGGCTGAGAAGCTAACCAATCAGAGCATGCAGTTAAGTTCCTGTGTGCTGAATGGCTCAGCAACGGAGTGCTGAATTTGATTCCGCGGCATTAACCAGGAAGTCTCGTCTCGCTCATTCAGCATCAACATGTTTCGCTGTGTAAAGAGTTAAGTTTTGTGCTCTTTTGTGTTTATCTTTGTGCATAGTCAAGCCCTTCATTATGGCTCCAAAATGATCTGCTTCTGCTACTGCTTCAGGGTCCATGCCCAAGCGCCAACGGAAGATCTTAACGATTGCCGAAAAGGTAAACGTTTTGGATATGTTGAAGGAAGGGAAAAGCTACACCGCTGTAGGACGCCATTATGGCATCAATGAGGCTACGATTCTTTTTATTTAAAAAGTAGGAAAGGAATATAAGATCTATGGCCGCAGTGTCCTTTTAACCAGGGTGCAAAACGAGTTGTAAGTGGATGTAATAAGGCAGTAGTCTGGATGGAATCTGCTTTAGGGATTTGGATTGAAGAAGAACAATGGCGGTGCTACACAGTCGCCTGAAGAGGCTCCATTAGAAGGGCTGTAACGCTCTCCTTTGTTGTGCAGTAAAATTAAACTCATTGTTATCGGACAAGTCATCGTGTCATTGTTGGTGAGTAACCGTAATTAATTTTCTACTTACAGTACATAGTACATGTACGTACATTTAGTGTCACTGTACACACATTTATTGTATACAATTTTTTTTTTGCAATTTACGTGTTTATTGCTGGTGGCCTGTCTATCGTAATGGCTGTAACATATGTGATATCGGAGACACTCGATATCTTTAAAATAATATTTAGGTTTTACTGTATATAAACAGTGTGTTTACATATATAATTTCAATGAATCTTACCTAATATCTAAGAATACAAAGGGTTTATGCTGTATAACTGTGCGGGGAATATTTATAAACAGTGTGGGAGAGTTTATAAGGGCTTAAAATATATAAAAATAACCATACAGACATATGGTTTCTACTTCACGGATTTTCACCTATCGCGGGGGGTTCTGGAACGCAACCCCTGTGATCGAGGAGGGATTACTGTACATTTATTATACATACAGTACTCATACAAAGCAAAAGAGATTTGACAAAATTCAATGTAAAAAAGATGCATTAATGCAGAGAACAAGACAAAAACACATTTTTCATGGAATTTGGACATGCAAGTAGAGCATGGGGTCAGAAAGCTTACCAATACTGGTAAAAACTCAAAGCAGATCCTACTGTCCTTACAACTCTTTGCTTTCTGTAGTCCAATTTAACACCACTGTGATGCTAATACATTTCTGTTTTCAAGTAACTGAGGAAAGGTTGTTCCATCAGTGATATGTCAACCACTTCTACAAATGACTCAGATAATTACATTTACTTATTTAGCTGATGGCTTTATCCAAGGAGACTTACAACACTTATGATACAATTAGTTACATTTCTTTTAGTTTTCCAATTGGAGCACAGGCAGGTCAAGTGACTTGCTGATGGTCACAGAGTGTCAGTAGTAGGATTTGAACCCACAACCTCAGGGTTTGAAATCAAAGCCTTAACCACTACACCACACTACCTGCCAAATTATTTCCTCTGCTTTCCTTACCAAATGTGACACACGACTTCAATTGCTAACCCATTCTGTTTCTATAGCTGAGGGCATGACAGTTCCACTCAAAGCTCTAAGTGGTGATTTGACTATGCTGGGACAAGTGGGAGTAGGACCATTCAGAAGTCTCAGCTTCTAGCACTGTATTCCCAACTGCAATATCCAATTGGCATAACTTGTGCTCAGTGTTAAAACAGCTGCTTGCCGAAACCATGGTGGAATCAGGAACCATTAGATCTTCAGTCTGAGCTATTTAGGTCTAACTTGGGAAATATGCCCACTACTGCACCTTTTATAGATTATCCTACAACCTTAAGAGAAATCTGATGACCCAGGAGGTAAACAAATTTAATGAGTAAGAGCAAGAAAGCAAAAACGACCAAAAACTAACCTACTGGTATGTGAAAATACTGTTATTCTGAATTATGTCTTGTGTGCTATTTAAAGTGCTTTATGAAGAAGCCAACAATAAAGGCTCTATATAAAACAAGTGTTTTATTATGTAAATGTGACAGACTTTCAGATTACCTTTTTCTTAAAATGCTTAGGTTAATGACCTTAGTGTTGAATTTTTATATTAATTTGGAAAAGGTGAGTTTTGCACCAAAAAACAATCATGACTATTCAGCTATTCAAAACAGATATATATGGACAAATGTATGTACAGTAACTCCTTCATATTTGTGGTTTTGGTTATTCATGAGTTGGCTGTGAAAATTTAAATGGGAAAGTTTTGGAGCTTGTTGAAAGAAACTTGTAGACAATGAATAAACCAAAAATATATAGGCAATGCTGGAAATTATCTCTATCATATAAAATCATATAACAGTGGTTTTAATATTTTTTAATGTAAGTGCATATTACATCTTTAAAACCAAGCTATTTTTGGTAAACAAAAACAATGAACCTGAGGTAGTACAGCATAGCTATTAAAATGCTGTCCATCTGTCCAGTGATCTTTATATTGCAAATGAATCTGAACTGATGCTGCCAACACCATTCCAGGTCTGGAGCTCAGCTTTGATACTCTCCCTCCATTGCTGTCCTGTACAAAGCCCCTGTGATGTGCCTCATCATTTGCCTAATTTTAAAACCAGCCCTGCTTTACATGGCTCGCCTGGGGGTCATTGGCAACTTGATCTGCTACACTTTTTCCTAGCTCCATGAGTCCAATGCTCTGCTGGCATTAGAGCACCCAGGTCAGTGGATCTTAGCAGCTAGAGAAGAGAGAAGCGTTGGAGAATCTAGAGAGGTAGCAGTCAGTATCTCAGCTGTCGATCACCTCCCCCACTAATGCTGCAAACAGCATTAAAGATCTCAGCAACACTCCTGTAACTCCTCTGAGTAAGTTCATTAAAGGGCTTTGCTGAACTCATAGCTTTGCAAAGCTGGATGGTGGGTCTTCTTTCTCTGACGTCCTGACCAATGTAGCACCCGCACCAAGTGCCAGAATGCTCTTGCTCTTTACAAGGTTCTTTTAGGTTGCCATTGCAAGCTTGCTATTTTATAGGTGTGCTGTCACTCGAATACCAGCTTATAAAATGGGTGACTCATCTCGGGCTGATGCAGCTGGTCAATGCCATTACAATATAAAGAACTGTGAATGTTATTTCCAATACAACAAATTGAAAGTGTGAAAGCTAGAAAAGTTTAACAGGTCCACTTACCTAATCATATGGTATGTTTGTCTGTGTGTTGGGGGGGGGCAAAGTATTATTTGCAAATATTCACATTCTTCCATCCCCAACCCTTGCAAATGTGAAGGGGTTACTGTACTAGACTGTAATCAACATTAAACATGGAAATTATTTATACATATACTTTAGTCCATTATTTCAAAAGGAAAAAAAGTAATTTTAACTAACCTCCAGCCTGACTGATAGATGATGTAGAAATTACAGTTAAACCAAGCAGAACATAATAGGCAAGGCCAAAGCAGTACTGCACAATATGTAGGACTCCATCTGAAAACACACTGATGAAAAGGCACTCATAAAGCCTTCTGACGGAGTGAACCCACAAAAGTAGATGAATCAAAAGAACTGATAACTGGTTACCTAAAATTTAGAAAATGGAGAACTGCAATCACATGTATGTAATTTTTGAAGCTGCACTGACCAGTTAGGCACTGTGCTATACTCAAAGACCAGGCATTACAGTGATAAGTGCAAGCACAGCAGAATTGCAATGAGAAAGACATACAGTATTTTGTTGTTGAGTAAACATTCAGATGTCATGTATAAAGTATATAATACACTCATGTGGCCTACACCACGACAGAGATATATTTTGTGTATCCATCAGTTCCTTCCAAAGACTAAAAATACATCAGGAACTATTAGTAGCAATTAAGGAATCAACATTTTCCAAATATTTAAAAAGTACTAGGCAATTATTGTACCTGAAAAAAATTCTTAGAACTTAAAAGTCACACATTAATAAATGCACACCTTTGGTGTAATGCAATACTAACCACTTGCTTGAACTCACCCATTATACTTCCACAGACAAGGCACAAAGAAGTGAAGTTATAGCCAATTAAATTAATAAAGAAGTTTTATTTGAAAGTCAAATTAAGATGCCAATGTACAAATTTACTAGAAATGTCCAAAATTGTAGGAACCATAAATAATGCCTCATTCAAATAAAGTCAACTTATTTACCAAATAGTATCTTATGTCACTGGGAAATAACTAAATATCTCAAACAAAAAGAACAGTGCCTCATATCCATATGCCCACTCAGCTCACTTGTGTTTGGCTTCTAAGAACTGGAGAGATTGAGTCGTGGGGAGGTTTATCTAATGTGACCGGAGAGATAGCTGCCCCACATGAAAAAGAACAACTCTCTAGATGATGGTTCCTTGGGTGAGAGAAATCTGAAAATAATAAACAGAAGAAGAAATGGTCTTGCAAGAAGTGATGATTAATCAACTAAGTGAATTTTCATTAGCGGCAAATCAGAAAATGTGCTTGTGTAATTACAATAGTTTTGAATATTCATTAAGTAAATATTTATCATTTCTGAATGTACAGACAAAGTCTGTATTGTGACCCCTGCTTCTTAATAAACCATGTTGTATACATCATAAACTGAGGTATGCATGCTTTATAGTGCAACAGGAAGTGTCTTTGGGTGTAAAATGTGATATGGAAGCACAGCACAATATCACTAAAGTGGGATTAAGAATTCCAAAAACAGCACCAAAATATATTAAACTACAAGGACTTTCTTTTATTATCCCAAACACTTATGTGTTTTGCTCATTGATGCAAATGCAAGTGGACTCTGTGATGGATTGTAACCCAGGCTAGAGTTGGTGCTTAATACTGCATGGATGGTGTGTGGACCTGACAAACCTGAATTGGAGTAAGCGAGTTTAAGAATGTTATGTCTACACAGCAGATACAGATAACCTAATATATTTTTGTAATTTGTTACTCCAACATCAAAAAATCTGTTAGGATTGCTCCATAAAGTACAGTACCTCCATCTAACTTCACTTTAGAGATACTGCAGACAATCACTCAAAGAAAGATTTTACATTACAACTGATTGTAATATGCAATCATATACAATCAAATATGTTAACTTATACGATATCTAATATTTACACAGACATATAGTAAAATGATTATGGGAATTAAAAGAAGTAAACAACTTAAATAATGCTTAATCTGAAACTAAACATACTGGGTCACATTAAGTAGACATGTTACATAGAGTGGAATAGGGGTGGCTTAATGCCCTTGTTCACTGTCAGTCTTTACTGATCTGGATGTGTTTGTGTGTTCATGTGTGGTCTTCCTTTTCATCATCCAGCATGTGCTCTGCAAGGGCAAGCAAGCTGTCAGCTATCTTTACCTATACATTTCTTTGAAAATGTGAGTGTGTATGTGTGTATGGTTGTAAGCTTGTGTGCATGCATCCATCTGCATGTACATGTATATTTAAATAGATTATGTCAAAATCTGCTTAATCACTGGACATTGGTCAAAAAAAAGTTGAAGGTTATGGAAATAAGTACTGAACCAAACTGCACAAAAAAGGAATAGGCATGAAGCCCGAAATAAGACAAACAGTTTGTCACGTTTGAAAAAGATAATGTCAGTTTTTTTGGGACTTTATCGTTGTAGGTCTCAGTATTAAAGGCAATTTTTGGAAAACCACTGATTCCAAATTTTTCTATCTTTGCTACAGTACTACTGTATGCTACCATACAGGATCTTTACACAACTGAATTATAATTTTATCAGTTTCGTTGTTCCAAACACACAGATACACGTGTAATTATTCTTGACAATTTGAACATTACAAATGACCAAACTTTCAAATACATGAAATAAAAGACACCACAATTCTTATTAGGCCTCTGCTGATAGACAGTTAACTGGCTCACTTGGCCGCCATGCTCTTTATTCGTGTTAAATCTGACTTACCGGTGGTATGTTTTTTTTATTACAGACAAAATATTAACAATGAATAAGAGGATGCCACATTAGTAAAATGTCATAATGCAACAGTGGTTGTCCTTTTCAAAAATTTGTAGGATTTTAAAAGAACTACAAATCTACATTCTGCAAGATGTCCAAACCTCTGAAGATCAGTAATTCATTGGATGTCACTTTTCCAGATGATGACTGTGCAGTTGCTGCCTGTAGCCACAGAACTGATGTATTAGTGACGTTAGGTCAGAGCAACAGTGAAGATGGCTATAATTTTGAAGCCAAATATAACTTTTGCACTTTGGGTTCATTTAGTGTTCAAACCAAACAATAACGGAGAGCTATAAAACTTAAATAAGCATATTTGTCAGCATTGCTTAAAAAAGGTAATTGTTATCAAATACAATTAATTTAGTAGACACACATAAAATCCAAACACCCCGATGTTTTGGCTCAGTTGATGCCACCTGCTTCTTCATTGTCTGCCACACCTTCTGGGGCACAACATTTATGATTCATTTTTTATAAGTTGCTATAACTTGCAGTTTTTTGTTTTTTTTTATTGACTTATTGATTGTTATTTATTGGCTACCATTTGCAGGAAAATGTTTGTTTAAAAATAAACTTGCATTGTTTGCCTATATGGCAAAAAGTAACTTCTGCATATTCTATAGACTGCTGTTCATAATGAATTTATCTGTTCTACTTAAACAAAAAAATGCACTTTTGAGAATTTTTTCCCTTTAAATGAAAACCACATTTAAACTACTTAAATAAAAAAGAATCAGAGTCTTATCCATACATACTACCCAGCCCTATAAACAACATTAATAAAACTGCCTACAGTCATATTTTTTGTTAGTTATTCAAATACAATAAACAGCTTATCAGCATGCCACTAATTCATTAAAGTTAGTTCTGTTCTGTCTGCTCCAGTGTCACAAGTATATGTTTTTACTCTTTTTTTACACTTACTGCGACATACTCAAGAGGTGAAAATGGTGAGGTTTACAAATTCTTTATTATTTCCAAATATCAAGATGCAAACCCACAGTCTGGTTCCTACCATGTTCTGACATTTATTCCAATTTCAGGTAAGAAGGCTTTTTCTCATTTAGGCAACTATGAATTTTGTCAAAATTGCATTGTTTTGACGCTTGAAGAATTAAGTGATTCTAAATGTATCTTAATATTGACAGAATATTAACATTCCCACAGTGCATTAGGCTGGTCTGAAAATTAGACCCAAAGTATCAATAGGTGTAAAACAACACAACTCTAACATTGTATATTATTGTTATACTTGCCATTTTCATGTTGCACACAGAAATTAGTTAGTGCACTGCTAAGGTCACTTAACCAAATTGGATAACGCACTCCAAAGAACACTGCATTTATATGGTATCTTATAAGGAAGCTGTTCCAAATAACAGAAACAATATAAAAATGGAAAAACCACCTGCAAAAAACAAACAAAAGAAAACAATGATTATAAAACACAGTGCACAAATTCACCTTCTTATTAAAATTAAGCCACTCCACCTATTTTGGTGCAACTACAAAATTCATATTTTGCTTTTTGTCTTTTATATTGGCTGGTAAAAGACAGCATGTACTTGAAGGGGGTCAAACTCAATGATTTTACAAAATATGGAGGATTTCTACACATACTAAGAAAAGATTCAAAATTGCTTTTTTTGGCTCAAAGAGATTTTTGTTCTTCCACCCATCTCTTTCTGGTTTGGGTTGGGTAGGGTAAGGGAGGACATCTCATTTCAATGAAGATGGATGGCGCCTAGTCCAGTGATTCCTAACCTTTTTTGAGTCACGGAGAACTTTAAGAATCTGATGAAAGCTATGGACCCACATCCCCAGAAATATTCAAATAAACACAAATTTGTGTGCAATTTATATAATGTACTTTATTTATCAAGATTTGATTGTCTCATACACAAAGTATTATTAAACTTTTAAGTAAAGAACCTGCAAAAACTAATGGCCACTCATTATAAATATGAAATGCAATCCTCTTGTGCAAATTAAAACAAATCTACTACTACTATGTTTTCTACTACCATTACTACTGCAACTACATCTACTGTAAATCAACAGTACCGGGCTGTATAGTAAATATATACGGTAAATGTTAACTTTTATCTGACCCTCATGGATCCCCTGAAACCCCTGAGCCCCTAGGGCGTTAAGGACCCCTGGCCTAGACAATTAAGGGTTATTGATGATATCATTCAGTACTGCACAGCACTGTAGGTCAAAAAGTATTAGGGTCACTCTATGTCAAATTAACCAAAGGCCCACGCACTTTGTACTCAAAAATTCTGGAAAAATTACCAGGTGTATCCATGTTAGTGAGGAGACACCTTGTGCATTTTTTTTTTGATGGAAGAACAATATTTTCCAAAATACAGCCAGTTTACTAATGTGGGGCTTTGGGTTGTTGATTTTATCCGGCTTCATTTTTTCATCAAATTTCACAAGTCCATAGCTCAAGAACTAAACCACCAAGCAGGTTCAGACTTTGCAGGCCAGTACATTAACTGGTATATAGTATGTGATGAAGTTCAAACATTTGGTCCAGATGACCTTGCATGCCACTTGAAATTGACGAAAATTGAATTGGAGTTTTTAGCTTAGCTACGTTTTGACCTCAGAAACACATATTTGTAACCAACACAAACTTTTGATTTTTTTTTCCTTATTCAGAAAACTATATAGGCTTTCTGAAAGAGCAATAAACAGAAAAGTAACTGTAGCAGGGTTTGAACAGCAGACCTCTCTCAAATCTAAAAAATCATTTTGGATTACATTTTCGGAGAACCCTAATGGCATGTGGGATTGTGCAGATAATTTTTAAAATATTTTGTACATATTCTACATTATCCCTTCTTTCTCAAAATATAAGCCTAATCTTTCTCAAAATATAAGCCTAACATTTTCTTATGCAAATATTTAATGTTTATTTTCCATCATAAACATAGGCTGAATGCATCATGTATCAATATTATTAATCACTGCGTTTTCAAGCATTAAGTTATCAAAAATGTCGAACTTTTTTTCATATCAAGAGACAATGTCCTATCTCATGTTGCTGAACAGAGAATGTGATTCTTCATGGCCCAAAGAGTACCTGGTACTCGAGAATACCACTGTTATAGCCCTACAGAAGATGGAAAAGTCAAAGTCAGCCAGTTGTCTAGCAAAGACAGTCAAGTGACTGTTCGAACATTCACTACTGAAGCAGCAGCTGAGATGCTGCCCTCTCACGATCACACTCCTGATTGTTCAGACGTGTCCTTCTGGAGGCTATGTTGGGTGCATGAATGATGAAAAATGTTGGATTGGTGTGATTCGTGACAAGAGTGAAGTGGAATCAGACATCCTCATGTGTTTAATGCATCCAAACTCTCCTGCACAGTCTTTCCATTGGCTACCTAGAGATGATGTCTGTTGGGTTCCATTACAATGTGTCACTGCACTGCTTAATTTACCTCCAACAGTCAGTGGAACGCAGTATCATCTTGATGTCAAAGACAAAGATGCCCTACACTCTGTGCACTTCAATTGAAACAGAAATGAAATGGGTCATAATCTTGTTGCTGCAATGCCAAGATGTGAACATTTTCATTCTAACTATTGTTGTATTTAATTATACAAAATAATGTGCTGTGCTTAATGTGCCTTTGGTAATTTATTTTTTTTTCCATTAATCCTATACCCAAGTTAGTGATGAAGAACTTGCTGATTATGGTTACTGACAAATTGTGAATTTAATGCATGTTTAGAATTGAAAATAAAAATGAAAGATTCACATAATAAAAGTCTTATTTTTTGTGAAAGAAGGGACCATGTAGGTTGCAGTGAAAATAATTTTAAAAATGTCTGGGTATTCTCACAGTGCATTAGGTTGGTCTGAAAATTAGACCCAAAATGAATTGTCACATTTGAGAGGTCTACTGGACAAACCCTGCTAGTTTCTTGTTTGTTTAAAACCTTATAAAAAGCCCAGTGTAGGATTTTAAACATGGAAAAAATTTCAGCAGGCTGTATCGGTTAGAAGTATGCTTTCTGTAAGCCGAAACATTGCATTTTTTCCCCATTTTTGAAGGTCTGACCTTACCAAGTGGTGTCAACTAAACCAAACATTTTGATTTTTTTATGTACTATACCAGGGGTTCTCAATCACGGTCCTGGAGAGCCGCAGTGGCTGCAGGTTTTTGCTCAAACCCAGTTGCTTAATAAAAAGCACTTATTGCTAAAGTAACACTTCTGCTTCACTTTAGTGATTTTGAGCCCTTATTGCTTAATTTTGTCTTAAACAGCTATTTTAATTGCTCCTTATTATCAATAACATGCAAATGACAAGAGAGAGCAGCATTTCTCCATTTAGCTTATTTACATTTACACCTGTGTGTATTTATCTGCACTATTGGGTTTAATTAAATACTTGGAAGAAAAATGAATAGAAAAAAGTGAAGGACTGAGAATTACTCGTCCATTTTAGCCTTCAAAGCAATTGCATGATAGAAAGGGAAAGAAAATCTAGGATATGAGAATGACCTGACATAGCAGAGTTAATTTAATTTCATAGCTTGTTAGTGCTTTATTGGCAAGAATTGCTTTCTAATTATTTATTTATTTATTTTTTTAATTAATTTTATTACAATCCATACAAAGCAATCAAGTTTTTACAAAGAGAAAAAATGAAGAATTAGAATTGCTTTCTAATTAAGCAACCAGGTCAGAACAAAAACCTGCAGCCACCGCGGCTCTCCAGGACTGGGATTGAGGACCCCTGTCCCCTGTACTATACCTATAAAGGTACCAATATGCACAATTTTCTTGTGAAATTGATTTATAAAATTAAGCTGTGTCAAATTTGACTCTCCTCTCCCCTCACAAAATTGGCTGTATCTTGAAAAGTGTTAATTTTACATCAAAATAATTTGACAGGATAACATGAGTACATCTGGTATTTTTGTCAGAATTTTTTGAGCCTGAAGAACATGGGATTTCAGGAAAATTGGTTGATTTGACATGGAAGGACCCATTTGTACTATAGTTACATGAACATTATATTTCAACAGTCTGTTCCTTAGTTTAATGGTTTCATGTCAGTTTGCCAGAACATGTCCAATTTTGTCAGCAACAATGGATTCTTTACCTCTCATGCAGCACTCCTCAACTCAACCCATTTGAATATATTTTACATTGTTTCTAAAATATGCTGAAATTGGATGGATCCGTGCTCCGTGCTACAGTTTTTTGTGGGCTGTAATCTTCTTTGGTGCATATCTAAAGTGGAGAGGCCATATTAACAATAGTTTAACATACCACCAACCAAATCAGTTCACATCTGTGACACACCAACTCAGACAAACAAAATTCATACCAGCATGAACCACAGGCAAAAGTTAAAAAAAAAAAAAAAAAACTTTATTGTGGTAACTTTTAAGCTTGCCCTTATTTAATTCAATGTAGCCTTAATCAAAGGTTGAATTAAAAAAAACTAAGATGAAAAATAACTGGACTTAACTGACAGAAATTTTTATTTCGTACTAATGTAACGTTTTCTTTAATAATTAAAGTGAACAAAATCACTCAATACAGCTTTGAATAAATGTAGAATTTGCTCTATCCCACAAAAACAGTAATAAGAACAAGACAGGGCTCAGAAATGGTGGGATTTAATGTTGGACTAGTGTTTCTGGCAGTACTAATAGTGCATCAGGCCACAACATTTTTTTTTTCCCACTTTAGAAGATAGATATGGGGAACTCCCCAAGCTTTGGAATTCTCACTAGAGTGATCCTTAAACTGGATATGCAGCACAAAATATGTATTGCTTGGGAATCAGAGACCCTTCTTGGTTTTTTTCTTTATTATTAATATTCCGAACTGTTGCTATTGTATCTTTGGCTTGGATGTTACAGGTTGCATCGAGTAAATAAACCTGAAATATATGTTTTTGTGTGTGTGTTTAATTTTGAACTGTAAAGCAATAAGCGAATATTTTCAAAGGGAGAAAGAAAAGCCAAGCAAAATGACACCTTTTATTGGCTAACTAAAAAGATTACAATATGCAAGCTTTGGAGGCAACTCAGGCCCTTTCTTCAGGTAAGATGCACTACAAAGGGAGAAAGAAATTCTTTTCTATACCCACTGTAAATATAAATGTATGTACTGTGTACATATCCATAATATTAGGTGTATATATTCACCCGTTTATAAATGCATAAATTGTATAATACACAATATACAGTATGTTGAATATAATAACAGAATATATATTATAAATTACTATCTAAATAACAACATTTCAACATAGAAAGCAATGGATAAATTAATACTGACTCACATTTCATTCACTTAAAAATAGCATTTTAAAGAGCTGTGATTTAAGGCGACAACCCGACATTTACTTCTTTTTTCTTTAATTACTAACAACGCACAGATTACAAGTAATAACTTTACCTTTTAGGTACATCAAAAAGACGTAAAAATGCTCCCCTCCGTAAATCGTTTTTTGTTTTACCATAACGAATTAGATCTTCAAAAATATACAAAATTTTGGAATTGCTGTAGTTAACATTAGCTCGACTCAATTTGAAGATACAAACAGAAAAAGCGAACGCTAATACAAGAAATAACCAAATGAAATCAATGAAAGCCCAGCAGGTAAACGACATTTTTTTTCTTCAAACTGAGCAGATGTATTTCCGGTACGCACTTAAAACATTCCGACAGGCTCCGATTGGTACGGCTGGGAAGGGGCTGCAGCTACACCTTCCGGTAACTTCTTTCCAGGGATATGTGAATGGTTACGTTCATTTGAACATGTGTTCCTTTAAATGCATTCTTGCATTAGTAAGAGAAAAAAAGCAAACTTCTTAAAGCCGTATTTCACCGATGGGGATACGTGTTATTAGTTTATGTTTGTTGCACAACATATGTCTAGTATTGTGCGAATGCGGCAAGGTGTTCTCCTTTTCGTTATGAAGCCCTAAAGTGCTGATATTGTCCATTTCAAGTGGAACGTTGAGGAATTTAAATTTCAGATTTACATTAACTTCCGTGATGGGATTATTTGCTTTGTAATATAAACCTTTCGAATTTTGATTTGAACACATTGAACTTCGTATCTGCTCAGACGTCTCGCATAGCTACGGTGCTTTGTATCATGTAAAATAGCTTAGGATTTTTTTCACTGTCAGTTTTCCCTGCACACATAACTGTACTTGTTACACATGCCTGAAGTTTGAGGTACAGTATTATAAAGCAGATAGTTACATGATATATATCATGTAGCTAGATACTTCAGAAGGTTTCGCATAAAAATAATCGTCTTTAATACTCATTACTGTGTTACGCCTGTTTTCTATTCAAAATGCCTTATGGACAAGAAATCCTTATATATAATTTGATACTATCCGTATGTATGGTGTTCGCGTCAATACCCCATATGTATGGTGTTCTCATCAATACCCCGTATGTATGGTGTTCGCGTCAATACCTCGACTCAATGCAAGTTAGAACCATGCAATGGGACTCTGCCTCTGTAGTTAGAACATAACGTGGCAAACGCAGACGCAGTATTGCATGATTGGCTAAGAATGTTCGAATACTTAAGTGACGCCGCTGGACGGCCGAGTATAGAAAGTTGGTGTTGGTTTGAGCAGATAACAGTAAGTTTGGTTGTTTTTTGGAACGTTGGTTTGGTGGGGCGTACTTTCCAGGACTAACATCGTCAACTGACTTAAACCCTTCAACAGCTTCGGAACCATAAGTAATTTAGAACGTATCGCCATTTGCTTGGTACGTTGAAATCTATCTTTGGGCAGTTCGGTTTTGGCATCCATCCTTCTGACATCTATTGGCAAACTTGAGTAATGACAGCTAGGTACTAACAACTGTCATTGTTTAAATTTTAGCCGATCTCAGATCTAAAATTACCACGCCAACATAATTATTACTCCGACTCTGATTAGAGTCGTAAAATACGGTTTGTTTTGAAAATATGTTTGCCGGAAAAAATCAAATGAGGTGCACCGAAGAGCTGAGTTCACGTCTCACAGCCCCGTTTAAACAGGAAGTTCTTCATTACATCGGCCGAAAAGTTATATTTTAAGCACTAATCAGTGCCATGATAACAAAATCATTTCAAGGACTTAAAAAAAACAAATAATTCTTTGCAGAGAAAGTATGGATTTCACAAACGTAGAATTTGTAACCCGATTCAATCGGGCTCCCAGTCACTAGTATGGAAATAAAATGATTGAAGAAAATTGTTAGACCTTTGTTCGTATCAAGTAAGTAAAGAAAAGTTATAGTCTTGAGCTTATTTATTACTTCAATCGTATGGCATTTGGGATAGGAATCTTCATAGTTTGATATTTGTGGGGTGTCATTTGTTGTAATGTATTTTGGTATGCAGGTATTAAAAGGTAGGTTTGGTATTTTTCAAGTCGAAGTTATTTCTTCACAGTCATCTATATTAATTTTAAAACACGAAAATGTGTTCTAAAGTAAAACATTTTATAAATTGCAAAAAAGTAAGTTCGCTGTTTCGTTTTATAATACAACTTACCAGTACCGAGGTCCCATTGTTAAAAAAAAACAGCCTTAAAATTTAGCATATACAACCATTTTTCAAGAAGAAATGCAGGTCAATATTCAGTAACATTTCTGAGATTACACACATATTGAAAAACAACAACTCCATGATGTTTTAAGAAGAACAAAAAAAAAATCAAAATATTGTTGTGAGGTTTAGATATTTTATAAGGAGACAGTCTGTGTGCTTTACTTTGCCTATCGTTTCTTCCACATTAACCTTCAGGGCCACGGATGTCAATTTACCTCAGAAAGTCATCACCTTATGCCGTTATAGACATTGAATGTTCATGGCCAGAGGTGAATTGCGGTCTCTGTTCTGTAGACAACCAGACAATAATAACTTAAACAAGGAAAGTCACATGATCACTCGTAATCTTTCACTATACGGAAGCATATTTAATTATTTTGCCAAGATATTGCCTGCTGCTGGTGGATTGCTTGTGCACACTTGTGCTTCCATGAGAGAGAATATTGAGCACATGCGTAGCACGCAATCAAGTGACAAGAGCTGAAGAGACATTATAGACATCCATCGATCTTCTTAACCTGCTTATTTAGGGCAGGGGTATAGGATAGCTGGAGCCTATCCCAGCAAGGCTAGATGCAAGGCAGGAACAAGGCCCAGCCAGGTCCCCAGTATATCATAGGGTGAACACGCAGACACACACACACACACTAGGGCCACTTTAACAACACCAGTTCACCTAAGTTTAATCAGGTGGACATTTAGCAAGTTCAGTATAAATGTTTTAACATAGGCAGAGTGGTAGCACAGAGCTGTCATTACTGCCTTACAAGAACATACATGGAGTTTGTATGTTCTCCCCATATATTTATTGATTGATTGATCACTATCAGTGAGTTTCAGTGTCCTCAGTTCTTTTATTGCCATATCCTCAGCATCAGCAAGACATTGTGTATTAAAAAATTAAATAACTGGTTTGTGACACTTCAATCTGCTCTGATGCACCCTGCTTCTTTTATCTTTGTATTTTTAACATAGTAACAAATTATGAGACTTAAGTCTCAGTTTTAATTTGGGAACAAGAAATCGTCACAGGGAGCGACATCTGATAGATTTAGGGGGTGCAAAGCAACAACCACATTGTTTTTGGTCAAAAACTCTCCGACTAACAACGTGATGTGTACGGTTGGGCTGTCACAGTGAAAAATGCGTCTCTGCATGCAGCACTGTTCGGGACAATGCTTTCCCACAGACACTTGAGCAGTTTAGTGTATTGTCACTGATTAACAGTCTGTTCACGGGAAAAACTCTTTAGTGACAAGACCATTAATGCAGAAAAACGCAATCATTGTCTTGATGTTTGATATGACCCAACATGCTGTTTTCAGCTTAAAGAAAAAAAAAATCACTTGAATCACATACAGTACGTGATTGTAGAATAAGTGTCAGAAATATTTATCTTGATCAAGTCGGCACAGTGCCACTTGGCAGACAGATTAACAAGACAGTAGGCACTGTATATGATACCCAGTTGATAACTTCACCCTCTTCCCAAAACATTGACCGATTCCAAGAATGTTTGGGTCCCCCCTTGTGTTGTCATTGTACTTTATATAAATAAAACTCATATATGCTGTTTTCACCGTGCTGCAATATGACACGAAACTAGCTCCATCAACTATTTAAAATAACAACACAGAAGGTAACGGGAAAAATAATCATATGATTTGCGTGTGAGTCAGTGTGTTAATACAAGTCATAAAAGAACATAACCACTGAAGCAAATATAGGAATTTAAGCAGAATATAAGCATGGTGCCCCGAGGTGATGGGGGTTAACATAATTCCACTCACAATGCCCGCTGTGAGCAGACAAGCAAACAAGAAGTGTATCCTTAAGAAAACAGTACTAGGAATCTACAATAAATATTTCCACATTACTTTTGTTGTCACAAGCATGCATCAGAAATGAGGAAGGCACTTTTTAAACCTAAACCTTTGCTACTTCAGAGTGGATATGATGAATTGCAATAAATAAATAAATACAGTACATAAACACACGACAAGATAATGCTTTCACAAATATTAATTTTGTTTTCTCATATTTTATTTTATAAATACAAAGTAAAATTTACTTACTATACATAATATTATACAGTCATATGAAAAAGTTTGGGATCCCCTCTTAATTCTTTGGATTTTTGTTTATCATTGCTGAGCTTTCAAAGTAGAAACTTCCTTTTAATATATGACACGTGTTATAGAAACAGTAGCATTTCAGCAGTGACATTAAGTTTATTGGATTAACAGAAAATATGCAATATGCATCATAACAAAATTAGACAGGTGCATTAATGTGGGCACGCCAACAGAGATATTACATCAATACTTAGTTGAGCCTCCGTTTGCAAATAGAACATCCTCTAGACGCCTCCTATACCCTTTGATGAGTGTCTGGATTCTGGATGGAAGTATTTTTGACCATTCTTCCATACAAAATCTCTCCAGTTCAGTTAAATTTGTTAGCTGCTGAGCATGGACAGCCTGCTTCAAATCATCCCATAGATTTTCAATGATATTCAAGTCAGGGGACTGTGACGGCCATTTCAGAACATTGTACTTCTCCCTCTGCATGAATGCCTTTGTGGATTTCGAACTGTGTTTTGGGTCATTGTCTTCTTGGAATATCCAACCCCTGTGTAACTCCAACTTTGTGACTGATGCTTGAACATTATCCTGAAGAATTTGTTGATATTGGATTGAATTCATCCGACCCTCGACTTTATCAAGGGCCCCAGTCCCTGAACTAGCCCCACAGCATGATGGAATCTCCACCAAATTTGACAGTAGGTAGCAGTTGTTTTTCTTGGAATGCGGTGTTTTTCTTCTGCCATGCAAAGCGCTTTTTTTTATGACCAAATAACTCACTTTTTGTCTCATCAGTCCAAAGCACTTTGTTCCAAAATTAATCTGGCTTGTCTAAATGAGCATTTGCATACAACAAGCGACTCTGTTTGTGGCGTGGGTGCAGAAAGGGCTTCTTTCTTTGTGCAAAATGCGCTGAATGGTAGAAAGATGTACAGATACACGATCTGCAGCAACATGTTCTTGCAGGTATTTGGAGGTAATCTGTGGGTTGTCTGTAACTATTCTCACAATCCTGCGCATATGCCGCTCCTGTATTTTTCTTGGCCTGCCAGACCTGGGTTTAATAGCAACTGTGCTTGTGTCCTTCCATTTCTTGATTACATTCTTTACAGTTGAAACTGACAGTTTAAACCTCTGAGGTAGCTTTTTGTAGCATTCCCCTAAACCATGATACTGAACAATCTTTGTTTTCAGATCTTTTGAGAGTTGCTTTGAGGATCCCATGCTGTCACTCTTCAGAGGAGAGTCAAAGGGAAGCACAACTTGCAATTGACCGCCTTAAATACCTTTTCTCATGATTGGACACACCTGTCTATGAAGTTCAAGGCTTAACGAGCTAATCCAACCAATTTGGTGTTGCAAGTAATCAGTATTGAGCAGTCACAGGCATTCAAATCAGCAAAATTACAAGGGGACCCAAATTTGTGCACAGCCAGTTTTTCACATTTGATTACTGCCCATTGCGACTGCGTAATGTCATTCCTGAAAAACGGTACTGTCTTTTATTGTCCCACAGTCAAGAGTGCTTATTTGAAAAGAAGCCACCATTATGACAAAAGAGTAGATTGAGATTCAGGAGGTAAAAATCACTCCCCCATAAATTCAACCTGGCCAGAAAAAAAAATAAATAAATGAGTACAGGACCACTTGGACTGTTGCTGGGGCATATCATTTTCACCAACTTGAACAGCTAGGTTTTGAAGGACCCTGGTCAGTGGAGAGTTCAAGAACCTAGTGGCTATCCTTTGGTAAGATTAGATAAAAGCCATTTCCTCTCCAATTTGCTGACATAGCTTCTGCGTGCAAGTGGGTGAGTGGAAGCTGCACTTGTGAAACCATTATAAAATTCTGTAAAAGTGATTTACAGTATGCATGTTGTACAGAGGGCACAAACAGAATTTACTATAAAAAATATAGAAAAGGGTGTGTAAAATGCAAATTTCAGAAAATAAAATCTCTTATTTTTAGTGAACTTTTTCCTGTTCCCTGTAGTTTTACAAAAATATTTCTACAATGAAAGGACTTACCAAAAGACCAGGATGACACAAGAAAGCCTCCATTAAGGATAGTTAACCAATTTTCGCTTAATCAGTGTTGGCTAAACATTGCATACCGAGTTCACAATGCAACAATCAGTGAGTTTACATGCGTTTTAATAGCCCAGTTATTTACAGACACCTAGACATTATTTTTAAAATGCCATGTAAACCCTTATTTCTGTCAGAGAAACTAGGTTATTGGTCTCTAACAATGTAGATTTTCCTGTGAGTAGCCTGGTTATTTGGCCATATAAACCCTTAACTGGGTTACAGTTAAGGTTTTTGTAGTTTGCATGTCTGTTGCACACGCGCCTTCAGCAGATATGGATAGAAAATAGTGTCAGTGTCTACAAGATATATCTCCTGAGGTAAATGCTTGAGCAATCACACTATTCCTTCTCCTGGTTGAAGTAATTTGTCTCAAAATTTCAGGAATGTGCAGTGCTAAGCTCAGCAGCACAATCTCTGAAGCAGTGTTGGGGATAACACACTAAAAGTAATGTGTATTATGTAGCAAGTAACCTACCACAATACTTACTTTATTGAAGTAAAAATACCTGTGTTGTTATTATCATTGAAAGGCTCAATCACACAATCAGGCTGAAAAAAAGAGTATGATGCTTGCTGGTATAATATACATATTATAATATACACAATTTAATATTGTGAAGGACAGCCGGGTCCCATGCCCAGCAAGGACGCCCCTGCTGCTTATGTTCTGGGGGAGCCACCATGGGCAGTCCAGTACCTCCCCCGGGACGCTTGGTGGCAGCCTCCATGGCTGACGGTGATTCCCCAACCACCCACAGGGCTCCATGGGAGATGGAGTCCTCCACAGCCTGGTTGGGGGCTTGGATGGCCGCTAGGGGGAGCTGCATGGACTCAGCAGCCTGGCTGGACGAATCTTCAGCCCCACCTGGAGGTGCAATTAGGACCAGGTTGGTCAAGCACCTGGAACACTTCCGGGTGGGTTATAAAAAGGGCCAGCCACCACCACTAAAGGAGCCAGGGTCAGGAGGAGGAGGACTAAGCTTGAGGAGGAGTGGTGGAAGAGAAGAAGGATTGTTGGTTGTGTTTATTGTGCTTTGGGACTGTGTTTGGGCTGTGTGGCACGGGGAAGACGTGTCCCACAGCTGTAGAAACAATAAAAGTCTTATATGTGCCTCCGTGTTGGGTCAGGCGCCTATATAGCACCTTTGTTACACTGGCGTAGTCAGCAGGATTCCGGCCCATCCATTTGGACCGGGACCTGCATAAACATTTGTGTAACGGCCCGGCACAGCACCCAGAGGCATGTATAGCCCAGCGTGGAGAGCGCACACAGCACCGCAGCGCTGAGCGCACTCCCGAGGCAGAGAGTGTGCTCTATTTGAGTACAGCGCTGAGAGCGCCCTTTGGACTGCAGCGCAGGGCACGCTCCCGACAAAAGCGCGCCACTGAGGACGCAGCGCGAGGCACGCGCCTGCAGGACTTGCCGTCGGACACACGCAGCACAGTGCTGGGAGAGCGCGCTCGCAGCTGCAAGCAAGCCTGCGCAGCACAGCACAACCGAGGCCGACAAAGGACTCCTACAGACACCGCGCTATGGGGGAAAAAGAAAGGTGGGCGAACACAGAAGTCAGCCGCTAGACGCCGCCATGCCAACCAGCACGATGGGCTGCAGCCGGAGGTAGGTGACGAGCCCAAGGGTGAAGGGCTGCGGGAAGGGTTTTCCGCATTCGCGTCAGCCTACCTCCTAGACGCAGAGGGACGAACGACTTGTTGGTGGGCAGATGGCGTGTGTTCGTGGCGTGACGGCGGAGAGAGCGAGGGAGAGAGTGAGGCTGGGCTGTGTCTTCCCTTCGCCCCGCTTACTCAGCTGGAGGAGGAGAGCCTGGAGGAGCTTCCCAATGCGGTGTCTCAGCTAGAGGAGCAGGAGCTCCTCTCCGAAGCAGGTGGGGGGGGGGGGAGTGTGTCAGTTGCCCACCGAGGAAAGTTCGCAGGTGGGGGTGACGGACCTTCTCCCCGAGCCTCTCGGACTCCCAACCGGGCCCGCGGAGGTTCCGCAGGGTCTTGATGGCTCGCGGTCGGCGGAAGGGGACAAGGGGGGGTTCAAGTCCACCGCCAACTGAAAGTATTAACTTTCCTTGGGCTGTAGAGGAGTTGAAACATCTTCTTCCTCTGCAGTCCTTAGTTAAGGTTTTTCAGGTCCTGCAGGAGACAAAGGAGGACTTGGACAGGAAGATCGGCGCCCCGATGGCGGCCGTTGTCAGCCTCCTGCCTGCAGGACACAGTGGTTCAGGTAGGTGAAGCCTGGGCCATAGAGGAAAGGGGGCGGAGCGCAACGGCTGCGGTTATGATCAGTGCTGCTTGCCAGGCTGCCCCGCCCACTACACAAGACGCTGCCGTGTGGACCGACACTGTGGTGGAGGAACGTGCGGAGAGGCAGCTGGTGGATGTCGGCTGCCAAACAACTCCGTCCCCTCTGCCGGCACTGGTCTCGCGGTCGTCTAAAGGGGTGCAGGCGGCACAGGGTCTCCCTTCTTCCCATAAGGGGACCCAGACCGTCAGTACACCCCAGAACCAGAACAAAACAGTTAAACAAATGAGGCAAAAATATTATACTTGGTCATTTATTTATTGAGGAAAATGATCGAATATTACATATTTGTGAGTGGCAAAGGTATGTGAACCTCTAGGATTAGCAGTTAGTTTGAAGGTGAAATTCGAGTCAGGTGTTTTTAATCAATGGGATGACAATCAGGTGTGAGTGGGCACCCTGTGTTATTTAAAGAACAGGGATCTATCAAAGTCTGCTCTTCACAACACATGTTTGTGGAAGTGTATCATGGCACGAACAAAGGAGATTTCTGAGGAGCTCAGAAAAAGAGTTGTTGATGCTCATCAGGCTGGAAAAGGTTACAAAACCATCTCTGAAGAGTTTGGACTCCACCAATCCACAGTCAGACAGATTGTGTACAAATGGAGGAAATTCAAGACCATTGTTACCCTCCCCAGGAGTGGCTGACCAACAAAGATCACTCCAAGAGCAAGGCATGCAATAGTCGGCGTGGTCACAAAGGACCCCAGGGTAACTTCTAAGCAACTGAAGGCCTCTCTTACATTGGCTAATGTTCATGTTCATGAGTCCACCATTAGGAGAACACTGAACAACAATGGTGTGCATGGCAGGGTTACAAGGAGAAAGCCACTGCTCTTAAAAAAAAAACATTGCTGCTCGTCTGCAGTTTGCTAAAGATCACGTGGACGAACCAGAAGGCTATTGGAAGAATGTTTTCTGGATGGATGAGACCAAAATAGAACTTTTTAGTTTAAAAAGCGTTATGTTTGGAGAAAGGAAAACACTGCATTCCAGCATAAGAACCTTATCCCATCTGTGAAACATGGTAGTGGTAGTATCATGGTTTGGGCCTGTTTTGTTGCATTTGGGCCAGGACAGTTTGCCTTCATTGATGGAACAATGAATTCTGAATTATATCAGAGAAATCTAAAGGAAAATGTCAAGACATCTGTCCATGAACTGCAACTCAAGAGAAAGTGGGTCATGCAGCAAGACAACGACCCTATGCATAC
Organism: Polypterus bichir lapradei; assembly: GCA_026402145.1. Lineage (NCBI taxonomy): Eukaryota > Metazoa > Chordata > Cladistia > Polypteriformes > Polypteridae > Polypterus > Polypterus bichir. The sequence continues at coordinate 31,369,853 of JANRMT010062821.1, read as the reverse complement.
AAGTCGTTCTACCAAAGAATGGTTAAAGAAGAATAAAGTTAATGTTTTGGAATGGCCAAGTCAAAGTCCTGACCTTAATCCAATAAAAATGTTGTGGAAGGACCTGAAGGGAGCAGTTAATGTGAGGAAACCCACCAACATCCCAGAGTTGAAGCTGTTCTGTATGGAGGAATGGGCTAAAATTCCTCCAAGCCGGTGTGCAGGAATGATCAAAAGTTACCAGAAACGTTTAGTTGCAGTTATTGCTGCAAAGGGGGGGTCACACCAGATACTGAAAGCAAAGGTTCACATACTTTTGCCACTCATAAATATGTAATATTCAATCATTTTCCTTAATAAATAAAATAAAAGTATAATATTTTTGTCTCATTTGTTTAACTAGTTTCTCTTTATCTACTTTTAGGGCTTGAGTGAAAATCTGATGATGTTTTAGGTCATATTTATGCAGAAATATAGAAAAATTCTAAAGGGTTCACAAACTTTCAAGCACAACTGTATGTTGAAACAGTATGATCAGGTGACACAGCGGCCAGTGTTCATATGTTGAATCATTGGTGGCTCAAGTCAAGAAGGTAAGAAGTGGATGGATATAATATACTTCATGGCACATGTATTTATAAAACATAGGAAAAAATCATATTTGGCTGTTTTTGGTCAGTTTCATGAAATGTCATATATGGGCACCGGATTTAATAAATTCTGGCCGGTGATATGTACAGTTTTTTAATACAAAAGAAGAAAAAGTAACATACCAATATTAAAGCACTACATTTCACAATAAGTAACTATATCACATGTTTACTTACTCTGTTTTGTAAGTAATGTAACTAAGTCACTTTTAAAAAGCAATGTTCCCCACACTTGATGATTTTTAATGTTTTTTTTTTGTTTAGCACATTTGTATAACATCAGAGCTTTTTGCCAAAGGAGAACTCTGTACTGTATTGGGATTCACGCATATAAATGGGGGTTTTAAAGAAAGCAGGTTTCTGCTTTAACTTGGATACTTAACTTATATTTGTTTTGTGAGTGCTGCAAATAGACATTTAAGCCTAAACTGGAGAACTTAATGAGAAAAATATGGCATTTGAAATAAAGACCTCATCTTATATTATTGAAAAACAAAACATCATTAGGGGATGATGCATCAGATATTCCTAAAGAAGTTGCTCACCATCCTTTAACTTGTTGGTTGAAACACAGAAGGGTCTTTGCTGATACTTCAAACTATTTTTTTCTCCTGCTTGGACTTTTCACGGATTAACTTCCATAATGCACACTGAGATAAGGTAGCTAGTTGTGATCAGCCATCCCCTGACTGACCCAATCATAATTATTGGTCCAAGAGTTAATAATGTGTGAAGCAATTTTTCAAGAATAAAAAGTACCCTTGCATACCACAACACAGAATTAAAAACACATAAAGGCATTTTATTACATTTGTTTATTCTCAAAACTGAATAAGGGCAGCAAACACACCACTGTTTGCATTAAAATTGCCATTTATCTGTAAAGTGAGATTTGTTTAGGTCAGGATTTTTTTTTTCCTTTACACTTCACCACAGTATCTACTGTGTGTTTGTAGCACCATCAAAATACAATGCACTTATATTTGATACTAAGATTGTATAGCTGTTCAGTAAAGGTGCTACACTGTGTACAGAAAGTTTAGAACACGGCATTACTGGGGCACTGCATTAAGTCAGTGTTTAATATGAGCAATTTCCAATTTTGAATTTATATAAAACAAATATGTTATTCCATAAGTTCAAGTGTTCTGCAGAAACAGTATGTATACATTAAATGATACAGAAAGAACACTGATAAACATTCAAAACATCTAGTGCTTACATTAAAACTACTGAAACATATAAAGTGAATAGCTTTCTTTTTTGTATCCCTCCAATATACTTTCATCAAAAAATATATATATATATCAAGCTTTTAATTACACCTTTGGGATATTCCTTATACTCTTATTTTGTGGCATATATGGACCTCATATACAATTTATAATTAATAAAACGGAATAAACATTGTCAAATAATCAATTACTTTCAATGCTCCTTAAATCAAAACAGGCATACTGAACAATGTGCATTATGTACCAGACCACCCCCCATCTCCCCCCCACCCAATACTTCTCATCCTGTCCATACTGCAGGTTTTTTTTGCATGTGGGCAGGATAAACCGATTTTTATTTTCTGAATAATCTTAACATTTGCATTCATATAACAGTTATGAAACTCTTTTCTACCACCAAACATGTCACAGTTTGTTTAATGTACTGAATAAATTCATCTTTTTTATGTTCAATTACACAAAAACGTTGCTTTATTCATTCCCTTTAACTTTTTTCTTACTATTAATATCACAGAAATAAGTAGATCATTCTTGAACAGGTAAGAGCAAGTAACGGTTTCCAAATTACCTAACTTTACAAACATCAAATCTGAACATGGGCTCAACAGGATAATCACTTCCACAAACATTGTAAAGCACCCTTTGGTTAAAAAAAGGAAACAAAAAAAGCATTTTTAAATTAGTTCAACTCATGATATTTAGACTGTAATAGTTTTCTATCACTACTGTTCGTTGGCTGTTTTTCTTCATCAATACCAACTGACAAATTTGCCTTCACTTCCATCAAAGCTTTAGAGAAGTAAGCAAAAACTCAAGTGACAAAAAAAAGCCCAACCTAGTATTATTAATCTAAATTACTCCAAATATTTTTTTTCATTACCATTAACAAAAAAACAAAAAAAAAAGCTTCCTCACGTACAACATTTTAACAAAATAGCACTGAAGGACCTTAAGATTTGGAACAAATCAAAGTTCTACAAAGAAGTACCCTTACCAATATTTACAGTATCCTTGTCAATTAAAGTTACACACATCACAGTTTAACAGTCTTCAGAGTGGTGCCATGGCCATTTTAAGAACTTACAAATTAGCAAAAAAAACAAACAGCCCGAGAAGAGCTACGGTCACCTCTGCACTTGCGCTCAAAATGGACGTTATTTTTACACATAAATTGCTGTTTGTTAAGTGTAGGTATAATCCAAGAATAAGGGCATTTTCGAAAAAAAGTCTATCCCATATCTTTGAAAGTTTTCCTAGTACAATAGGGGTCAGTTTATCAGGAAAAGTGCAGACCTACATCTTCTGAAAGGTAATTCAGAAAGACCAGGGTACTGGAGTCTTTATACCACATGCACAATTATTAGGTAAATGGCATTCCTCAGGATTAATTTTACTTTCTGTCAATCCAAAATTTTATATCAAACCTAAATGTTTAATAAAAGAAATGCGAGTTTGGTTTATAGTGTGTGCAATTATTAGGCAACTAAATTACATTTTTTCCCCTCACTCCCTTGATTGTTCTCAAGTTTTGAAGTAAGTACAACAAATAAGTTATATCCATCCATCCATTTTCCAACCCGCTATATCCTAATCACAGGGTCATGGGGGTCTGCTGGAGCCAATCCCAGCCAACACAGGGCTAGAAACAAACCCCGGGCAGGGCGCCAGCCCACCGCAGAATATGTAATATAAGTTTACATATTACAATTAACACATAACATTTTTTACGGTCTTTGAAAAATAGTCAATGATCAATATAGCCACCCTTCTTTTCAATAATTGCTATGTGCCTCCAATTAATTGAGCTTGTCAGTTTCTTGATCTGTTCAAGAAGCAGCAATCAGATTTTCCCAAATGCTATTTAATATTTTCGTCCCTCATTCTGAATCTCACATTTAAGAAGGGCCCACAAGTTCTCATTAGGATTTAAATTAGGTGGGGAAGGTGGTCAGGTGGTTACTTGGTCATCTCTGGGGCCTATACTGGCTAGCCAAGCAGCAGAGTACTTGGATGCATGCAATGGAGCAAAGTCCTGCATGAAGATATTGGTCTCCTTGAATGCCACTGATTTCCTCCTGTACTACTTACTTGATGAAAACATCTTCCAGAAACTGGCAGTAGGATTGGGAGTTGATTTTCAGGACATCTTCAATCCAAAAGAGGTCTACTAGTTCATTGTTAATGATAGCAGCCCACACCAGTACCTCACCCCCCACTTTGCTGGCTGCTGACTCAAACTGGTGCTTGCTGTCCATTGATGGACCCACCTGTCAGGTCCATCAAGAATTACTCTCATTCCGTATGTCCATAACATCTTTAGGTATTTTCCTGGCCCAACCTTGATGTCATATCTTATGAATCTTATTCAGTGGTGGCAGTGTTTCAGGCTGATTACCTTAGCCATGTCTCTCAGCCCTTGACTCCTTGTACTTCTAGACACTCTAAGTAGGTTGCTTTTCTGGAATATGATGTCAATGAAGGCTAAAGATTTCCTGGTTATATCATGCTTAATTCATCTCAAGTCTTTTGCAGTTAATTTTTGCCTTATCTTCTTCACACATTTTTTGTAATGCTGTGGACTATTCACAACAAAACAGTTGATTTCCTAGTGGTTACACCTTAATAGATTAGCAATTTCCAGCATGCTTCATATATATGAAAGGTATTTTACAATTGTTCACTTTTATTATAGCAGTTAAATTTCTTTGCTGGCTTATTTTACCTGATGTAACAAAGCTGCTTAATAATTTTGCACACCTTAATATAATGATTACATCTAATAACCATATGGTATATATACATATATGGTTTAAAGTTGGAAAAAGTACATGGAAATAATGATAATGTCAGAAAACTGACTTACCTAATGATTGTGCACATTGTGTTGCTGGAATAAATACTTTATCAGCACAGGGAGAACAGCAGCCACTCAACAGCTTTTATTAGTTGGTAACTTAAATTATCATTTAACAGCAACAAAAACAAATGAATAGAATTTAGACTGCCTAATGCAAGATTAAACAGAGCAGTAATGTTTACTTCCTTAAATGATAAGGGGTCCAGGATTCCGTGAGGGTTTATGATTACTGCACTATTTTAAGATTAGTCATTTTATTTCTATATGCTGAAATAAAAGAAAAAGACCAACACATCATACATTGCTGATATTTGCAGTTCTCCAAATTAATTTTTAAAGTTGTGCAAAAACAGTCATATAAAGTGAAAAGCCTCTGTAGTTTTTTTTTTTAATAATTTAGATTTATTATAGGACATGGCGTTTAGTTTTAAAATATCCTCTTCTTGAGTCAACTATATTTTGTCCCTTTTTGGTTGGAATACTATCTTGGATGGATGCCCTGACAATAATAATAATAAACAAAAATAATTTATTTGCAGAAACGGCCTGCTTCTGAAATGTAATGTGATAAAATGTTTTTAGACTTGTTTTCTTGGATTTTTGTAAAGCGTTTAGAGTGCTTTGGCCAAAAGTTACAAGTCACTGTGACATTTCAATAAAAAGTTGAGAAGTCTTTGAAGGTTACATTTTCTTGCAGTTTTTTTTATTTATAAAAGGTCAAGTTCATGAGCAGAGTCAAACTCCAACTCATATAACAACAGTATGCACTACTGAAAATGTTCAAATGGTGACCCTATAATAACAATGTTAGCTAACAGCAGATGAAAAACATCGCATTGTACTTTCAAAATCATCAGTATGTGGGTGTTTCTGAAGTTGTGTCACGTAACTGTACTTACAATTCATTTCATTTTGTAAGTCCTTTATGGAAATTAAGCAAAGTTTAAGAACATGTGGAGTTCTGAAACCTATCTAAGGATAGTTCTTCTAATAAATAAAAACAATTTACATTTGAACCACTTTGGAAATATTTTCAACATGAAAGATACTATATAAAATACAGACAGTAAAAATGTATATCAAAATGGTAAAAGCAAAAGCTTATGTGGTTGTCATAAACTGACATTTGACATGTTTTATGACCTCCCTGGGGTCAAATACACAAAAAGATAAATGTTCCTAACATAATTATATTACCACAAGAGTATACTTATCTAATTTCCTGTTTAAATATCTTAAATTTTCATCAATATTCCCATGCAATATAATGACATTAAAAAAAGCTCTCGAATCTGGCTTCAAATTAGTAAATACCTCAACATTATGGCCTAATCTTTTTTTAACAAAACTATCAACACTTAGAATATATACTGTTTATAAAACTGTATATTTATACTCATGTTTATTTGGGTACAGCTATTTGCTAAATGTAGTATATCATCAATTTTGGTGCAACATGATTATAAACAGGCAAGAAAATTGAGAGGTATCTATAATTTGATATTGTTCAGTTTATTTATTACCACAGTATATGACTATTCAGTTTTACTTTGATGACAACGTTCTGCTCGTTTTAATTGCAAACTGATCTCTAACAAGGAGATTCAATTATGATTGTATTAACACATTACTTTTTCTATACTTAGTCAAGACATTTAGAGTTTAAATGATGTATATATTGTAGAAAAATCTACAGAATAAATCTTTATAAATGTAATCTTTGGTTCAAAAGTGTGCATTGGTTTTCTAAATTTGCTTTTGCCATTTGCATTGATCAAACTGTAATGAAATACATGTAGCATTTCCGCTATATTAATTAATTATTCCACATCTACAAGTATAATGTTAATATACAATATCATTTCTAATACAACATTTACACAGGTCATATCACTGACAGAAGTCATCATGGCTGGATAGGGTTTAACCAACAAACCAGCCCCACACAATAAACCAGTCCATCACACAACACACTTATACAACCAACAAGCACACTTTATTTTATATAGTGCCTTTCTATATCAACCTCTAAAAGGCACTTTTCAGGTACAGAACTCAAGAACAATTGTTAACACATACATAAATATTTTTAACAACTAACTACATTAACCAAGTGCTTTCAGCAACCCCTTAGTCAATGGCTCAGCAACAAAGCCACTGAGCAGAACTGCCTTAGCAATGCCAGTCATCCTGACTGCACATATTTTCATTTTGAAAGGAAACTCATAGGGACATTAAGAAAACACACAAAATCCACACAAAAGGCACTCTACCCAAGAACCAATTTGGGTCCTAAGCTTTGTCAGATGGCAATGTAATCCTCCATACCACATTGTCAAACTAAATTGAATTGTGGTGAACACCTAAACAAAAAATAAATAAATAAAAATAAACTGCCACATGAGTATGAAAAGTTGGTCTAAATAAAGAAATAAGGAAGGAAGAAAATAGAAAAACACATCTGCCTCTTAATCTTGTCACCAAATTATCAGTTCTTAAACCATATAACAGAAGAATAGCATGAGATTAGATAGCTTTTTAAATGATTTTGCTTACATAAATCTTAATTTTATGTAAAGTGCCACCAATTGATCAGTTGTTTGCAATATCTACAGCTATGTATGTGCAAATCTAGAAGATTTATGAAGATTATTTTTTTTAAACATTTTTACTGCATTAATGCATATACACTGGCAGTCAAAAGTTTTAGAACACCACAGTTTTTTTTAGTTTTTCTTTTCAATTAATCAGTTGAATTGTAATATATGACCTACAATTTTGAAAACATAAGCAGTAAACCTTCAGAGGTTTAAATTTAAAGTTTAGGTACACAAAAACTGAAAAAAGGAAATTTCAGAATATTACAATTAGGCCTTCTTTAGGGTACAACTAATAGGTTACAACCTACAGATGTTCTGCGACAATTTAAGTAAATTAAGTCTTGCAAATTGAAGCAAACAATTTGCACAGGTGTCCCAAATTACTTAAAAACCCTAAGGCTGTCTTAAAGCAGAGTTGGAACAGACTGCGTTCCTATATCCATTGTACTACTATCTGGACACTGCAGAAAGTTGTAAATTCCAGTGATAATGGCAAGAAAATAGCAATTGACAAATGAAACAAGACACAGCATTATTACCCTTAGAAGTGGAGGCCTTTCATTTAGAGAAATTGCAAAAACAATAAAATAAAATAAACAAATACAAATCAAAGTGTCAGTGAGTACGGTGTCCTACACAATCCAAAGACAATTGGAAACTGGAAGAAACTGTGATAGGAAGGGATCCGGCAGACCCAAAGTCAAAACCCAATCAGAAAACAAGTTTTTGAGGGTCACCAGCTTGAGTGATGGCACCTCACAGCACAATGCCTTCAAGCACAGCTTAACTGTGTTCGAAAAAAGCAAATTTCAGTTTATACTGTGAAGAGGAGACTTTGTGGTGCAGGTTTGACATTGGCGAGTGGCAGTAAGAAAGCCATTCTTAATTAAAGGACAAAATAAGCTACATGAAATACTGCTGAGGACTACTGCAGACTGGAAGAAAGTCTTATGGACAGATGAATCAAAAACATCTTCGGTTTATCGCGCAGGGTGTTTATATGCCTGAAAGGATGGTTCCTTAGTGTGTTACACCAACTGTTAAACATAGGAAGTGTGATTGTCTGGGGTTTTGTAACTGGAGGCAGATTTGGTGAATTGCACAGAGTGAGTGGCATACTGAATCAAATGGGTTACCACAGCATTTTGCAGCACCACGCAGTACCTTCTGGTCTGCGTCTAGAAGGTCATGGGCTCATCCTAAAGGAAGACAATGACTGAAATCATACCTCCAGGCTATGTCAGAACTACGTTAAAAGAAAAGAACAAGAAGGTACACTTCAAAACAGAATGGCCAGCACAGTCTCCAGACTTAAATCCATTGAGTTAATTTGGGATGAACAGGACAGAAGAGTGAAAGAAATGCAACCTACAAGTGCAACACCTTTTTGGGAACTTCTGCAACAGTGTTTGGAAGATCTTTCTAACCAATTTCTGATTACCCTTATAGAAACAATGACACATATATTTTGATAAATCAAAAGTTTGAATAAAATTTTGTACACTTGATTCCTTGAATTATTTTTTTTTTTTGCAACTGTTTATTTGTTCTATGCCTTGATTTAATGAAACATCAAACTGAATACATTTCCATAAAAACTGAAAAAACGTAGGTGTTCTAAAACTTTTGACCAGAAGTATATTATGTTTATTAATTTTCTTATCTACTTCATCTGTTAGTTTCCATTTTGATCCTGGGGTCACACTGTATTTTAGCTGCTTTTTTCTTATTTAATGTTGACTGAAATTCTATGTGTTAGTGAATATTACACAAATATGTACACTACATTCAAAAGCAGCATTTATGAAATAGAACTATTATGTTGCATACACTATAAAGAAAGTGTCATTAAGCAACCACATATCCTAACGAAAAAGCACTCACAGAGTGATAGATGGGTATAAAGCTTTTAGATGTTTGGAAGGAAGCTCTCATGCTTGGCCCCATAGGCGCAGAGGTGACCATAACTTTTCTAGGGCTATTTTGAAAATCCCCTCCAATCAGCAGGCATCAGTATGGCCTACAAAATTATCCATTGGGCACTGTACAGTGTTTTAAAACTATTTTTGTGATCTTGTTAGTACTTGTGGGGAAAAATGAATTAATCCTGCAACAGTTTTGTCACTTTGGTCTTCTAAAAGATGCACATTGTTTGAGTCAAACAAATTTTGACATGTATGCAAGCATTCAACTGCAAATGGTTTGCATGTCTTGTCTAACAATGACTAACAGAGAATCAGGGCCTCAGAGCAACTGTTCTTAAGCTGGAGAATTAAGACAAACGACTTTTCTCCCAAAAACATACCAATTTTAATGGTAAAGTCAGGAACAGTCCATCCAGTTAGACAAAACAAACAGACTTAATTCTCAAAGCAAAAGAGCTACCTATCTTCAAGTTCTAACTCAAACCCAGGTAAAAATCTACTATCACCTAAAACAAGTGCTTAAGAAAAAAAAAAAACATCCGTCAGCTCATAATTATTTTTTTATTAAGTATTTGAAAGATAGTTTCAAGAATTGTGGGTTCCAGACATCTCAGCTGTAATATGTTAAAATACATGTAAAAATACAGCCTGAATTTCCAATTACTGGCAGCATGGAATCATTTAACTTCCAGGGCTTAACAACAGAGTACTGTAAATGACAATTTGAGAACTGAGATAATCAAAGAAAGCCTGAGGCCAAAAATAATTCAGCAGACTCAATGTTTTGATACATTCTATGTTTTTAATCCTGTATTAACAGGATTTAGCCAGGACAAAGTTTAATCCCCCTGTTTTATTTAAATAAAAGTAAAAAAGTACAGTCCTGGGTTCTTTATTGTCCACAGTGCAGACACACACATAAACTGAACTACAGTCTTAGCAATGCTATTTTTAATGCAGTTTATAACCACAATTACTTTTTGTTGGAAATCGCTCACTTTGGAAATTTTCTGGATTAAAATTGCCATTTTCGAACCTTAATATTTCATAATACTAGTAAACATGGTCCTACACTTCAGTAAGAAGTTGTGTTTTGCTATGCCATGACATTCACCAGTCTTTTTATTGCAAAACCAAGTAATATGTCAATAGTTTGTGAATTTTAGCAAATTAATTCACCTGATATGTTAAATTGTGCAAACCAACATTTCACAATGTGTGTGGAAGTTAGATCAGAACATGATTACGTCAGTAAACACCAAATGATTTTCTGTCCCATTTAACACAATGTTACATTTCAAAAGTCTTTCCAAGACACTATTCTAATCCTTTCCACTTACATCCATCCTTTAAGGAGGCTTTAAACTTGTATATCCAAGTAAAGGAATCATACCTACATTTTATTAAGCAGCCGCAGCTTAGACAGCCATCAGCTAGTAAACAAACACTGAACTTGATTGGGATAAACACACAGAAAAGACAGAGGAAGTTTAAATAAATAAATAAGGAGACAAAGTCGAACTGAAACAACAGTGCCAAGAATAACCTGGAGATTGTGCGTGTACTTGGTTGGTGGAAGACAAAACTGGACAGACAATCTACCATAAATTAAATTTCTAAAGCTCTTAACTATACTTATGTAAGCCACTATGGTCTACCTGTATATTATTAATGTTAAGGATAAAAGATTAATATGTATCTGTAGTGTGCAAATTTGTAACATTTTGAAGGTATTAATGTTATTTTTTTACTAGCTTCCTTTTTTAAGATATTAAGACTCTTATATAAATTCTGGAAATTTAAAAAACTAATAGAAAGCTAAGGACAATATTTACTTCTTGGCACTGATTAATAAATGTATATGCATGCAAGATCTTCAATCTCTATTTACATATTAAAATGTGACTTAGTCACATTACATTTAATTTAAAATTTTAGATACATATCTTATTGTGTACCTCTGGAACACAATTTATCAGAAATAATCTTAAATTCACAAAACAGAAGTTCTACTAAAATACAAACCTACTGTATTAAACAAACTGTGACACCACAGACCTGAAAGCACAAAGAAAAGTGCCAAAGTTAAACAGATGTAATACATCTGAAGTGAAAGAAGTTGATGAAAATATTAGCTTTAGCTTCTTTCCAGAATGCTAGAACAAAAATATAATATATATATTTTCAATCCTACAAATAACAGATTACATTTCCATGCGTCATATAAAATATTCTCTTTCCTTTTATCCATATTATTTACACATTATTTTACAGTTCTTTGTACAATAAAGTTGAATTCATATGACATTCTGAAAAATATTTTCTGACCCATAATTGTCTGACATGAATAAAATGTCCTTTGGACTCTTCTAAAGCATAATTATCAGAAATAAAGGCAGCAGCATTACTGCTTTAACACTGCATAAAATCAAAACAACTGCATCAAAAAATGCAATTGTAAAATAAGTCAAAGGATAACTTAACTTGTATTAGTGCTGCATTTCTATAATTCCTTAATTAGAACCTCTACTTATCTAATGCTTGGCAGTGCATTCTTCTTTAGAATACAGGAATTTGGGAAATTCCAATGCAATCAAAAAGTTTTCTCTTCTCAAGTATTCCTTAGGTATCATGGAAATTCACCATGTAGACATTTTTCCATATGTTTCTTCAATTTGAAAATTGTTTCATTTTCAAAAGCTGAACGGCAAAACTATTATTATGCCTTCTGGATTACTTATGACGTCAGTGCAATTCTTTGACAGGAAGGCAGTAACCTGGTGTTTCGCAATCTCCACTGCAGTTACTGAAGCTGCACACTGGAAGGATCAGACATGCTGTCAGTCCTACGTCGTGACAGATTCTGCGTTTGTGGTTGTGACTGCTGTTGCTGGTGGTGGGCTTGGGTGAAAGTGCCCTGTTGCTGTATAGGGAAAGCAGCTGAAAGAATAAGCTGTGTAGACTGACTGCCATGAAGTAATCGAGAAGCCTGTGGAATAAACAAAAAAAAAATAATATCATATGAAAAACAGACATTTCTTCAAAGTTCTGCAATACTCTTGGGCAGTACAGAATATATTTTCTCTGAAATTGCTGCTAATCATATATTTTCTGGTCAAAGACAAGGAAATCATGAGTATATCAGGCAGCAATGGATGCAAAGGAAGAACTAGAACTGGACAGAATGGTAGCTTTATGCAAAAACCATTCAGATAAAATATCTGCACTCCCAATAGGTCAGAAGAGATGCCAAATAACGTAATAGATAGTAGTTGGAAGTTCTATCTTATTTATGTTCCAAAGAGGTCGTGCCCTGTTGAACACACACAATAGGGAGTATTCGTGTAGTAGTCTCCAATTCCAGGAAAACACCAAAGCTTCAAAACAGAGGTTTATTAAACATATTATAATAAGGAGGGATTAACATAAGGGGAACTCAGAAGTAAACCATTAAACATGTCTTCTGGGTATACCTAATATACTGCAGAACTTGTACTTGGTCTATGGAAATGAATGGCTTCCCCTTGAATTCACCATGCCCCAAGAGTTATGTATTCCCATTTACTTCCCTCTCTCTCTTTCTTTCTTTCTTTCTTTCTATGTCTAACACTCTGGCCTCTTTTCCTCTGTTAGTGTGTTTACCCAGAAATCACCTTCCAATAATACACTCTATGGTTCTGGCAGTGAGTTGGCTTTAATAGTTTTGTACAGGAACTTTCATTAATATCTCAAAATTTTCTCTGGAGTCAGGGGCAGCAAGTTAGAATCACTCTAGTAGCCCCTGGTGCTCCTACACTCCTCAGCCATCTGTTGGCCTTAAAGGGTCAAATCTCTGTAAGCTTACTCTGCCAGCATAATATGTTTTGATTACATTTAAACACTCCTGGGTTTAACTGCATCCAAACAGCCAGAAGGTGTTGCCAGTTCTATTTTTTTCTTTCTTTATATCACATTCTAAGGAAAGGCATACTTAGTTCATACTAAAGCATCGGTATTAGAGCTTCATATTCTCCTCTTGGTTCCATTCCCTGCCCCTTTTAAGTTTCCTGATAAGCCTGTTAGAAGAATGCATTTTTAAAGAAACGGTGGATTCAAACATTCAGATGAATTTACCAAGCTCAACTTGAACAAAGACATACAATAACATGGTGGCAACAAAGAGTAACATACTCTGCAAAATAGAGACAGAAGAAAAATATAATTATTCTGAAACAGGAAAAAGTGTGAGTGCGGACTATCTAACATGTTTGTTTTGTTACTTTTAAGACAAAAAGATGCCAATATGTTGGTGAGGTTTATGTCTCAGTAATCTCCATTTAATGGGTGACATGCAGCTGTGAAAATGAAAATAACACATAGAAAATAAAAGTCAGGCGTAAAGTTAATTCACATGCAAATGAATTATACATGCAAGCAAATGTTTTACAGTATAGCAGAGTTTTCAAATTTTAACTGCACAACTGAATTTATACATACTGTAATATTTAAATATATTAATCCATGGTATATGAATAAAGTATATTTTTAATTATTCTTATTGATTCCTTAAACAGTTAATAGATCCAAAAAGCAAAAACTGCCTTCATTTGCATCTGACTGAGTCAAATATTGTGATTATTTTACATGACGTCTCTATTCAAGATGATATGAAAGGTAAGGATGCTTCACAACTGTATATAAATATTTATTTACTCTTTTCACAGCTAAATGCAGGCAGTCTTCTGCTTATCTAGGCATATTCATATTCATAACACTGTCTGCAATAAATTTTATAAAAATAAAAAATAATAGGCACAAGAGAGCCCTTCTTCATTAGGCATATACTAAATGCTGACTATGGAATAATAAGGCTTTAGAACAATACAGAAGAAAAAACCTTTAGATAGTGATGTTTAAGTAAGTATGATGGCCTCATCCATTATATACAGTGTTATATGTTATCTTCCATTATTGCTTTTATTTCTCCTGAATGAAAGTTTAGTGAACAGCACATTGTGAATTATATTACATTGTAGCATTTGCTAGAGCTCACCATAACTACCTTCTTTTTTAATCAATAAACCCACTTGAGTGTGCTCCTCTTTATTGTGAATGCTGATTTTTTTTTTTTTTATAGAAAACCTGCCCCTCATTTATTTTGCAATGAGATTTCAGCACCATCACGATCAGACTTATGAAAAGTGCCAACCTTTGCATTATTAAATTACGATAAACTTATTATTATATGACTGCGTGCTTTATTAGACAGATTTTACTTAAGAAAGGATATAGGCAGATTAAATCTGAAATACATTGTCATTTCTTTAAATTAATCCATTTAAATTTCAACACCCTTTTCAGAGAAACTGGTTCTAGTAGATCTTTGCGTTTTGTTACCTTTTTATGTGATATGCCATTGTGGTGCTTACAGAATTCCAGATGACATAAACTATAATTTTACCTGCCTATTAACCACTTTAATAACTCACACTTCAGAAAAATGAACATACTTTCAAAGAAATGCCTCTTTGTATCTTTGTGTATTACAGTATATACCCAAAGTTTTCAATTTTAGTGAAACAACACCTTTCTATATATTTTAGTCACGCTGTGGTCTAATTAGCCCGTAAATGACTGCAGACCTGGAGACACTTTAAAAATTGTAAACCAATTAATAATAGGACAACAACTGCCACTATCTTAAGAGCAAATTCACACAAAATATTACAGAAATGAAAATTGCAAATTTCTTCAAAGAAAAATGTAGGAAAATCATGAAAAGTGCACCTCCAGTTAGTATAAGTTGCAATCAGATACATAACATTTTTAAATCAAGAATAAAGTGATTAAGATGTTTTTAAAACAAGAAAATATCTTTGATACCTTAAATATGAAAATACCACCTCATTAAAGCAATCAAGTCAGTCAGTCACTGTGGTTACATATCAGGTGACAGTCATCTATTTTCTCCATCAGCTTCATTTATCACAACGTTACTGGATCTCTGAGTTTATTCAAAGATCATTCAATATAATGCAAAGTCATCTATGAACAACATTCATATTACACTCACTTATACTAAAACAATTTAGTGCCACAAAATCAAGCTGATGTCATATCTTTAGAATTTGAGAGACTGTGTGTGCACAAATAATGTTAAAGAATGTTCAAAATTATTAACTTATGGGCTATCAGGGTTTTATCATCTGTAAAAGGAATACTTCAAAAACAAATGCAGAAAAAAGTAGTTCTTTATAATTAGGTGAGCACAATGGCATACTTGCAGCTTTGCCTGGGTTTCATATATAAACGTCATTAGTTATAAACCCAGAAAAACATTAATTCCTTGGCCTAAAGCATGAGACTACTATCATCTATATTTGATATATCTAGTTTTGTCAGAGTTATCAGTGATTTTTTTCTAAAAAATCAACTTTGTATATTTTTATGCAAATGAAAACAGCTTACTCCCTTTTCTTTTTGTTAATAATACAAATAATTAGATATAATTATATAAATGCTTCACAAAGTGTTTTATTTTTATACTAGACATTAAGCCCGTTAAAATAACGGGCGCTAGAGCAGTAGTGCATAAACATTTGTATGAACAGTCTATATTAAATGGCAAGGAACCTTGTATGTGGCTGTAATATATGTCACTGTATTGTGTGCCTTTAATTTTCTCTCTCAGTAATACTGGTTTGTATTTCCGTGAAATGCCTGTAATTTTGTCTGACAGTAATACAGTGGAACCTCGGCTCACGACCATAATTTGTTCCAAAACTCTGGTTGTAACCCGATTTGGTCGTGAACCGAAGTAATTTCCCCCATAGGATTGTATGTAAATACAATTAATCCGTTCCAGACCGTATGAACTGTATGTAAATATATATTTTGTTAAGTTTTTAAGCACAAATATAGTTAACTATACCATAGAAAGCACAGCGTAATAGTAAACTAAATGTAAAAACATTGAATAACACTAAGAAAACCTTGAACAACAGAGAAAACTAACACTGCAAGAATTTGCGCTATAGCCTTATGACCCGCTCGCTAAAAACTCTTCTTTTAATGAGTTTTAAGCACAGGGGAAAAAATGAACATTTGAAAAATCCGTAATTTAATAAACAACCAAGAAAAGTAACATTACAACAATGCACACGTGCCCCTGTGTGTGTGTGTCTCTCGCGTGTGTGTCTCTTAAGCGCGCGCCTCTGTGTCTGTCTGTCTGTCTCTCGCCTGTGTGTGTGTCTGTCTGTCGCGCGTGCCTGTGTGTGTGTCTCGTGTGTGTGTGTGTGTGTGTGACGCGCGTGCGCCTGTGTGTGTGTGTGTGTGAGACGCGCGTGCGCCTGTGAGTGTGTGTGCGTGTGTGTGACACACGTGCGCCTGTGTGTGTGTGTGTGTGTGTGAGACTCACGCGTTCCCGTGTGTGTGTCTGTCTCTCTCCCTGCACAGGGAATGCACAGGAAGAGACTGAACACGTGCCGTGTGGCCCCGCGCATGCGCACTTCTCCAGAAGACACACACACGGACACCGCGCGCCTGTGTGTGTGTGACTCGCGCGCGCCTGTGTGTGTGTGACTCGCGAGCGCCTGTGTGTGTGTGACTCGCGAGCGCCTATGTGTGTATCTGTCTCTCTCCCTCTGCACAGGGAATGCACAGGAAGAGGCTGAACACGTGCTGTGTGGCCCCGCATGCGCACTTCACCAGAAGACACACACGGACACTGGACGCACACAAGGGTTTTATTAAAGAGGATTACTATCTTTAATAATCATTTAAGCTTTTTAACCAAAATCTTACCGGCATAAACTGTTGAGGCTGATGAGATAGCTGAGCTTGTGCTTGGGTAGGCTGTTGAACTGAATTTTGCTGCTGTTCCTGCTGGTTTTGTTGTTGCTGTGTTATTGATATTGTCTGTTGCTGCTGCTGCTGAGCTGCGAAAGTAGGATATGCTGTCACCACCTGACCCATGAACATAGTGGTTGGTACCATGACTGCACCACAGGCCATTGGTGCTGTTACCAATTTGGTCACAAGCTGCTGTCCTTGAGGAAATCTACCAAAAAAGAAAAATAGTATTCATAGTGAAGTTAAAGTAATCCAAGAATTTTAAGAAGCTAATTATAATTAAGCTTGTTCTCAATCAGAATCCTTGATAAATTAAAATGTGGTTGTCAAAAAATGCATGATATACGAATCTAGCCTCACCAAATTTATCATTTAGGTCTTTCAATAATCCTCTTTGTTATAAATGACAACAGCATTAAACAAAAAAATATATATTAACACAATAAATGCACTAATAATCTTGAAAACTCAAAGAATCTAGTTTTAAAAATGTGCCTAGAGTACTAAACAGACAATTAAACTCAAAGCTATTATTGCTGAAGCAAGTATTTGTGAGATATCACATATGTATCTGCACATGACCCGAGTTGGAGATGAGCAATCCTCAGGTATATTAGTTGAACACATTCATCTGTTTATTTTCTGAACCGACTTTGTCTAGTGAAAGGTTGCAAAAATCCCTGAATCCATAATTACTCATACTTAGACAGTCTGTCTAAGACTGGAGAAAGAAACTAGAGTCCCAGGGGGAAAAAATGCAAACATGTAGCAATTTTTTCCTTTTGTGATGACTATGTCATTTTCAACTGTCACCATGCAGAAAAAAAACATTTTTGCAGTAGCATTTTTCATAAAACTAATAGTCTCTAAGCCAGCTCTCACGCAGCTGCTAAATAATGAAAAGCATCATCTTCAATATTAACATCAAAGGTGCCAATACAGTGAACATCATTTTATTAAATGCACAATTGTGATTAATGGTTTTTTTTAATTAATTTAAAAGCACAATTATAATTTCAGTTTTATATTAGATAAATTTATTTTTACACAACAATCCAAAAAGAAGATAACATGTACAATAAAATACTTATATGAACACTTGGACAATGTATAACAAGGTAAGCCAATAACTACTTACCGAATTTGTCTATCCTGAGTAAAAGTGGCCACTGCTCCACTTGGATTGGTATTCTGGGCTAAACTAGATGCAATCTGTACCACATTGGCAGATCCAGGTTGTGAGATCATCATAGTGTTATACAGAGAGGGAGGGAGTGTGTTCTGAGTTTGGCTGGTAAGAGAGGTCTGCTGGTTGTGTGTTGTTCGTAAGGATTGTTGTTGAGACTGTTATGAATCAGAATAGGGAAAAACATCTCTAAAAGCACTCACAGCATGTTTAAATAACAGCATATAAGAAAGCACAAAGAAAAAAAAAGATCATTCAAATTATTTTCTAAAATTTAGATTCTAAAGTTTAGCTGGTTTGGTTATATAATAAACTATATAATGAAAATTACTTTTTTCAAAACAAAAATATCGTAATTTATATGAGAACAAATATGAAAGTTACAGGAATAGATATTCAGTTAATAATATAATATTAGATAACTAAGGAAATAACATTGTCAAACCATTATAATCTAATTCAGAATAAAGGTGCACCAGAAGCATCAGGTACAAGGCATAAAAAACCCTGGATGGGACACCAGTCAATCACAGGGACCATTCATGCACACAACTGCATGGAGTTAATATAGACTTGGCATTTAAGCTGACACATCCATCAAACAGACCAATACATTTTGTAATTTGATCCAAACCTCTGCATCTACCTGTGTTAGGGTAGTATTCTGATCTCTCAGGAGAGACTGCTGCTGTATGACATGCGTGTTGATATGGCCACTGCTCACTCCTCCTTGAACTGGACTTGCTGGAACAACCTGTCCTTGCATTGTAATAGAAGTGGCTTGCGGCAGTGTAGGTGTACTTCCAGTGGCAAGTTGTACAGAGCTAAAATTAATTCCACCTCCAGGCTGCTGCAGAAACATCTTAAAAGATTAAGTAAAATAAGTCTAAGGTTCAATCCTCCAATTTTCTGTGAACTTTTTATATGTGTTTTCATTAACACTTGGCATACATCCTCAACTGAGCATTCTTCACATACAGTACTTTAATTAATTTTTAGTAGCTGTTATTATTAGATTTCCTGACAAACACTGAGGTATGCAGACCTGACCAACATATCTCCTAGATTGTTAACTCGTTTCATTTGGGCAGTTCAGATACCGTACAATGCTAAAGATTCTCAAAGCAAGAGCACAACTTACATTTCAATGCATTGGCGGCATGATTTCATTGGCATATAACTATAATTAATCAATTTTTAAATTTAATTTTGCCAAATTTTTGGTATTATTAAATAATGAAAAAAATCAGCAGCAGTTCCTTACAATTATATCCTAAAACATTCTATCCAAAACACATGCTAAGGGAACTAAATACAGTGGATCTTACAAAATGTTACGGTAGCCTGTTCCACAGTATATATATTATTGCCAAGGAATGAAATGTAAGACCACTACTGGTTTAAGTGTAATTTAATTCAATTAACTTTTTTAAGGTTCATTCACTTATAAACCTAGAAAACCATCAAATATAAAAAAAAAACAAAAATAAAATATAAAAAGTAAAACAAAATACAACATAAACATAAAATATTGCAAAACAAAAAATAAAAAAGACAAGAAACATGATGCACTAGTACTGGTTTAAAAGGTACAGTATGACTTCTAATTTAAGTCCTAAAACATAATTTTGGATAGTTTTCAGATCCACTTGTGTACCTGCTAGAGTTTATTACTTTTTAACAAAAAATTTCTGTCCACTATGAATTTTTGAAGGCTAAAATAACAGAATACAACAACATAGTCCGCCAGTGTTATTTCTCTAAAATTATAAATAACAATGCTAGCAATCCAAGAGTTTTATCCTCTACTATTGATTGATTGCTAAACCCAGGTTACTCAATGGAATGCCTCCAAAAAAACTTCCAGTGAAACTTGCGAGGCTTTTGCTATATTTTTCAATCACAAAATTAATGATATTAGAAATAATATAGTACATCACCCCAATACTGATCCTATTAAACTCCGGTATTCTATTTTTGGCAAATGAAATTCTTTCACCAGGATAAATTTACCTGATTTATATAGAATACTTTCTCAACTGAGACCCTTCCCCTGCATCCTTTCTTTTTCAAAGAAGTATCCGGCGTGCTAATTGATAGTGTTCTTGACATAGTAAATTCAATCATTAGATATGGGGGTCTTCCCAGACTGTCTTAAGACTGCCATTGTTAAACCCCTCCTCAAAAAAAATAATCTTGGCTCCTCTCTTTTTGAAAGTTTTAGACATATTTCTAACCTGCCTTTCTTAAGTAAAATCCTAGAAAAGGTAGTCATTGCGATGATCACTTGAATAAACATTCTCTTCCTGACAAATTTCAGTCAGGTTTTAGAACAAATCACATTACAGAAACTGCACTCATTAAAGTAGTAAATGATTTGTGAGTAAATGTAGACAGAGAGTGTTTATCCGTTCTCATCCTCCTAGATCCGAGTGCCACTTTTGATACCATTGATCACCATATTCTTATAAATCATCTTAGTCAGTGGGTGGGCCTCTCTGGCAGTGTCTTAAATTGGTTTGAATCTTACTTAACAGGTAGAAAATTCTTTGTTAGTTGTGGTAATTATACTTTGATGACACATGGTATTCTATATGGTCAACCACAAGGATCAATCCTGGGTCCACTGCTCTTTTCAATCTACGCGCTTCCATTGTGTCAGATTATCTCAAGGTATAACATAAGCTACCACAGCTATGCTGATGACACAAAACTATATTTATCTATAGCACCTGAATACCCTGACTCTCTTAGTTCACTGACGCAAATCGTAGTGATTGGCAAAAATGTATATAGTGAGGGTATTAGAAATAAACATTATCCATTAGGCTTAAAAGTCAAGAAAGAGGTAAAGAATTTAGGGGTAATTACTGACTCTGACATAAATTTTAAATCACATATTAATCAGATTAACAGAACAGCATTTTTTCATTTAAGAAATATAGCCAAATTTAGATCTCTTATAACTTTGCAAGATGCTGAAAAATTAGTTCACACTTTTGTTTTTAGTTGACTAGATTACTGTAACACACTCCTCTCAGGACTACCCAAAAAGACATCAATTGATTGCAACGAGTGCAGAATGCAGCTGCTAGAATCCTAACTAGGAAAAAAAAATCCAAGTATATCTCTCCAGTTTTGATGTCACTACACTGGTTACCAGTGCCATTTAGAACTGACATTAAAATACTGCTTATTTACAAAGCCTTAAATAATCTCGCTCCATCATATATTTCGGTGTGCCTCTCACCTTACATTCCCTTAGATTTTCAAATGAGTGTCTGCTTATAATTTCAAGAGCTAAACTTAAAGAAGTGGTGAGGCACCCTTTTGCTCTTATGCACCTAAAATCTGGAATAGCTTACTGATAGAAATTCGCCAGGCTAATACTGTGGAGCATTTTAAAAAACTACTAAAACCCATTATTTTAACATGGCTTTTCTATAACTTCATTTTAGTGAAACCCTGGTATTCTGCATATGAATTTAATTATCGTTTTTATCATAACTCTGCAATCCGTACTAACCTCTACTTTCTCTGCTGTTCTTTTTCTGTTTTTTAGTGATGGCAATCTACACCACCACCACCTGATCAAGGCACCATGCAGTCCCTACATTGATGGATTGAAGGCCAGATGACCACATGACCATCATCATCTAATTCTCCCACGTGAAGCCTGAAAACCATGAGGACTGACTTAGATCATTTATGCCCAATGGGGTCTGGGTGGTTTAGTGGCCTCGGAAACCCTTTGGATTTTGTGTGTGTATTTTTTTTTTCTTCCAGCTCCTGGGTTTTTTTTTGTTATTTTCTGTCCTCCTGGCTATTGGACCTTACTTTATTCTTTGTTACTTAGTATTGCCTAAACTTATTTTTATATTTTTCTTTTTTCTTTCTTCATCTTGTAAAGCACTGTTGTGATGTGAGATTTTACATATAACTTGATAAATATTTTGTATGTCTTTATTTGTAATTTAGGCAAAGCAATGTAATTTAGTGTTTAACAAAAACGACTGAGTCCCTTTGAATTTTACGACAGAGTTGGGAGAGGATGTGCCTTAAACCAATTTGGCGAATGTTTTTTGCTAAAGTCTTTCAACCCCCGCAAGAAGCCCAGGTTACGTCAACATATAGTTTGGGGGCAGGTGTTAAGCTGTTCTGTTTCCCCCATTGGTCTGAAATATGGCTGTTTGGAATTGGCTGGGATCAGAAGCTTTTAAGTACCATGATGTCCTATTGGCTCTTGGGGTTGGACAGAGAATCTATAAATGTACCTGTTTAA
Source organism: Polypterus bichir lapradei (assembly GCA_026402145.1). Taxonomy (NCBI): domain Eukaryota; kingdom Metazoa; phylum Chordata; class Cladistia; order Polypteriformes; family Polypteridae; genus Polypterus; species Polypterus bichir. Next base: position 31,347,309 of record JANRMT010062821.1, on the reverse strand, counting down.
CTTCACACTGTCTCTCTTGCTAACCTGTGATGATGAAGAAGTATGTCTCTCTTACTAACCAACATATGAGGAAGAAGCATCTCTGCTACTAACATCTGATGAACAAGACAACACAATGGAGAGCACAGCTTGGCAGCCATATTCAACAGACATGTGGCTGAAAGCTGAGCACCAATGATGCCTTAACTGGAGACATTTTAAGTAACAAACAAGTCTGTGTGCCGCCTTAACTACATATCACCATTTAATTAGGTTGTATGGTTGCCAATATTCAAATGCACTTTGCATTTTTTTTATTATTTATGAATATTATCAATAATACATTATTTTATGTGTAACTTAACTCCTGCTTGTCTTTTTACTACATCTAATTGCCTGTGGTTACAGATATAGAAATGAAGGTGGGGATAAGTTATATACAGTAATACCTTATAAACAGTGGTGAGTCTGTGAGATTAGGCATTCTAAGGCTACATATTAATAATACAATAGGGGAAAGTAGAGCAATATATTACTCTACCAAGATAAAACAAGCACTTTGATCTACATCATTTGTATGAACACGTGCTATATAAATAAATGTTGTTGTTGTTGTTGTAAAGCACTGACAATGCATATCACATAAGCACCATTTTAATAAAATTTAAAAAAAAGGCATTATAAGTCTGAAAATCCAATTAAAAAGTTTACTGTTCATAATCAAGTAAATGCTTTAAGACATAAGTAAAAATAAAATCAATATACAATGCATCCGGAGAGTATTTACAGCGCATCACTTTTTCCACATTTTGTTATGTTACAGCCTTATTCCAAAATGGATTAAATTAATTTTTTTTCTCAGAATTCTACACACAACACCCCATAATGACAACGTGAAAAAAGTTTACTTGAGGTTTTTACAAATTTATTAAAAATAAAAAAATTGAGAAAGCACATGTACATAAGTATTCAAAGCCTTTGCCATGAAGCTCAAAATTGAGCGTTGGTGCATCCTGTTTCCCCCGATCATCCTTGAGATGTTTCTGCAGCTTAATTGGAGTCCACCTGTGGTAAATTCAGTTGATTGGACCTGATTTGGAAAGGCACACACCTGTCTATATAAGGTCCCACAGTTGACAGTTCATGTCAGAGCACAAACCAAGCATGAAGTCAAAGGAATTGTCTGTAGACCTCCGAGACAGGATTGTCTCAAGGCACAAATATGGGGAAGGTTACAGAAAAATTTCTGCTGTTTTGAAGGTCCCAATGAGCACAGTGGCCTCCATCATTCATAAGTGGAAGAAGTTTGAAACCACCAGGACTCTTCCTAGAGCTGGCCAGCCATCTAAACTGAGCGACTGGGGGAGAAAGGCCTTAGTCAGGGAGGTGACCAAGAACCCGATAGTCACTCTGTCAGAGGTCCAGAGGTCCTCTGTGGAGAGAGGAGAACCTTCCAGAAGGACAACCAACTCTGCAGCAATCCACCAATCAGGCCTGTATGGTAGAGTGGCCAGACGGAAGCCACTCCTTAGTAAAAGGCACATGGCAGCCCGCCTGGAGTTTGCCAAAGGCACCTGAAGGACTCTCAGACCATGAGAAATAAAATTCTCTGGTCTGATGAGACAAGGATTGAACTCTTTAATGTGAATGCCAGGCGTCACATTTGGAGGAAACCAGGAACCGCTCATCAACAGGCCAATACCATCCCTACAGTGAAGCATGGTGGTGGCAGCATCATGCTGTGGGGAAGTTTTTCAGTGGCAGGATCTGGGAGACTAGTCATGATAAAGGGAAGGATGACTGTAGCAATGTACAGAGACATCCTGGATGAAAACCTGCTCCAGAGCGCTCTTGACCTCAGACTGGGGCTACGTTTCATCTTTCAGCAGGACAACGACCCTAAGCACACAGCCAAGATATCAAAGGAGTAGCTTCAGGACAACTCTGTGAATGTCCTTGAGTGGCCCAGCCAGAGCCCAGACTTGAATCCGATTGAACATCTCTGGAGAGATCTTAAAATGGCTGTGCACCAACGCTTCCCATCCAACCTGATGGGGCTTGAGAGGTGCTACAAAAAGGAATGGGTGAAACTGGCCAAGGATAGGTGTGCAAAGCTAGTGGCATCATATTCAAAAAGACTTGAGGCTGTAATTGCTGCCAAAGGTGCATCGACAAAGTATTCAGCAAAGGCTGTGAATACTTGTGTACATGTGATTTCTCAGTTTTATTATTTTTAATAAATTTGCAAAAACCTCAAGTAAACTTTTTTCATGTTGTCATTAAGGGGTGTTGTGTGTAGAATTCTGAGGAAAAAAATGAATTTTATCCATTTTGGAATAAGGCTGTAACATAACAAAATGTGGAAAAAGTGATGTGCTGTGAATACTTTCCGGATGCACTGTATTTATTATTAATATCAATAATATGAGAAGTCATGCAAACTAATACAAAAGAAGTTCCTCATTACTGTATATTATTATGTTAAAATATCCTTTCCACTGTAAAAAATGTCAAGTATTTGTTTCTATATACATGTTTTTAACATAAAAGTGAACCCAAATGGCAGGAAGAAAAAAGAAAAAGATCTCTGGTATCATGTTATGAGGTCACTTTTGAGATACTAGAGAATCCATGCGCCTTTTGAATCTTCCTTATCTGAAATGCAGTGTAATACATGAGATGCAACCTAATGTTACATTTTATCATTTGTTTTTGACAGCTTTCACAGAAGATACTGCATTACTAGCCAACTAGCTCTTTAAAATATTACATTTTTACCTTCATGAGTTATATATAAATAATTAAGATATTGCACTCTTTTTACAATGTCAAAACTATATTAAAATTCAATCTGATATAGTTTTATAAACATATGGTAGTTAATTAACATATGTTTATACAACTCGAACATTTAAACGATAGGTTTGGTATGTTTCAAGTCAAAAGTTATTTCTTCATAAACATGAGATATATTTATTTGCTATGAGAAATTACAATAAGTTAAGCACTTTCTATAAATTTAAAAAATATCTTGCCCACACTGAAATCAAAAATCAGTGTCTTTGATATCATATTTTGAATGAGTGGTAAACTACTAAATTACTGGCTAACTGGTGATAATTAATACTACCTGCACAGAACGAGCATAATAAGAGTTTGAGGAAGATTTCCTTTCCATAGCTGACCAAACCAGTACAGATTAATTAATTTTTATGGTGTATTTTAAAATATAATAGTTTAATTAACAGAAGAGAATGCATGCGTACATATATTTTATTGGGCACATTGTTTACAAAGTGTCAACATATGTATGATTATAAGATAGTGGAATGTGTCTTAGAAAATAGTCTTCCAAGTATTATATGACCATTTAATTTGACCCTGGTTCCAGGTGTTTAAATGTGATATGTCATAATGTATATCACTTCATCCAGCTGGACACCAGTTATATTCCTTTTATGCTCCATTTTTTGCACAAAATGTTTAACTAGGTATTTCATTTTCTTAATTTGTATCTTTCTTACTTCCCTTTCATTTCCCTCATCTCCACTTGCAACTTGATCATCAAGTCATTCAGTTAGAGGTATTGTCCGTTTCATATTTTAATTACTGTTCTGGTGCTTCTGATGTTTTGGAAAAGGATGATAAATAAGTTACTATTTTTTGAGAGATTAATATGAGTAGTCTTCTTTTCTTATATATAGTTTTATTTATTTTAATCAGAAACAGGTAACATTCCATAAAGTCAAGACAAATTTAACAAATCAAAGGAAAATTTGACCCCCACCCAAGAGAAAGAGAGAGGAGCTAGCAACCACAGCAGCTCTATAAAAAGGAGCAAAAAAAGAAAGGTATCCTTTTCCCCAAAATGGAAGGTTATTCTAAAACATTATTGATTAAATCCTGGTAGATTTTAAAAATAAAATTGAAACAGATACTCTAAGTAAGAATTAGATTTTTTCTAATTTCAAGTAGTATAGAACATCGTTACGTGCTGACTTAAGAGTGGTGGGGTGGGATTCTTCCAGTTGAGCAAGATAAGTTTACATGCTAGTTGTGCAGTAAAGGAAATTACAGTTGGTTTGTCCTTCTTCCACTTTAAGGCTGTCTGGGAGTACACCAAACACAGCTGTTAATGGGTTAGGACTGATTGTGACACCAAGGCTGTATGATAGGCATGCAAAGGCATTTTTGTCCAAAATGTTGTTAATTTAGTGCATGCCTAGAACATGTGGCCCAGTGAGGCTGGAGCTAGATTGCAACGTTCACAGGTTGAATCTTGCCCTGGAAACATTTTGGAAAATTTTAAATGAGACAAATGCACTCAATAAAAGATTTTAAGTTGAATGACTGAATGATTTGCACATATACAGCTTGAGTGTATTCTGTGCATTTCACTTCTTTTCTGAAATATCGAGTGACAGATCCTTTCCCCAATATAATAAGCCTGGATAAATTGGGAGGGTTACGTCAGGAAGGGCATCCGGTGTAAAATTTTGCCAAATCAAATTGCAGACAACAAAACAAATTTCCATACCGGATCGGTCAAGCCCTGGGTTAACAACGACCGCCACCAGTACTGTTAGCCAACAGGGTGCTGGCAGAAATTGGGCTACTGTTGGCGGAAGAAGAAGGAGAAGAAGAGGGGGGGAGACGTGTCCGGAGGCAGGAGGAGAGGAGGAAGGTGAAGAGAGTGGAACTGAGGGTAGGAACTTTGAATGTTGGCAGTATGACTGGTAAGGGGAGAGAGTTAGCAGATATGATGGAGAGAAGGAAGGTTGATATATTGTGCGTGCAAGAGACTAAATGGAAGGGGAGTAAAGCCAGGTGGCTCAGAGGTGGATTCAAATTGTTCTATCACGGTGTGGATGGGAGGAAAAATGGGGTACGATTTATTCTGAAGGAACAGTATGTCAAGAGTGTTTTGGAGGTGAAAAGAGTGTCAGGCAGAGTAATGATTATGAAGCTGGAAATTGGAGGTGTGATGATGAATGTTGTTAGTGCATATGCACCGCAAGTTGGCTGTGCAATGGGTGAGAAAGAAGATTTTTGGAGTGAGTTGGATGAAGTAATGAACAGCGTACACAAGGGACAAAAAGTGGTCATTGGAGTGGATATAAATAGGCATTTTGGTCAAGGGAACATTGGAGATGAGGAGGTGATGGGTAGGTATGGTGTCAAGGAGAGGAATGAAGAAGGTCAGAGGATAGTGGATTTTGCCATAAGGAAGGACGTGGCTGTGGTGAATACATATTTAAGAAGAGGGTGGAACATAGGGTTACGTACAAGAGTGGAGGAAGATGCACACAGGTAGATTACATCCTATGCAGAAGAGTTGATTTGAAGGAGATTGAAGACTGCAAAGTGGTGGCATAGGAACATGTAGTTAAGCAGCATAGGATGGTGGTCTGTAGGATGACGTTGGACATCAAGAAGAGGAAGAGAGTGAGGGCAGAGCCAAGGATCAAATGGTGGAAGTTAAAAAAGGAAGACTGCAAGGCTGAGTTTAGGGAGGAGGAGAGACAGACACTGGGTGGCAGTGAAGAGTTACCAGACAAGCTGGGAAATTACAGCAGATGTAGTAAGGGTGACGGCAAGAAGGGTGCTTGGCGTGACATCTGGAAAGAGGAAGAAGGAAAAGGAAACCTGATGGTGGAATGAGGAAATACAGGAGAGTATACAGAGGAAGAGGATGGCAAAGAAGAAGTGGGATAGTCAGAGAGATGCAGAAAGTAGACAAGAGTACAAGGAGATAAGGCGCAAGGTGAAGAGAGAGTTGGCAAAGGCTAAAGAAAAGGCATATGATGAGTTGTACGAGAGGTTGGACAGGAGTCCCCGTGGACTATGATGTTTGCTGATGACATTGTTACCTGTAGCAATAGTAGGGAGCAGGTTAAGGAGACCCTGGAGAGGTGGAGATATGCTCTAGAGAGGAGAAGAATGAAGGTCAGTAGAACCAAGACAGAATACATGTGTGTAAATGAGAGGGAGGTCAATGGAATGGTGAGGATGCAGGGAGAAGAGTTGGCGAAGGCGGAGGAGTTTAAATACTTGGGATCAACAGTACAGAGTAATGGGGATTGTGGAAGTGAGGTGAAGAAGAGAGTGTTGGCAGGGTGGAATGGGTGGAGAAGAATGTCAGGAGTAAATTGTGACAGACGGGTATCAGCAAGAGTGAAAGGGAAGGGCTACAGGACGTTAGTGAGATCAGCTATGTTATATGGGTTGGAGATGGTTGCACTGACCAGAAAGCAGGGGACAGATCTGGAGGAGCAGAGTTAAAGATGCTAAGATTTGCACTGGGTGTGACGAGGATGGATAGGATTAGAAATTAGTACATTAAAGGGTCAGCTCAAGTTGAACGGTTGGGAGACAAAGTCAGAGAGACGAGATTGCGTTGGTTTGGACATGGACAGAAGAGATGCTGGGTATATTGGGAGAAGGATGCTAAGGATAGAGCTGCCAGGGAAGAGGAAAAGAGGAAGGCCTAAGCGAAAGTTTATGGATATGGTGAGAGAGGACATGCAGGTGATGAGTGTAACAGAACAAGATGCAGAGGACAGAAAGATATGGAAGAAGATGATCCGCTGTGGCAACCCCTAACGGGAGCAGCCGGAAGAAGAAGAGATGCTATGCTATGCTAGAGCAAGGTGGAAGGTGAGGAAAATTGGGCAGGTTCTGTATAGCAAAGTTTATAGCTTGAAAGTAGTGGAGGAATTGTGTTGACGAGAAGTTGTATTTGGATCCTAATTGTTCGTAGGATGCAAAGACATATGTACAAGTCTCTAAGTGTTTTAATTCTGGACATTTTCTAGACATTGAATAGCGTATATGTTTGAGAGGGTGGAAAAACGTGGCTGTTATGTAGAGGTGCAACAGATAAAAGCTTTTCTGTCTTAAAGTGTTTCCTACATTGGCTCCATATTCTGAAAGAACGAAGGGAAATTGGATTGTTAGCGTAATAACAGTAGTTTGTATTAACTGAAGCACAGAGTAGGGAATATAAAGAAGTACATGTCAATTACCAGATCTTTATAGTCTGTATATTTGCCACCCAGTAATAAAATTAAAAGTTGAGTAGTGCCATGTCCCCTTCTGCTTTAGATCGTTGTACAGTTAACCCTTTCGATGCGTGGATGTTTCAAATTCCAAATAAACTAAGCTATGATTGAGTCTAATTTCTTAAAAATGATTTGTTAATTTATATGAGGATGTTCTGAAATAGGAAGAGCAGCTTGGGAAGGATGGTCATCTTAAAAATGTTGATTCTTCCTGTTAACGCAAGGTGGATGGTAGACCATCCAGTCCCGTCTTGTTGAATTTTTTCCATGCAGATAGCAAAATTTTGCTGAAAAAAGAGCTTTATATTCACTTTTAATATTTCCCCCTAGATATTTAAACTGATCTGCTATGATAAATGGGAAGGCATTCTGTCTGATATTACGTGCTAGAGAATTTACCGGAAAAAGCATACTTTTATTCAAATTGATTTTAAGTCCAGATATCTTCTGAAAATCTGCTAATGCTTTTAGGACTGCTGGCACAGAATTTTGTGGGTCCAATATATACTGTACCATATCATCTGCATGTAGTGATATTTTATGTTCAGGTCCTTCTCTGAAAACCCCCTTTATCTCTGATGCATTTTGTATGTATGCAGCCAATGGTTCAATGGTGATTGCAAAGAGCAAAAGTGATAAGGGGTAGAGTACTAGTTTAAAGTTATCTGAAATAATATTGTTATTACAAACTATGGCTTCTGGACTAGTATAAAGTAGTTTGATCTATGCACATATGTTTGGGCCGAATCCAAATTTGTGCAACGTGGTGAATAGATAGTCCCAATCAACCATATCAAATGCCTTTTCTGCATCTAAAGATAAAAAGATATATGGGGTGTTAGATATAATGGGTGAATATATTAGACCTGTTTCGTCTTGTGATATTACAGAAGGAAGCACTTTCTCTATCCTTCTGGCTAGAATTCTGGAGAGTATGTTAATACTGTTATTTAGAAGAGGGATTGGTCTGTATGATGCACATTGTAGTAGGGCCTTGTTCTTCTTAGGAAATAAATTAATGCATGGTAAAAATCTGAGGTAGAATTTTTTGTCTTTAGCTTCTATAAATATTGCTAATAAAAGTGGAGCTAACGTATTTGAGATATTTTTTTTAAATTCCATTGGGCAGTGACATACGGTGATGTGGTGAGTCACTGATTCTTTCTGTCTGATTTACAAATATATGAACTCAAAAGAGTAGCTTATTCACTGACTGCAGGCTTCTTGGTAAATTTTTCATGTCACAATATCCCATGTTAGTCCAGACATTGTCACAAGTTGAGAACAAAAGCACAGAAAGCAGTAAAGGCGGTTTCTTGTAGGACAGCTACACTGCCAGTCTTTTCAGGTGTACCACTCCGTTTGAAAAGAGCAAATTGTCTTTTGTCCCTTAGTTTGAAACAAACCTTTTATCTTCCGTTATTTATCACTTCCTGTTTTGACTGAAAGTCCAGTTTTGAGAAATTTCTAAGTTTAGATATATAATCTTCCATTTTGGCAGTCAGTCGGAACAAAAAGTAAAAATAAACAGACTGCTGCAGTGCACTTGACTTTTTGATATCGCTGACTTATTGGCGCCTAGAGCCTCTGTGCAGAAGAACAGCAGAAACAACTACCTGTTGGGCTCACATCTGCCCCCTTTAGGTACTGTCTGCCTCACCTTGTGCCTTTTCACTGCAGTTTTGTCTGATCAGCAAGAATAAATATGTCACACACATTCATTAAAGGGCGGCACGGTGGCGCAGTGGTAGCACTGCTGCCTCTCAGTAAGGAGACCTGGGTTTGCTTCCCGGGTCCTCCCTGCGTGGAGTTTGCATGTTCTCCCTGTGTCTGTGTGGGTTTACCTCCGGTGCTCCAGTTTCCTCCCACAAACATGCAGGTTAGGTGCACTGGTGATCCTAAATTGTCCCTAGTGTGGGCGTGGTGTGTAGGTGTGTGTGTGTCCTGCAGTGGGTTGGCGCCTTGCCCAGGATTTGTTCCTGCCTTGTGCCCTGTGTTGGCTGAAATTGGCTCCAGCAGACCCCCGTAACCCTGTGTTAGTATAAAATAAAAGTTTGTCATAACTACTCTCAGATTTTCACAGCTTATGCTACATCTAATAAGGAAAATATACAATTTAAATAGAACTGACAGGATACACTGCACAAACAGTTAAGCCATGTTTCCAAAATGCAGACCTAGACCAAGAATAGAAAGCCTAAGGGCATGTTGATTTCAAGCTGTCATTTTTTAAAGTTCACTTTATGCTGAGAGGTTTTTTCAATCTCTGTTGCATGCTGCAGTTAACTTTTAATTACGATTTCAAGTGTATGCACTAGTGTCAAGTTCACATGCTCAGATTTTATCCTTAAATTCATGGTTTTTTTTTCCTATTTTATCCTTGAATTCATGCCATCAAAACCACAACAGCGGCTTCCTGGCACACAACAATTGTTTCCACCTGCCGCTCAAAAGCACTGGGTTCGCTACCCACTGCATCACTTTTCAGTTTTCATTTCACATTCTGGATTTTTAATGTGAATTCTTCACTTCACTTTCTGAATTTTTAATGTCACTTTCAGGCCATCACATTTACCTAATTTCATGCTCTCAACTTTTACTGTTCATTTCATGACTTCACTTTCTCTTCATTCCACGTTCTCACTTTCTGTTCCTCAGTTCACTCTCTGAGTTTTTAATCATCATTTCAAGCCATCACAGATCTCGCTTGAAAAAAAGCAGTGGCATTCACCTTCCTATTCTTATAGCTTGTTGTTTAGCTTGCCTCACATACCTGTTAATAGTACTGTTTACATCTCCAATATTTCATGATATTGGAATATCGAGTAGTCATGATACATGTGAGGAAGCAACATCCCAGTAAACTACTGCTTTGGTTTTCGGCTTGAAGATGCAAAACCCAGCAGACAGTTCTTCAGATTCACAAACTGACAGTTGAAATGCACGCCATCCTTCCCATTAAAGGGGAACAGCATTTAAATTACTTGAGCGGACTGCATTGTCAGCTTAAGCTGCCAGGTGGCTAACCCATCTGGTGTGTCATTGTACTTTTTAAACATGAATCAATAGATCACAAAAGAATAAAATAAAAAAAAATGTGTTTATTTATTTTAGAATGCGCTTTGCATAGGCGAATTCTGGGCAGGGATTTCAAGCCAGCAGTTGGGTCCTGTATATCAGACAGCATGTGCAATGACAAGAGATTTCCTGTTCACTTTACATCATGACCAATCAGATGTTAACAGGCCATAAATCCATCCTACTCGAACTATAGTCCCTTCCACTCAACATTCAGCTCCTGGCTGCAGCAATACCCAACTTGTAGTCTTAACTGCCTACCAGGTCAGCAGTTTGGCTAAGTACTCCTAGTCCTAAGTACTTCCAGCTCCTAAGTACTTCCAGTAAAACCTGTGAGGCTATCGCTGTATTTTCAATCAAAAAATTAATGATATTAGAAATAACATAGTATATCTCCTCAACACTAAGGATCCTCCTAAACCCCAGCATTCTGTTATAAACAAATTAAACTCTTTCACTAGGATAGATTTACCTGATTTACAAAATATAATATCTCAATTAAAACCCTCCACCTGCATCCTTGACCCAATACCAACAAATTATTTCAAAGAAGTATCGGGCATGCTAATTGATAACGTTCTTGACATAGTAAATTCGTCATTAGATACGGGGGTCTTCCTAGACTGTCTTAAGACTGCTGTAGTTAAACCCCTACTTGAGAAACATAATCTCGACCCCTCGGCTCTTGAAAATTTTAGACCCATCTCTAACCTGCCTTTCTTAAGCAAAGTTCTGGAGAAGGCAGTCATTATGCAGTTAAATGACCACCTAAATAAACATGCTATTCTTGATAAATTTCAGTCGGGTTTTAGAACAAATCACAGCACAGAAACTGCACTCGTTAAAGTAGTTAATGATTTGCGGGTGAATGCAGACAGAGGCCATTTATCTGTTCTCATCATCTTAGATCTGAGCGCTGCATTTGACACCATTGATCATAATATTCTTAGAAATCGCCTTAGTTAATGGGTGGGCCTCTCTGGCAGTGTCTTAAATTGGTTTGAATCCTACCTGACAGGGAGAAAATTCTTTGTTAGTTGTGGTAATTACAACTCAAAGACACATGATAACCAATATGGTGTTCCACAAGGCTCTATCCTGGGGACACACAGCTGTACTTATCAATAGCACCTGATGACCCCGATTCTCTTGATTCACTAGCACAATGTCTGACTTGTATCTCAGAATGGATGAATAGTAACTTTCTCAAGTTAAATAAAGAGAAAACTGAAATCTTAGTGATTGGCAATAATGGATACAATGAGGCTATTAGAAATAAACTGGATACATTAGAATTAAAAGTCAAGACGGAGGTAAAAAGCTTAGGGGTAATTGCTGACTGTAATCTGAATTTTAAATCGCATATTAATCAGATCACTAGGACAGCATTTTTTCACTTAAGAAACATAGCTAAAGTTAGACCTCTTATATCACTAAAAGATGCTGAGAAATGAGTTCACGCGTTTGTTTTCAGTCGACTAGATTACTGTAACGCACTCCTCTCAGGACTACCCAAAAAAGACATAAATCGTTTGCAACTAGTGCAGAATGCAGCTGCGAACTAGGAAAAGAAAATCCGAGCACATTTCTCCAGTTTTGATGTCACTACACTGGTTACCTGTGTCATTCAGGATTGACTTTAAAATTCTGCTTATGGTTTATAAAGCCTTAAATAATCTCACCCCATCTTATATATCGGAATGTCTGACACCTTATATTCCAAATCGCAACCTTAGATCCTCAAATGAGTATCTCCTTAAAATTCCAAGAACAAAACTTAAAAGTAGTGGTGAGGAGGCCTTCTGCTGCTATCACCTAAAATCTGGAATAGCCTGCCAATAGGAATTCGCCAGGCTAATACAGTAGAGCACTTTAAAACACTGCTGAAAACACATTACTTTAACATGGCCTTTTCATAACTTCTCTTTAACTTAATCCTGATACTGTATGTTCAATTCATCATAATAACTATTCATGGTGGCTCTAAAATCCGTACTAACCCCTACTCTCTCTTCTGTTTCTTTTTCCGGTTTCCTGCGCCACCACCACCTACTCAAAGCATCATGATGCTCCAACAATGATGGATGGATTAAAAGCCAGAAGTCTACGTGACCATCATCATCAAGTCCTTCCATGAGAACCCTAAATCCAAAGAGGACTGTTTCATTTACGTTAGGTAGAATGCCCAGAGGGGACTGGGCGGTCTCATGGTCTGGAATCCCTACAGATTTTATTTTTTTCTCCAGCCGTCTGGAGTTTTTTTTTTTGTTTTTTCTGTCCACCCTGGCCATTGGACCTTACTCTTATTCTATGTTAATTAATGTTGACTTATTTTATTTTCTTACTGTGACTTTTATTTTTCTATTCTTGTTTATGTAAAGCACTTTGAGCTACTTTTTGTATAAAAATGTGCTATATAAATAAATGTTGTTGTTGTTGTTGCTAGAGCTGGAAATCATGTCAGTCAGTTCTCCTCTTCCACTACAACGCCAGGCTCATTAATTTCCCCTTATTTCATGGCAAGCCATTTTTTGTTTGCCTTTTTTTGGCATGAAGAGATCTTTAGGAAGTTGTTGCTTTGGAGACATATTGCTCTTTCTCCAGAAATAAACTTATGAATGCAGAATATCTTGCATAAAAGAGGGACAATGACAATAAAACACAACTATGCAGAAAAATGTGGTATCCATACTTGATAACACCAATGAGTTTAGTTGTAATTATTTAACTAACTTCAAAGCACTTTTTCACATTTCCTAATTCTTCACTCTCAAATGGTTCCAATAACATGGTTGCAAGAATGTGTAGCTGACACTTTCATTCATGAATTTGCCAGTGACACTCACAGAAGCTTTGCTGCTTGATAAAGATAACAATGCTTTTAACCATCAGATGTGATATTTGATTTCACAAGATTGCTAGGAATGAAAATCACATCCACCCACCCATCTTTGAGTTTTCTTAACAATGTGTAATAAATATAAACAGCAAATAAGTGATGCTTTAATTTACTTATTTAATATTATTTTCATTCATTCTAATCCATTTTTTTTACAGTTTATGTGATAATTATGCTTCTGGTAATTTTTTAAACACAAAAAGCCAACAGAATCATGATATCCCACTTTTCAATGCTGAAATGCACTCATGCTGAAAATCAAAACCAAGCTAGCTTGTGGCCTTTAGCTCCACAGGAAGCTTTTGCGCCCCTACATTTGCCATAAGACATCTGTTTGAAACAGATTTCACTTGTGACAGTGTAAAACTCCCCACCAACCACTATCCCCACAGGGTAAAAGACTGCTAGCTGGTGGGCTTTTTAAGATCAATAACAGGACACCTAAGTGGTCAGAACCTTTCTATTTTAAATAGATCTGTTTTAATGATGATTAAAATATTTACCACTGAGATGCCCTCCCTGTATACAAAAACATGAGCTGGATAATATATTTAAAAAGATCTAAAAACAACAAACAGGCAACATATATAATGCAAGAACTTTTTAAAATGAATAATTCTGAAGATCCAAATTGGAGTTGATATACAGGACTGTCCTGGGAAACGCTAGATGTCCAGTCAATCTATTATTAAATAGGTACAGTGTATGACATCAGCAGTATGTGTACAAAATAATGCTTATCGGTGAAGAGGCAACTAAAAACTGCATACTGGTCAAACACCACAAAGCCTTATAGAGGAAAAAAAGGTTAAATGGTTCAGATTAAAGAATAAACATAGATTTGCCTGTTCTGTAGGCACTAGATATAAAAAGAAGGTGTTAAGAATAAAAAGCACAAATGGAGTAGGATTTTGTGAATACTGTTCTGCTGCCGATGTTACGGATTTGTGTTTGTTTTGGTAGTGTGTTCCATACAAATCATCCTCACTGGCTTCCCAGGACATGAACACAAGGCTGCACCTTGGTGAATTGTGAAAAGCAAGCATCTTTATCAGTCAAGCCAAAGCAGAATTGGGATTTTGACTAGTGTCTGTGTCATTGTTTCAAACCAGGCTCATGTCATCATAGCCCTGCTGCACTTATATTCACAAGAAAATATTTAATAGCATTTTTCCTTGAAATGAAATGGCAAACAGGACCAGAAAAAAAAAATTACAGGATGTAATCTATCAGTATACAAACAAATCACAAAAGAAGAAAAAAGTACAGTTTCTATTTTAAAATATTTACAAAGAAAAAGTTGGTGAAGTTGATTTAGAAGTAAAAAAGGATATAAATCTATCAAAGTTAGAGCAAGGTAAATAATTCCAAAGTTTAACTATTTTGCATAAACTGCTTTATTCCAATAATGTTTTTAGTATTAAACACACAGCAGAGCTTACCTGAAGTCCCTGTCCTTGAACCAACTGGAGCTGTTCTTGGATTTTTCTTAACTCTTCTTGTTGTCTCTGAATATTTGCCTCAATCATCCGTGTTCGCTGTTCTAGCTGATCTTTGAGATGCTGCATTGCTCCAAGCTGAGCTGAGAACTGCAACGATGGCTAAACCAAAGTCATATATAATCATATAAAGTCATGTATAGTTACATAGGTAACCAAATTAACTGCCTCTTTATTCCCGCTTATACCTATCCAAAAACTCAGCTTTGCTCAAAAGTTTAAAAAGACTACATGAACACAATAATTACTGATTTTTACGAATAAATTCAACAGGCTTTAGTTTACTTAAGATTTTGTTTCCACAAAAAGCAATCACATGCTGTATTAAAAAACTGACTAATTTATTATAATTAATACTATTTAAGTTAAAAAGGCAGGAAAGTACTAAAAACTGAATATTGCATTATTATTATTATTATTATTATTATTATTATTATTTAAAACACATCCAGCTGGATTATCAGCTCCCTCTTTCTGTGGCAACTTATAAAAAACAAAAATATAGTTATTCAACTAATATACAGAAAACTTTTTTTTTTCCATATATTTTTTTACCTGTGGTATATTTTGCTGTATTTGCAAAGTCTGTGACTGCTGAGATATCATCGAGGGAGTGATAGCCTGACTTGTGTTCTGTGAGCTCATTGAGTGCTAATAAAGAAAAAACGTGAGAAAACAAAAAGTTCAGTATTTGTCATTAAATACTCATGTTTGATTATACAACTGCCTGGACATGTTCTTGTCAAATTAAAAAGCATTCGTAAATGTATGATATGCAGATAAACAACACTTGAGGATATAATTCAATACAAATAAGGGGAAATTTGCCAGCATTAAACACACACAGCTGCTAATTACTTGTAAAATTTGTGGTCTATGGCCAGCTTGTCATCCCGGCCAATACCCCCCAGGCCGCCAGATGGAGCCCTCCCTGCAGTATGGAGGTGCCCCAAAGACTAGCAGGGAATCATGCACAATGGAGTTTTCATGCACAGCGGCCGCTAGAGGGAGCTGCGGAGCTGCAGGGAGGAGCAAAGAGTCATATGTGTCCTATAACCCGGAAGTGCGTCATAGGCAGAGCGACGGCAGAAGTGAAGTACTTCCCGGATGAAGAAAAGGACTTTTTATCTGACCCGGAAGTGATAAGGATCACATGAACTGGGAATTGGAACACTTCCGGGTCAGGGACTATAAAAAGACTGTGACAGCTCCCAGACGGCGAGCTGAGCTGGGTGGAAGGGTGGCAACGCATCTGGGAGTGGAGGAATTGTTTATTGTGTATTTTGGAGTTATTTAATGAGTATTGTGGAGGAGAGGGTGCTTTGTGCACTGTACAGAATAAAAATAGTCTACTTTTGGACTTTTATCTGGTGTCTGGCGTCTTGGACAAGGGTTCAAGGGAGTGATAGCACCCCCTATCTGTGACAAATTATAATATATATAAATTAATCTTAAAGTTTATTTTAATGGAAGCACACTGCTGAAAAGGGGCAGAAGTAATCCTGATAAACATCTTTTGTAAAGTTGTGTCCAGTAGGACCTGCAACCACAAGAAACTTAAGTACTATAGGATGCACTGGAGGTTACTGCACTACTAATGATTCAAATGTACCACTAAGCCCAAGACAGAACTCTTTCAGCAAAAACTACTTTGGAAGAAACAGATGGCTACATAGAGACAAAGTACCATATGTGTGTCCTCCTGCTACTTTATACCTGGAGTTGGCTTGGTCCTATAACAGACCTCAATGAGAGCTCAATAAAACACTCCTGACCCTGCGCTGGAAACCATTCCTGCCAGGGGCTTAAAAGTTAAGCACAAGGCAGATTAGTGTGGAGTTGTAAGGACTGGTGTAGCCCTGTACACACTTGTTGAGGGGAACAGAGACCAGAAGAAAAAAGGACAGAGGGTACAAACAGGAGAAATAAAATAGGAAAGTAGAACACCTACCCTTCAAGATATAGCGATTGTTTTATAGATAGGTAAAGTGAGCCTTTCGGCTTTGCAGTTTGCCATTTTATTATCATTTTTGCTTCCAGCTTTCCTGAATCCTTTTAGTTTTTGTATAATAAATATCTGTCTTTTATACCCCATTAAAGATGTGTTGAAACAAGATATGCTATATATACATATACTGTACACTATAAAACATTTCTATAGTATTCTATGAAAAACCTTTTTAATGTCTCTTACCATACTCACTTGACTACTCACTGAAGATCTTCTCTGTGAATTCATCTCAATAGCTGAAGCCACAGATTGCCGAGGTGGTGTTTCAGTGTCTATCTGTAGTTTTTTGGGAGTTGCTAAAAATTAAAATAGCGAAAAAAAAAAAAGACATGTTGTTAAAAATTTAACAAGGTTTTATATTTTATTAAAAGCACTGAAAAGTTAAGTTGTAAGGAGCTATACACCATTAAGAATATATTGATAACAATGTAAGGAACCCAGAATTCTCAAGTTTCATTTGTAATATGGTAGGTACATGATATAAATATGGAGTATACTCATTAAAACAAATTTTCATAAAAATAATGTATAAGGAGGAAAATATCAGTACTATTTTACAGTGGTCTCAAAACTTTATGAATAGATAATAACATTTTAATCATAATTTTATTCATAACATCTTAAGTTTGTTGCTGTATTTATAATTGAACTTTGTCTTGATTCATAGTAATTACTAACTGAAACAAACATAACTGTTATCTCAGAGACTGTTTTATAATAACACCTCCTGCTCACCTAATAAGTCAAATTAATTACTACACTTACAAGTTGATTCTGATACTGCTGTGTGGGATGAAGACTTCCTTGAGCTCCTTGACGAGGGTGAAGGAGTCCTGCTGTGATCAAACCTTTCCAGAGCCTCCTTTAAACTAACAGTATTCAGCTGGCTGTCTGAACCAGAGTCCTGAGACTGTTAACAAAAAAGTAATTATATTTTTGCTATTACATATATACAACTTGTAAAACTATGTATCCAGTTTCCGAAATCATCCATACCAATACAGTGTAATAGAGAGCCATAACCTTGACCTGAAAGTAACTGGCAAAATGCAAGAACCAAACCTTAGTGGGACATCATTGTATTTTGAAGGGTGTCTTTGTGATGTGAAAGGAAATCTAAAAGCTTTCACATAGGCCAGGAGAAAATTCAAATTCCAAAAAAAAAATAAATAAAAACCATGCCAAATCTAGGACTACGGAATTGTGCTACCCAATTGAACACACACACACACTACAGATTTAAAGTTCAAATAAAAAGTAATTTCATACCACAAAGACTTAGAAGTGTGAACAAGTAATTTATATATGTATATACATTTCAATATCTATTATTTTTTAATTTCCAAGGGAAGCAATATGTTTCTGAAAACATAGCCTAGTTATGTCAGTACCAAGCCAGCAGTACATGTTAAAATGCTCATTAAATTTGTAGTAGCTATTTGCTTTTTGAAACAGTAATCTTAAATTTGTTATTAGGAAATGTATAGAGTTCCTCATTGTTTAATAGGACAAGTTTCATGGTATAAGGTTTCCACAAATACTACATTGCAGTATTATGCGACGACTAATGCCAAGATTTTTTTTTTTTCTCTTTTTGGAAAGAAATGTTTTTCATGTCATTTGCTGTTGTACAGCATTGATCACTATTGCTTGTATTAGATCATAAATGTTTTTCGTCTATTCTGTATGAAAACATAAGATTATTTTTTTCTTGACCACCACCACAAAGTACATGGGGTAAGTAAAAAAAAATACAAATTTTTGGGCGTATATTCCTTTGGTATAGCTCTTAAGATGGACAAAGCACTTCCATCTCAGAAATGACTCCCATCAACAAGACAGATATATGTGAAATACACTTTCATCATGAAATAACAGTAATATATAAGTAACAAAAGTTACTTCCAGTGTCCTTTTGTTTTTATAAACATGTTGGAAACTTGTTAAAGGTAAATTTCACGCAAACATCGGTTGATTTTTCTTCACATAGAGAACACTACACAGATGGAATATGTTTCCAAGTAATGTGGTGGATAGTAGGACATTAGAGACCTTCAAAAACTTGACCATGTTATTTTGGAAGATTTGTGTGTATAGGACTGGCAAGCTTTCTTGGGCTGAATGGACTGTTCTCCTCTGAATATTTCTAATGTTCTAATATTCTAGTAATTACTTACCATGCAATTTTAACACAATATTTTTATTGCTTCTGATAAGGAGATCTACTATCATATAATACTTGAAAACTTGAAGCATATTCTAATCAGTATTCACATTTACCTATGAAGCTACGTTTCAGCCTCATTTTTCGTGCATCAAAGCAAAACAAAATTAACAGTATTAAAACTACTACTACTACTCTTTTGAAAGAAAAACATTTCATTTACCTACTGTTTTACAATACAATAAACATGTTAAAAATGAAATTGCATCACAAAGGATGCATTAGGCTGATGTTTATAATGAACTTCTAGTATAACTGACAGACTCCTTCTATAGACTAATAATTTTGTACTTCATACAAATTACTGCACATCACCACAAACTATCATGCCACCTTCCCACAACATTTGAATAATGAAAAACTGTGCTACTCAATATTTAAAAGGGCACAAAAAAACCACAAATGATTTATTTACAATGGACAAACATTTGGATACTATTTGCATTTGATCAATCTTTATCTCCCTCTCAAAACAAAATATGTCTTGACAGAAAACTTCATATGCAGATATTTTCTAGTAACAGAACAGGAAATGAAAAGTTCTCTTTATGATAGAGACATTGCTTTGTAAAATGTTAAGTAGCTTGAGGCCAGCAAAAGTTTACATTTCACAAGCTCACCAATCACATGTACTCATTACAGTGTTTTTCCACTGAGATCAGTGGAAGAGCCCCCCAGTATTCCCGTGGATATGCGGAATAATGTACAGGAACCTACTGTGGCGAGTGGTGGCTCTGAGGCTAAGGACCTCCGCTGTATCAGGAAGGTTGTCGGTTTGAATCCCTGTTACTGCCAAAAGAGATCCAAATCTGCTGGGGCCTTGAGAAAGGCCCTTAACCTGCAATTGCTCAGGGATGCTGTACAATGGCTGATCCTGCACTCTGACCCAAAGGGGTATGTGAAAACTAACAAATTTCTAATACAGAAATTGTATAAGGCAAAATAAAGAGAAAAAAAACACTCTACAGTGCACAATGCTTATTGTGTTTATCTATTTACTTTTGCCCTGTGCTCCTTTTCTTTACATTGATTTGCTGCCAAAATTAACCAAAATTGCACAATATGCATCTTGAAATCAGGATGAATACTCAAAAGCACATAATGTGACAGCTGCTGTGGTAAGGATTAGAAAAACTATAGCAAGAGCAGTCCTTAAATTTGACATGCCTTCCATCTAAAACTTGTTGGAAGCTGTTTCAAGTCATAATTCTGACACTGCCTTTAGGCAATAACAGGATTCCCTACCTCCACATGCCACCCTCACAGCAAATGCATTCTCACAATTCTCATCCCCCTTCATTGATTTAAATTATAATTCAAAGCAAACAAAAGTGTTCTGATCTCCGGCTTGTAACATATGATTCAACTAAAAAGTTGTAGTCTTTCTTGTGGGTATGATTTTATTGAAATTAATGTAAAAATTGTACACACTTTTTGTTGCAAAATTATATAAATATTAGTATAATTTAGCCATTACATACATTTAATTGTATTATTACATTATTATTTACTGATGTCACACTGCTATCCAAAATAATTTACCTTATCCACTGTTACCTCCGGTGGTGATTCTTCAATACCTAGGTCCCGTCGTCTCTCTGCTCTTACTTCAGCATAACTATAGAAAAGACAAAGCGGTCTGAGTTCTGTAAAATGTTTGTTAAAAGAGCATGACTGGCTTCTAGTAGCACCTATGGAACAGAAAGGTATAGCAATAATTCTTCCCTGTGTACAGATGCAGTACATTTCAAAAGAGGATAAACTGGAATACATTTTTAAGTGTGCAGACAGTTGAGGAACTCTGAAACAGGTAATAAAATGTTTTACATATAATGCAGGACAGGCACATACCTAAATTTGGAATTATTAGGAAATTGAAGAAAAAAAAAAAAACCTTGACAGTGGGTTAATGAGTAGGTGAAAAAGAAGCTACAAAGAAAAAAAGAACAGCTGTATAAGACATATATTAGACTGATAACTCCAATGTGAATAGCAGGGCATATGACAGCATTAGGGCAACCATTAAGAAGGATAATAGGGAATCAAAAAGAGATTCTTTCAGTATTTTAGTAATAAAAGTATGGTCAAGGAGGATGCAAAGTTTATCAGAAATAATAAATGTGAATTAAATTATACAGAAAGTTAAATAAATTCGCTCTAATTTTGCATTTTGTGAGGAAGTGGATAACCTCCCAGCAGGTAACAGGACCTACTAGGGAGTTATTGAGCAATTTAGAAATTGTTGAGGGAGAAGTACTGCTTAGATTAAATTGGGTAAAATCGAACATATCACCAGGACCAGATAATATTTATCCTCCAGTTCTTAAGGAGGTTTGCGAGTACATATATAAACCCTTGAAGCATATTTTTAGGTAGTCACTGGAAAACAGAAAATTGGAAAGGATTCTAAAATGGCAAATATTATCCAGTCATATAAAAAGGGTGATCAGGGAGCACCAAGTAACTATAGGCCAATAAGCTTAATGTGCATCATAGGTAAATTAATGGAAGGAATTATTAAGGAAAAGATTAAGAAACAGATGGCAAGTTTTACTGAACAGTTAGCATGTGCCCTGACGAGGAAAGACATGTTTTATGAATATGCTTGAATTCTATGAGGTATCAACAAAAGGATATGGATCAGAAGTAATATGATAAGGCACCATATAAAGGGTTGAACATCAAACTAAAAGAAGTGGGAGTTCAGGCTGTAGTGTGTAGATGGGTGCAGAACTGACTAAAACAAAGAAAGCAGTTTGATATGGTATGAGGAACCTTATCGGAATTGGGTAAAATTAAGAGTGGTATCCCTCAGGAGTCAGTGCTATTTTTAATATATATGAATGATTTGAAAAGGAATATAAATAACATGTTGGTTAAGTTTGCAGATGATACCAAGATAGGTGGATTGCCAGATAATTTAGAATCTGGTGAATCATTACAGAGGGACTTGGACAGCATACAGGCTTTCCCAGATTTGTAGCAGATGAAATTTAATGAAATATAAAGCATTACATATTGGAAGTAAGAATGTTGGATTTGAATACACAATGGGAGGTCAGAAATTTAAAAGTATACCTTATAAGAAGGATTTAGAAATAGTAGTGGACTCGTCACTATCAACTTTCAGACAATGTTTTGAAGCCATTGAGAAGGCTAAAAGAATGTTAGTTTATAAAGTCAAATGAGTCTTTGCTTAAGTTAGTGTGGCCTCACCTGAAGTACTGTGTGCAGTTTTGGCTGCTGGGCTACAAAAAAGACATAGCTGTGCCAGGAAAAAGTCCGGAGAAGAGTAACTAGGCTGATTCCAGGATTGCAGTGCACGAGTTATGAGGAAATATTAAAAGGACTGAACCTTTTCAGATTAGGCCAAAGGAGAATAAAAGGTGAGATCAGTTTTTCTTTACACAGATAACTATAGACACATGGAATAAGATACTAGGTAAGCGTGGCAGACAGTAGGACTTTAGGGACCTTCAAAACAAGGCCTGATGTTATTTTAGAGGAATTAAGTGGATATGATTAGCAAGCTATTTTGGGGTGGCTCAATGCAATAGCATGCTCTCTTCCAAATTTTTCTAATGTTCTATTTTCCCTAAGGAAAGCCTGCTGCTTGTTAGGTACTCTTAAGATCATTATTGAGTGAATCCATGTTTAAAAGGAAAATGTAGCTGCTGGGGAATATCAAATAACATTACTTGTGTAAGACTATCCTTTTGCACATATGACTATAAAATTGGTCAAGTTAAATGTATGGGAACACTTTGGTATCATTATTGATAAGGAAATCCTACATATCACAAAGTTTACAGAATAAATAGTTGCTACAGCTAAAAATAATTATCACAGCAAAGTAATACATTTTTGGGGAAAAACAGAATTAATAGTTTGTAGTAAGCAATGCTTTATGTACACTACAATGATGGCTTTGAATTAAAATACAATACATGAGAATGCAGAAGGAATCAGAATGCGCTGTAATACTCATTAGCTTATGATACTTAGCAGTATTAACCTACCATTTTCTGTAAATAGCTTGCAATCTCTGGTAAAACTTGGCTTTGTCTTTTACCATCAAGCTAGTATGTTACAGTAAATAGTTTATATGCAAATAGCTTATAATAGTAATAGTTAACAAAACTTAACCGTGTGGTTTGTTGGTAGCCAACTACTGTGGTTAACAAAAGTGTGCATAACATATTAGACCCTCACTTACTTCAATATTAGAAAGACAGGAAAAGGTTTTCACGATAATGAAGACTTAATTGCCTTAAATTTCTGTCAGATTGTTCTGTATGTATGTGTGAATTAGCTGAAGCTGACACACGCACTCTCAAGGAAAACTCAATCTTGATAGCAAAACACTTTTTTTGTTTGTTTACAGGTTGGAAGTGAGTGAGTGAGGAATAAGATATGGGATTAAAATAATTTGAATGTTAAAATAAAGTTTTGTACTTGTGTGCCACCCTCCAGGACCAACATTCCCCACCCCTGGTTTAGATGTTTTTATTTTAAATAATAGACCTCCAGTACAATAGGTGGTAGCAGGTATGAATGAGAACAGTAATAGTGTTCATAGGTTATCAAGTGTATAAGGCACCCAACAGAAAGAAATGGGTTCCAAGTTGTTTTAGTTAGGCCCAATGGGCAGACAGAATTTTTTTTAGCATTTTACTTAATACTTCTTAGCTCATGTTTTCATCTCCTTTTTTATTATTGTGTTAAAAAGATGTCCTTCTTTTAAGACCTTGGTCTCTTTGGAATTCATTGAGAGTTAGAGAACAACTCATGAATACCCCGCTAATGCTCACAATACATAGTTTACATCTTGTTTACTTCTATGCACATACTGAGTCGTTCTAATATCATTGGGTTTCTATTATGAAACAACATTAAAGTTGCTGCTCTAGAACAAGTATTCACCTTCAAATCAAACATTTTTAAAAGCAGCTTTAGACATCATAAAGGACAAACCTCATGTTTGAAGGAACACAATTTCACATTTTCATTTTGATAACAAATTAAAATAGTGTACTTAGGAATTTAAATAATAAAGTGATTTTTTCAATCACACTTGAGAGTATCTGGAAATCATCATATGCTTCATACTTTACCTTACTACAGTGTGTGTGCAAACAATAAATTCTGGCCTAGAGTTCCACTGGTGGTAAGTAATGTAGTAGTGGGTCTGAAGCCAAATCCATTGCTGTCCTTTGGTCAGGAATCTGTAGTAGCAGGATTTCCCCTTGCCATATTGCATCACTAAAAACAAAAGGAAACATACACAAAATTTCAATAAGTCTATATTTAATTACAATGAGACTTTTAACATAATGATCATTTATACGATATAAATTATATGGAAACTGCACAAAGTCAGTATTTAAATATATTTGTCAATAAACTGTAAAGCCACCTGAATTGGAACACTGCAATAATCTTACTCTTTCCTATATTTTGGAGTGTCTGCCCCCCTACATTCCAAGTTGTAACCTTAGATCTCCTGGTGGTTGTCTTATTATACAAAGAGTGAAGCAAAAAGGAAGTGGTAAGGTGGCCTTTTTCTGTTCTGAACCAAAAATCTGGAATATTTTATCAGTAGATATATGCCAGAATAACACTGTGGATAAAAAAAAATCCTGCAAACCCACTTTTTATATTCCTAATGAACTAGATATGCATAGAATTATATTCTTCAATGAAACTGCATTCATTATTAATCTCTACGTCTTCTTTAGTGGCGTTCTGAGATGCCACCACCTGCTTAAAATGCCGTGCAGCCACCTGTGATGTTTGAATGACTGAGGACACCCCAGCTTTTCATGAGACCCACTGAAGATGAAGCCAAAAAAAAAAAATGTAAAGGGGCTACTTAAGAACATTTATGTTAGGTATAATGCCCAGTGTGGCCTGGGTGACCTTTTGACATTGGAGCACCTGCAGATTTTGTTTTTTTTTTCCCAGCTTATTTGATATTTTTTTCCGTTCTTCCCTAAGAAATCTCACCTTAACATCGGACTCATCTTTAGAGACTTAAAAAATGATTTTTATAATGACTCTACTTCTATATTAATTATATATCTTTTGTAGGTTTGTTTTATTTAATTTCTGCATGTTATTTATTCATTATTATTATTCTTACTTAATTTTAATTTGGTTTTGATTTGCTTGTCACTATTTCTTTTTATCTTGTAAAACACTTTGAACTACATCCTGTATATGAAAATGTGCTGTAGAAATAAATGTTGTTGTGCCCATGATCTGTTTAAAAAAACTGTTGCAACAAGTATATCTGTAGTTAACTATCAATAATGTTAAACAATGTTAATGATAAATCTTTCAAATAGAGAATAATTATTACATACACCTCTTTTTGTTGGAACACAGTTTCCATGTGCTTTTGAGTTTTCTAGGTAGCAATAGAGTGCAATACATTACTGCTACACTTTTAATCTAATTTTCATTTAGATATTTCTCTTACCCAGTAATTTTACCCTCTTTACACTAAAAAATTCAGAATGTTGAAAGCAGAAAAAGAAAGGTATATGACTACTTTGGGTGATGAAAGTGAAAAGTTGAATTCATGTCCAGTGGAAATATTCAAAATGACCATTTGAAATACAGTGATCCCTCGCTATATTGCGCTTTGACTTTCGTGGCTTTACTCCATCGTGGATTTTACATGTAAGCATATCTAAATATATATCACGGATTTTTCGCTGGTTTGCGGATTTCTGCGGACAAATGGTGTTTTAGTTTGTGGTATATGCTTCCTCAGTTGGTTTGCCCAGTTGATTTCATACAAGGGACGCTATTGGTGGATGGCTGAGAAGCTACCCAATCAGAGTTCATATTACGTATTAAATAAAACTCCTCAATAATATACAATATGTTTCCTGCTCAGTGCTTTGTATACTTAAAAGCCCGAACAGCACATATTGATTTTTGATTGTTTCCTTTTCTCTCTCTGTCTCTCTCTCTCTGACATTCTCTGCTCCTGACGGAGGGGGTGTGAGCAGAGGGGCTGTTCACACACTGGCCTAGAGGATACGGATGCTCCTCTGAAAAATGCTGAAAGACTACCTTCACATTGCTCCCTTCCTTGCGGCAGCTTTGTCGCGGTGCTTCGCATGCTTACTGTAAGTCTGAACAGCACCTATTGATTTTTGATTGTTTGCTTTTCTCTGTCTGTCCGTCTCTCTCTCTCTCTGACATTCTCTGCTCCTGATGCGCACTCCTTTGAAGAGGAAGATATGTTTGCATTCTTTTAATTGTGAGACAGAACTGTCATCTCTGTCTTGTCATGGAGCACAGTTTAAACTTTTGAAAAAGAGACAAATGTTTGTTTGCAGTGTTTTAAAGTCACTGTCTCTACAACCTCCTGTGTTTCTGTGCAAATCTGTGACCCAAGCGTGACAATATAAAAATAACAATATAAACATATGGTTTTTACTTTGTGCATTTTATCTTTCGCGGGGGGTTCTGGAATGCAACCCCCGCGATTGAGGAGGGATCACTGTATGCCAGTTTTCTTATTTTGTTCTGTTGTTGTGCATCTCTATTTGGGAGTTTTGGGAAAAGCACATGGTCCCTGCTAATCTCCTGTACAATTTATTCAAAGATCAATAATCGATTTGCACTCATTCTTCTTATGAATACAGAAAGTAAAGGAAACATACAAGGTTGGCACTGCATTGCTTCCAATCGAACAAAAAGTAACATGCCATTTCATCCTGAGATGATTATTTTATTTTATTTTATATAAAAGAATTAAGTGCTAGATGTACATCCCATAACATAACAGAAGTCATGATTTATAAACTTAACTAATTCAGTTTAACATTGTTGGGGCAGCACTGGGCACAAGGCAGGAAACAACCATGGTCAGAGCACCTGTCAACTGCTGAGCCCATTCATGCATACACCCGTACCCACAATGTGGAAATTTTAAAATTTAGAGCTGAACTTTAATAAGGATATGTAAGGGAAACTGGCATGATAGCAGGTAACCCTACGATCAAATAGTGGTAACATGCAATAATAAATGGAACTTCAGTTTTAGGAAATTAATCAATGAGAAGCTGTTCTTTTTTCCTGTTAGTTTCTAATCTTAGAGCAAAGACCAAACATATGGCCAAGAGGATTATGTCTAGTTACATCTTTTGCAGGATGTGTTTATTCCTAGATATATTTAAAATTTGTAACTTTAAATTGTATGTATGTATGCCTAGCACAGAGTTAGGAAGAGTATATTATTTGGAGATTGACTTGTCATTCAATATTTGTAAATGCAAATGCAAAATCCTTCTCCCAATTTTTACATTAAGTAATCTAAAAGTTTACTGCTGTGTAAACACTGCTATAATTTTTAAATTAATCATAATTGCATTAACATTTTACAGTGATGGGAAAGTATAATTGATGTATATATATCTGAGAGTTTTGATCTTAAGCATGTGCAAAGTATTACATACTTAATACTATAATATTGATGCTGAATCAAAGCATCAACTGTACTGAATTTTTAAATGATTTTTTAACTCTTGGATGGTTCCTATAACTAAAGCAGTTGATGTGGATAAGCAGGAATTGAGGAGAACCTAGAAAAACATAAGATCCCAGACTCCTTTTTTACTGTAACTCATATCAGGAAAGAGTGAGTAATGGAATATTCAATCAAAACTCCTTATGTCTTTGTCAGCCTAGTAGGGCAAATGAATGTATTGTAGCTAATATTTACATGTGCAATCATTTCTTGTTTCAAATGAATAAGAATGTGACTCTATCTAATCTATATAACTAAAAAGATTAAAGAACATAGGACACACTGGAAAATTTCATTTAGAGTTTTATTAATTATTCCTTCCACTGTTAGGTATCAATTTGATCAGTTTGAAAAATCCTTCTTCATGCATCCCCAAAGTGGAATAGAAAAATGTTGCATCAAGTTATTAATGGATTGTGTGGTTGATTAACCTAGACATAGAAATTAATAAATGTCTATTTAAAAAAAGTATTTTTTTAAAACAGATCACACAATATCACTTCTGAGACCAATACTAAAATTGAAATGTCAAGAAGCTGCCGATACCAATCCAAATCCAATATTTTTTTCTTTAACAATTACTAAGTTTTAAATGAAATATTTGTATCAAAGTACTTCACTTACGATGATGATATGAAATTACTATGTTTAAACTGCTCAAATAAACACTCTACTATCCTTTAGGAAATAACAGAATAGCATTACTTATAAAAAAAAAATACAAGACAAGAAAAATACGAATTAACATTTAATTAATGAATTAATTCACATGTACATATATGAATTCCATATTAACTGCTTTACTCATGATTTGTCTAATTTAAGATTTTATAAATTAGAGTAGAGGAAGCAGTAGAATCCTGCACCTTTCAACTTGCAGTTGGAATGGCATTGAGGCTAGCAAAAGTCAACATTATAAATTGAAGGTGGTGACTTCAAAACTCTTAAAAACATTTTTAAACACTCTCCTGGGTCATTCCATGTCAAATCAACCAATGCCCCACATACTTCAGACTCAAAACATTCTGGAAAAAATACCAGGGGTACCTATGTTAGTCAGGAGACACCCTGATTTTTTTTTATTTTAAGATCAATACCTTCCTTGGCAAACAGGCTGTGTTGATTTTATCTGGCGTCATTTTTTCATACAATTTCCCCAATAGTAATGAGTGAACAGCATGAAGTCCGTAGCTCAAGAACTAAACTCAGATTTTGCATGCTGGCACATTAATTGGTATAGTACGTGACAAAATTCAAACATTTGGTCCAGATGACCCTGCATGGTCAAAATAGCTCCTTAAAACTGACCAAAATTTTTTTTTAGTTTTTGGCTTAGTTATGTTTAGGCTTCAGAAACACATATTTGTAACCAATAAAGACTTTTGATTTTTTTTCCTTATTCAGATAGCAATATAGGCTTTCTGAAAAAGCAATCAACAGTAAAGTAACTGTATCAAGGTTTGAACAGTAGACCTCTCAAATCCAAAAAATAATTTTGGACTTCATTCTCAGAGAACCCTAGCGTCATGTTGGAATGTGCAGATATATATATTTTTTTAATTTTAATTTATTTTTCATTTTCACCTTACTTTTCATTTGCAAATCTTTCATGATTTTTTACTATCCCAAACATAGGCTGGATGTGCCATGTGTCAATAATGTTAATCACTGAGTTTTCAATCAGTAAGTTATCAAAAATGTCAAATGTTTCTTCATATCAAATGACGATGTCCTATGTCATGTTGCTGAATAAGGAATGTGATTCTCCATGGCCAAAAGAGTACCTGGTATTCAAGAATACCACTGTTACATCCCTACAGAAGATGGCAAACTCAAAGTCATCTGAGTGTTTGATGAAGTCAGTTAATTGACTGTTCAAACATTCACTACTGAAGCAGCAGTTCAGATCCTGCCCTCACACGATTGCACTCCTGATAGATCAGATGCATTCCTTACATTAGACCAGTGTCCTATTGGAGACTATGTTGAGTGCATGCATGATGAAAAATTATATCGGTGTGATTCATGACAAGAGTTAAGCAGAATCAGACATCCTGATATGTCTTTCCATTGGCCACTTAGAGACAATATTTGTTGGGTGCCATTACAGTATGTCATTGCACTGTTCATTGCACCTAAAACGGACAGTGGGAGGCAGAGATGCCCTACACTCTGCACTTTGACTGAAACAGAAATGAAATGGGTCAAATTCTTGCTGCTGCAATGCCAAGATGTTAACATTTCATTATAACTAGTGTTGTATTTAATGATATATTAAGCAGCTGTTGTTTATGTGTTGTGCTTAATGCGTCTTTTCATTAATTTTACACCAAAGTTAGTGATGAAGAACGTGATGATTATCATTATTGACAAATTGTGAATTTAACGTTTTAATGTTTAGAATGGAAAATAAAAATTAAAGAAAAAGAAAGAAAAGTAAGACATTTTTTTTGAGAAAGAAGGGACCATGTAGCATACAGGAAAATAATTTTAAAAATGTGTAGACATTCCCGCAGTGCAATAAGCTGGTCTGAAAATTAGACCCAAAATTATTTTTTCACATATGAGAGGTCTGCTGGTCAAACCCTGACTCAGGTTCTTCTTTGTTTATAACCTTTTGAAAAGCCCTGTGTATATGTGTAAACATGGGAAAAAATCACCAGGCTTTATCAATTAAAAGTATGCTTTCTGAAAGGCTAAACATGGCAAAGCCATATCATTTTTGAAGGTCTACTCTTACCAGGTGGTGTCATCTGAACCAAACATTTTGATTTTGTTACATACTATACCTATATGGTACAGTATGCAAAATGTGAGGCTGCTAGTTGGTTTAGTTCTTGAGATGTGGTCTTGTGAAATTGATGAAAAAATAAAGCTGTCTTAAATTTGACACCCCTCTCCCCTCACAAAATTGTCTGTATCTTGGAAAGTATTTATTTTACATCAATATAATTTTACAGGGTGTCTCCTGGATAACATGGGTACACCTTGTATTTTTTCTGAATTTTTTAAGACCGAACTGCATGGGATTTCTGGACAATTAGTTGATTTGACATGGAATGCCCCTGCCACAGACAGGCAGACATCCTATTAATATAATAAAAGCATAAAATATATTCAGTGTTTCTTTGTAATTAGAGTTTAGCTGCTGTGACTACTGCATTTAAAAACTGTGAACTTTAAAATCTCTCTTGGATTGAATTGAAAATTCACAAAAATGCTTTCCTTCAAAGTTCTAAATGTGAATGCCAAATGTTATCTTCCGAACAGTTTTTTTAGATGTTATCAGTAGGAATTCTTTAGACTATTGATTGCCAGTTGTCCATAAAATTTTGCAAGAAGTACTTCATTCAAATTACAGACAAGACATAAACACATGGGCATAGAATTTTTTTTTATTAAAAGAATATTCCATCCATAAATTAAATATGAAGAAAGTAACAATCATGTCAGAAAAGTAGAGTTAAGCATTACCTGCAAATTGGTTATACCTGGAAATGTTTAAATAGCAATGACATAAGGAATATACAGAAAGATACAAAAAAAAAAAAAGAAGCAAAACGTGTTGAGTTCATATTATTCATACACACTGAGTTTTTTCAGGCCAAAATAAAGCAGGTTTATCTATAGTATATATCTATTAAGGTCAATCTCATATCTATATACTGTGGTATTTTTAAACATCAAAAGCGTTTTCTGCATCTAGAGAAAACACCATCACTTTATATTCTGATAATTATGTGATATCCATCTTACTAAATAGCAGGGAAGATTAAAGAAAGTGTGTGCCTATGTTAAAATCAGTCTTGTCCAATGAAACCTAAAAGCAATACATCTTCTGTATGACAGGAAAGAATTGGTTTTAATCCACTATGATTCTTAGTTAATTTTGGTGTACTGGTTGGTAAGTTCTGTTAAGGAATCCATTCATTGCACCTTAGTGTTTCTAAATTTAAATGAATAAAACACTTTATAATGTTCCTTAAATACCGTAGCCGTTTAAATAAGAAAACAAGTCTTGACCCATCTGTGTTATTAATTTTCAAAAGATTTATAAATTTGCCTCTGTTTCATTTGTATACTAAAATTTTAATTTGCCTTTCCAGACATTCATTATGTCTGTTTATATGCCTCATCACAGTGTGAGAAAAGAGATGCACAAGATGAAATATTCTCTATATACACTGTTATACTGTTTCAGTATATGAATTAAGATATTATTTGGTATTTGTGGTATGCCTTAAAATATTCCTGCAAGGATATGCAAGGAATATCCTGGACATAGTTAGTTTCAATAAAGAAATACATCTGTAAGAACACATTTAATAAAGACATTGCTTGACAGTAGTGCTTAAGATGCTATGAATGGAAAAGATACATTACTTCCAGTAACAAAGGAGCTAAGCACAATTAGATAATCAACTAGATCAAAACAAATTATAGCTAATACAAAACATCAATCTTGTGACACTGTGATGCACTAGACAAAAATATAAAGTAAAAAATGTGAATTTATTCATAAGCATAACCAAAGTCTATCCCTGCAGCACAGCAGAAACCAGTCCTGAATAGCTAGTCAATCATTGAGCACATTCACATCAACATTACACTCACCAGTCCCCTTTCACAAAAGGTTCAAGGATAAACCAACAGCTTCCGTGGCATAGCGGTAAGATTTGCTAACTTGTAATCAAGAGACCCCGGTTCGATTCAGACAGACAGTGTACATTTATAGTACTTGTGAAAGTTACTGTTTTATTATCACTTTTATTCTCTCGATCACGATACATGCTACCGCCCCTGCGCCCCCCAACCCCCCCCCCCAAGTATCTGACGCTGATAGTTTTTATTTGAAACTGGGAATAACTGTAGATGTGAGTGGTGTTTTGAGGCAATGGAACTGGACATTCTCTGATCGGGAGGGATAAAAGCTGACACACAAACGCTGGTGAATCTGCCTTCTTTGTATTCTTACCGTCACTTGATTTTTTTTAATTCAGTTTTATTGAGTGTTCCTGCTCTCGCTGAATTAGTATGCACCTTATGGTCTATGATGTCAAAGACGGACTGACAAAAAAAAAACAAAAAAAAAAAAACAGAGACATAGGTATATATGATATTTGGAATTATTCATTTTATGACCTGTATAGTACATTTTGGAAAACATTGTGGCACGGATGCAACATTATTCATATTATTCATATTCATTTGCATAACATCTTGAACCTTCTGCTACGCCACGGAAGCTGTTGTTTAATCCTTGAACCTTTTGTGAAAGTTTTTATTTGATCTTTGGACTTCAGGCTTCACACAGTATATAGTTTATGCCAACATTTTGTCATTTACTACTAAAATATGAAAAAGTTTCTGTTTTAACAATGTGTTTACACAGATTATTGTAGAAACGGAACACACATGAAATGCATGTGTTCCAAATAACGATCTATTATTTCCACTCTAAAACTCCAGCACTTCACTCCCAGATAATCAATCAAGGCATGAGCAGGGAGAACTTTGTGCTCGTTCTGTAGGGGAATGGAATAGTAGGCTGCTTGCTGCTTGTCTTTATCGGCACATTTACAGGACAAAAGACGCTGACGGAGAGGTGCGAACGGATTTAAGGTGGGCCGGATCTACGAGTTTTTTTGTAGGCTCTGGTAATTCTAGTGATAAACAGTGGTATAAACAACAAAAAGAAGTTGATCAAGTGACATTGAGTGTCGGAGAAACTCAAAAGCTCAAGTTCACAAAGTCGCACAGTGCCCGAAAATAAAAAAGTTGTCAGATATCAAAGTCGCCGTGAAAAGGCAAGTTGTAGCCCACTGTCCAAGTGTCATATGAAAGCTTATTAGGTTACAGAGAAAAAAAAAACAGGCATACAGTGGGGGATTCTTAAATCTTTTAATTTACTAGTTTCTCAAATCCCATCGTAACTAAAGTAGCACATTAAATGCTTTGTTTTGTATTTGATCTTCTATGTGCTCTATGTGTGTGAATCACTAACAGGACACAGAATCCATTCGTGATATTACAGTATTAAAATACTGAGATGTATACTTGATATCATTTTCATGATGATATGAGTTAAAGCATGTTATTAAACATGGGAACATGGTGGCGCAGTGATTGTTCATGCCTCACGCAAGATGCCTGCTGTGCTGTGTGCGACCTTTGATGAAATAATTTATTGCAGGAGTACTGTTTCTTTCAAACGTACTAACCCCCAAATTCCCAATCCGTTCTGTAGTAGACATTAAGCCATCTGTAAGCTTAGAATGGCGATTCTTCAAAATTTTTAAGGAACATTGAAAAATCTTCGTAGTACATGTTAAATTATTCTATTCATCCAGTGTCGCGCCAGTCCCAGCAAGAATACAGCACGAGGCAGGAACAATCCATGAACGGAGCGCCAGCTCCTTGCTAGTGCTGCAACACCGTGTCCTCACGTTTATTTATTAACAATATAGATTATTTAAATTAAGTTAAAGTTTTATCTGTATAACTAGCAGAATACCCGCGCTTCGCAGCGGAGAAGTAGTGTGTTGAAGAAGGTATGAAAAAGAAAAGGAAAAATTTAAAAAATAACGTAACATGATTGTTAATGTAATTGTTTTGTCATTGATATGAGTGTTGTTCCCATATCTATATATATATATATATATCTCTATATCTATATCTATATATCTCTATATCT
>JANRMT010062821.1:31276945-31298319 GCA_026402145.1 Polypterus bichir lapradei | reverse complement strand
ATATATATATATATATATATATATATAGAATATATATATATATATATTCTATATATACAGTACAGGCCAAAAGTTTGGACACACCTCCTCATTCAATGTGTTTTCTTTATTTTCATGACCATTTACAGCACTCCATCATTCTCCTTCTTGGTCAAATAGCCCTTACACAGCCTGGAGGTGTGTTTGGGGTCATTGTCCTGTTGAAAAATAAATGATCGTCCAACTAACCTGACTTCTGCACAACACAACTGCAGACTTCAAACCCCACTTGACCAGTATTCTAAGTCATTTATATTTCTGCTGTTAATAAATGGAAGCAACTTTAATTTACTTTCCTTTTACTAAAACAGTATACATAATGCATACAACTTAAATATACCTTCAAAAAAAAAATCAACAATAGGCTACTTATTGAAATGAAAGACAGTGATGGCAAAATAAAAGAACAAAAAAGAATGTTACATATTTAAAACAGAAAGTGTCTTTCTACTGAGAACATAATATTCTGAACCACAGGTTAAGTGATCAGCTACATGTACAATTAGCAATGAAATGTCACTATTATTTTTTGTGTATTCATCAACTTTCAAAGCACAAAGCAAAACTGTCTTGCTACAATCTCACTTTGTATATTGTTAAAAATAACAAACACAACCTATTATTCAAACCTTTGTCATTTTTGTGTGTGAGTAAAGTACAAATCTATAGATTGTTCAGAGTAACCTTAACCTGGTTTTCTATAAACCTTTAAATTATTTGTTGACCTGTTCCAAGTATGTCATTACTATCAATAAACTTAAAAAAGGTTGAACTAAACAAGGATTTATCTTCAACACATGCTACAAGTTAAAGTTCACTCTTTGCTACATTCTCAACTATGATTTGTTTATTGTGTTATTTAAAAAAAACTCTCAACAGTAAATTTATTGGATAAAAAGAAGTAGCAGGTAGTGCTGCTGCCATAAAATACTTAGACAACAGGTATTCTTGGTTTCCAAGAGGGTTCAGGTAAAATATCAGAGTTCAACTTAAGCAAGTATGAATATATGCATAACTGTGTTCTATAATGAATTACCAATCCCTTGAAGGGTTGGTTCCTGCTTTACCTCCATTACTTCTAGTATAACCTCTGGCTTCCTGTGACCGTATACAGGATAAAGCAAGTTCAGAAGATAAAAAAAGTTGAATAAGGTATTTTTTATTAAGATATTTACATTACTAGCATTTACTTACCGATGGTCCAAGAATAAAAATTTCCACTCTAGACTGTGTCTTGAGGTGAATTCTTCATTAGGTTCTTCCACAGTGCACATTTCCTAATTATCATAAAATATGCAAGTACAAAAAATGTAATATATTATAATGAACAGAAACTACAACCAGAAAACCTAAATTTCCCAGTAAGATACAAGTTAATTTCAGGAGAGTGTAGACTATGTGTTTTAGCAAGAGAAAGTGTCTGCTACTGAGACATTCAGCAATAACAACAGTGTACATGTCTCAGTGAACACAAACCTTCAGAAAACCTTTGATTGGGATTGTTTTGGGAGTGTTCCTGATCTTCTTCCATGTGGTAAGATGAAGCTATTAGCTATTCAAAGTTAATATCACAAGTGGGACAATGGCTGTATTTGCTTGAAATGATAATTTACATTTCTGCTTCATAATGTGTTTTGACTCTAAGCTAGATTACATAGTAACAATGATATAACTGAAGTTTTCTACTGACAATAAATACAAAGATTGCAAATTGCAATCTTAACAGTTATTATTCATTAAAAGCTCTTTTCTTCTTGTTCTTAAACATCAATGTCTACATATACATTTCCTTAGTGTAGCTTCTGTTCATAGACACTTCTTTGTAGCTGCATTACTAAAAATGGACTGAAATTCCCAGCAGCCTCAGGTGTATTGTGCTATTTGGCAGCTTTAGCTGTTGCTGTGGAGAAACAAGATGATGCGCTGGATTTTGTAAGAAGCTGGCAGGATCATTATCATCTTTTGTGTTTGCACCATTTTTATCATTGCAGCATAACATTTGGATTACCATTATATACACCACGAGGATTACAGTTGTGATTAGAATTGTGTGCTAGTCCCAAACAAATCTTTATGTATCAAGGTAGGATGAAACTTTACATAACATTCAGAAGGTTGTTCACTTATTTCATTATTCACCATCATTTGCATTTCTCAAACTGGAGTGCTTGGATTGTACCAAGAGTGCTAACTGTGGAATTGTTTTGTGCCTACGGTTTCTTTTGTATTTGAGTTAGTTAAGCAATTATTCCTGTTGGGGTTATTAAATTTCAGTAAAAAAAAAAAAAAAAAAAAAAAAACTCAAAACACTAGATCAAACAGTCAATTTTTACAGTGCATCATTGTAATGCAACAACTAGAAACATTTTAGAAGGATAGAAATTAATAAAAATGTTCAAGCAAAAATAAGTAAACTTCACCAAAATTTTAGAAGTATAAATTAAAAACTCTGATTGAGAAAATTGATAGGATATAATATTATAGATGACAGACCATAAAAGATCATAAAATTATTTTTATGTTTTAACAATATAAAGTGGTGAAATGCATTTTTATTTTTAAAATCTGTGATCAATTTCAACATATTTTTCCCTTATAATCTCAAAATAACACAATTATGTTACTATTCCACAGTATATGTCTTTATTTAAAACACATCCATGCAATGAACAATATTTTTCCTGCCTAGAACCAGATATTGTTGGTGTAGACTCCACAAACCTATTTATGGAAAAACAAAGTTCATAAAACAGTTGAATTTCAATGCTCTTCAACAGATTCAATTTATATTAATTAGTGGACAGATCTGTACATGCATACAATGATATGGGTATTACACTATTTGCATGGTGACATGAAGTACTTTTCATTATGAAAGGTGTGACAGATAAAAATTGAATCAATAATGAAATTACATTCATATATAAACAATTAATCAGCTACTATGGCTTTTGAAATACAGTGAACTAGAAGTATAATTTTTGTAAAAGATGCAACGTATTTAGGCACAAAAACAAAGACAGTAGTCAGGAGCACAATAATAAAACAAAACTGTAGCCAAGAAACAAATCTTGGAGAAGAAACTCATTTAATTAAAAGTGTACCTGACTGATTTGTATGAATTGTGAATGATTTCATTTGAGTCATTCTCAATATTTTCACTCTATTCATATTATGGTTTGTTAGAATAACTTTTAAACTTAAAGATGAATCAGGCTTCATGTAAAAGCTATAGTGTAATTATTCAAAGTAATAAAACATGATATAGTCTATAAATACTTATAAAAGTTGTGCAGCACCTGTCACACACACTAAAAAAATGTATCTTGTAGCGGTCAAAACTGCTATGATTCACAACGTTTATAGTAATGTGTTAGATACAGATTGCATGTCAACCCCAACTTGCCTTTGAACCCCTTCCTGCGGTGCACACAGACTACACAGATGGTAAAATTAATTTATACAAAAAGAGGGACCCAGAGAAACAGAGCAGAGAATCATGCAAATCATAAAATTTCAACAACATATATATTCTATCTATCTGGCCACCTCCAGACTGTGTAGGGTTTCTGCACTCCACTGAGGCAATCTCTTTTCTTGCTTCGAAAAGCTCACACCTGTAACCTCCACCATAAAGATTGGGCTCTGTATTCCACTTCCTTTCCTGCTTTAACAGGCTTTTTGTTTCTCTTCCTTTGAAAAACAGTACATCCATGTCCGTTTCCATGGCATCCTCCCAGAAATTGCTGGGACCCATAACTTCACAAAGGTCGTCCCAATTGACATATACCCAATATACACATCTCAGGCCTTACACTGTTATCTACTGTATATGTGCTCAGACAGGGACAGGGTTATCATTGGTAATAACACAACAGAGTGACAAAAGAAAAAACAAAAAATAAATTTATGTGACAGTGCTACATTATTCCCTACCTCCAGCCTTTCTCAGAGCTTGTACAAAGTTATGCCTAAGGTTAACCACCTTTACGGTATCTAAACTGCTCAAAAAAATTAAAGGAACAATTTGAACACATATCAGATTTCAATGGGAAAAAATCATGCTGGATATCTATACTGATATGGACTGGGTAATGTGTTAGGAACAAAAGGTTGCCACATCATTTGATGGAAATGAAAATTATCAACCTACAGAGGGCTGAATTCAAAGACACCCTGAAAATCAAAGTGAAAAAATGATGAGGCAGTCTAGTCCATCTTGCCGAAACTTCTTTAAAGCAACTCAAAATCGTACTCAGTAGTTTGTATGGCCCCCACATGCTTATATGCATCCTGACAACAGCGGGCATGCTCCTAATGAGACGACGGATGGTGTCCTGGGAGATCTCCTCCCAGATCTGGACCAAGGCATCACTGAGCTCCTGGACAGTCTGAGGAGCAACCTGGCAGCTTCAGATGGACCGAAACATAATGTTCCAGAGATGTTCTATTGGATTTAGGTCAGGCGAGTGTGGGTGCCAGTCAATGGTATCAATTCCTTCATCCTCCAGGAATTGCCTACATACTCTTGCCACATGAGGCCTGGCATTGTCGTGCACCAGGAGGAACCCAGGACCCACTTCACCAGCATAGGGTCTGACAATGGGTCCAAGGATTTCATCCTGATACCTAATGGTAGTCAAGGTGCTGTTTTCTAGTCTGTAGAGGTCTGTGCATCCCTCCATGGATATGCCTCCCCAGACCATCACTGACCCACTCCCAAACCTGTCATGCTGAACGATGTTGCAGGCAGCATAAAGTTCTCCACGGCTTCTCCAGATCCTTTCACATCTGTCACATGTGCTCAGGGTAAACTTGCTCTCATCTGTGAAAGCACAGGGCACCAGTGGTGGACCTGACAATTCTGGTATTCTATGGCAAGCGAGCTCCACGGTGCCAGGCAGTGAGCACAGGGCACACTACAGGATGTGAGGCTCTCTGCCCACCCTCATGAAGTCTGTTTCTTATTGTTTGGTCAGAGACATTTACACCAGCGGCCTACTGGAGGTCATTTTGTAGAGCTCTGGCAGTGCTCATCTTGTTCCTCTTTGCCCAAAGGAGCAGATACCGGTACTGATGATGGATTAAGGATCTTCTACGGCCCTGTCCAGCTCTCCTAGAGTAACAGGCTGTCTCTTGGAATCTCCTCCATGCCCTTAAGACTGTGCTGGGAGACACAGCAAACCTTCAGCCAATGGCATGTATTGATGTGCAATCCTGGAAAAGTTGGACTACCTATGCAACCTCTGTAGGGTCCAGATATCGCCTCATGCTACCAGTAGTGACACTGATCGTAGCCAAATGCAAAACTAGTGAAAATACAGTCTGAAAAGATGAGGAGGAGAAAAATGTCAGTGGCCTTCACTTGTTAAACCATTCCTGTTTTGGGGGTTGTCTGATTGTTGCCCCTCTAGGGAATCTGTTGTTAATATCATTAACACCAAAGCAGCTGAAACTGATTAACAACCCCCTTTGCTACTTCACTGACCAGATCAATATCTCAGAAGTTTCATTGACTTGATGCTATACTCTGATTAAAAAGTGTTCCTTTCATTTTTTTGAGCATTTGTTTTACATCTGGTTCCTCATCATTTTGTATGGCGTAATTGTTTGGCCAGAGTTGCTTCAAAATTAAAGCTGGTCCTGTCCACTTAGTTACAAGCTTGGTTGAATACCTTTTAGTTGCATCAGAGATGGCGAGTCCTAACCCAGACCAGATCACCTGCCGAGTAGTGCACTTTATTTACTACAGTAGACATTGTAGTTTCTTGCAAGTCTGGTTGTTATCCTCACCAATCTCTTCTGAACATTCCTTGATGGATCCAAGGTGGTAAGTGTATGGTATTGGGGAGTGTCAGGTAAGGGAGGTGTTGTTAATAAACAATTGAGTGGGCATCAGTAGCCTCAATCCTTGCCATATTAATGACAAATCACAGCTCTGGGATCCACTTGTCCCCATCTTGATGGCGGTCATCCACATAGGAGGCCAGCATAGTCTAAGGTTTGGTTCACACTCTCTGTCAAATTGGTCTAAATATAATAGGCTATAGTCAGTTTCTGCTTTACACACCAGATAGCACACAGTCTTTCCATTAATTCACTGGTGAACTATTGACCTCTAGTCAGATACTACTGTATATACTTTGGCACCCTCCAACAGTTAAATATTTTATTCTTCAGGGTAGTGCAGATCTTCTGGGCTTTGCCGTTCGTTAGGGCAAATAGCTCTACCAATTTCAAAAATAATCTATGATGACCATCAAGACCGTCTTCCTGGTGGAAGTAGAAGGTAAAGGTATCATCATGTCAACTCCCAACATCTCTACTGGTTCAGACACCACAGTTTTCATCATCCGGTATGTCTGACACCCCTTCACAAGATCCCACACATCCTTCTGCACAGAGGGGCTACTATGCCACTTCCAGTACGTTTAATGAGTTTTCAGCCTACCAAGATGTCCACCAAATGGGCTATTATGATAATATTGGAGGAACACAGGGGCATACTCTTCAGGGACCACAAGCTGGAGTTTAGACAAAAAATTTTCATAGATCAATATATGAGGTGAGACACAATAATAACCAGACTGGCAAAAAAAAATATTTATAGATGAATTAC
This sequence comes from Polypterus bichir lapradei, assembly GCA_026402145.1. NCBI lineage: Eukaryota > Metazoa > Chordata > Cladistia > Polypteriformes > Polypteridae > Polypterus > Polypterus bichir. The sequence goes on along the minus strand of JANRMT010062821.1, from coordinate 31,291,661 downwards.
AGCATTCTAAACATTGTCACCTTCTATATACTCCACCTCCCGATCTCTACACTGCTCCATACGTATCTTCCATTGATTGAAACAGTGCTGGAAGTCTTCTTGCTTGAGGCTCTTCAACAAGCTTGCTGTTTCTGTCTTCACTTCATCCATTGAAGAAAAATGTGTTCCTTTCAGGTCACTTTTGATTTTCGGGAACAAGTAAAAATCACTGGGAGCTAAATCGGGCAAATACGGAGGATGATCGAGGACAGGAATGTTTCTATCAGTCAAAAACTGCTTTTCAGAAAAAGCATTGTGCTCGGGAGCATTATCTTGGTGAAGCACCCACCCTCTCTCGACATGGGCGTTGAAAGTCTTCCACATTTTCTTGTTCTTCCTTGAAACATTTGTGCCATTCAAAAACTTGTATGCGAGACAAACTGTTATCACCATACACTGTTTTTATCATTTCATAAATTTCTGTGGCAATTTTGTTCAATTTCGTGAGAAATTTGATGATGATTCGCTGTTCGATTTTTTTCACCCAACATTAGAGCAGCAACTTGTGTAGCGATTTTTGTGCAAATACTGACTGGGCTATTCACAGGATATACCTAGCTGGACGGCGGTTTGAGAGGGCGTGTAGGAGGGGATATAGTTTTATGATTCACGTTTGGCCGACCACCAGACGGTTTTACCTCATATTACATCCTGCAGTTCCTGAAAGTGAATGCAGCCAGGCTCTTGTTTACTGAAGTCCTCCCTACACTTTTGGCATACTTGATACACATGTTGTACTTTAGCCAAGTCCTGTAAGCCCACGAGCAAATGAGTCCACTAACTTTGGTCTGGAGCAATACATATCATACCCGTTGACTCAAGGATCCATTACACTACTTCTGGGACCACGTTGCCACATCCTTTTCAGTAGAACACCCTAAAGGTGAAACCCTGGAGACGCAGTACCCATCTAGTCAATCAGGAGGATGTCTTGGACTGATTAAATATCCTGGTCACGGCACTGTGATCTGTGTACACTTCAAACTCAATCCTTTCCAAAAAATTAAGCCATTTTTTTCACCACCCAGACCACCGTCAAACATTACTTCTTAGAGTTGGAATAGTTTACCTTGGCCCCTCCTTTTGAGCTAGAACAGCACCAAGGCCAAGGTTGTTGGTATCAGTCTGGACTTGAAAGGGCAGTATGGGGTCTGACTGAACCATGATGGGCAGAGATTGAAGAGCCGCTTTAAGTTGGTTGACCACATCCTGTCATTCAGCTGTCCATTTCCAGGATGCATCCTTTTTCTTTCGATGGTTAAGAGTAACAGCTATGTGAGGAATAAACGTATGATACCACCCCACCAAACCAAGGAACCGCTGCAGACTCTTAAGGTCCAAAGGCACGGGGTAGTTCTGTATGGCACTGGCCTTTTCTGGGTCCACTTCCAACTCCCTTTGCTGACACTATTTGGCTCAAGAAATGGATGTGAGGTTGAGTGAGGCGACATTTTATTTACATTTAGCATAAGGTGTATTGGCTTCCCATGTTCACCACAGTATCCAGTATCCAACCCCTTATCTGTACAAGGACCACCAAGAGGGGTGGTAAGGAGGAAAAAACAGTGAGTCCAGCATCTGCCGGGCTGCTCCTTATTTTAGAGGATATGGAAGATGGAGTCTCCCTTAGACTATAATGTACTTTGTTCCAGTAATCCTTGGAAGACGCTCAGTCCTGCTCTTCAAGTGAGCCTACGTTTACTAGCCCGTCAACAGTAGTTACTACCCTCTCAGTCTCCCCCATCAGGCCATGCCTTCAGCAAGCGTGAAGTATCTCCTCTTCCTGCATCTGAGGCTGCACTTCAAACACAGAGCCTGACAGTCGTAAGCAAAGTCATGGATAGACTGATTGGGCTGTGGTAACATGAACAAGAGTTTATTCTCAAATTCTGTCTGGTAATCCTCCGGCAAAAATGCTTCAAGGAATGCTGTTTTAAAGCTGTCCCAACCCCTGGTCATTTTCCCTCTTCCCTGTAGCACTGCATTAATCACCCCCAATAGTTCTTCTTTGCTCAGGGGAATGACCGATAACCAACTTCGTAGAACAGGCCGAAGCATTTTTATGTCCCCTGTAGTACAGTATGTGGTATAGCGGGTCTGTGGCTACAACAAAATATAGCCAGGTTTTAAATCCATAAAGCCATGTCAGTCTCCATGGGCGCGACTGCACGGCCGCAGGGAGTTAATGAGGTAGTTGGCGCGAGTCGCACCTGCAGCGTGTGATTAAGGCGCTGCACCAACGGAGATGTGTGTGTGTGTGTGTGTTTGTATAGATACGGGCCGCCACAAGGAGAGAGATAGGATATATGAAAAATGTAAAAGAGAGATGAAAGAACAGGACAGATGATGGAGGTTAATAGATGGTGAAGGGTAGTCAGAGAGAGACAATCGGGCCACCTGTTTGGAGAAGGCAGCTCAAGCTGGGGCTCCCGAAAGGAGCACAGGCTAAGGTGCTCTAGGGGCTGGTTTGCTCCACTGACCAAGCGTGTAGAGTGGGGCTAGCGAGACGTAAGAGTGACTGAGCGAGCGTGAAGGAAGACGGGAGTTGTGCCGACCTCGGACGTTCTGGCTGCGCAGTGTGGTGGCAGCCAAGACTGGGGTCGGCAGAAAGGAGTTTGTGCTGTAGAGGCTCCGCCGGCAACACCTGTGATGGATGAGCTGGGGAGACAGAAGGTGGTGAGCTACAATCGGGTGAAGAAAGACTGAATTTTAACCTCTATTTTAACTGATTTATTTATTGTGGATTTTATCTCTACGTTTCACTGATTTTATGGATTTGATTTTTTTTTAACACTGCACAATGGACACTTTTCGTTTTACTTTTGTTTTGGATTTTTTTTTAATAAAAGCACCTGAACATTTTACACCATCTCCTGGTGTCAATGAGATTTGCCCTCATTTGTCAGCTCATCTCGGTCATAACTATCATTGGTGTTGGTTCAACACACTCCCATGTGGGAAGAGGGAGTCTGTAGGGGACCGGCATCGTCGCACAGTATTCACCAAGCTAAGGAAACTCCACTCGAATCACTGGCTTTGAGTGAGGCATGTAGCTGGGACAAATATGTGACTCCTACAGTGGGGTTGAATGTGCTTGAACAGTAAAAAACAATTGCAAACTGTTGCATATTTCTCTATGGAGGTGCTCTTTCCACAGCTGATCTCACCTTTTCAAACCCTGCACAATACCCCACTGTAGTGATGATGTTGCACATATTCCTTCATTTGTTCGTGTACTTCATTATGTGGGTTCTGATAGCATTCTCAGAGGATAAAGTGCTCTTAACCACAGACATTAGCCGCTAATCAAGCAAATCCAGGCAGCCGGCCAGTTCATTTAATAACGGCAGACACCCATCGCTCTCTATTTCCTCCTGTTCTTGAGGGTCATCGAGGTACATAGATCACAACAGGGTTGGCCGATCCCGCCATGCTGAAGTTGCCCTGACCATAACGTGGCGGCAGTCTGCTACCATGTCTTGACCCAGCAAATCAAACGGCACCACGCTAGCTTGCCCTGGCTGTACTAAGGACATTCTTAATGGTGTAACAAGAAACAGGTTTAAGACAGAAATAGGTTATGACTGCTGATCCTCAGAGTGGACACCACTCTGTGGTGATTGAAACCACTATGATTCACCACATTTATAGCGATGTGTTAGATACGGATTGCATGTCAACCCCAAACTGCCTTCAGACCCCTTCCTGTGGTGCAGACAGATTACATAGATGGTAAAATTAATTTATACAAAAAAAAGGCACCCCGAGTAATGGAGTGGAGAATCAAGATATAATAAATCAACTACAAACAAACTCAATAACAATATTCCAATTCTGTAACCACACATACCTTTCCCAACATATACAGTATACAAATAACACAAAAAAAAATGAACGCAAAATAACTCACAATATTCACCCAGTTCTGTCTCTTTGTAAAATAAAACATCCACAATGCTTCCAAGTGTTCAGATGTGCTATCCCAGAATAAAAGAATTTAATTTGCTAAATCAATCTCGATCCTCTTAACTCTGTCTACTTCTTTTGGTATACTGGGAGCTCTTCAAGGTGGCCACTTTGAATAGCTCATGCCTGTAACCTCTGCCATAAAGCTCGGGCTCAGTTTTCCTCTTCCTTTCCTGCCTTTTTTTGCTCTTTTTTTTTTGAACAGTACATCTGTGTCCATTTCCATAGCACCCTCCTGGAAATCTCTGCAACAGACCCATACCTCACAAAGGTCCTCATTATTGATGTAAACCCAATACTGCCATCTTAGACGTTACTTACTTTTCTATATGTGCTCAGACAATGATAGGATTCATACATAGCTACCCTTATATTCAAGCAAGCCCACAAAATATGCTGTTCTACATACTAGAGTAAGTTCTCCAGTCATTCTTTAATTAATTTTACTCAGACACCCTTAACGTTAGTCTTGCTGAAGCCAGACCTCTGGAAACGGCCACAAGTGAATCTTGCTTAAAACCGGGTGGGCACAATTAGACAGCTAACTGAGCATCACGTTTCTAAACCAATCCAACACCTCATGAAGGAGATGCTCAACTTGGGGGTGGTACTTTGGAATGGTAAAGAGCAGTGGTGCTTTAGTTTACCTGGTCCAACTGAGACATTCAAACACATCAGTGGACGAGTGGCAAATGTGAATGATACCTCATCATAGGTACTTTGTGTGCTTTCTGTTGTTTAGTTACAATGATAGTGTAGGAGTCGATGCAAGGATGAAAGAATTTACAGCTATTTTAATGTTTTTAATTTTAATATTTTAATATGAATAGCAAAATATGCATTTGAAGTAAACAATGTGTCGCACACTGTCAAAAGGATTTCCGTAAAGAGAACTGATATTGAAGAACCACAGGAGATACACATTTCGGTCCTCATAAAACCTGAATCAACAAATCTACTTGTCACTAAAGAATGGACAAGGCTGCATCTGACTGCATGCCTATACAAAGAAAAATTCAGCCCAGAGATTATTATGTTGTATAAAAAATTAAATAAAGTAATCATAATGAATGTACCTGTACAATGACAGTAAAATGTCAAAAAAGAGCTAATCTAGAGACACACATTTCAGTGGGCTGTTGGGTAGCAGTTGATAAGCAGGCTTTGGATATGGATGGATACATATGTATGCTCTGTGCTTAGAGCTAAAGCACCTCAACCCAGACAGTGATAATGAAAGAAATAAATGTACCCTTACTGACTACTGTTTGCTGGAGATATTGGAACTACTGAATAAACTTTTTTTGCACTGGACCATGTTGTTGCGAGAGTATTTCACCCACACCGAAAAAAAGGAAGTATGCGACAATATTATGATTTATAAACAATTTAACTTACAAATGAGATTTACAAAATTTGTTTGTAGTTTGACAACACAATTAGGTTACCCAGATTAGAGCTGCTGATCAATGGTGCATATTGTATATATGTCTGTTACTCATTCCTGCTAAAGAGTCCAAGTATTATAATAATTATGAACTGTTATTAACACTCTTGCTGCTTCTTTCACTAGTATCATACTGTGATATTTGGTGCCATTGCTCTACTTCCACAGTTTTCCTACTCTAGGGAAGTCACTAGAGATGCATGGAACCTTGGAATCAAAAGATGAAAAGATTTTGTCAAATGGCCTACCAAAGACATACTGTATACTGTAGAATGTCCAAGAGGGGGTGGGCAACAGTAGGCCCTGGTCTGAAGAACTGTGAACAACTGTGACTGTATCCAAGCTTTTGACTTTGCTTTATAATTGACTGTGGACGTCCCAGAGATTATTTTCACCAAAGATGCTGCAGAGTGGAGCTTTTATCTTCCTCTCCTCTGTTGTCAAATGGCCAGATATTGTTAGGATCTATTTATGTTAATAGGTTTAGAACTGCTCAAAGCTCTGGTGTCCTGGGCACTGTATTTGTGACTGATCTTGCATGCTCTGGATATAACTGCATAGGTTTATCTTGGTGTACTCTTGTCGTATTAAATCTCACAGAAGTGTATATAAGATTAATTGCTTTCTCTAAATTGACTCAGTGTATAAGCGTTTGTGTGTGAGTGTATTATGATGAACTACCTATCCTTTCAAAAGACTGATTCCAGCCTTTCACCTGAGGTGCAGGAAATAGGCTAGTGTGGTTTATACTGGATGCATGGACGGATATTATTTCACTACAAAAACACTGCTAAGCAAAAACACATACATGTGAATAAAGAAGAATTGATCCAAGTTTTTAACGCAGAGAGCAAAAAACAAACTAATACCTTACCTTAATAAACTGAGGTTTGGCTAGCCTAACAGTGGCTATAAAGCAGATTCTGTCTTCAAATGAAGGCCTTAATGACCTTTGTATTACTCCTTCAAAACCATTCTGTGTTGAAGTAGGCACTAAGCAAATAAATTAGTAAAAAAAACAAATAAGAAAAATATACTTTAAATTAACATGCAGTGATGATTACTGGAATCATAATGTGAAATAAAATTACCAAAACTAGAAAAAGCAGGCAATGCTTCACTTTGTAACACATAATGAATAAAATGAATTCTTCAAATGTACACTACCATATTAATATAGTGCTTTATAGAAAATACACTGTCAATCACAAGAGTCTGTATATTTAGTCTATATATTTTTTCATTTTATCAACATTAAAACATACTGATGTGGCTAATATCCAGGGCTAGCTCTTAGATCAAATGAGTTTTACATTCACTTAATGAAGAGCTTAGATGTAATGATATCAAAAAACAAAAGTCTATGGGCACATCAGTTAAGAATATGTGAGACATTATTGCAGTATATGTTATATTTTTATATTTTAAGTTTAAAAGTCATTACTATCACATGTACAGAGTACAGTATATTATATTTAGTATGTTCCTTTTTGCTGGCCAAGAAAGTTCCAGTTCCAGTTAAATGGAGCCTGAGAAGCAAGCAGGGCCATCTTTTTAATGCTATGTTAACTCAGCAGAACATAAGGAATAAACAGCAAGACAAGTTTTGGTTACTGAAACACATACCGTTATTGAGTGATTTGAAATTTCCTATAAACTTAACATATTCATAAACTGGAGGTTCCTTGGGATCAATTGTTCCTCTTAGCATATGGCAACAAAATTCTAGTTGATTTTTAGCTGCATATGAACAAAGAAAACAAGTTAATTTAGATTAAAATATCTAACTTTTGAATGCTAAGAAACAAAAAAAAAGTAAGAGGACAACTCACAGAAACCTACAAATGTGGCAAACTTTAGTCACAGCGGTGACTTTTTTCAGGCAATATCTGATATGTGTGAATAGCCTGTCCTGTCTGGGATGGTCAAGGTCTCCCTCGGTGTGCGGAGCACACACTGCTTGAGTTACATAAATACTAACCCTCAGTATCCATAAAACATACCCCTCAACTTTAATAAATGATTCCCCTCAGAAGATTTTTGTTTGTTTTATTAAACTGGAGAAATTTCATATAAAAAGATCATGAATCTTACACATCTTTGAGATCAAAAACCAAAGAGGCATTGAAATGCAACAAATAAAAAAAAAAGTATTGTGTGTAGTTGTTCATAGTGTATAACCTCGGTGAATTTATGAAACACGTTGAAAACTGGTTGAGTAGCATAAACATTTGGGAAGCTCAGCAGTCAGCACTTTTGATAGAGGAAACCAAAAAATAATCTTCAATCTGATCAATGTGCTCTTCAAAATCAAGCCATACCTTGAGAAACCTGGAAATAAGTGACAGAGTCTAGCTGTGGCGAATATCTAGTGCTACACCAGTACAGTTGAAGATAAATGTTATTAATATTTATCAATATTTACCCAGATATAGCCACAATACCTCTGGGTCTGCAGGAATTCTTCTTGACCTCCTCTCTGCTGCAAGAGTATCATGACTATTTACTAAACCAAGTGACATAAACATGCAATCTAATTGGCTGTTCAGCGGAGCTCTGGATTCTCAATTTCTGGGCCAAGTATTAAAGAAATAAGCATGATTTGCTGCTTTTTTTTTTCTTAAAGATAGATAACTTTGTTAGAATGAATTTGCAAGTAAAAAGGATTGAGATTTTTATTTTATTGAAAGAAAGTAACATTTCATATAATCAAGTCAAAGATAATAAAACAAATTTTTTTTGTTACATTTTACTGAATTTATTAAAAACGAGTAACATTCCATACAAGCAAGTCAAACTTGACAAAACTAAATTCAAATCAACCCCCAACCATGAGAAAGAGAGCAAGACCAACAGCCAGAGTAAAACTTTAAGAGTATAAAAAATGGGCGAGAAAATCCTTTTCCTCAATTTAAATTCTTATTCCAAAATGTTATTGATTAGATCCTGTCTGTTTTTAAAAGCATTTTGAGCAGATCCTCTAAGTGAGAATTTGATTTTTCCAATTTCAAATGATATATAACATCACTTGCCCATGGACTTAAAAGAGGTATATTAGGATTCTTCCAGTTGAGCAAGATAAGTCTATGTGCCAATAGTGAGGTAAAGGCAATTACAGTTCGTTTCTCCTTCTCCACTTTAAGCCTGTCTGGGAGTATGCCAAACACAGCTGTTAATAGATTAGGAGAGATTGTGACACCCAGGCTGTCTGAAAGACATTTAAAGATTTTGGTCCAGAATGACTTGAATTTGGTGCAGGCCCAAAACATGTGACCCAATGAGGATGAAGCTCGATTGCAATGTTCACAGGTTGGATCCTGCCCTGGAAACATTTTGGACAATTTTAAACGAGACAGATGTGCTCGATAAAAGATTTTAAGTTGAATAATTGAATGCTTTGTACATATGTTGCTAGAGAGAGAATTCTATGCATGACTACCTTCCACTCCTTTTCTGAAATGTTGAGAAAGAGATCATTTTCCCACTGCACTCTGGGATCTTTGAAAGGAAGACTGATCAATACTTTTTCCGGAATAGAAATATGTGGGAAGTGAGGAAAATTGGGCAGATTTTGTTTAGCAAAGTTTCTAAATTGGAGGTATTGAAATAATTGTGTTGATGGAAAGTTAAATTTGAAGTGTAACTGTTCGTAGGATGCAAAGATGTTGTCTATGTACAGATCTCTAAGTGATTTAATCCCAAATGTTTTCCAAACATTAAAAACTGCGTACATTTGAGAGGGTGGAAAAAGGTGGTTATCATGCAGAGGTGCCACAGATAAAAGCTTTTCTGTCTTTAAGTACTTTATACATTGGTTCCATATTCTCAGTGAATGAAGCACAAATGGGTTGTTAGTACAGTAATCCCTCGCTATATCGCGCTTCGACTTTCGCGGCTTCACTCTATCGCGGATTTTATATGAAAGCATAACTAAATATATAACGTGGATTTTTCGCTGCTTCGCGGGTTCTGCGGACAATGTGTCTTTTTACTTCCTGTACATGCTTCCTCAGTTGGTTTGCCCAGTTGATTTCATACAAGGGACGCTATTGGCGGATGGCTGAGAAGCTAACTAATCAGAGCACACAGTTAAGTTCTCCTGACTGAGAAGCTAACCAATCAGAGCACGCAGTTGAGTTCCTGCGTGCTGAATGCAGTGTTAACCAGGAAGTCTCGTCTCGCTCATTCAGCATCAACGTGTTTCGCTGTGTAAAGAGTTGTGCTCTTTTGTGTTTATCTTTGTGCATAGTCAAGCCCTTCATTATGGCTCCAAAACAATCTGCTACTGCTTCAGGGGCCGTGCCCAAGCGCAAGAAGAAGATGTTAACGATTGCCAAAAAGGTAAACGTTTTGGATTTGTTGAAGGCTACGATTCTTTTCATTTAAAAAGTAGGAAAGGAATATAAGATCTACGGCCACAGTGTCCTTTTAACCAGGGTGCAAAACGAGTTGTAAGTGGATGTAATAAGACAGTAGTCTGGATGGAATCTGCTTTAGGGATTTGGATTGAAGACTGCAAGAAGAAGAACAACGGCAGTGCTACACAATCGCCTGAAGTGGCTCCTTTACAAGGGCTGTAACGCTCTCCTTTGTTGTGCAGTAAAATTAAACTCATTGTTATCGGACAAGTCATTGTGTCATTGTTGGTGAGTAACCATAATTAATTTTCTTCTTACAGTACTTAGTACATGTACGTACGTATAGTGTCACTGTACGCACATTTACTGTATACTATTTTTCTTGCATTGCACGTATTTATTGCTGGTGGCCTGTCTATCGTAATGGCTGTAACATGTGATATCGGAGACACTCAATATCTTTAAAATAATATTTAGGCTTTACTGTATATAAACAGTGTGTTTATATACATAATTTCAATGAATCTTACCTAATATCTAAGAGAATACAAAGGGATTATGCTGTATAACTCTGCGGGGAATATTTATAAACAGTGTGGGAGAGTTTATAAGGGCTTAAAATATATAAAAATAACCATACAAACATATGGTTTCTACTTCGCGGATTTTCACCTATCGCGGGGGGGTCTGGAACGCAACCCCTGCAATCGAGGAAGGATTACTGTATATTGATAATAACTTGTATTTACTGAGGTACAAAGCAAGGAACATAAAGAAGTACTGCAGAATTTTATTTTTATTGTGGACCAAGCCTGTGTGTGTGCATCTATATGTGTCAATGTCCAGGTTTTTATAGCTTTTATATTTGCCTCCCAGTAATAAAACTGAAAGGTAGGTAGAGCCATGCCATCTTCTGTCTTAGGTCTCTGTAAGTTCGCCCATTTGGATGCGTGGATACAGGTAAAATTCCATTACAACGAACTGCCAGGGACCTAAAAAATATTTTGCTGTAATGAAAATTTCGTAGTAATGATATTCTGTATTTGTCACTATAGTTTGCAATCTTTTCAATAGCTTCTTTCATGTTAATTTTAATCTCCTCCCGTCTACAAGTTATGCTTATGAGAATTTTTCTCATTATTTCTTTGTGATAATACACTTTCAGGGTGTGAATGTGCCCAAATCCAATGGCTGAAGCACTGCTGTGCAATTTGGTGGGAGGAATTCAACGCAAACATTACCTAAATGTGAAAGCATGTTGTAGGCAGCACAGTTATCAGTCAGAAGCCGAATCATCCTTTTCTTCTTCTTCATATTGTGAGGCTCCTGAACCTTTTGTGATCCCCCCCCACTCCCCACCCAATGGGAACGACACACTAAAGTGCGTCCCAAAGCATGATTGCCACAACTGTGGAAGACCGTCTGTTGCTGGGGCAGGGCAACAGCAGGCTCACAGTGCTGCAGTGAAGCACCACAGAAGCAATCATAAAAGATCGGGGTTGCTCTATAAGTCCCTGTCTTGCACCCCAAAACACGAGGCTTAGTTTCAATACTTTAGCAAAACCAGCTTTACTCAGCTTCAAACAGGAACAGCAGGGTTACTTATTGTAGCGTGATCTGCCACTCTCCTATACACAGAGACAGCAGTCAGGCAGGATCGTGGCCAGGTTAGTGGTCAAGTAACACTGTTCCCTGCATCTACAATGTTCCTTGCATCACCCATTGAGATCTTTTCTGTTTGCTTCGGTGAAGAGCTGCAGCAGAGCTGTGAGCCTGCTGTTGCTCTGGCAATGGATAAAAAGTCTTCCACAGATGCAGTGATCGCACTTTGGGACGCTCTTCAGCATGTTGTCCTGTTGGGGGAGGTTCCAAGAGAGTTTAGAAACCTCACATTTTCTTGAATGAGTGCTGCATTAATAGGAATGTTTCTTGAACAAGCATCACTGAACCACATAAAAACTGCTTTTTTGACGTCTTCAAATGCAGCAGTTTGCATACACTTGTAACCCAAGATTTTTCTTCTTTTTTTTGCTTGGTCTTTGAAGAGAGTTGATAGTGTCAATGGCGAAATTCCAATTCACTGCCAATGTCTTTTTTCTTTTTGCCGCAATCAAGAGCTGCAAAAATGTAGTTTTTTTTTTTCCTAATATGAACTGTTATCGTTTTATCTTGTCTGTTGTTTCTATAGGAGGGTGACAATTAGTTAAATTCCAATGGATGTTTTTCAAATGTGGACGAGCAATAAGCCAAAGGTATCACTGAAAACCACTGAAAACAAAAACAGCAAAAAATACAAACAGTACGAGGAAAGTTCGAAGAAAGAAAGAAAAAAATTTACAGTGTTTCTGTTTGGGGATCATTGTGCACAACTGAGCTGCGACCACAGAACTAACTGCTCTGTGGATGAATCATTCGGGCATTTCAAGGTCTTTTGAGCACTTAGTTGTAATGAAAGCATCTGCTGAATATACTTCGTAGTAACGAGATTTCTATAGACTCGTGTCATATGGGGAAACTGCTGGGACCATAAAAATACTTTGTTGTAATGAAAATTTTGTTGTAACGGAATTTTACCTGTATTTTGAATTTGAAATAAATGAGGTTATGACTGAATCTAACTTCTTAAAAAATTATTTGTTAATATATATGGGAATGCTTTGAAATAGAAAAATAAGCTTTGGAAGGATATTCATCTTAACAATGTTAATTCTTCCAGCTAAAGTGAGATGACAGCATTTTGTTGATGAAGAGCTTTATGTTTACTTGTGATGTTTACCCCTCGGTATTTAAACTGATCTGTGACGAAAAAAGGGAAGGTGTCCAATCTAATACTGTGTGCTAGAAAGTTCACTGAAAAGAGCACACTTTTATTTCAGTTAATTTTGAGTCCAGAATTCTTTTGAAATTCTGCTAGTGCTGTTAGGATTGCAGGCACAGTATTTTGTGGATCTGATATATATAGTACCATATCATATGCATATAGTGATATTTTCTGTTCAAGTACTTCTCCAATAATGCCCTTTATCTCATATGCATTTCCAAAGTGAACTTCAAGTGGCTCAATGGCAATTGCAAATAGCAGTGGTGAGAGGGGACATCCTTGTCTAGTTTGAAGTAGTCTGAAATTAAATGACATTTTTTTATAAACACTCAGCAGGGTAGCCATCAGAGTCTGCTGCTTTCCCACTCTGAAGTAAGTTTATAGCATCTAGTAATTCTGAGAGTGCCAGAGGTTTATCCAATTCCTATGCACTAAGAATATCTAGTTGTTGTATCTGTAATGCATACAAAAATTCATTAGGTTGTGTCTTGTCTTCTTTAAACTGAGTAGAATATGAAGACTAATAGTAGTCTCTAAATGTGTGTCTGTGTTGGTAACTACTGGTATTGCACTGTAAACATCCTGCTTGTGGATCTGTTGAACTAAGATCTTAATAGCCTTCTCTCTCATAGTAATGATATCGTGATTTAAAAATGAAGTTTGTTTTGTTGTCAGGAGGTTGAGCTCTGAATGCAAAGTCTGTCTTTTACGATAGAGTGCCTCATTTGGAAACCTGACATGCTCTTGAACTATTCTGATAATTTCACTAATCTTTAATGACTTTGTGGTTTCAGATTTATTTTTGTAGGAGAAATATGAAATTATCTGTCCGCTTAAAAAAGCCTTCAGAGTTTCCCAAAGTATTCCAGCAGAGACCTCTAAGGATGTATTTGTCTCTAAAAAATATATCGATTTGCTTGAATATAAACTTTGTACAGTTCTCATCTGCTAATAAAAGTGGATTAAGATGCCAGCTGCGAGATGTGTATGTGGGGCATAATGATTTGACCATGATCAAAGGGGCAAGGTCGGAGTTAATAATAGCATCATACTTGTAAGATTTAATCATGGGCAAGAAAATCTATAAACCTATAAAGAAATAAAATAAATTCTTAAGTAACAATGATGTACTGGTGAGAGGAAGGAATATGCTCTTCAGTTTGGGCTTAGAAATCTCCAGGGGATTGGATGAAGTCCCTATCATCCTCACTGGGTGCTTAATATATTTATCAAAATCACTTTACAGTTAAATAAACTACCCATGACGATCACATATTGCCCTTCAGAATCAGATACTACATCTGATACTACAAATGAAATTGTTCTATGCATAACAATTCCCACACCTCTAGTTTTCTTTGTAACTGAAGTGGAATATTTGGCCAGTCCAATCTCCTTACAAGCGAAACAAATCCTCGCTTAATAAGCGGGTCTCCTGTAAAAATACTATTTCAGCATTTAGACCTGTTAGGTTAGAGAATAATTTATCTCTCTTTAATTCTTGATTGAGAACTTTAATATTCCAGCACACAAAGTTGACTGTTTGGTCATGGAAACATTGCTTCTGAACTTTTGTTGACATTTTGTAGTCTTAAATTAAGATAGCACATTATTAAATAACATAGTTATGACCTTAATTTCCAATTTTTCCAGGAGTTATTGCCATGAAGTCTATTTTTACATTGACAATTACAATTGTAAGGATTAAAAGGATAGATTAGAAATAGCTTGATCTCTTTCTCTCTCACCCCATTTTGCACCCCAACACGAGGCTAGACCACACTTCATGAATCCCAGTCCTTTCACATACCTAGTGACAGTGCACGTCCAAAACAAAACAAGCCACCCAGCAGTGGTATATGAGGAATAAAATAGAGATATCTATTGACAATACTGTCCAAATACTATAAATATAAAATACAATCTTAAACTGAAAGAGTAAACCCAGGGAATGATGTTAAACAGTAACCATGGATAGGCAGATAACATGTAATAATAAGTCCTCATACAATAAACCAAAGGTATGATGTTAAATAGTCCCCTTTGAGGGAAAAAAAAAATAAAAAAAAAAATATATATATACAT
>JANRMT010062821.1:31215271-31236945 GCA_026402145.1 Polypterus bichir lapradei | reverse complement strand
ATATATATATATACATATACATACATATCTACATATATACACACACAGCTATTTCGTATCAGTGCAATACGCTGCTTGTTAAAACGGATAACTCCCGCTCTTACGTGCAAGTCTGCGTGGATATTATGAACTATCGTATTTGTTCAAGTTCTATTTAAATTTTAAATAGAAGGAATTTTTATTTAGTCGACAGAAATATCTTTGGTAGGAATGGTAAAAACAGACAGGAATATTATTCCTGAATAAATCAACTCAAACCTTAAACAACTTATAATATTTTGCTCTCCATAAAAATATATCCTGTCTAAATTATACAAGTTAGAAATAAAGTAAACGTTAAAAGAACAAACATTCAAATTTCTTTACTCTTATGTAATTTTATATAAAAAATAAACTTTTTTAAATATCCCAAAAGATTTTGCTCTCCATAAAAATATATCCTGTCAAAATTATACAAATTCAAATATGAACATGCTGCATAACAAAACCTGGAAATATAAATAAAATGTGTTCCTTTCAGCAATAACAAATCAAATCATTCAGTTGTCTTTGCTCATATGTCATTTTAGAGCTGGGACGCCTGGCATCTTTTTTTTGGCAACAAGTTCGTTTATGTTTGGTGTGAGGTTCTGTGTTGTGGAGATTCTCAGGATGGACTGCAGGTGCTCATCAGTGAGGCGACTCCTGTGTGCTGTTTTGTTAGTCTTTATCACTGAGAAGAGCTTCTCACACAGATATGTGCTACCAAACATGCACAAGGTTCGAGCCGCATGTAGACAGACTTTTTTTGTTCTTCAAAGTCACCAAAGCACCGTGCAAACTCAGTGCGCTCAGTTTATCAGCAAAGTGCGTATTTGGGAACACCGTAGTGACGACTTGGTTCAACATTACTTGGCAACAGGGAAAGTGGGGCAAGTTGCACTGGTGCATTTGTGTCTCCCATAAAAGCAGCTTCACTTGAAATCACTTTGTGATTGTGCACGGGTAAAAACGTCCGCTGAAGTGTCAGATTCTTATTTAATTCTTCTGCTTTCTGTATCTTCTGCATTGCATTCAGGTCTTTCAGGTTACCCTGATGTTTTGTCTCATAGTGCCGTCTTAGATTAAATTCTGTAATTACAGCCACATTATCTGCACAAATGAGACACACGGGTTTACCGGCAATGTCAGTAAACATATACTCAGCCTCCCATCGGTTTTTAAAGGCTCTATTTTCAGAATCAAATTTTCTCTTCAGCATCGTGTGGGCTAGCTTCGCAATAACTTGCAGCATCATAAGATAGACTTGATTAACGCGGTAAGTGTTCGGCAAGGCAGCTGAAGCTCTGCATTATGGGATCTGTAGTTTATTGTGTTACCAGCGCTTCATATACCCGGGCCATTAATAACAATAATACAGTATATAAAATGATCTCGCGGGCCGGATATAATTACACGCCGGGCCGGATGTGGCCCGCGGCCCTTGAGTTTGACACATATGGACTAAATAGAACTTGAAAAGATATATTTTTTCAAATGTGATCGCGCAATTCAGATAGAGTTGACGCGCACTACAGCCTGCATGCCTCAATAAGTCATCCTCCTCTCGCTCTTACTTTTTTACCGTTCATCTAATGAATACACTGAGTATGGCTTTACCAAAACAATCATTGATGGCGAATAAAATATCCATTATTCGAGTATGTAGATCGGGGTATATATATATACATATATATATACCCGCGTATCGCAGTGGAGAAGTAGTGTGTTAAAAAAGCTATGAAAAAGAAAAGGGAACATTTTAAAAATAACGTAACATGACTGTCAATATACAGTATTTGTTTTGTGAGTGTTACTGATTGTTGCTGTCATCAAGGATTTGATTATCATTATTTCTTTCAATCAGGTTCATATTTGTAGGATGTGTTGTGTTCAAGTTACATTCCGTGTTTGTCAATCGTTGTAAAGATGACAGGTTTCATTCATCGATTCGTTTCTTACTGCATCAATAAACAGCTCGTCTTCTTCTTTATCTGAGACTTGACACACTGCATGCACGGGTTTTTTTTTTTTTACACTGTCTTCCTTTAGCGGGACATTGACTTTTTCCACCATGTGCTTTGTTTCCGCAGTAGCTGGATTTATGAATATGCTTGTATGTATCAGACGCTTCATATTTTTTGCTGCCTTTTCAATTGTGTAATTCGGTTTTTGTTCAGCGCTCTTTGGAACTGTTGCTTTTTGTCTGTGCACTGCGTCAGTTCACGTGAGCCGCTCGGTGTACATGCATCGAAGGTTCCCAGCTGTGCTGGTGCCATCTCGTGCTATGTCCATGGCTGTATTTAATGTTACTGAAGTCCTGGCACTTAAAACTTTCTCTCGCAGTTTCGCTGAGTTTGTGCCAAACACCACCCTGACCATCTCATCTTCCTCTGCATAAGCACAGTCCTTCACCCGTGAATATTTAGTGGGAGTTTGCTATTGGATTGCCGCTGACGGACGGCCTTATATGGGCAGGCACTAAATTACAAACGCCAGCGGCAGCCTGTCTATGAACTTAATTTAAAGTGTAGGTTTACATCGTGCTTTGTTTCCGAAGTAGCAGAACTCATGAATATGGTTGTATATGTCACTCGCTTGCTTCTTATTGTTTCGCTGCCTTCTCAATTATATAATGCATGTTTTCTTCAGCGCTTTTTGGAGGTCTTCCTGGTTTTCTATGTACTGCGTGATTCCGTGGGAGGCGTGATGATGTCACACGAAACTCCGCCGCCACGGCGTTCAAGCTCATCTCCATTACAGTAAATGGAGAAAAACAGCTTCCAGTTATGACCATTACGCGTAGAATTTCGAAATGAAACCTGCCCAACTTTTGTAAGGAAGCTGTAAGGAATTAACCTGCTAAATTTCAGCCTTCCACCCACACGGGAAGTTGGAGAATTAGTGATGAGTCAGTGAGTGAGTGAGTGAATGAGTGAGTGAGTGAGGGCTTTGCCTTTTATTAGTATAGATAGATAGATAGATAGATAGATAGATAGATAGATAGATAGATAGATAGATAGATAGATATATATATATATATAATGACAGCAACACTCATAACAGTGACAAAACAATTACATTGACAATCATGTTATGTTATCTTCAAAATGTTTCCTTTTCTTTTTCATTACTTCTTTAACACACTACTTCTCCGCTGTCAAAACAGGTAAAGAATTTAGGGGTAATAATTGACTGTGACCCAAGTTTTAAATCACATATTAACCAGATTACCAGGACAGCATTTTGTCACTTAAGAAATATAGCCAAAGTTAGATCCCATATAACTTTGCAAGATGCTGAAAAATTAGTTCACGCTTTTGTTTTTAGTTGACTAGATTTCTGTAACACACTCCTTTAAGGACTACCCAAAAAAGACATCAATCGGTTGCAAAATGCAGCTGCTAGAATCTTAAATAGGAAAAGAAAATCTGAGGACATCTCTCCAGTTTTGATGTCATTACACAGGCTACCCATGCCATTTGGAATTGACTTTACAATACTGCTGATGGTTTACAAAGCCTTAAATAATCTCGCTCCATCTTATATTTCAGAATGCCTGTCACCTTACACTGCAAATCGTACCCTTAGATCTTCAAATTAGTGCCTGTTTATAATTCCAAGAGCAAAACTTAAAAGAAGTGGTGAGGCAGCCTTCGGCTGTTATGCACCTAAAATATGGAATAGGTTACCAATAGAATTTCACCAGGCTAATATGGTGGATCACTTTATAAAAAAAAAAAAGAAACTGCTAAAAAGCCATTATTTTAACATGGCTTTCTCATAGCTAAATTTTAATGGAGCCCTTATATACTGCATATGCATTGAATTATCATTTTTATCATGGCTCCGCAATTCGTACTAATCCCTGCATTCTCAGCTGATCTTTTTGTGTTTTTTCTGTGGTGGCAATCTGCGCCACCACCACCTGATCAAGGCAGCATGCAGTCCCTACACTGATGGACTGAAGGCCAGATGGCCACATGACCATCATTATCAAATTCTTTCACATCAAGCCTGAAAACCATGAGGACTGATTTAGATCATTTATGTTGGGCAGAATGCCCAATGGGGTCTCCACCCCGTGGAGTTTTTTTGTTTTTTGTTTTTTTCTGTCCCCAAGCCATCATACATTACTTTATTCTTTGTTATTTATTATTGCCTAATCTTAATTTTTACATCTTTATTTTTTATAAACCTTTCTTACTCTTGTAAAGCACTTTGAGCTACATCATTTGTATGAAAATGTGCTATATAAATAAATGTTGTGATTGTTATGTTTATTCCTTGATCGACTTTGTTTCGACTGATAATCTGGATCATATTTTCAGATATCTCTTTCATTTTTAGGTTGCTGCTTATTTTAAGCAATTGTGCATGCATCATAAGCTTATGTTTGCAGACACATTGTGAAAAAAAGCATGAATAATAAATTTAAAAAGCAGACACAAAAATACAAAAGTAAAAGCAGCACCCAGAATATTTAACCTGCTCCACTGACAGATCCTCCCCCACACTATGCGACTCTTCAATTCCACCCGGGGTAAACGATAACATTATACAAAGTTATTGTCTGTTTTACCTGCATTTTTATCACTCTTTAATATATATATATTTTTTTTTTTTATCAGTATGCTGCTGCTGGAGTATGTGAATTTCCCCGTGGGATTAATAAAGTATCTATCTATCTACATCTGAATGTATTTGAATATCTTGAGTTATTTTTAATATGAGTATTAGAACCTTAATTGCTGGCTATTTTGACAGCCAAAGTGTACATGTCTGATATCCACTATGTATAAATGACTTTGCACTGGAAAAAAGCAGGTTGTATACAAAAGAAGTAATATACACAATATATAGGGTGGTCCAGATCTAATTATGCAATTTTCATTACGCTATAACTTTTTAAGTTTATTACATAGAAAATCACCCAAAAAATCCCAGCCCATTGAGAAGTGTGCGAACTGACAACATGAAAAATCATCTTCGCGCTGAACTAGAATCGTCCCCACATAAATCAAAGTCATCCAAACGATCAGGATCTGCATAATTCGATCTGGACCACCCTGTATGTATTGAGACATACATTTCTATGTACTGTATATAATACAGGAATTTGTATGCTTAGCATTAAGTTCCTCTTTGGTGTGGAATTGTACTGTGTTTAGATTATGTTAGTATAGTGAAACCGTATTATCCATAAATTTTATGCCTTTCACATGAAGTGTGGAAGAAAGGAAAAAAAAACATTAATTATAGCACTGCACAGAGAACATCTCAATGTCATACATGTGCTGGTGGAGATGCAAATGACAATGCAAATAAATATTCCAAAATATTACATAATTCATACTCAATTCCAAGACATTGTAGTGTGCCAATTTGGAGTGATCCCTTTTACCACCATTATATCACCATTTATACATTTGTTCTGCTAACTGAAGGAAAGCACAAGTGACATAAGGAGAAAATGGTCACTCATAGAAAATGTTTATTGATAAAAGAATACAAAAACATTATCAGTTCTTATGAGTATGTTACAAATGTACCTATATTTACTGTACAAACACATTTCTTAAGTCAGTTTTATAATGAACTAGATGTGTTACACAGCTTCTCTAAGTAAATTCCCTAAGACAATGTGTGTTGATTATAGTGCTGTTAATTGGTTGTATCGGAAATACTATGTGACCTTCACCAGGGATATTATTAATTTAGAGGAGCTCCTTACTATTGAAAATGCACAGAAATAAAACATTCACACAGTAGATCAATTCTTGTTTTTTCTGGTGACTGACCTTGGCTTTAAAGAAAACTTTGAATTCAAACAGGTAATTAGTAGGAATCATTGGAATTTGGGGTGTAAACAATTTCACTGTGCAAAACATCCTATAAAAAAGGTAGTTTCAATTACAATTGAATGTAATGATTTGATCTGTAATCTTGTACCATCACAAAGTTTTGGAGGATTCAGACCAAAAGCAATATAAACTGAAACATGGTTTAAATGGAATTTACAATGAACTGAATGTTTTAAGTACTGTACAAAAAAAAATAGCCAAAAAGAAATAATATTGTGAACTATATACAATGTCCCAGTGCTTTAAGTGAAACCAAATTACTATTTAGATAGCATCTTCCTCCTTTTTGCCTTTCTTTATTACTTTTACATGACAAAATATTAGTCAACAGTGGGGGGAGCTTGGTAGTTGGAGCACCGCATTTCACTAACATTCGCTGGTGGGTGGGGGCGTGGGAACCGATAGCAGCTCAATAAAAAGCACTGCAATGTCCATCTCCTGTATGTTCTGACCATGGGGAACCCCTTTATGTACAGAGCTGAGCAAGCATTTAAACTTACAAATGCACGCAGTCGCTATTGGCTGGTGTTGCACCCTAAGTTTGAAGTGAGCTGGTAAGCTGAATCAGCTCAGATCTTGCTAAAAAATAAATAAATCAATAAACAAAAATATGCTCTGTGATCTTTTATATTATTGGTTAATTTGTTGGTTAAGTTTATGAATTATAATCTAGGATTGTAAATTATTAGTTATTACATCTTTTCACTTGTGGTAATCAACTAGCCTAATGTTATTTGATTATTTTTGCCTGTGCTATAAGATGCTTTGAAGAAAAGCGTCTGCTAAGCAAATAGATGTAACTATAAATGTAAATGACTTTCAAGGGGACACACCAGTGCTCAGCAATGCTGCATGTATTTCATCACCAAGGGCTCGTTGTCTTTCACTCTATTGTTCAAAGTACTGTACTATACTGTGTACTATAAGTACTGTATACAAGTGAGATCAACAGTCCATGTGGGACAGCACCCTTCAAATTTGTACATCTTCTTATATAATATGCTACCATGGCTGTCCAGGATTTTAAATCACCTGTAGCTCGCAAACAATTTGAACTATTGACCTGAAATATGGTACACATATACTATGTGACGTCTACTATCCTCTTTGGAGGTGATGATTGACCTCCATGGTTATTCCTCTTTTTTTATTCTATTTTATTGTAGAATCAACTCTTGGCAGAGGCCAGCAGGGCAGCTGTATAGCGCATGCATACGGGAGCCGTTCTCATTCCCTACTACCTTCGCCATCACTTCCCCTACCTCTTCATATCTTAAATCATTCATGAGGCAGATTGAAGACTTAAGTGCCAGTTTAAATGAAAAATTAAGGAAAGCGTACTAAGTAATTGCAAGACAAACACTGACTTAATCAGTTTTTATGTGAAAAGATGCCAACGAAAGAAGAGAAGAAGTGGGCCGCTAGGGTGGATTAAAGAAGAGCTGCACAGGAAGCAGCATGCACATCAACCTCTGAGCAAACGAATGCTAAACATACGGAGAAAGAGTATGAAAACTATGAATGCTCAAGTCAAGTGTATTCACTGCAGGTTATCGTGCAGTGTGCTGTTGCTGGTATTTTATAAGTAAGAAAAAGACGAAAAAAATAGGGAGTTCTGTTTGTACTAAAGAAGTCAACTTGCTAAGTATGTCTACTTTCAGCTTCATTGAACTTTTGTTCGTCCACTTTGTTTCTGGTAATGGCCTTCATTTTCTTAAATCGGCAGCCCTGAAAAAAAGGACAGGGGCCCTATGAATAGCTCACTTGATAAAAAAATTTTACCAACAAATATGGACAAATTTAAAACAAACACATATTGGTTGATTTTCTTTTTCCAATAATATTACCAAATTTCAATCTATATAATCTATATTCAATATATATATAGTGAACGGGACCCGGGCACAGACACAGGCAGACATGTTGTTTTTCCACCACCACACGTTTATTTACAATATCTATTTACAAAAGTCAGTGCACACAAACCCCTAAAGTCCTGGCCACACACTATGCCTCTCTTCGGGCCGCCTCCACTCTTGCTTCTCCTACTTCGTCCTACTTTCACCCGACTCCAGCCTCGAATGAAGGGAGGCAGCCCCTTTTATCCACACTCGGATGTGCTCCAGGTGCTTCCTGGCAACCTTCCACCGACGCGCACCCGTGTGGCGGAAGTGCCAGCTGTACTCCCAGAAGCACTCCGGGTGTCCCTGCTTCTCTTCCCCCCAGCACTTCCTGGTGTGGCGTAAGTGCTAAGGTCCAGGGTCTCCAAGGCCTCAGGGCGCCCCCTGGCGGTGACCATGGGCCCCTATAGGGTTGGGCTTCCAAGCCCCCTACCCATGGCGCCCAAAACCACCAGGGTGGTGGCCCCCACATGGTCCAAGGTGGGCGCACGCCCTCTTCCGGTCCTTCATGGCGTCCCGGCCGGGTCGTCACCCCTGGCATCCCTGACAAAATATATATATATTATATATTATATATTATATATTATATATATATATATATATATATATATATATATAACCAAACATTTATTTTACTTATTTTATACAGTTTCACTTTATAACTTTTGTTCAATGTCAAGGAATTTTAGCAGTACAACATAGATACAAAGGTGAATATAGCTATGGTTTGAACTGCTGTAAGCAACCCAGTGCTACTAGAACAGGCACTTGCATTGCGGTATACTTTGGTGAACAGTAATGCTTAAAAAATGTACATGTCACAAACTAAAGTTATTTTCAGTATTCTGCGACTGGATAATAATGTTTGTGGACAAAGATGCAGTGTGTAAAACCATTGATAACAAGTCCAGAGACCTTGGCTTAAACAAATGAGAAGATTTTATAGAACAAGTTTACTGGTGAGTAGAAGTAGTAAGGATTATGTGTAAGAGAAGAAAGAAGTGAGAGAGGAAGGGGACCAGTTTACAAGTCACTAAAACTGATAGACATCAAAATCTACAAAGGCAAGTGCAGAATTGCAAAGGTGTTGTCTTTTATTTCTGATTATTTCAAAGTAATGTTCTTCCTTTACTCTTTCCCAGTTTTCATTTCTAATACAAAATACTGTTATTTCAATACATTTGACCTCTTTGCAACATTCAAGGAGTGGAGACACACCACATGAAAGTCCCATCTCATTTTAGGTGGCCTACAATTATATTCTTTTGTACACTTAAGAGGCAGCATATACACTTTTTTGGGTAATGAAGTAACTATACAGCCATAAATGGGAAGACCCATTTTAGAAAGTATGGTTTACAAGGCCACTTAAAAAGATGACTGACTCATATTAATAAGACTCAAATACAAGATAAAGACCTAATTGTTCGGTTCTGTAATGTTTTTACCTATACAAAGCAGCATCTTATGGTGTATGTTAATAATGCCTTAATAATATCTAAGGCTGAATATGTGTGTGTGTGTGTATGTGTGTCTGTCTCTTACTTTATGTAAACCCAAACATTTTGTAGAGATTTCAGGTTTGTATAAGGGAACACCATAGGTTATGTTTTGTTCTGAAATTTAGTTGGTGCCCTCTGCCTGGGCAGCACTGAGTACACACTTCACTTCCATTCTAATAGTGGCCTCACTAACAATATCCTGAGCTGAACAGAACAGGCCACCCAAGCCAGACTCTATTTTCTCCAGGCAATATGACAGATATAATTGCTTCCCGGTGTCCCAGGTCTTGACCACATATATACTCTTGAACATTAAAATGCAAGGAGGATAGGAGGATCTTGTTACTACTTGCCCAAATCACCTCAACTTTCTCCTCTTTACTTAGATAAGTAGGCCATTTCTACATCCAAAATGTCTTGCACAAAAATCTTAAGACTCTTAGAGCAGGTTCCACAAGATTCCAAGGAGTACATTGTCACAAGCATTTTCCATGTTCACAAATTACATCTATTTCCAAACCTGCTAATCCTAAACAGGACTACAGGGAAGTTAGAAATTATCTATGCAATTCTGGGAGCAAGGCATGAAATATCCCTAAACAAAATACCAGTACATGACTGAGAAAATCCCATCATCACTTAAATATCCTTTAAAGTACAAAGAGTTGATTAACTGCCCCAAGGCTCGGATATGGTCCACATTTTTTATCATAAATCTAAGGCTGAATTTTCAAATCAAATCCCAGTTCCAACACTACAGTACAAGGAAAAAGTCTTTGACAAAAGCAGTCTGGTAGCCTTAAGACATTGCCAAAGTCTCTCATACAAAACAGGTGTGTTAAACATAATACTGCATAATATCTAATTCTTTTAGGGTTGCCTGCTAGTCCTCATTTACTCTGCGACTTCTCAGTGACTGCAGCAACTGAAGTGGTTCCAGTCCCATGCAGTAATTCATGGCGCGGTTTCCCCAAAGTTGGCATTTACAGTTCAAGGTTTAGAAATTTCCCATCTGCTGCAGTTTCTCCACATTTGATGAAAAAAGTCAAGGAATGCCCACCCTCAGTTGCCAAACAGTTTGACAGAAAATTTTCAAGGGTATTTGAAAGTCATTCTTTATAGTCTCATAAATCTCCTCCCAAACATTGTTTTCACTTCAACCACAGTTACAGTTGCCTCTTTATTGGTCTGCCAGTAACTCTTAGGCAAATTATGAGACCCTTGTGCTAAGACTGGATGGAAGGCCTCTTTCTTCAAATAGAGTGTGTCCAATACCACCAACAGGTCCAAGTCTTGCCTCAATGACAGGCACCAGGTACACGTTTGGATATAACTGTCTCTGTTTTAATGACCCTGACCTCTCTAGAGATTAGAATAAATCTACTTCAGAGGTGAGAGCTGAACTCATGATCATGTTTTGCTGTGCTGCAGGTGCTGGCAGATCACCAGTTCAGCCCATGCATATAGGCAAAAAAACTAAAAACTCCGATCTGACTGTTCTCATTTATGTCACATGGCCACAAATTTGTAATGTACCTAAACTAGGATCATATATAAAAGTGACTCAAATCCAATTTGAAAAAGATTGGATGTCTGTGTCCAGACACTCACGAAAACATCAGGCTTGTGACACATTAAAGCAAAAAAAAAAAAAAAAAAAAGAAATTAGTTTTGAGTCACTTCAGCCTAGCAGTGTGAACCTAGTCTTAATTACCATTTGTTTAAACTATGAATGTTCAGCATCTTCAATCTTTTTGCATAGCTCATATTCTGCAGTAATGGAATTAGTCTGTTTACTCTGCTCTAGTGTTGCTATTTTTTTTATAATTTGGAGACAAACTACAAATGGTACTCCAGATCAGACCTTGTAAGTACACTATATAGCTTAATCATAACATCATTTGACTATTCTATTCCTTCTTAATTGCTTCTCTACATCATCTGGATCTATGACAATACATGACCAAAAACTACTAATTACAACACTATTACTGCACTATTTCTGCCTAAAAAGCAGATACTGAAGAAACAAATAGATAGGGGACAGGCATATATACAAAAATGCATAACACTTTATTAAAAAAAGAAGTTGACAGATCATATAGGTATCTGTGTAGTAGCATGTGTAATACTTAACATATGAGTAAGTAAAGAGAAAGGCTATATTAAACCAACGCCCTGAAACAGTTACTCTAGAATGCAGGATATAACACTAAAAGACATACAAAAGAAGAAATATTAAACTAACATATTGACAAATAAAAAGAAAAAACAAAGTTATAATAGACTACACAGTATTTCAGACTAACTTCATCAATGGCCTAGTAATAAAGAACAAATCAAACTTGGATAAGATTCTAATGCAAATGGATTTTTCTAATAAAATTATGGATAATCATACAATATTCAAGAAAAGATTGTTAATAAATAATTTAGAGTTAACACAAACTGGAAACAAACTCAATGAGAATACAGTAATCCCTCGCTATATCGCGCTTCGACTTTCGCGGCTTCACTCTATCGCGGATTTTAATATGAAAGCATAACTAAATATATAACGCGGATTTTTCGCTGCTTCGCGGGTTCTGCGGACAATGTGTCTTTTTACTTCCTGTATATGCTTCCTCAGTTGGTTTGCCCAGTTGATTTCATACAAGGGACGCTATTGGCAGATTGCTGAGAAGCTAACCAATCAGAGCACGCAGTTAAGTTCTCCTGACTGAGAAGCTAACCAATCAGAGCACGCAGTTGAGCTCCTGCGTGCTGAATGCAGTGTTAACCAGGAAGTCTCGTCTCACTCATTCAGCATCAACGTGTTTCGCTGTGTAAAAAGTTGTGCTCTTTAGTGTTTATCTTTGTGCATAGTCAAGCCCTTCATTATGGCTCCAAAACAATCTGCTACTGCTTCAGGGACCGTGCCCAAGCGCAAGAAGAAGATGTTAACGATTGCCGAAAAGGTAAACATTTTGGATTTGTTGAAGGCTACGATTCTTTTTATTTAAAAAGTAGGAAAGGAATATTAGATCTACGGCTGCAGCGTCCTTTTAACCAGGGTGCAAAACGAGTTGTAAGTGGATGTAATAAGGCAGTAGTCTGGATGGAATCTGCTTTAGGGATTTGGATTGAAGACTGCCAGAAGAAGAACAACGGCAGTGCTACACAATCGCCTGAAGTGGCTCCTTTACAAGGGCTGTAACGCTCTCCTTTGTTGTGCAGTAAAATTAAACTCATTGTTATCGGACAAGTCATCGTGTCATTGTTGGTGAGTAACCATAATTAATTTTCTTCTTACAGTGCTTAGTACATGTACGTACGCTTAGTGTCACTGTACACACATTTACTGTATACTATTTTTCTTGCGTTGTACGTATTTATTGCTGGTGACCTATCGTAATGGCTGTAACATATGTGATATCGGAGACACTCAATATCTTTAAAATAATATTTAGGTTTTACTGTATATAAAGAGTGTGTTTATATACATAATTTCAATGAATCTTACCTAATATCTAAGAGAATACAAAGGGATTATGCTGTATAACTCTGCGGGGAATATTTATAAACAGTGCGGGAGAGTTTATAAGGGCTTAAAATATATAAAAATAACCATACAAACATATGGTTTCTACTTCGCGGATTTTCACCTATCGCGGGGGGGTCTGGAACGCAACCCCCGCGATCGAGGAGGGATTACTGTAGTTTACAAAATTACTTTTAGAGATCTGGGACAATCTTTCTTTTGTATGTAGTAATGTAGTGGTTATGGAAACTCTTAACAGACAATTTATTTCAGCTGTTATCTCTATACAGAGGGCTATAAAAAAACTGATATAAAAATACATGTTATCACCACTACACAGGTGTGGTTTCATGGTTTCAAATACTGTAAATTTTTAAATCAGTGATGTATGGATTCATTGGGGTACAATATTTGGACTCTGGGTGCTTGTCCAAACTTATAAAATATTATTCCTTTTTTATTAGTCAGTCTGGTATCCAACTGTACAAAACATTTTTCCTATGTATAACAATTGCAAGGAAATAAAAGTAAAAATATTGATGTGTAAGCAGCAACGTCTAGCACACTGGTACAATAAGTGCAATGTAATCAAGGAAAATGTCTATATAGTGGCCTTAGGAAGACTGTTGTAATCAAAGTATACTGTAATATTACAGTCAATTTATTATGAACCTATATTACAATATATTCATTAGAAGAACCTATCTTGACCCATGTTCCGTTAAAAGTGTACATAAATGTAAGTAAGGCTCAGTTTTGATTGGAAAGAGATTAAATTGGCCAAATGTTTCACTCGTTATAAAAGCCCGACTGCATGAAGGCAGTAGTTTGGGGTTGCTTTACATCCTTAAGACCGGGGCTGCATGTAATCACTGAGATACACAGAATTATACAAAAGAATGCCACACCATCAGTCGGTGAGGTAAAGCTTAAAGAGATCTAGCAGCATGACAAGTAAATTTAATACAGGATAGAGGAAGCAAATATTGAACTTAAACTAAATAATATATTGCAACATGACCCAAACAAAGCATTTATGGCATACAGCAATAAAACATTAATCAACTACAGTTTTCAAAAGGAAATGGTTGAAAATACCTCCATACCAGATTACAGAATTAGTCAGTCAACAGGTGATGTAAACAACACTTGTTGTTTTTTTCTAAAGGATATGCCAACATTTACTAAAAAATGTAAATAATATTTATAGTAAAAGTGAATGTTGGAATCACACTCAACAAAAAAAGTAAACAATAAGTGTTTGTATATTTGCATAACAAATTACACTATAGGACAACATATAACTATAGCAACTATGTCTAACTAAAAGTTTGGATAATATACAAATTTCACCTGCACAGCAGCTTTGTATTTATAAATAGCAAGAAAACTTACAATGGGAAAGAACAGCAGAAAAGCAAACTTTGTTCTTCAACTCTTCTTGTCCTTGAACTGCACACAACAGAGAGGAGAGATATTTCAGATAATACTGTATATGATCTACTGGCATGTTAATATTTGTTTTATGTTACCTGAAAACAATAGGCATTTTAAAAATGTTAAAAACATGTTAAAGGTTTACTTATTTTGCTTTATTTTAATTGATTTCAAGGTTCATTATCTTGGGTTCTTTTTACTGGACATTAATGTTTACTTAAAGACAATTAGAAAGTATTATACCTATTGCTGAAATAAAAATAATAATTATGGCTGTCAGGAAGTGCTTCAAACATACTATATATTAATATATTTCATTTGATTTCCAATTTTAAGTGAAAAATTAATCATTTGAAAAGAAATTCAGTATTCAGATGCACCACTCCAAAAATGTGTTTATTTAGATGTTACAGATCAGTGGTTCTCAACTGGAGTCTCACTGCCCACTAAAGAGAGCATCAGTAAACTCTAAGTATAGCTACAAGATGACTGAAACTAATTATAAAACAGCTGCAAAACACTTAAATCACTACCAATCAAGCTACAGCAGGAATATTGTGAAATTCATGAAAAGTGTGCTTCATCACATATTTAAAACACGTTAGATACAGCCCTTAACAACTGTTACTTTTCTCAAAGACTTAGATTTTAACAGCATATAGTTTAGCTGGATTACTTTTAGTTCCGGCATCAACATGCATCTTCAGTGTTCAGAAAGAGATCAGATGGACTCCCCACATATGCACAACCATTCAGGATTTTAGTGGTTGCTTGTGTTTATCCGTACAGGGTAACACAGCTACTAACCGGTACAGTGGAACCTCGGGTCACAACCGTAATTCGTTCCAAAACTCTGGTTGCAACCCAATTTGGTCGTGACCCGAAGTAACTTCCACCATAGGATTGTTTATAAATACAATTAATCCGTTCCGGACTGTACAAGCTGTATGTAAATATATGTTTTTAAAGATTTTTAAGCACAAAAATAGTTAATCTATACTAATAAAAGGCAAAGCCCTCACTGACTGACTGACTGACTCACTCACTCATCACTAATTCTCCAAGTTCCCGTGTAGGTAGAAGGCTGAAATTTGGCAGGCTCATTCCTTACAGCTTCCTTACAAAAGTTGGGCAGGTTTCATTTCGAAATTCTACGTGTAATGGTCATAACTGGAGGTTATTTTTCTCCATATAATGTAATGGAGTTGAGCTGGATGGCCGTGGGGGCGGAGTTTCGTGTGACATCATCACGCCTCCTACGTAAGTACGTAGAGAACAAGGAAGACCTGCAAACAGCGCTGAGCAAAAAATGCCTTTTCACAATTGAGAAGGCAGAAAAAGATTATGAAGCAAGTGATGCATACAAGCGTATTCATAAATACAAGGATATTCATAAGTACAGCTACTGCGGAAACAAAGCACGGCGTGAACCGTAAGTTTATATTAAGTTTATAGACACACTCCCGCGGCCGTTTGTCATGCCTACGGCAAATGACGGTTTTCGCGAGATACAAGTTTACTGAGAAGACACGAGGTATAAACGACACTTTGGATCACTTTCTAACGGAGTTAAAATTGCTGTAGCAAGAAACTGAACAAAACGTTAATGTTTTACTTTTAATAACTTATAGACCTCATTTTATTTTTTTCCCTTGCACTCAGTGAGCGAGGCCAATGCATATTCATAAGTACAGCTACTGCAGAAACAAAGCACGGCGTGAACCGTAAGTTTACATTAAGTTTATAGACACACTCCCGCTGCCGTTTGTCATGCCTACGGCAAATGATGGCTTTCGTGAGATACAAGTTTACTGAGAAGACACGAGGTATAAACGACACTTTGGATCACTTTGTAACGGAGTTAAAATTGCTATAGCAAGAAACTTTTAAGTGCCGGGTCTTAGCTAACATTACATAAACACATCCTCCAAATACGAACCTAATTGCAAGAAATAATGATGATCAAATTCTTCATGACAGCAACACTCATAACGGTCACAAAACTATTACTTTCACAATCATGTTACATTATTTTTAAAATATTTCCTTTTCTTAGCACAAGCACAGCTGAGAAGCTTCGATGCATGTACTCCATAACGCGATAAAAAAATAATCACTCTTTCAATTCCAAGCAAAGGGGAACTTTTGTCAGTGCATGATTTCCTGGTGCATCGATTACATTCATGCACACATCACAGCTGCAAAAATGTAAGAGTCGAAAGAAAGCGCGTTGCTGGGACTAATCGGAGGCAAATTTCATTTGAAAAGACTATTCGCCATCAATGATTGTTTTGGTAAAGCCATACTCAGTGTATTCATTAGATGAACGGTAAAAAAGTAAGAGCGAGGGGAGGGTGACTTATTGAAACCACAAATAGCACGCGGGCTCGATGCGTCGGTGCGCGTCAACTTGATCTGAATTGCGCGATCACATTCGAAAAAATATATCATTTCAAGTTGTATTTAGTCCATATGTGTCAAACTCAAGGCCCGCGGGCCACATCCGACCCGGCGTGTAATTATATCCTGCCCGCGAGATCATTTTATATATTATTGTTATTAATGGTCCGGGGATATGAAGCGCTGGTAACACAAACTACAGATTCCATAATGCAGCGCTTCAGCTGCCTTGCCGAACACTTACCGCGTTAATGAAGTCTAGCTTATGATGCTGCAAGTTATTGCGAAGCTAGCCCACACGATGCCGAAAAGAAAAGTTGATTCTGAAAATAGAGCCTTTAAAAACCGATGGGAGGCTGAGTATATGTTTACTGACATTGCCGGTAAACCCGTGTGTCTCATTTGTGGAGCTAATGTGGCTGTAATTACAGAATTTAATGTAAGACGGCACTATGAGACAAAACATCAGGATAACCTGAAAGACCTGAATGCAATGCAGAAGATACAGAAAGCAGAAGAGTTAAAGAAGAATCTGACATTTCAGCAGACGTTTTTACCCGTGCAAAATCACAAAGTGATTTCAAGTGAAGCTGCTTTTATGGGAGACACAAATGCACCAGCGCAACTTGCCCCACTTTCCCTGTTGCCAAGTAATGTTGAACCAAGTCGGGACAACGGTGTTCCCAAATACGCACTTTGCTGATAAACTGAGCGCACCGAGTTCGCACGGCGCTTTGGTGACTGTGAAGAACAAAAAAATAATTTTGAGTTGTTTCGCAACCCATTTGCCGTCGATGTGGAAACTGCACCTGTGCAGATTCAGATGGAGGTGATTGAGCTGCAGTGTAATGGCACACTGAAGGCAAAGTACGATACTGCAGGGCCGGCACAGTTTATTCACTCCATTCCCGCAGAAATGCTCCAGCTCCGTCTACATCCGGCTCGAACCTTGTGCATGTTTGGTAGCACATATCTGTGTGAGAAGCTCTTCTCAGTGATGAAGACTAACAAAACAGCACACAGGAGTTGCCTCACTGATGAGCACCTGCAGTCCATCCTGAGAATCTCCACAACACAGAACCTCACACCAAACATAAACGAACTTGTTGCCAAAAAAAGATGCCAGGCGTCCAGCTCTGATAAAATGACATATGAGCAAAGACAACTGAATGATTTGCTTTCTTATTGCTGAAAAGAACAAATTTTATTTATATTTCCAGGTTTTCTTATGCAGCATGTTCATATTTGAATTTGTAAAATTTTGACAGGATATATTTTTATGGAGAGCAAAATCTTTTGGGATATTTAAAATTTAAGTTTATTTTTTATATAAAATTACATAAGAGTAAAGAAATTTGAATGTTTGTCCTTTTAACGTTTACTTTATTTCTAACTTGTATAATTTAGACAGGATATATTTTTATGAAGAGCAAAATATTATAAGTTATTTAAGGTTTGAGTTGATTTATTCCGGAATAATATTCCTGTCTGTTTTTATTCATATTTATGTTCAAAAAAGTTAAGTTTTAAAACTTTTAAAGTTTTAAAAGTTTAGTTTTAGTGTGTTCAATAAATGTTTATCCTGTTCGGCCCGCAACCTAAAGTGTGTTTTGGATTTTGGCCCCCTGTGCAATTGAGTTTGACACCCCTGATTTAGTCGATACAAATGTCTTTGGTTGGAATGTAAGGCGAATTTACTCTTTACATTTGTATATTGAAGAAAAATTTATGCAATGATGCCTACATTTAACTTACATTCCTACCAAAGATATTTCTGTCGACTAAATAAAAATTCCTTCTATTTAAAATTTATATAGAACTTGAACAGATACGATAGTTCATAATATCCGCGCAGACTTGCACGTAAGAGCGGGAGTCATCTGTTTTAACAAACAGCGTATTGCACTGATACGAAATAGCCTACCCATTTAATTATTTAGGAATGAATAAATAAATAAAGATTTTGTACAAATAATGTTTTTCATTTTTCTTCCTTGATGGATTCTGCCACCCCCAGCAACAATTGCTCGGGGGTGGCATTGCTATATATATATGTGTGTGTGTGTGTGTATATATGTAGATATGTATGTATACGTTTATATATGTGTGTGTGTATGTATATACATATATATGTATTTGTGTGTATATATGTGTGTGTGTATGTATATGTGTATATATGTAGATATATATATGTATGTATATATGTGTGTGTATATATATATATATATGTGTATATGTATACATATGCATATATATGTTTATATGTGTTGGTGTGTATGTATATACACAGCAACACTCATCACTCACAACAGTGACAAAACAATTACATTGACAATCATGTTACGTTATTTTCAAAATGTTTCATTTTCTTTTTCATTACTTCTTTAACACACTACTTCTCCGCTGTGATGCGTGGGTATTTTGCTAGTATATATATATATATATATATATATATATATGGATCCCCCATCCCAACGCCTCCCACGTTGTTGGCTGCCTGCCTATATAAGGCCGTCTGTCGCTCCAGTCTCTACATTCCCTTCCTTGCTTCGCCACGGTATTCACGTCTCCCTGCTGATAACTACAGCCTTTTTATTTAATCCACGGCTTCTCCGCTGTTTTATTGTTCATTTATTACGATTATAGTTAATGTATAGGTATTTTAGACTTACTTTACATTGTTCAGGTACCCATTTCCTTTATCATTCCAACCGTACCCACATTAACATGTCTATCGAGGTGATCACCATCGATCAAAGAACTGTCACTTACCAAGCGGTTTCCATGCCCGGAGATGGCACCTGCCTTTTCCATTCTCTTTGTTACATATTGCACGGCTATATCAGGCTCACTACTGATATCCGGATGAACATTGTGTCTTATGTATTGAATGACTGGGACAGGTTCAAGGTGTGGACTGATGACAGTACAGGAGATAATTATACTACACAGGAGCACTAGAAGAGTGAAATGCTTAAGTGTACCGAAATGGCCAAATATTTTACACCTTTGGACAACCGCCAATGCCTCTTAAACATCTTAGATTCACAGGTGACGATTTCAGTAATGGACACTTTGATGTTTAGAAATGTTTAAACTCTCAAAAGCTGGATGTGAAGTTATCAATGAAACTGGTTGTATACTTACAATGCTTGACAGATGCCGAATGTCTCTTCAACACAAGTCCTACAAATACTGTCGTAATTGAAACCAACCATGAAACTCAAACCGATTATGACAGCAGCAATCCAAGCTGTGAGATTTGAAACAAGATTACTGTTCACATGGCCAACTGTACGTTGCATGCTCAAGAGTAAGCTCAGCGCACAGCTACAGCTTGGTCATATTACAACTGGAGGGCCGAACTGACAACGTGGCATACAAAGAGATCCTTAACAAATAATTATTGGCATATTTTCCCTCAGTTTAAAAAGGTTTAATTTTCTTCTTAATAAAAATTTTAAGGCAGTACTTCACCGCTGCAAAGCGCGGGTATTTTGCTAGTCTATACTAATAACCGGCAAAGCCCTCACTCACTCACTCACTGACTCACTGACTGACTGACTGACTGACTCATCACTAATTCTCTAACTTCCCGTGTAGGTAGAAGGCTGAAATTTGGCAGGCTTATTCCTTACAGCTTCCTTACAAAAGTTGGGCAGGTTTCATTTCGAAATTCTACGCGTAATGGTCATAACTGGAAGTTGTTTTTCTCCATTTACTGTAATGGAGATGAGCTTGAAACCCGTGGGGGCTGAGTTTCATGTGACATCATCACGCCTTCCACGTAATCACGCAGTACGTAGAAAACCAGGAAGAGGCCCAAAAAGCGCTGAAGAAAACATGCATTATATAATTGAGAAGGCAGCGAAACAATAAGAAGCGAGCGAGTGACATATACAACCATATTCATGAGTTCTGCTACTTCGGAAACAAAGCACGATGTAAACCTAAACTTTAAATTAAGTTCATAGACAGGCTGCCGCTGGCGTTTGTAATTTAGTGCCTGCCCATATAAGGCAGTCCGTCAGCGGCAATCCAATAGCAAACTGCCACGGGTAAATATTCACGGGTGAAGGACTGTGCTTATGCAGAGGAAGATGACATGGTCAGGGTGGTGTTTGGCACAAACTCAGCGAAACTGCGAGTGAAAGTTTTAAGTGCCGGGACTTCGAGCCATGGACATAGCACGACATGGCACCAGCACAGCTGGGAAACTTCGATGCATGTACACCGAGCGGCTCACGTGAACTGACGCAGTGCACAGACAAAAAACAACAGTTCCAAAGAGCGTTGAACAAAAACCGAATTACACAATTGAAAAGGCAGCAAAAAAATATGAAGCGTCTGATACATACAAGATAAGTATGTAATAAGTGCAGCTACTGCAGAAACAAAGCACACGGTGGAAAAAGTGAATGTCCCGCTAAAGGAAGACAGTGTTAAAAAAAAAACCCGTGTATGCAGTGTGTCAGGTCTCAGATAAAGAAGAAGACGAGCTGTTTATTGATGCAGTAAGAAACTAATCTTTTTCATAGCTTCTTTAACACACTACGTCTCCGCTGTGATACGCGGGTATATATATATATGTATATATATACCCCGATCTACATACTCGAATAATGAATACTTTATTCGCAATCAATGATTGTTTTGGTAAAGCCATACTCAGTGTATTCATTAGATGAACGGTAAAAAAGTAAGAGCGAGGGGAGGGTCACTTATTGAGGCATGCAGGCAAAACCACAATAGCACGCGGGCTCGATGTACGAAAAAATATATCTTTTCAAGTTCTATTTAGTCCATATGTGTCAAACTCAAGGGCCACGGGCCACATCCGGCCCGGCGTGTGATTATATCCAGCCCGCGAGATCATTTTATATACTGTATTATTGTTATTAATGGCCCGGGTATATGAATCGCTGGTAACACAATAAACTACAGATCCCATAATGCAGCGCTTCAGCTGCCTTGCCGAACACTTACCGCGTTAATCAAGTCTAGCTTGCAAGTTATTGCGAAGCTAGCCCAC
>JANRMT010062821.1:31174382-31210271 GCA_026402145.1 Polypterus bichir lapradei | reverse complement strand
TATATATATGTGTGTGTATGTATGTATGTATGTGTGTATGTATGTGTGTATGTATATGTATGTGTATATATGTAGATATATATATATGTGTGTGTGTATATATATATATATATGTGTATATGTATAGATATGTATATATATATATGTTTATGTGTGTGTGTGTAAATATATATATATATTTATATATATATGATAGCAACACTCATCACTTACAACAGTGACAAAACAATTACATTGACAATCATGTTACGTTATTTTCAAAATGTTTCCTTTTCTTTTTCATTGCTTCTTTAACACACTACTTCTCCGCTGCGAAGCGCGGGTATTTTGCTAGTCTATACTAATAAAAGGCAAAGCCCTCACTCACTCATCACTAATCCTCCAACTTCCCGTGTAGGTAGGAGGCTGAAATTTGCCAGGCTCATTCCTTACAGCTTACTTACAAAAGTTAGTCAGGTTTCATTTCGAAATTCTACGCGTAACAGTCATAACTGGAACCTACTTTCGTCCATATACTGTATACGGCCATAGCCTGCAGCTCGGTCGCCGTGTGAGGCGGAGTTGCATCTCACATCATCACGCCTCCCACGTAATTGAGTGCCTGCCCATATAAGGTAAATATTCGGGTGAAGGACTGTGCTTAGCATATTCATAAGTGCAGCTACTGCGGAAACCCTCCCACAGCGAAAGTGCGAGAGAAACTTTTAAGTGCCGGGTCTGAGCTAAAATTAAATAAAGCCGTGGACATCGCAAGATCGCACAAGATATTCGCGAGATACAAGTTTAATGAGAAGACCTCGATGCTAAAGACCTGGCGAAGTCATGGAGAACATGGAAGGACGAGTTCACATTATACACAGAACTTGCAATGCCGGAGGCAGAGGAAAACACTACGGTCAGATTATTCCGTTATGTTATTGGAGAGAGCGGCATAGAATTGTGTCAGGCGCTAACCGGTGATGTAAGACCTGATGAGTTAACCATGAGCTTGAGTGGTGGGCCGTTAGG
This sequence comes from Polypterus bichir lapradei, assembly GCA_026402145.1. NCBI lineage: Eukaryota > Metazoa > Chordata > Cladistia > Polypteriformes > Polypteridae > Polypterus > Polypterus bichir. The sequence continues at coordinate 31,209,263 of JANRMT010062821.1, read as the reverse complement.
GCCTACAAGGCCTTCTCTGCTGGCCTAAAAAAATATCTTAATCACAAACTGATGTTAATTATATTTTGTTCATGAATACTTATTAAATAATTCTAAACAGGCCTTCACAATCTGTTCTGCAGGCACTCTAACACAGAATAAATGTCGATTAAACTGTTGCTTCAACCAATCAGATTTTGAGTTGGTGTCAGTAGGGCCCTCTAGCAGGCGTATGGCAACGTCACCGTATTCAGACCCATTGATTGGATAGAAGCCGATATGAGGAACTCTACGAGGCCACTGAACGCACCGCAGGCACTCCGAGTGCAAGATCCTCGCACGCACTACCGCCATCTCCATGGCAGGATTCTGGACAATATTATTTACAGATTTCAAGACCACAAAAAACTATTGTTTGTCACGCTCCTCGATCCCCAGAAGTTTCAGGAATACAAGAAAAATTTCCTGCATGTAATGTTTGTCACGCTCCTCGAACCCCAGAAGTTTCAGGAATACAAGAAAAATTTCCTGCATGTAGCCTTTAACACAGAGCCACGGAGCAGTTTTTGATTTTTCTCGGCTAAAAACAGAACTGACTGTAATGTATGCCATGGATGATTTTGCAGGAAAATCTCCCACTGATCTCCTTGACTTCCTTCATCAGAAAAATCTGAATGAGAGCATGGGGCAGCTGTACACATTGGTATATTTGGCGGTGACCATTCCCATGTACACTGCTTCTGTCGAGCTGACATTTTCAGCCCTAAAGCAAATTAAAACTTATGCCAGAAATACAACAGGGCAGGTTCGACTTTCAGCATTAGCTTTGATGGCGATAGAAAGGGACTTTTTGATGGAACTGAAGCGCACGGATAATCTGTACGACAGAGTAATTGAACTGTGTTTGAGGAAAGAGAGGACAATGGATTTTGTTTACAAATAAACCGAATTTTTGGTGAGTAAAATGTTGCGATTTTCCTAAATAATATTGCAAGTTTATCAATTATTATTGATGATTTTTATGTGTGTCACGGTTATAGCTGCAGTAGAAAGGAACTTGTTCACCCCTGGTTTGTCTATTCAATAAAGGCATTTATTGTGGCTACAGGAGTTATCTGCGATGCAGCGGCTCTTTATACTGTATTTCTGCATATTAAGATGGTTTTTATAACCATAAATTAGTTTTTGAGGGGCAGATTGATTCAGACGGAGCACTACTGAAGGTCTAGGTGTGGAATGCACGGTCCGCCACTGGACCAGATGATACGTAAATTTGATGAACATTACAACCCGAAAATAAACAAAACTGTAGAGAGGTTCAGATTATACTTCTCCCAGTGCGTCTCTCTAAATCCTCCGTGCGGGAACATTATCATAAGGCTTAACAATCTTATTGATACACCTTCTATGTGCACCCAACCATCCTTATTACGAAGTCTTCCTTGCTTTACCGCTGGCTGCTTCTTTCCATTCACCTTCCTAGCTCTTTATTTAAACAGTTTTCCTTCTCACTTTTCCGCTCCTTCGCTGTCTTCTCCCTTTTCATTCAAAATACACGCCTCCTTGCCTTTTTACAGTCAGCTCCCCTTATGTCACGCTATGGTACGTTTAGCACAAGTTAATACCGGGAATGCCTGTTAAACATCTTACATTCACGAGTAGCGATTTACGTAGTGAACACTTCGATGAATGAAACCTGTTATCTTTACAACGGTTGACAAACACGGAATGTAACTTCAAAACAACACGTCCTCCAAATACGAACCTGATTGAAAGAAATAATGATAATCAAATCCTTGATGACAGCTACACTCATAACAGTAACAAAACAATTACATTGACAATCAGGTTATGTTATTTTTAAAATGTTTCCTTTTCTTTTTCATAACTTCTTTAACACACTACCTCTCCGCTGCGAAGTGCGGGTATTTTGCTAGTTATACCACAGAATGCACAGTGTAGTAGTAAACTAAATGTAAAAACATTGAACAACACTGAGAAAACCTTGAACAGAGAAAACTAACATTGCAAGAGTTCACACTATAGCCTTACAAACTGCTCTCTGTAAACACTTTTTTTAATGAGTTTTAAGCATGGGGAAAAAATGAACATTTGAAAAATCTGTAATTTATACAAAAACTAACCATAAACAACCAAGAAAACTAACCTTGCATTAATCGAGTTCTGGCATGAAGGAAGTGAGGAAGAACTGGGTGGAGAGGAGATTACAGTTTTGAGGTAAAATCTGTGAAGATGCGGGTTTGCTGCATGCTCCCATCTCGCTTCTGGGAGCCCTTAAACCCGTCACAGTCGGTAATGTTACCGATGAGCACGACAGTGAGGCACTACAGTGGAGCAATCGGATGGTACAAAAAGTGCCAAGTGCTTTTATTAAAATCAACAAAAAAAAATCAAAAACAAAGTCCAAATTAAAGTGCAGTGCTTTCAGAATCCTTCAATAAATAAATGACCCCATAAAAACAGAAGTGAAGTGGAGGTTAAAATCCAATAGAAAAAAGTCTTCATTGAATACGAGATTAAAACAATGCTCGAAGCAGTCTCTTTAAAAACAAGCCCAGTCCATTCTTTAACTGCCTTCTTGGCCTTATTGCCTTCTTGCACTCTCTCTCGCTTGCTCTCTCTCTCTCGCGCACGCACTCGCGCTCTCCCTTTTGCTGCACAGGGAGAGACTGGACATGTGCGGAAATCATCAGCGCGTACAAACCGGAAGGGAAACTGGCTTGTTCGTCACCCGAGTGTGTGGTCGTGAACAGATGCAAAAGTTTGGCAAACTTTTTGGTCGTAACCCGATTTGTACGTGGTCAGAGAAGTTTGTGACTCGAGGTTCCACTGTAATTGGAATGGAAACTGGCTGATCATAATAACCCAACACTGACATAAAGAACTTTAATGTTTTAACATGATGGGAAAGATTAGACAGTCTCATGAAGGAAATGGTAGGTTGATTTCACACATGCCACTATACAGAAGCTTGGACGGGCCAAGCTTCCGCAGCTTATCTAAATGATGCAAAAGCCCTACATTGGCATTTATATTGACTTGATTGCTGTTTGTGGAGTGAAGACATTTTTGCAGTTCTTATTATAACACTTGCAAAGTGTTGAATTGAGGACAGCTGAACCAGGAAGTAAGCACATAGGAAGCCCGCAAGAAAATGCAGAAAATCAACTACAACCAAAACCAAACAAAGATAACATCATGGTCAGAAATACCAGCAATGATCAAAACCAGGAGTTGAAAAGTAACACACACTAACATTATTTTAAGTTGCTACATATATGGACAGTGTATCATTCAAAATGACAATCTTTTATATTGCTGCTGGAATGTCAAAAGCTACCACTACTACTAGGGTCACGCCCCCTACCAATTTCATAGTGCTATTAGCAACGAAGCCACAAATGGCAGCGCCTATAGCACAACAAAAATGGCATAAAACTAAAAAAAAAAAAAGAATAACCGTGTTTAAATATAACAGATTGTAATGTAGCATCCTAGGAGTCTGTAAAGTTAAGTTACTAAAGCTACTTAGGAATGCTACATTTTCCCTTAGAAAAACCTATATTCTTCATAAAAAATAATAATTGTTGATGCATGATATTTCCACTCATGTTGTGATTATTACTGATGTACAGTACAGGCCAAAAGTTTGGACACACCTCCTCATTCAATGTGTTTTCTTTATTTTCATGACCATTTACAGCACTCCATCACTCTCCTTCTTGGTCAAATAGCCCTTAAACAGCCTGGAGGTGTGTTTGGGGTCATTGTCCTGTTGAAAAATAAATGATCGTCCAACTAACCTGACTTCTGCACAACACAACTGCTGGTCCCAACCCCATTGATAAAGCAAGAAATTCCACTAAATAACCCTGATAAGGCACACCTGTGAAGTGAAAACCATTTCAGGTGACTACCTGTTGAAGCTCATCGAGAGAATGCCAAGAGTGTGCAAAGCAGTAATCAGAGCAAAGGGTGGCTATTTTGAAAAAAATAGAATATAAAACATGTTTTCAGTTATTTCACCTTTTTTTGTTAAGTACATAACTCCACATGTGTTCATTCATAGTTTTGATGCCTTTAGTCATGAAAATAAAGAAAACACATTGAATGAGGAGGTGTGTCCAAACTTTTGGCCTGTACTGTAAATGCTGCAGTGCAAAATCAAGGGAAAAAAAATCACAGGCAGGGTAATAACACTAAAGGCAAATAAAGTTTTGTTAATAAATGTAAGTTAATAAACAAGCACCTTTGTCAAGACTGCATCAAAAGTACAACAGCCCTTCACATATTCTCATAGTACACTGAGAGACCTTGAAGGAATAAAGGTTGAGAACCACTTTTTAAAGATAATGCATCATGCTATGATTGACTAAAATGAATACAGTCACGTTAACAAGCCTGTTCATAACACTAACACTCTGTCCTTCATGGGTGGTGGATGGTGTTGGAGATCATGAAGGATGTACTAGCTTGAAATAAGCAATTCTCCATATCTGCTTTGTGCTCCACCTGAGATCCTTAAGGGTCTTGGAGTTTGGAAGCATGACAGAAGCAAGCTGACGTTTAACCTTGAAGCTGTGATCGAAGATGGGATCGGCAGCCTCCATGTCTCTAGACAGCCGCCTGCAGCCAACAGAGGCTGCAAACATTCTGGCATGAAGTTTGCAAGGATGTAACATCCTTATTTTCTTGCTAAGCTGCATCACTGACTTTGCATTCTTGGGTTTAGAGCCAGAAAAATGATGATTTGGAAGCACAAGAGCAACACAGACTTAGATTTTGTTTAAGCAGAACAATGAAAATATGAAAAAATGCATAGATAGTTCTTTAATCTAAAAAGGCAGGATGAAAAAGACTACTGAAGTGCCTAGTATAATACTAGCTGTTGCCCAAACTTGCACATATAGTGGCTCATTTTTATCTGTACTTTGCATAGCTGTGAAGACCCACAAATGTGTACGGTAGCCAAAGTTAAAGTAAAAATTAGGTTACTAACAAAATTGTGTGAATGCTTGAAGTCGTGATGGTTAATATTGAGGATTTACTGTACTCCATTATCCAGTATATTTCAGGAAATGGCTCAGTAATATCAAACTCAAGGCCCATGTGCATACTACTGTCAATTTTCAGCACTGCATCATATTATCAAATATTTTTTATTTATCAAATAAAAATGAAAAGAAAAATATAAAACTGAAGTACAACAAAACATGATGAATGTGTGGCTTTCTCACAAAATTTTCATTTGCACCGAAACACTGTGCATTTTGAATTAATATATAAAATATGGCCATTCATTGTCTCAGGGAAAAGTACCTATTAATCCTCTTTTATTTACATGCATATCAACATAAATATCAACTAATTAATCATAATTTAACAGACTGTGAAAAGGAAATTAGTCACTTGCATTTAATGTTAGGAGAACTGGGCTCATAAATAAACAGATACTGTACATTGCTACACGTGATCAACAGCCCTAAAATGGGTTTCACTTGGAGTTACATAAAAAACTATTGCAGAGGATAGAATCTCTAACAAAGTAACATATTTAAGAAAAACCTAGGAATATGTTAGTAACAACAGCTTTTAAAAGACTTTCTAACTCTGACTACTATAGCATGTATTATTATACACTATATGTCAGGGTGTGGTGTTCAAGAGATTTTTTTCACTTTTAGATAGTAACTGACAAAATTATCTTGGCTTTTAAAGTCTCAGTACAAACACATATTAGGCACAATTAGATATATAAAGATGTAAGGCATATTTAAAGCCGTTCACCTGAATTAAAGAATAAAGCAGTAATACATTCAAATAATCTTTGCATAAAGTATGAAACTGGTAGCACTTGTAGCATCAAGGCTACAAGATTTTCTGTTGGCAATATTATTAGTAGGATGAGCTACTAGAAATTTTCACTGCAATTATTTAAGGAAATTTTAGGGAAAATCCTATTACTTCTATTAACCTCCTTAGCGTTAGACCAAAGTGTCACTCGGGCAATGGTATAGATGCGTCTCACGTAAGACCCGAGGATTACTAGGGGTGCAAAAGTGCCAAGAGCGTTAGTGCCAAGCATTACTCAGGCAACGGTATGGGTGTGTCTTGCGTAAGTGTTAGGCCTGAGCATTAACTGGACAATGGTATAGACGCGTCTCCTCCTAGCCTCATAATGGCATCTCATTAGAAACGTCTCTCATCAGCAGTGATGATAAAGAGAATCTGTCTTCAGTCAGTGAAATTGAAATGATCAGAGAAACCGAAAGTGAAACTTGCATCACTCGCCCATATGCGGTGTGATTTTCATATTATTATTATTATTTGTATTATTATTATACTTTGTACACTTCTGATTCTGTAATTTAAGTGTTTTGCTTGTTTTACAATAGAAAAATGAGATTTAACAAAGAATTAATAAAAAATTCAAGCCAAGAAATGCAATGCTGTTCAAATGTTGTGACGACTCGTGCCCTCATGTCCCTATACCAGATTAGGCTGAATTAAGAAATTTTTTTCTTAATTCAGATCAAGGAATCTGTTTTGGAAAACTAGTTAAAATAGGGATGTTGTGTGTGAAATATGATGAAAAGTTGTTCCAAGCTAAAAAGAAACTGTCCTACAGATGAAAAAACATCCTGTGCCTTTTTTACCAGCCGGATCCGATATTAAAAGTCAGTTAAACAGGATACTAAAATACATTTTTATGTACTGTGTTGTCTAATTATTCTGATACAACAGACAGCACTGTTTTCACACAGCAATTCTATGTAATTTTAAGAAAATTAATGATACATAAAAAGTCAGAATGACAAAAATCATTGAATTGCACATATAAGCTAACAGGTATTTGATAAGCAAGTCCATGGCACATATATTTTCTGAAGGGAGTTTGCACTTCCTTTCACTTACATGGTTTGTTTTTCAAGCTCCCTGGATATTTTTAAACATTTAGAAACCTTGCAACAAAATGGTTTTGCACCCTAACGCACAAAAATAGACATCTGTCAGTGTCTACTGGTTATCTAGGAAGTATTTCTTCGTACTCTGGCTAAAGCAAATAGGGAGGAATGAGAGAGAGAGAGAGAAACAAACGTTAGAAAAAGTATACATGGTGTAAAATTCTAGTGCATTCCAGGACTTAGTTAACCAATTTGAAACTTCACAGAGTCATTTTTGGTTACTAAATATTTTTGCAACTGTGGATCACATTCAGAAATAACACTGATATTGGAATGTAATTACATGTTAGTGGACTATATTAAACACATTTTTTACACCAATTGACAGATTCCTTTTAGTTTAAAATGTAGTCCAAATATGCTTGTGGTGGCTTAATAGCTATCACAGAGAGCAGATTTCCTTTCAAGTGAAAAATGGCATTAGTTGTTGGTCACAGAGGGTCAATGACCAACTAGTTTAAATTTCTTAAGTATATTTTTAAAGAACTTGAAAAGTTAAACTCTCAATGTAAAATTGTTGAATGCTTTGGAAATGACAGAGAGCTGGTCAGGAGTTCTGCTGGAAAATTAAAGTGCTAGTGAAACACTAAATTATAATGTTCAGATAGTGCAGCCATGAAGTTCGTTTTTAGTGTAATGTATGTAAATACTAGGTACGTAGTTGTTCACTCTAACCTATGCTCCTAAATTTATTTCTAGATAAGTGACTTTTGCCTTTTCTCTCTATTATAAAAAAATACTGCAGAGAAACTGTAGGGCGACAAGACATGATCTTCACATTAAGATCATGGAAGACACTTAAAAGACCCATGAGACTAATGAAAATGGCCACGGAGCATCTCGCAGGGACCTTAAACTTTGTGCCAAGAGATTGACCCAGGACCATCTCGTGATGATGTAGAACATGAGATTCTTGCAAGATACGCCCTACTTACAACCAAATAAGAGCACGGGCAGCAACACACAGTTTTGGTTTTGACTATACAGGGCTCTCAGCGTATATAAAGCATATAAGGACAATACATTATAGATGAAACGTCGACGACTAAGCGAAGAAGAAAGCAGCGCGGAGGAAAAAAGACTCAAAAGCGTTGGAGAGACAAAAAAGAAAAATCTAGATGCAAATTCAGAAAATAAGGAAAGTAATTATCAGCCCGGAACACGTGGAATTGAAAAAAAAGCACGTCCAATCCGGACGCTGGCTCTATACACAAGCAGGATAAAGCGAGGTCAGAAATAAAAGACAGAGTAGAAAACAAAGTAAAACGTCATAAAGAGGTTAAAAAAAAGGGGGCCAAACACATGCACAGCAGGTTAGAGATAATGAAAACTTGAATTCAAAAGACTAAAAAAAACGTAGGCGCAAAACACATGCAGAGCAAGATACAGAATATGAAAGCAACAAAAAACGACAGTGTCAAAACAAAGAGAGTAAACATCGCATTAGCGCAAAGAAAGAGAATTTATTACTCAGAGAAATGATGAAAAGTCGAATAGGGATCAAATATATGAACTTCTGATATTTTCAGAAGTATGTAAATATTGTAAGGCTTTGAAGTTTAAGTCAAGAGATTTAAAAACTGAGTTTACCTCCATGCATTTATTGGTTACTTTGCAAAAAAAATTATTAACTGCTGATGATGTAGATCGTTTTGTCTGTGCTGAAATTCCAAACAGAGAAACCTATCCTGAATCATTAAACACATGTCTCACTGACCTCATTAAAAAGATTCAGCACATTGGGATTGGAAAGATTCCAAAAATAGTTTTTACAGAAGTTCTGAAATAAAAGTGAAGCTAATGAAATAGCAACAATTTAAAGAAAAAAAAAATCTGTGTATCCGTAAAAACAAAAACGGGGGTTGGCGAGGAAGCGGCTTTTTTTTTTTTTTATTTATTTGTACGGTTTAAGTTCCTCAGGAAGTAGTTAACGGGTGTATAATTAAACGGCACACAAAATAAAGTTATTTGAGGTAAAGGGGAAAATATGCAAAACATAAAAGTTGAAATGATATTTCTCCAAGCAATTCTGAAACAGTAACTTAATAATTAATTGAAGTGCACAGAGTGAATCTCTGTTTTAAGACTGATAATTTTACAAGATCTCGTCTAGCCTATCTACCAACTTTTGTTTTGTATTCTGGGGAGGTATACCAATGTTGGGCAGATGTATGACTAGAACCTAACTAATAATTGTTAGTGGAAACCACAAATATTCTCTGCAACTTTTTATGGCTTTTTTCATAGCAATACTGTGCTGTAGAGAGAACAGGAAGCAAACGTAGAGGAAAACGCAGCTTGGGATGGTGAAAGTAGCCAATCCGAGAGCGTTGTACTCTACTACAATTTGAAACTGCAACTCCCAGCAGTGGCTGATTGGGCTTTTGCTGAGGGTGCATGGGCTGTTGGGGTCAAAGGATGTCAGTGTGGCTTTTAAAAAGGGGGCCAGTGAGGAAAAGAAAAAAAAAAGATTTTGTAATTTGTGTTTCAAGTTCCTGTCTGTCTGCCTGACTTCTGTTGGATTACCTGTACTTATTAATTTTGTCCTGGATCACTCCTGAACCTGTCCACCCGTTTTAACCATTTCAGGAACTACCGGTAGAACTATCTTTACATTCCCATTCAATGTGCAGATCTCTGGACTATCTATTTTCATCATTACATTTCATCCGATGCCGTTTATCATGGACTTTTCTGTGTGTGCTTTGTTGTATTTAATGTATAATCATCGTAAGAGAACAGGGGTGGTATCGTTGTTTTCATTACATTTTTTTATTTGCTGTTTGATTACTTGTTTGCTTTGTTTTTGTCTTCTCAACAGTGTGAATCTTAGCGGCACTGGACCGCTACAGCGTTATTTATTTCTCCTTGCTGCTGATTGACTGCTGCCCTGTGACACATCTCTAGCTGGGTGTTCTCGTGTTTTCCGTTTTGTTCTTCTTAACCCTTAAATTGCCACAACCGGCTATAGTCAGTTCCAGGTGCAATTTTCCACCACGTCGGAGCTAATCAGTCAGTGCCGTACATTCGTTTAGCAGCCATCTCATGACCACTGCCTGCCCCTGCAGCCTCACTGTCTCAGATTCAGCCACTGCACTAAACTAGCCTGCAAGCATCAGCATGACACTGAAACGCCCTGCACCTTCCAAGGCTTCTGGCAATGAAAACACACTTGCATGAATTACAGTACATATATCGGTAACATCGGTATTTTACATTCTAGCACTTCAGGAGACATAGCAGTACCGTACTGTACAGTATACAGCAGGGGTGCCCAATGCGTCGATCGCGATCGACCTGTAGATTGGAAAGGGAGTGCAGGTAGATCGCATTGCATTCAAAAAACATTTTTTTTAAATGTTACTCTATCATATATCCTCCCTATTTCATTTGCCACTTGATTGACATACTGGGCTGCCAGTCTGAGATCTCTTTTCTTCTAACACACTGGTCATCCCGCACGCACGATCAAACACGCGAGCTACTGCAAAACTCTGGCTATCTAAGTGATCTAGTTAGCCTTCAATTTATATCAACTAAAGAAGGGATTTAAAAAAAAATGTTCTTTATGGGCTGGATGTGGAAATGGAAGAGCATTTTTTTCTCTCACAATGTCACAATCGAAGTGTATTTGTCTGATCTGTCAATCTATCATTGCTATCTCAAAGAAGGAAAATGTGGAAAGACTTTCAAACTGTTCATAAAAACTACAAAACTGACTTCCTTCCGAAAAGCGATCTGAGAAAGAGAAAGGAGATGGAACTAAAATCATAGTTGAAATGCAATGGAAGGCGTGTGCGCAACTTGACAGCATACGCTACAGGGCAGATTGAAAATTGTCTGTCAGACTTTATCTAATGGAAAAAAAGTAACGATTTGAGTGGTGCCCAATGTAGCGGAGTAAGAGTAGTGTTTCTTCTTCACAAATGTACTCAAGTAAAAGTAAAAGTAAAAGTGATACCTTGGTATACATCCACTTTGGAATAAGTCCAACTTGGTATACGTCCTGTTTGGACATGAAAAAATTTGCTTGGTATACGACCTTTGTTTGGAATACAACTTGCGTGCTACCCTTGTTTACCTCTCTCTCGAGACAAAGCCATGACTGCCCACGAGCGTCAGTACGGCAGTTGCTAGCATTCAGTGAACAACCCGCGTGCTACCTGTTGTATATGATTGTTCAATGATGCTTTTGTCCATTGCTTTAGGTTCGGGTGTTGATTGCTATGGTCTGCGTCTTTTGATACGTATGACTGCCGGAGGGAGGAGTGTGGCTTAGAAGGCACGCTGTATGGAGAGTTGGTTAAATATGGGTCAAAATAAACAGCATTCGAAACGTTATTCTGAGTGTGTCGCTACTTCAATCTAGAGAACACTACACTACCCTTGTTTACCTCTCTCGAGACAAAGCCATGACTGCCCACGAGTGCCAGTATGGCAGTTGCTAGCATTCAGTGAACAACCCGCGCGCTACCCTTGTTTACCTCTTTCGAGACAAAGCCATGACTGCCCACAAGCATCAGTATGCCAGTTGCTAGCATTCAGTGAACAACCCACGCTATAACTCTCTGTGAATTTAATGTAATTTTGTGTTTTTCTGAGTAAATTTGAATTGATTGTTGAAAAGTATGAAGGTGGCATGCGTATCCGGACATGGCTGCTGCATACTGTATGCCAAGAATGACAGTATCTACGATTGTGAAAAACAAAGACATTAAAAAGTAAATTGAGGTTAAATTTTCTTTTATTTCATCTAATTGCTTTTGTATTTATGTATTTTAGTATTAAGCAGTGTTTAAATTATTTTATACAACCCCATCAATGTATAATATGTCAATAACAATAGGATTTTTTTTTTTATGGGAACGGATTAATCATTTTCCCTTTATTTCTTATGGAAAAAATTTGTCTGGTATACGTCCTGTTTGGTATAAGTCAAAAGATCTGGAACGGATTAAGGACGTATACCGAGGTACCACTGTGTGTGTGTGTATATATTATATATATATAATTTTTAATGTAGGTAAGATCATTTTAACCTGGTCATTTTAAAAGTAGCACACAAGCCGAAAAAGTGTGGGCACCCCTGGTATACAGGTTTACCTTTACATTCTTTTTTTAGGTAATGTATTAAGCAGAGTTTGAAATGAAATTAAAGTGTTTTGGGGGCATTTTTAGGGCTTAAACTATAAAAATAGGCATTTTTTTTAACCACATCCATAATTCGCAGGTGCTGTAGGAACGTAACCCGAATTTCGGGGGTGTACTGTACATATACATACATACATACATACATACATACATACATACATACATACATACATTTTCCAACCCGCTATATCCTAACTACAGGGTCACGGGGGCCTGCTGGAGCCAATCCCAGCCAACACAGGGCGCAAGGCAGCAGACAAATCCCCGGGCAGGGTGCCAGCCCACCGCAGTATATATACATCTATACACATATCTACACATATATATATTCATATACAAATATTCAGTTTTGGACAACAGCTGCAACACTAGTGGTCAAGGACACTTTTGCTTATCATCCAGGATTGACACACTCTAATTTGGGTGTGGCTTTCATGTGTGAATATTCAGTAACATTGATCTTACTTGTTCATTTACTGGGTTTCTAAAAAAAAAAAAAATAGTTCCTTATAATCAAATGAAATTACAGATAATTATTATTAGCAAAACTGTGAATAATGGTTAAAATCAAGCTACAGTTAAACCTAAAATGAAAACAGAAATAGAAAAAGCAAAGGAGAAAAAGCAAAGTAGCATTCTGTTCCCAAAGCAGCAGGCAATGGTTGTATAACTATGAAGTCATCATTAGCATTCCCTGCCCTAGTAACCTGCTGGCCCATTGACCTAGTTTTTGAACAGCCGTCTCTAACATGCTGACATAAAACAGGTGCATGTTCCGCTTTAAAATTAAATTTTTGTTTATCTGTCAAGGAAATAATACAAGAGACGTACACTAAAAATATGCTTGAGCTTTGCTGTAAAACCAAAGGAAATTGGATTACAAGTTGTGAAGCAACTATTAATATAAGTAATTTATTAATCCACAAATGATCACTACTAAATTAAACTAGGAATCCCCAAGCACCTTTAACCAGAGCTTGACAAAAAAATAATACATACATATATAGTTTAGAAGACTACTGGATACATAATGCTAAGAGATTGGTGTTGCTTCTGATGAAGACAATGCATAATATTCAGGGCAACAGACTGGTGAAATTTCAGGATTAGCTGAAAGCATTAACAAAGGTAACAGCTTTTAAAGAATAACATGCATAACATGAAATATACATCAATTGTGCTTACTCTAATTTCAACAAGTATACAATCTAAGAATTAATTATTTGAACATTGTCACATGTTCCTGCCCAATCCAAAAAAGGGGCAGATGCTGGAGGTTGTTAAAAAAAAAAACAAAAAAAAAAAAACACTATAGCCCACTCCAATCTATCAGAATGTATTATCTGATATTTTAAGATAAGACAAAGCTACGCTTATAAGTCAGACATTTATAGACCATTGGGCCCTACTGAAATATATCAAAGTGGTTTATGCAAGGCCTGTGGGATTTCAGCCTTGACATATGGATCACAGCAGAATCTACTTAAAAGTTTAAGTAGATAGGATGAAAGCTTCAATGCACATGGAAGAGGGTTATAAAAGAGTGGTCCAATTCAGTCCTTTTCTTATATTGTTTGTGTTTCATGCACAAGAGAAGGTAGAATGTCAGTATCTGACCTGCATGATCGATGTGTACCTTGTGTTATTGCAGAACTACCATGGTGCAAGGCTTAGTGACATCCACATTTTCCATGACACAAACATTGACAGCTGCTGCATTGTGAATAGTGCTTAGGGGGTTAATATTTTAGTTCTCCTTTCACTTGATCATAATTATTTTGCCTTACTGTCACACCGCCATCACTGCACCATGGTGAAGGGACATATCATGGCATTCCAGTTATACAGTGCAGGATCTGTCAGCATCTGATGACCACTTCACAAGGTCGGTTCTAAAACAACTTTTACTTAGTTTCATGTGCTATTGTATTTTTCTTTGGAGGCTCTACACCTCTCATGAAAATTAATGAGTTACCTTAGTGTTACCATAAATTGGCAGAAAGAATAGAAATATTCATGTTTAGTTTTATTGGCAGCATGATGTTATTTCATTCACTTGATGACAGCAGAATACAGTCCCAAGAGTTATTCAAGCTTAACACTATAAAGCATATCATTACATATCACCCCGAGCCAGGCTTAACCGTAATTGCTCAGAATTCTGAGCCCGAGTCACGCTTGAGGCTAATGCCAAGAAGGTTAATAGAAATCCGTCCAATAAAAAGAGCGGCATGGTGATCTGTCTTCTGCCTTCTATGACCAGCTCCTTGTGGACATTTAAGGGCAAGATAGTTAAACCTCTTCTCAGTATATTGTCTCATTATCGCTGGTGATCAGGCCTGTGGTCATGGTGTTATTTTCTTCTGTAAAGGGTGACTAAGTATCATTCTGTATTGGATCCTGCTCCAATTCACTCTTAAAGTATATCTAAGATCCATGATTATTATTTTATGCTAAAATGTTCTCAATAATGCAAATGGAAAATACCTGTTAATTCTGATTTTCACTTTACTATTATACAACTCTAAGTACCCACTTTAAAGAACAAATCAGTGTCAACAATGCACAATTAGCTACCTCATCCAACATGTCGTGTCACACAATTAGTGTCCATCTTATATGGCTACTGGCTTGATCCATAATACCTAAAACAATGAGTTATAATTAAAAATACTCGGGCCACATTCAATTTACTTTTGCTGCATATGTAAAGGATGAAAAAAAAGACCCTATTCAGTTTAATCTCAACTGTTGTTCCTTGATGGCTAGCTACTGCCTACAGAATTTCATATTACAAACTTATCAAGTCGGGTCCACATACACTGTCCCCTGTGCACCAGTTGTGTGTGTGTATGTGCGTTTTTAAACTGATCCAACACCTCTTGTGATTTGCTTTAAAATTTTGTTCCTTATGGTTTGTTAACTTTGTTTCCTCGTCATCCAAACTCATTTTACAGAATGTGTACTGTGCAAAAAAAAACAAAAAAAAACCTGCTCAATAAAAAATTATGAGTACTAAATAAACACTTAAAGAACAGTATTGGGTCAGTACAATTCACCATGTACAGAAATCCTTTGCTATATCGCGCTTCGACTTTCGCGGCTTCACTCTATCGCGGATTTTATATGTAGGCATATCTAAATATAGAACGCAGATTTTTTGCTGCTTCGCGGGTTCTGCAGACACTAGGTCTTTTTACTTCCAGTACATGCTTCCTCAGTTGGTTTGCCCAGTTGATTTCATACAAGGGACGCTATTGGCGGATGGCCGAGAAGCTAACCAATCAGAGCACGCAGTTATGTTCCTGTGTGCTGATTGGCCGAGCGACGGAGCGCCGAATTCGATTCCGCAGCGTTAACCAGGAAGTCTCATCTCGCTCATTCGGCATCAACGTGTTTCACTGTGTAAAGAGTTAACTTTTATGCTCTTTTGTGTTCATCTTTGTGCGTAGTCAAGCCCTTCATTATGGCTCCAAAATGATCTGCTCCTGCTACTGCTTCAGGGACTGTGCCCAAGCACCAACGGAAGATGTTAACAATTGCCGAAAAGGTAAAAGTTTTGGACATGTTGAAGGAAGGGAAAAGCTACACCGCAGTAGGATGCCATTACGGCATCAATGAGTCGACGATTCTTTTTATTTAAAAAGGAGGAAAAGAATATAAGATCTACGGCCACAGTGTCCTTTTAACCAGGGCGCAAAAAGAGTTGTAAGTGGAGATAATAAGGCAGTAGTCCGGATGGAATCTGCTTTAGGGATTTGGATTGAAGACTGCCGGAAGAAGAACAACGGCGGTGCTACACAGTCGCCTGAAGAGGCTCATTTAGAAGGGCTGTAACTCTCTCCTTTGTTGTGAAGTAAAATTAAACTCATCATTATTGGACAAGTCATCATGTTATTGTTGGTGAGTAATCATAATTAATTTTCCACTTACAGTACTTAGTACATGTACGTACGTTTAGTGTCACTGTACACACATTTACTGTATACAAATTTTCTTGCATTGTACGTATTTATTGCTGGTGGCCTGTCTATCGTAATGTCTGTAACATATGTGATATCGGAAACGCTCGATATCTTTAAATTAATATTTAGGTTTTACTGTATATAAACAGTGTGTTTACATACATAATTTCAATGAATCTTACCTAATATCTAAGAATACAAAGAGTTTATGCTGTATAACTGTGCGGGGAATATTTATAAACAGTGTGGGAGAGTTTATAAGGGCTTAAAATATATAAAAATAACCATACAAACATATGGTTTCTATTTCACGGATTTTCAGCTATCGCGGGGGGTTCTGGAATGCAAACCTGCGATCGAGGAGGGATTACTGTATTACATTCAGCTACTTCATTCTGAGATGCAAATAGACTCACAATGCATCAAATTATGTAGGAGAGAGATGGACAGCAACCTCGCATTATTCTGGCCTCAAGGACCAAAAAAAAAACACTTAGCTAGGGTAAAATATAAAACAATAACTGTGTTTGGTGTGTTTAAGTAATCAAGTGACTGTCTCTGGGCTTCATATTGTATGTGCATTACAGGCAGAGCTAAGGTTGTCTGTTTCAACATTCTTTATGATCATAAATCTCATTTTTGTCAAGGACTCTGATTTCAACTGTCCATTTTTGCTTGAAGGCTAGAGTATTCACTCACCAATGCATGAATCAAAAGTGCTTCATGCTTTGCACAAACACTTCGAGTTAAACAAAAAGAATAAAAAAGTAGAAAAATACTGAAAATAATGTAGCAAAGCACTGTGACAGGAATATGGCTTGTAAGGATTTAAGCTCCTTTTCATGGTTTATTTTATGGCTCACAAGGATTCTTTCTCCCAGCTGTCAGTTCTAGACTGAAGATAAGATGCCTGTGCAGATGCTTTCTTTTTATAGGTGTACCTTAATAGGTACACCTGCACAGGATTTTGATGTCTTTTAATTTAATTGTGTTTTCTAACTTGACTAATTGCCCTTTCCTCCCCCACTTTGTGCGCTGGCATGATGTAACTGTACTGCTTTTGAGTAGGCTATCATGGCGGCAGCTGCACCACCTTCAGCAAAAATGGTTCCTGCAAATATCGGGAAAAATCTCCATGTGGGAGTATTTCACCCGAATATCTGGGAAAAGACTTGTTCATTGGGTAAAAAACAGATGGTGCTCCACAACAACACTAACTCAATACACGAACACTTGAAGAGGAAGCACGGTGGAAGTATGGCAACAGACAAGCCAACAATACCATAAGTAACCCACTTACACTTACCGAGCTTTTCAACAATAATTCTTTAGTGTTGTTTGCTGGTTATGCTAGGGAGTAGCATCTGAACGAAAGTTAGAGTTGCAGTATTTCTTCAGGCAAAACATACGGTATAAACTGTCTGCTATATGCACTTTCCAGATGTCACTACTTTTACTTGCAAGTACACAAAAGCAAAATAATGTGTCAGTACACAGGCTAACTAAACAAGATAAACTACCGTAGTCCTGTTAAATGCACTTGCTAGTTTTATTTCAAGCAGAGATCCATTTTTACCCATTGCATTTATTTATGCCAGGGTTGACAATTTGTAACTCTGTCACCTCGTAGATCAGAAAGAAAATTACTTGTCAGAAGGTGTCAAAATCAAAATGTAATAACATCCCATATAAACATAGGTCAGCTTTATAAAATATGCTTAGGCATTTTCTTCAGTCATTAAATTGTAAATAATCCACACTCAATAAACAATCAGTAAAACATATTTTTTAATCCTGCGAAGCTGGCGCCATTGATCCAAAGTGAAAGACAGTTTATGGCATAGCAACATGCAGCTATCTCCTTTTTTTTCGAAAAGAAACACAATTTCTGCTGCGGTTTAGATTTACAAATGTGCAGACCACACAGCTTAGCAAAATCTCTGTCTTAACATTTAAAAGGTAGGCACATCTTAAGTAAAATGATTCTGGGATGTTTCCACGTTCTCAGTCAGTACGGACTAGGGATGTACGATATTGGCAAAAAATTATATCTTAATATTTTCTGGAACTTTGACGATAACAATAATTCGATAATATTTTGCATTTTTTAAAAATGTGTTTGTAAAAGTCTAGTCTTATTAAATCTATCTTGGCTTTAATTGTAGCTTACTAATGAGATTATTGGAAACAACCATTAAGGAAAACAGGACTTATTTATTTACTTAAAACTGAAGTAAAGTAACACATAAAACATTAAAATCACCAGTCAATGTATTATTGAGATCGAACAGTGCAAGTATGAGTAAACCATTTCAGACTGGCCTACAGGATTTGGGCAGGTTTTCTGTTTTAACATTACAGCCTGATAATAATAAACAACAACAGATAAAAGAGTCCAGTGCGGTTTCATTAATCCTTTGCGGTGGTTCGCACAAATCGGCACATCGTGAGACACAACACAGAAGCTTCAAGGGTTAACCAGATTCAAAGCCACAGCATAGCAGAATAGTACATGCGGTGAATACCCTTTACAATGGGAACACCTAAAGTCCCATGAAATCACTTTCTCTTTCTTTCCTCATTACTGCTTGATCACCTTGATTTTTGTGTCAGGATCGATTGCCTTTTTTTCTGTAATTGCAAGGCAAATGTAACTGAACATAGTCGAAAATGCTGCAGGTATTAAACTCGGACTAAGATGAAGGAGTCAGGCATACAGAGCTGGTGTGGCGAAAAACTATCATTTGCCCATGAGATGCAGTAGCAGTCGTAGATCAGATGGTTTTAAAACGCATAGGTCATAAGTCAATGACTACCTGTATCGCATTTTTAAACAAGTTGTGTCATACATTACCGAAAGATAAAAAAAAAAAACAAAAAAAAAAAAAAAACCTATAACATTTTTAAACAAATTACTAACTTCACTTTCTGACCAATACTGTCCAAAGCTAACAGACAAAATAAAACAACTGTAAAATTCTATTGAGGAAACTTGTTGTGTGACAGAAACACCAGTCTGTCCAAAGCATCTGGCTTCAAAGCAGCATGGTTACATGGTAAAATATTCCCTATGGTGCTAAAAGCCTTTTCAGAAGGACTACTTGGGGCAGGGATGCAAAGGTACTTTTCAAGTAAGTTTCAAGTGGATTTACATCACTATCCAGCTCAGGTATCCTCAAGTAGCTCTTGACCTCTTTTTCAATTAAAGTGAGAAGAGATTCACCTTCTTTGAATTCCTGCATTTTTTTGAAATTTCTGCCAAAATACTTTTTTTTTTTTTTTTCCTTTTTCACATAACCATGGTCAGTTCAGTTGTATATATCAGTTTGAATAGAACGATTAGAATTTACAGTCAGGCACAGCGTCTCTGCTTCACTTCATCATTGCTTTAACATTGTTGTCATTATTGTACATAGTTTAAACTCAAGTCAGGGCAGGATAGAGCAGGGCAAGGAGACAGGGATCTGTTCGAGTGTATTATATCCCAACCAAGATGACTTGTGGAATAAAACACACCTGGTAGGATTATGCTTCTTATAGAAATAATAATCAGTCCAAACATTTTTTTTTTGCATCTGACACCTACAGGCTTTGTACTTCAGGTGCACAGATCATGCACGCTTATGAACTCGCTTTGTACACACACACAGTAGTATATCCTATTAGGTTACACGAAACATTGAATACATGGGCTATCAAGGCATGTTTTTGGATTTTTTTTTTGCAAAATGAGTGACATACTGGATAATTTCAGCTTGCATATCGTTAAAACAAAAATTAAGTTATAATCTTAGACGATGCAAGTGGCACAGTCCTAGTACAAACAGGTTGATGACTGTATCACTGCCCTCAACTTGACAGAAAGGATCCTCCTGGAAGAACAATGTACAAGTTCAGTGTGTTCAGTGTGAAACCATTTGAAGAAAACACAAAATCCTGTGTAGTCCCAATTAATATACGCATAAAAAACTAGGGGCGGCACGGTGGCGCAGTGGTAGCGCTGCTGCCTCGCAGTTAGGTGACCCAGGCTCGCTTCCCGGGTCCTCCCTGCGTGGAGTCTGCGTGGGTTTCCTCCGGGCGCTCCAGTTTCCTCCCACAGTCCAAAGACATGCAGGTTAAGTGGATTGGTGGTTCTAAATTGGCCCTGGTGTGTGCTTGGTGTGTTTGTGTGTGTCCTGTGGTGGGTTGGCACCCTGCCCGGGATTGGTTCCTGCCTTGTGCCCTGTGTTGGCTGGGATTGGCTCCAGCAGACCCCCGTGATCGGATTCAGGGGGTAGGAAAATGGATGGATGGATGGATAAAAAACCAGTCACACTAATGAAGCCCCAGACTCCTTTTCCCTACATGGTTCACATTTTTCCATCTCCATCCCTGAATACTCAAAAAAAATTCAATACAAATATTGTAATGTAAAATTTTCTATACTTTATGTTTAGACAAACTATTACTATACCTTAGACATAAGATTGTGTTGTATGAACCATTCATGCAGAAATCCAGAAAACATTCTGAACATTTCAAGACCCATTTCTCAGAATTGCACAACTAAAATGTGTTTTCTCTTCTACTTCTTAATATTGTCATGTACAAAAAAACACCCAAATAATCATAGCTGACAGTTTCTACATGCAACCCTTTCATGTCTTACAGCCTCCATTAAACTAGAAATCCTGGATTACTTCAACATATTTTAGAAATATAACTTATTACTTTCAACAAGCAACAGATCAGTAAACCGTATGTCATATTTTCCCAACAGAATATGTATGTCTGAGATCTCCCTTATGCCAATTTCTTTTTTCACATGTAAACAATCTCTGACTGCTCCATGTACACAAAACTGACAAGAAAAGAAAATCTGCTAATAAAGACAGAGTACATAATGTCATCATTAATGCTTTCAAACTCTAACTATATTCAGTTTCTGGTTTGCAGAAGGCTGGTATATTAAACAGTTCACCATCAATAAAGTATGAATTTTCATATTTTTGCAAAAATAATTCACCTTACCTTATTTAAATGAAGAGCATAAAAGCTTTTCCAGTGTTAATGGGGTCATGATCGTCTTTGTTGCAAATTAAACCTGCAAAAACAATTAGATTCATGGATAAGATGTTTATCAGTTACAAACATTATTGTAAGAGGATACCTGATTTCATTCTTAAATAGTGCAACACTATAAACAAAAGGTAGAGGCTAGCAAAGGATAATACGACTGTTCTGTTTCTCAGGGAGATTGAGGGATCATTTCAGGCTTATTTTGGATCTAGCTCCAGCACATTGCTTATTATGCATGCAAATTACCCATTGGGCCTCTGAGCTGTCACCAAACAGGAATTAATGTTATTCGTATATCTGGTGGCAGTACTCACAATATCGTCATTACAGTCAGCTAATGTACCCATCAAATGAAAATATTGCAAGTTTTTTATAAAAAAAAAAACAAAAACATGCAAGCACTGTGAAAGGCTGAAGTCATGCTGACTTTATTCTCGTAATTTGTCATTAAAGTAGAACATCGTAAACTAAACTTCATCTCAAAATGAATATTCAATTTAATAGATTTTCTCAAACCCCGTCATAAATTATGTAGCACATTAAATGCTTTGTGTTAAATGTTCCCCAAGCCATGTTAATCGCTACGTGCTTCTTAAACTGACTTCCTCTTGCACTGAGGAGGTGCTGGCAGCGATCACCACACAGAATACATTAAGTTTATGATATTCCTGCTCCCTGAACATTTAGAATGCTAAGATAAATACTTCATATAATTTTCATGATGAAATGCATTAAAGCATGTATTAATCATGTGGGGGCACGGTGGCGTGGAGGTTGCACTAATGCCTCGCAGCAAGGGGGTCCCAGGTGTTCCCTACCTTGAATTTGCATGGTTTTCTGGTGGGTTTACTCAGCATGCTTCAGTTTCCTTTCAAAGTCATGTAGGATGTGGGGTTTTGTTATGCTATATTGACCCTGCTAGTGTATGTGTTGCTTGTATTCACCCTGCGATGTGCTGGCGCCTCGTTCAGGATTTGCTCCCGCCTCGCACACAATGCTTCCTGGAATGGGCACAATCTTGAATGGATGGCATATTTAGTTCTGATAAACACAAAGATGTTTATCATGTGGTGATTGGCTATGTGAAAAAAGAAAAAGGAAGGATATGAACTGGGGGTTTGGTACATCAGACAGAGACAGCATGCATGCAATAAAGAAAGCCCGCTCAGAAGAACATCCATTGATTTCAGTGTTCGTGTCTCCGACCACCAGATCATGAACCCAACATTTACTCCATATTTAAGTTAAACCTGTGCGATACTCATTCATTCATCCAGTTTTTTGAAGCCTCGTCGCACCTGCCATAAAGTTCTCTACACTGAATGTACACCTGGGGACCTTACTGCAAGGGAGCAGCACTACCACCTAACAGCTGTGCATGTTTAATACCTGCTTTAATGCATTTCATCATGAAAATGATATCAAGTATATATCTTAGCACTCTAAGTTCTCAAAGAGCAGGAATATCATGAAGTGAACATATTCTGTGTGGCGATCCCTGCCTGCGCCTCCTCTTAATGCAGAGAAAGTCAGTTTAAGAAGCGCATAGCGATTAACAAGTGGGTCGGGGAACACTTAACACAAAGCATTTAATGTGCTACATTAACGGGGTTTGAGAAAATTTTGTAAATTAAACATTGATTTTAGGATGAAGTTTAGTTGACGACATTCTACTTTAATGACAAAATAAACTATGAGAATAAAGTGGAAATGTCGACTTTAATCTCGACATAAGCGTCAAGATTAAAGTGGAAATATCAAGAATAAAGTCAACATGTCGACTTTATTCTCGACATATAGTTTTTTTTTTCTTCACTGTGGCCCTAATACAATTCTGTAGGGCTATACCAGAAATAGCATTATAAATGCAAGTTGCAGTTTTATTATTTATGTATATAGCTTAGCTTGAAGCAAGGTCCATATTAATGCAATTTGCCTTAATGATGGTTCAGTTGGTAAAGATGTCTCACCAAGTTGCACTTGTTTTATTTTATTTTTATTTGGTGAATAATGTGTAATGCACTTGGGCTTGAAGTCTTGAAGTAATTGTATTATTACTGGAAGTTGCATTATTATTTATTTTAATGTTATTATTTATTAGTTTAGATATTATGCAGTTTAATGATGATCAAGTTGTTTAAAAAGTCACTTTAAAGTGTCAGTGGACAGAGATTGTTAACATTAACAGAAAGTGTAGTTGGTTTACAAAAAATATTCACTATTTATTCCTTTTCTAAGCCATGTTCAGTGCAATACAACTTTTGACAAGCACCTCTGAATATTTTACTAAGTCTAAATGCCTCTTTGGATGGTTGAAAATATGTTGTCAAAATTTTAGCTTAAGTTGTTTGCAAAATTTGTTCAATAAAAAGGTTCTATATTTTGACTGCAACTGTCATGCAATGTGATTCCTTCCCTTCATCAGTGCCACCCCCTTGAAAACTATCACTTCATGGGGCCATGCAAACCTGTATTAATACTTGTGTGCACATTAAATGTTTTTTTGTACAATGCTCATAAGAGTGGAATAGGTTATTCTTAGTCAGTCTTCTGCAGTAATTGCAGTGGAAAATGTGGTTAACATCCACTCATGCATGGGAAAAAAATACCGTTGAATAACGTGAAACTGGTATAATTTTGAAAAATACCGTGATATAGAATTTTGGTCATACCGCCCAGCACTACTCTCAGTACTTTGTAAAGACATGTCACTATGTACCTCATTGTTCCTGCATGTAGGCTTTTTGTCCGATATGGTCATTCTACCTTTTTCCAAGAGTGCTTGAACTTGGTGCAAGTGCTATTCCCTATAAATATATCTTCATTGACGAAGTAGGGTTCAACGTGCCAAAGACCAGGAAGCAGGGAAGGAACATTATTGACAACCATGCCATTGTCAATATACCTGGGGAGTTTGGCAGAAATGTCTCTAAGTGTGCTACTACTGGTTAGAGTGGGGTCATATATCACCATGCACAACTTGGTCACTATGAGACTCCCTGTTTGCTAACATTCCCTGACAAACTCAAACATATCCTCCTCCTCCTCCCACAGAAAGAGGAACCAAAACAGATAACCTTTGTTTTCATTTGGGATAATGCTGCTTTCCACTGGGCCACTCTGGTCCATGACTGATTCACCAACAACCCAGGGTTTGTGGTGTTGTACCTTCTAACATATTTCCCATTTCTAAATCCAATACAGGAATTCTTTTCAGCATAGTGATGGAAAGTCTATGAATGCTGACCCCCATGAGCATGTGACACTACTCCAGGCAATGGAGAAGACATGTGATGACATCTACACAGACGAATGCCAGGGATGGATCTGCCGTGCCAGGCATTTTTTTACCCCACTGCTTGAGCAGGTAGAACATTTCAGCTGATGTGGAGGAGGTCCTCTGGCCTGACCAGGATCAGAGGTGGGATGCAGAGTGATCCGTTTCATTGCATTTTACAATTGTTTCAGTCAGGTCAGCTGGAACATTTTCTAGCAGTAATGAATACATATGTTGTTTGTTACCTTTGTGTATCTGTGTACTGGTTTTCTTTGTAGTGTTTCTCATTAAACTTACATTACAAAGGTGAAATTACTGAGTTTTGGTACATACTACTTAAAATAGGTAACATTTGTGGTAAATGTACATGTAGTGTTGTAAATGCTATTTCAGGACAAAATCCCAACACTTCACCAAAACGAGAAAAAGGTAACTCCTCTCCACACATTAGTATTCTTTTAAATATGTAACATGGCCTCAAGAAGCCAAAATATACATGAACACTTTTGATGATAGTGTTTTGAATTTACCACATCAGTGTTTATCTAATGCTCTGGAAGACATAAACATAGAATAGCTGTGTGTATTGTTTTGATGGAAGGAATCAGTTTTTAGAATAGAGAACATAGTTTTGACTGCCACTTTTCATTTTGCAAAGAGATTGGCGGAGTTTTGAAAAAGTAGTTAACTCTTTTCAGTTTGTGCTTAGAGTTTTGAGAACTTGAGCTACAGTTTCTGGAAATGTGTTTAAATGCTTAGGAAAAACTGTAAAAGTAAAGTATGACATCACTTATCCTAGGCAACACAATTGCAAATATGGTGAAATTCAACACATTTTGCTCAGACAGGAATCATCCTTTTTAAAAACATGTTGCCATGTTTAATGTTTTATTATAAATGTGGCATTCAAATAAGAAAGGATTACTTACCAACTATACAGTAGTCTATCCTTTAACAGTCATATTGTCCCAAAAAAACTGAAGCAATCAATTGTTTTAGGTCAGGATTATCTTTTCATACTTTACAATGCATTTTTGTAATATTGTTACATCTTCCCCACATTTCCAACAGTAGTAGAATTATTACAAAAATACTTTTTCTAAGGCAGTTTTCCCACCTCTGCGTTCCTATTTTGAACACCAATATGTGCTTTTCTTTTTTAGCCAGGCTGTTTTACCAGCCATAATGCACTAATTTTATCAATAACTGAGTAGTAGACATTCTGACTACAAGGTCATTGGTTGAATGAACTGTAACTATATATGAAACTGACTTTTAAACTTTAAATGAATGGGGTTTTTATACCATTTCACCGTGACAAGATGGGAAGAAAATGAGACAGTTCAATAGGCTATAGAGGCGCGGGAATGCAAATAGACATTTTTTGTCTTTACAAGATAATGCACAATTTAAAAAAAAAAAAAAAAAAACAGACCAAAATGAAGAGCCAAGCCAGAGACATTTTTTCATGCAAAACAGAGTTAAAAATGGCCTAAATGACAGTGAAACAGCCCAATCTGACAACTATGATCAGAGTACATGACTGGCTGTTGCAGGAGCAGACCACAACTACCTCCAACTTTCTAATTTTGCAAAAATGAAGTCTACAATTGGAAAAGAAAAAAAGAAAAAAAAAAAATCACAGGAAAAGTTGTGTAACGCCATAAGGCCTTTATTTGGTATCCCATCTATGCAGTCCAAGACTAAATCTGGTTAAGATATTTTTTTGTTAGGTTGCTGTGCACATTCATTGCCATTAGTAATGACAACCTGTAGTACTAGTATAAATTGAATCCCATTTTTCCTTCATTATTTTAATCCCTGATGTTGGTGAAGCTAGGTGAACACCATAAGCTGTGATGAAGTTTATTTAAATAAAAAACCATGTCTATCTTGGAGATAGAGAGATCACAGGTTACAACAGAACCTCTTCTTATACTCTGCAGAATTTTAGCCCAGATCATAAAGGAAATTTAATTTTCCAATGTTATTAAGTCTATACCTGGGTATATAGAAATTGTCTCAGCTGAAGCAGCTATCTGATCCTTGCTTAGGCCAGGGTACAGAATAAATACATTACATGACATTGTTCACCCCTGTCTTAATCAGTTTGTCAGGTATACATCGCCGTATGTGTTAATACTCACCACAAAGAATTCAAATTACCTTTCAAGCATGAATTGTTCAGACCTTACTTGTGAGATTTGCCTGTAGAACACTTTTCCCCATGCAAACTGATAAGATTTTCAAAATTCATATTCTAAAATATACTGCATAAAACTTGATAAAATTGCTCAAGCTGGTTGGACAGTAATCCACTGTGCACATTATTTCTTTAACAAATAACTTGCAATTGTCCAGGCACACAAAAATTAATATTGTTCAATTCTTGAAGTTGACTTGTTATTAAGAATTGAAAAAAAAAATTAACACGCATAAAATTGCACATAGGGATTGTTACTAAAATTGTTATCACTGACAGCTCACATTCATGAGCGGGTTCTTAATACTAGATTTGAAATTCACATGTTCAACTTCTCATCCTTATTTGCACTATGAAACACTTTGCTATGATTGGCTGTGAGAATGAAATGTTTTAAACCAACATTCACAAAACATTTGGCCCAAAAGTTACACCAGTCTGCATCTCTATTAAAAGCTGAATTTACAGATTATTTTAAATTACTCAGTGTCAATGTCTACTGCATCAGCATCCTTATAAAGAATCACATTCCTAGATGACTACCACATGGCTCTTACAGTGTTAAATCCTTACAAAAGGTTAAAAAAGGCTTATATTGTCAGAAAAATTCCAGGCCACCCAGGACTATTCCAGTCTGTGTGTTCAATAACAGATCTGTAGATCTCTCTAATCAGGAAGTGGATCTCCCCAGCAATCAGGAAGTGCAGGGGCAAGTATGTAGCAGTAGCAGCTGCTAACTGCATATGCAGCTACTGACAACTTAAAACAAAAACATACTAACTGTTATCAAAAGGCCTTTGCATGTGTAGAGTTTCAATTGATTGGGTACAAAATGATTTGTCACGATCAAACAAACAACCTAACCAGTATCTTCTACACATTACAAACTTTTTCACTATGTATTGCAATACACTATATCCTGCTACATGTCTGTACTCTGTGATGTTTGATACAGTGAATTACTGCAACTTTTCAATCAACCAAAAAAAAAAATAATAATTAACAAAACCAATGTTAAGCTCTAAAACCAAGATACAGATACAGTATTTTGGAATAGTTTCATACATAAACTTAATGTTAGCATTAAGGGTCAAGTTATTTAAGGTAACTTGTATGTCTCGATATATCTGTCCATTTTTAAATTCTGCTTTATCCAATTCAAGAAAAGAGTACAGGAAGATGAAGTATATGCTAAAGTACTAAAAATATCCTGAGCCCTTAGTTCTCAAACAAATCTTTTTTTAATTGAGCAAGTCCAGCAATCATGCAACTTACTGGACATTATCTGCATTATGCTAAAATGTGTCATATGTCACCCAACACTGTGTGTTGGAGGAACTGGCAGGACAACAGAAATGATCTTCAAATAAGCTAGTTACTTTTTAGGTGCATTTCCTTAAATTGCAAAAAGCACCAATTGTTACTGGCACAAGTTACTCCAGCTAATTAGAATAAGTTACTGCAGCTAACCAAAACACTTGAGACAGTTTGGTTTGTGCTGGGCTAACATTAGTATGGCTGTAATTAAACCATAGCCATCCAGTCTTTATTCCCTACTGGTAAAGCAAAAAATAGATATTTATATTCTACTTAGGCGTGTTCCCATAAAATGCAAAAAGTACCTACTGTCATTGTCATATCTGTCTGTTTCCACAAAACAACTTGGCTTCTAGTAGAGTGATTTGGTTGAAATTTGCTACACTTGTATTTCAAGGAATCTCATCAAGAAAGTTACATTTTTTTGAGATATGTCAAATATAAATGTAAAAAAAAAAACATTTAAAAACCAATGGTAGTTTTTCAAAAGGACTCTTGACCAATGAGTGAGGGAGAGAGGTGGATCTTCAATTAAAAAACTCAATCCTGTTTGAACACGATTCAAATTTATCCACTGCTTCGTTTTTCCAAATGTAAATTGAGATATCTTTCATGGATATTTTACTACTGTTTGCTGTTGTTTAGTATTTGGCTCTCACCAGCCACCACTGAGTCAACTTTGTGTTCTCCATTCTCTCTTTACCCACAAAGAACACGTTTGCGTTTGTCATTATAACTGATATTAAAAAATTCATTAAATGAATATTTAATTCAGTTAAATTTTATATTGTACCACAGAACTTAGAACAGCTTTAAGGAGAACAGGAAACTGTTTAACTCATATTCTTTTTGTTATTTTAGTTCAGATTCAAAAATGTCCTATTCATTTAACATATATTTCAGAGATAGTGATCTAGGAAAAATGCATATGTAAATCAAGCATTGCTGAGTTTAAATTTAAACATATTTAAGTAGAGTAAGATTGCTTTAATTTTATTTTGATGTCTTTATGAATTCTTCTTGAAAGAGTTTATGAAAGTATTTACTTCAGTAATAGATAAACATTCCTCGTGGACTGAAAGTACTGGGATTCATTCCTGGATTCCAACTACTTTTGCTTATAAAGTATTCTTCATACTATTCTGTTAGCCTGCATAGTCACAACAGCAGGTAAACACATTTTATGTAATACTTCGTCTCCAACCCAGCTACACTTCTGTATTAGTCTTAATATTCCCTACAAGCTTCTCAGTGCTACTCATTTAAAATTAATTCTTTCCTTGAATTTAGTTTATGAAGTGAAAGTTATCAACACTCTAATCTCTACATTGTCCAGCATCTGCTCTGCCTGTATAGAATGCCGGGTCTGTGAAATATATCCCTTTTATCAATTTTAAACAAAAAAAGCTAAATTTTCAGCCTTATGATTACAAGATTGCAAAAGTTCAAATTACAGTTTTGATATGAAATCATTTTTTCAAGTCTATTACGTACCATCTAAATGCTTCTTTCAATATCCTATTAGTGAAAAAAATCACACAACTTTAAGCAACTGTTCATAGAATGAGTCCTGTAAGTGAAGGTCTCTGAAATTGTTCAACATATACGGTACCGTACATACTATACATCTTCCTCCCACTTCATTAATAGGACCAGCTGCATCATTCACTATATAATCAATAGTTCTCATATTAGTGATGATTTTAAAAAGTTTAGGAAAGAGTAACAATACCATTACATTTACTAGACCACGCAGTAGCACAGTAAATAATATTCCCTCAAAGCTCTAAGATATTGGTTTAGAACCCAAGTGTCCCTTTCCCTCTTCCTTTCTTTGAAAAAGAAACCTCTTCTTTCAGGTACTCTAGTTTTTTCCATTATCATAAAAAATGTGCAGGCTGGTTTATATGGTGACTCTAGCACAGTCTGCTGTTTGGTTCTTTCCTTTCAGTCAACAGTGATATTCAGAGAAAGAACATAAGTTCCATATTCTTACAACTTTTTGAGTAAAGAAGTGCTTACTGGCTTAAGTCCTAAATGCACTTTCTATTAATTTCCATTGGTGTCCTTGAGTACAAGATTCACCATTAAGTTCAAAGAATTCTGATAGATCTACTTTACCAACACATTTGGGAATTTTGAAGATCATGCACGCTCCTCTGCTCAAGTCTGTGATACAAGGACTTGTCCCTTAAGTCCTGGGACACAATTGGTTGCTCTCTTCTGTACATTGTCAGGTGCTAATACGTCTTTCTTGTAATATGGTGACCAGAAACGCACAAAATAATTCAGAGGCAGCCACTCTAGTTTGTTATATGGTCTGAGCATAACATTCCTCGACTTATATGCAACAGGTTTTACAATATACAGTAACCTAACATTTCATTGCCTTTTTAATAGCTTCTGCGCATTGCTTAGATGATAAAGAGGTTGTGTCAAAATAAACCCCTAAATTTGTTTCAAAGGTTGCTTCCTTCAAGACAGAGTCTCTTCGTCATTAAATGGTCAAGAGACCTGTCATCATTTCAAAATTTAACTCCCATAAAGCTTTAGGTTTCCTGTTTATTTGCATGCTGATAATTCAGGAAGAAGTTATATAACAATATTTTAGCAAAAAAGCATGCATTTTGTCATTTTGCTTAATGACTTAATAACCAGCATGTGGATAATGCACAAGTTCTGTTACAACATCAGCTTCCTTATCTCCATTCTGCACAAATGCATGATATTAACCTCCTTAGCGTTAGACCTTGAGCGTCACTCGGGGTGTAAAAACAGTGCTAAAAGCATTAGTCCCGAGTGTCACTAGGACAATAGTATAGACGTATCTCACATAAGACCCAAGGATTACTCAGGCTGTCAAAGTGGCATAGGCATGTCTTGCGTAAGTATTAGGTCCGAGCATTGCCCAAGCAACAATGTAGACGCATTTTCTCCTAGCCTTATGATGGCATCTCGTAAGAAACACCTCTCATCAGCAGTGATGACAAGGTGAATCTGTCTTCAGGCAGTGAAACTGAAACAGTTAGTGAAACCGAAAGTGATTCTGGCGAATCTGAAAGTGACGCGAGCATCACTTGCACATGTGCTGTTCATATCAATATTATTCATCATTATTATACTTTCTACACTTCTGACTTTGTACTTTTAGTGTTTTGCACGTTTTACAGAAGATGAGATTTAATAAAAATGTCACTTTTCAAGCAAAAAAATGTAACACTTTTTTACATTTTTTTGAGATAGATAGTAGATAGACAGATAGATAGATAATTTATTAAGCCCAAGGGGAAATGTAAATGTAATGCTAAGGAGGATAAAATATATTTCAACCGTCACTACCACCTACATGACGTCACATTAGAAAAATAAAACTTTTGGGCAGAAAATTCCTTTAATTTCCATCCATCCATCCATTATCCAACCTGCTATATCCTAACTACAGGGTCACGGGGGTCTGCTGTAGCCAATCCCAGCCAACACAGGGCACAAGGCAGGAAACAAACCCCGGGCAGAGCACCAGCCCATCGCAGGACACACACACACACCAAGCACACACTAGGGACAACTTAGAATCGCCAATGCACCTAACCTGCATGTCTTTGGACTGTGGGATGAAACCGGAGTACCCAGAGGAAACCCACACAGACACAGGGAGAACATGCAAACTCCACACAGGAACTGCGAGGCGGCTGCGCTACCCACTGCGCCACCATGCCGCCCTTCCTTTAATTTCCCACAGTTAATTTACACTTTTATTTAAAAACACTACAAAAAAAAAACAAAAAAAATACATCTTGTAGAGCAGGTAAATCTAACATTCATCATTATGGCTTGGAATGTTTTTTTTTTTGTTTAGATGCAGGATTAGGCTCATTTTCAAGCTTTCATTTTATCACCTAGCCCTAAGCTGTAGTAGTTATCATAGTTAATTACCTTGTTACTATTAATATTATTTTAATAAATTCTCATGTAGGCATTTTTCAAAACGTTACCTGTTCAATTTTCATCCAAACATTGAATAAAAACTGGCAATCAAAAATTGATTGGTGCACTATAAAATTGTATTCTAGTGCAGGGTAGTATTTGGGTACAAGGTTTTTTCAATGGGCTTTAAACACGCCTGAAAAAAAGGGTACTGAAACTAATTCAGTTGTTTACTTTTTTTTTTTTTTTATATAAATACTGGTAACAAGTTTATCAAGAATGTAAAATTCACACTTCTATGCCAGTGCCATTATTAAAGAATTTATTGTTTAAGCATTACTATGTAAATATTAATTCAAATGGCTTAGCATTCTTAGATTTGGGGATTTACGCCTAACAACAAACATGGGGTCAGATATCTTGATTAGGTCTTTGTTGCTGGTATAATTAATTTCAGCAGTCTACAGTAAATGCATCTTGTTAAAAGTTGCCTCTTTCATAGAAGATAAGATGCATATACTTAGCCAAGTATAAAAGAAGTGCAGAAGGCTCTAAGTCACTTTGTTAAAATTGATTTTTTGGCGGCTGTTATGATTATTACTAGTGTCCACATACTCCATGTCTATAGCGATGTTTTATCTGCATGATCAAATTCCATGGTATAACAACAGATAATTTTACAAATATGTTTTCTGTAATGACATACATGTTGAGAGGATGACAAATAATTTCAGGCTATTTTACCTTGCTGGACAAACGCCTATGCCAAATAAACAAATTATTGCTGAACTAGGTACCAAAAGAAATATAACGAAGAAAATTGTTGACCTATGGCTTGTGAGTTTACTGATGTTTTAGGTCTCAACATTTACACTGGAGCTGATTTCATAAAACAACAAATTAAAAGAAAATAAAAACTAACAGAAAAGTATGGCTAACAGTGAATATGTTTTTATAAACTAAAAAGCACTGGAAAAGCTAAATTTCACCTGGCCACTTAATTTTGAAATCAACGACTTGGTAGTAATCAGATTATGATACATTTTAATTAAATAAGTTTAAAGCACGAAATTTAACCCCAGTTAAGATTATCCATTGTGATCAAGGTTTGCAGCTGCCCTCCAAGATTAGAATTAGACATTAGCTCACATACACTGTATTTTTTGCAATTATGATTTCTTAGTTCTATCCATTCATTAAGACCTTTTTGTGAAGCTCTGCCAATTCTATAACCTAATGTTACAGACCCACCTTTTCATTCATTCTTTCAGTAAGAGTTATTCTTTTGTTAACACATTTCAATTAATGTTTTACATTTTTGTCATTTATATAAATTATTTTAATTCATATTAGTCTCTGTTGACAATCAAAAGCAGATAGCTTTGAAACGATTTTAAACTTAATACTAATAATATAACAATGTTTGCAAAGAAAGTTTGCAATAAGCAGCTTAATGTTTAAGAGTAGTTTAATCAATAAAGATAAATAGGTTTATAATGAAAGTGTCTTTCCCTTACAAGAACAAGGCAGATAAGTTCAATAAAGGGGTATGAAGAGATGGAACATGAATCTTAAGTTGACATCTCACAATAAATAACTTTTGACAACCAAACTGCTGATTTTGTCACCTGAGGATGTCCACTTACATAACATTGATTTAAGACAGCTCGTTAATCAGCCTACACATAAAGCAGGTCATATGTTAGACTTAGTAATTACTAAAAGACTAAAAGTTGATATAAAGCAGGTCATTGATATGGGTCTATCAGAGAATTTTCTTTTACTTTTTAGTATAGAAATAATGATAGAAAACACTCATGAGAAGCATATTGTTAAAAAAACGCTTCTTTGACTCATCAGCAGCTTTAAAACTTACAAATATTCTAAGCAATCAGTCTGTCTATAGTGCCAACTATAATAGCGAGGATAATGTAAATAATAAGGCGGAAAGATTTAAAACTAAAGTGAGAGCTGCTGTTGACATAGTTGCACCTGAAAAGACAGTTAAAAACTCTTCTAGCATTGTTATACCATGGAAGACTCAAAGAGTGTCGGATTTAAAGAGAACATGCCGTAGAGCTGAGCATAAATAGAGGAAGACTAAACTAACTATCTACTATGAAATATTAAAAGTTAAAATAACAGAATACAATAACACTGTCCGTCTTGAGAGGCGCTGCTATTTCTCTAAGATTATAAATAACAATGCTAGTAATCCCAGAGTCTTATTCTCGACGACTGATCATCTGCTAAACCCAGGTAACTCAAAGGAATGCCTCCTAAGTAGTTCCAGTAAAACCTGTGAGGCTATTGCTGTATTTTTCAATAAAAAAATTAATGATATTAGAAATAACATAGTATATCTCCCCAAACTAAGGATCCTCCTAAACCCCAGTACTCCGTTATAAACAAATTAAACTCTTTCTCTAGGATAGATTTACCTGATTTACATAAAATAATTTCTCAACTGAAACCCTCCACCTGCATCCTCAAAGAAGTATCAGGCGCGCTAATTAATAATATTCTTGACATAATAAATTTGTCATTAGATACAGGAGTCTTCCCAGACTGTCTTAAGACTGCTGTAGTTAAACCCCTACTTAAGAAAAATAATCTTGACCCCTCTGCTTTTGAAAATTTTAGACCCATCTCTAACCTGCCTTTCTTAAGTAAAATTCTAGAGAAGGCAGTCATTATGCAGTTAAGTGACCACCTCAATAAACATGCTATTCTTGATAAATTTCAGTCAGGTTTTAGAACAAATCACAGCACAGAAACTGCACTCGTTAAAGTAGTAAATGACTTGTGGGTAAATGCAGATGGAGGCCATTTATCTGTTCTCATCCTCTTAGATCTGTGTGCCGCATTTGACACCATTGATCATAATATCCTTAGAAATTGCCTTAGTCAATGGGTGGGCCTCTCTGGCAGTGTCTTAAATTGGTTTGAATCCTACCTGACAGGGAGAAAATTCTTTGTTAGTTGTGGGAATTACAACTCAAAGACACATGATATGATGTT
>JANRMT010062821.1:31105546-31131774 GCA_026402145.1 Polypterus bichir lapradei | reverse complement strand
TATACTGTATAAAGTCACTCCCGAATATGTAAAGTCAAAGCCTGATTATATAAAGTCAGCGTCAGAATATATAAAGTCATTACCGAATATATAAAGTCAGCTTCAGAATATATAACCTCATTCCTGAATATATAAATTTAAAGTTAATTATATTGATATTGATTGAAACGACTCAGGCACATTTTTAGTAAACTCAATGAGTTCCTACTACAACGTAATGAAGTAAGTTAACAAAAACATCTTCAGAAAAATATTTAAAAAAAAAAAAAAAAAAAAATACTGTTCAGTTAATTCATTCAAAATGATGTACAGTGGAACCTCGGTTCACGACCATAATTCATTCCAAACCTCTGGTCGTAAACTGATTTGGTCGTGAACCGAAGCAATTTCCCCCATAGGATTGTATGTAAATACAATTAATCCGTTCCAGACCGTACGAACTGTATGTAAATATATTTTTTTAAAGATTTTTAAGCACAAATATAGTTAATTACACCACAGAATGCAGTGTAATAGTAAACTAATGTAAAAACATTGAATAACACTGACACAAGCGCGCAGGCTCACTCGCTCGCTCTCTCTCTCTCTCCAGCACGCGAGCCCACGCTCTCTCTCTCTCTCTCTCTCTCTCTCTCTCTAGCACACGAGCCCACGCTCTCTCTCTCTCTCTGTAACATTGCAGCAGTTCGCGCTAGAAGCCTTGCTAGCCGATCGCTGTATAAACACTTTTTTTAATGATTTTTAAGCACAGGGGAAAAAAAGGAACATTTGAAAAATCTGTAATTTAATAAACCACCAAGAAAAGTAACATTGAAACAAATCACGCTACGAACCACTTGCTGTAAACACTTTATTTTTAATGAGTTTTAAGCACAGGGGAAAAAAATGAACATTTGAAAAAAGTGAAAAGTAACACTGCAACAATTCACGCTAAGAACCAAAAAATGAACATTTGAAAAATCCCTAATACCAGACCCATAAACCACCAAGAAAACTAACCTTGCATGAGTCGAGTTCTGGCATGAAGTGAGGAGGAACTGGGTGGAGAGGAGGTTACAGTTTTGAGGGAGAGTCTGGCTCCGCGATGAATGGATATTTTCCTTCAGGTGTTTTCTCTCTTGTGATTTCTTGGGTTTCTGGGGTTTTTAGTTGTTTAGCTGGTGGGAGCGAAAGCCTCATGCAGCCATTCCAAAAACAAAGTCCTTGTGACCCAACCCTTTGTGTTTGCCCTCCACATTACTGGCAGTCTGGCTTTGTTTACATTGTGCTGCTTGAAAGTACGAGGGTTCTCAAATTAGTAAATGAGTAAACTGGTAAACAGTTTTTCCACCTCTTCCAGCACTTGAGGCCTCTGCCTGGTTAACACTGTAACTCCTTTTGCAACATCAGCTGCTTTAATAGATACTTTCTGCTTTAGAACAGTCTAAATCGTAGGTTTTGACTTCTTGTACTCGGCAGCAAGATCAGTAACACGAACGCCACACTCATACTTTTCAATAATTTTTTTCTTTACTTCGATTTCAATTTTCTGCAAAACTTTCTTCTCACCACTCTTCACTTGCTTAGAAGCCATGGTTAACTGCAAAAGCACACGAAATACTGTAGAGCACAAAGAGATCGCAGGTAAAGCACGCACATCTGACTGAGAACAATGAACAGGGAGCGGCTCAACACGTGCTTAAATACAGTAATCGGCGCATACAAACCGGAAGGGAAATGAAATAGAGTACAAAGAGTTCACAGCGAAAGCATGCACGCACGTGCAAGCACGCACAAGCATGCACGTCTGACCGAGAACAATGCAACACGTTCGGAAATCATCAGCTCGCAAAAACCAAAAGGGAAACTGGCTTGTTCGTATACCGAGTGTGTGGTAGTGAACCGAGGCAAAAGTTTGGTGAACTTTTTGGTCGTAAACCGAGTTGTACGTGTACCGAGACGTTCGTGAACCGAGGTTCCACTGTATATGCCCGGCATTTTGAACACTATATTTATTTGTTCTTTTTGTATGGGCGCATTTTTGGACGAACCTCACAAGCCCGATCGACTCTGAGTGGCTCCTGTCAAAGTTTACCTTTCACTAGTACGAGTGAAATGACAAGCTCAGAAATTTTATATATTCAGGAATAATATATTCCGACGATGACTTTATATAATCAGGCTTTGACGTTATATATAAAATCGGGAATGATTTTATATATTCTGACGCTGACTTTATATATTCAAGTTTTGACTTTATATATTCCGATGATGACTTTATATAATCAGGCTTTGACTTTATATATTCAGGAGTGACTGTATATATTCCAAAGCTGACTTTATATATTCAGGAATGACTTTATATATTCCGAAAATCATTGTAATTGCTTGTTTGGCACTCCATAGGGCACTGTATAATAGATATATAAAAAAACAGCTAAGGGGATAGATATATAGATAGATAGGAAGGAAAGGCACTATATGTTAGGCAGACATGGAAGCTGCTATATAATAATAAAATTACTTTTATTACTATATACTGTAGATAGACAGGGAGTTCAGGCAGGCAGAACGGCGAAGGTTTAAAAAAAAAAAAAAAAAAAACATTTTCTCCCCAGCAGGGAATTGAACTCTGGTCTCTGAGGTACAGCAAGTCTGCTGCACTCTGAGTGATGAAATCTTACTGGTACGCCACGGTAGCTGTTGTATTGTTCTTGAACCTTTTGTGAAAGTGTTTATTTGATCTTTGGTCTTCAGGCTTCACACATTTTATAGTTTATGCCTACATTTTGTAACATTTATTACTAAAATATGAAAAAGTTTCTGTTTCAACAATGTGTTTACACAGATTACTGTAGAAACGGAACATACATGAAATAAGTGTGTTCCAAATAACGATCTATTATTTCCACTCTAAAATTCCACTTCACTCCCAGATAATCAATCAAGGTGTGAGCTTGGAGAAGTTCGTGCACATTCTAAGTCGGTGGGGGGATGGAATAGCCGGCTGCTTGCAGCTTGTGTTTATCAGCACATTTAGATGACAAAAGACGCTGGCAGAGAGGTGAGAACAGTTTTAAGAAGCGATTTAAGGTGGGACAGATCTACGAGTTGGTAATTCTAGTGTTAAGGATAAGAATGAGCAACACAAGGCAATAACAGGAGGTTTACTAAACATTCAGTATGAGTTCAGGAGAGGGAGGTCTTGTTTTACTAACATGCTGGAATTCTATTAGGAAGCAACAAAAGGATATGATCAAAGTGGAGCAAACGATATCACTGGTCTTACCTTTCAGAAAGCATTTGATAAGGTGCCACATGAGAGGCTGGGCATCAAACTAAAAGAAGTGTCAGTTCAGGGTGTGGTTTGTAGATGAATGCAAAATTGTCTCACACACATGAAGCAGAGGGTGATGGTGCAAGGAACCCTATCAGAATTGGGTAATGTGAGAGTGGTGTTCCACAGGGGTCAGTGCTAGGGTTGCTACTATTTTTAATAAATATAAATGATTAGGATAGAAATATAAATAACAGTTTGATAATGATACCAAGCTAGAATTGGCAGACAATCTAGAATCTGTTGAATGATTACAGAGGGACTTGGTCAGCACACTGGCTTGGACAGAATTGTGGCAGAAGAATTTCAATGTAAGTAAGTGTGAAGTATTAAACATTGGAAGTAAAAATGTTAGCTTTGAATACACAATTGGAGGTCTAAAAATCTAAAAGTACATCTTATGAGAAGGACTTAGGACTAGAAGTGGACTCGACACTATCAAGTGCCCGATAGTGTTTAGACGCCATTAGGAAAGCTAACAGAATGTTAGGTTATATAGCATGATGTGTGGAGTACAAGTCCAAGGAGGTTATGCTCAAACTTTATAACGCACTAGTTAGACCTCATCTGGAGTATTATGTACAGTTTTGGTCTCCAGGTTACAAAAAGGACACAGCTGTGCTAGAAAAAAGTCAAGAGAAGAGCGACTAGGCTGATTTCAGGGGTACAGGGGATGAATTATGAGGAAAGATTAAAAGAACTGAGCCTTTTCAGTTTAAGCAAAAGAAGATTAAGACACGATAGAGCTGTTCAAAATTGTGAAGGGAATTAACACAGTGGATCGAGACTGTTATCTTAAAATGAGTTCATCAAGAACATAGGAACACAGAAACTTGTTAAGAGTAAATTTAGCACAAACATTAGGAAGTTTTTCTTTACAAAGCAAACCATAGACACATGGAATAAGCTACTAGGTGTAGTAGTCAGTAGGACTTTAAGGACTTTCAAAAGTAGACTTGATTTTATTGTAGAAAAAATTAAGTGGATAGGATGGGCAAGATTTATTGGGCTGAATGGCCTCTTCTTCTCTAGATTACTCTAATGTTACAAAGAATTATTTTCACTGAGAAAGCTTATTCTTAGCTTTGATGTTAGTAGAAGTCACACTTTACTATAACCAAATTAAATACAGATAGTGGTAAAAAGGTAAGCACATTTTACTCAAGTCTTTTCAACTATGACTTGACTTGACAAGCTTGAATAAAAACAGTGATTCAACCTGACCTGCTTGATTAAATCCAGCGACTCAGCCTTACTTGTCTGAATGCACTCCTTATAACTTGAGGCTTGAATCTTACATATGTAAGACTTGGTCCCAAAGAAATTAATTAAAGCCATACAAGCCAACCTGATGCAGCAAATTTCTGGCCACTGCACAAATAAGTTTGTATCAGTTTAATTTTCTTTGCATCAGGCATGTTCATCAGTGTTAGTGATGCAGAGAATCTAAAAAGGGTGTTGGTATACTGGAAGATTCACAGAGCCTCACCTATAATGAAGTAATTATTTGACCATCACGTAAACAATGAGAGTTTTTGTTCTTGCTAGCAAGTGAAACTATGTAAAATGCATTTATTCAAAGTTTTAGTCAGTCACAATAATTTTCTTTAGGCTTACCAAATATCACAGGCACAACAGACTGCACTCATGAGTGAATAACAGCACCAAAAAGCTTATTGGAGGCACAGTTTGTAAAAACACAAGCATACTATTGCATCAGTGCACAGAGAAGTCCTTTTAAATGACACCAACACATTTGGCCAATTGTATGTGTTCAGTCAGCCAAGCTGATATTCAAAGTGGAATCTTTGAGTTCTAATATTCACCATGCAAAGATGGCCTGTTCATTTTCACAGCAACCAATGACACATACAAGGGTTGACCTTGGTAAGCCAGAGGATGAGCCATTTCAGAAGGCAAACCACAGTGCAAAGAAACTCCAGGAGTTTAAGTGGTAGGGGGCAACAATGACAGTGAAAGTTGACAGAGCCCCCAACCAGAGTTCCATCAGGGCAAAACCACAGCCAAGTTTAAAACAGAGCATGACCTGGAAAGAGAGGGTGGTAGTGTCCAAAAACACTGGAAAAGATAAAATATGAATACTTTGACATGGACGCAGTGCTGGAAATCACACTGGCAGGAGGAGCAATACCATTCAACAAGATCTAAGGCATCTTGGCAAATACAATCAGTAACCAAGTGAGGATGAAAGGAGCAACCCTGCCGAGTTGTGAGATCCTCTGGGTAAATATTCAACAAGAACAAAAATCACCACAAAAACAGGAAGAAGCAGGAAAGAAGCACAGTGGAATTTACATTAAATCCTTACAAGTTCACCGCAAGGTTACAATAGGACAAACGGAGAGGCAATTTGCAATATCCAAAGCAGGTAATGGAGGAGCATCTCAGGAGAAGTACAATGACCCATTAAAGAACCAGGTGCTAGAAAAGAATTTACAAACTCTTGACAACTTGGAAGCCACAGGTAGAGTCTGACATCGCAGAACCAAGGATGTCAGAAGTAAGAGAGGTAATTACGAAGGTCAGAGCAGGTTCAAATGGTGTTCCTTACCAGGTGCAGAAGAACCGCCCGAGGTGGACAACAAAACCCTGCAGACCGATGAGAGTCATTTGGACCAAAGGAAGAATGCCAGAGAGGTGGAATATGTAGGCCATGTAGACCATGTCACACTTGAATGTATGAAGCAAAATCTTCCTGTTAATCTTTGCCAAAAGGATGACCAAGTACAAGCTGGGAAATCAGTACTTTGATACAACAGTACAGAAGGGCAGCAGCCCAGGAGTGTCAGGAAACCTATAGCACACCACAGTCCTATCACAGATCATTAGTGAAGCAAAAGAACACAAGAGAGATCTCACAGTGTTGCGGCTGGACCTTACTAATGCCTACAGCTCCATTCCACAACAGCTAGTGGATATAACCCTAAGTACCATGTTCCCGGCAAGATATAATATCTCCTGGAAGGTTACTTAAACAGATTCAAGATGAGGATCTCCGTTGGCAGTTACACAACAGAAAGGCAAAAATCTGAAGTGGGGATTGATGACAGGTTGCACAATCTTAATCAGCAGAAGAACTAAATCAAGAACCGGTAAGGAGGTCCAATGTACAATAACCACCTACTTGAGCATTCTTGGATAAAATTACCATAACAACGAGGTCAATGGTGGAATGTAGGTGGATGCACAGGGCCTAGAAATGACAGAATGACATTCAAGCCGAGTTATGTCTAAGAGCATGTTGCTAAAATGAGGGTGGGTGAACAACACCACTAGTTTCAGAATTGTAGGACAGAAAATACCAACATTGCCAGATAAACCAGTGAAGCTTGGTGATAACAGCTTTGGGTCAAGGAATCTCTTCTGCATGTTTTCCCCATCACAACAATGGAGGTGATAGAAAGGAACATCAGCAGCCATTTGAGAAGTTGGCTTGACATACCAAAGAGCTTCAGCAGTATTAATATCTATAGATGGGAGACCAAGCTTCAACTCCCAATCAGGGGTCTAGTTAAAGAGTTCCAGATGATCAAGGTAAGACAAGTAATAATAATACATTTTATTTATACAAGGCGCCTTTCTAAGCACTCAAAGACACCGAACAAACAAATAAAAAAGCACATTATAAACAAAACTTAATACATCAGAAAATATAAAAATTAAAACCAAACAAAAACTAAAAAAAATCATAAAGAAAATGACATTTTAAACAGATGGGTTTTAAGTTTACATTTGAAAGTTTGAAAAATGATTCAATATTTCTAAGCTCAGTAGGTAGTGAGTTCCAGAGCTTGGGAACAGAATGCTCTGCTCCCCATGGTGGTTAGACAGGCAAGAGGGACAGTCAGATGGATGGAGGAAGAGGATCTAAGGTTACGGGAGGGAATGGCAACATGAAGAAGGTCGGACAGATATGGAGGAACGAGGTTATGAATGGCCTTAAATGTTAACAGCAGAATTTTAAAATCAATTCGAAACTTAATCAGGAGCCAATGAATTTGCTGCAAGACCAGAGTAATATGGTGAATAGATGGGGTTTGAGTAATGATGTAAGCAGCAGAATTCTGGACTAGCTGAAGCTTATGGAGAGATTTATTAGAGCGACCAAAGAGGAGTGAATTGTAATAGTCCAGACGAGAAGTAACAAGACTGTGAACAAGAATGGCAGTGGCATGGGGAGCGAGGGAGGGGTGGATGCGATTAATATTACGTAAGTGGAAGTAAGCAGACCAGGTGATGCTATTAATGTGAGCTTGGAAAGATAGAGTAATGTCAATGATGACACCCAGAGTCTTGATCTGAGGTGAAGCGGAAACAAAGGAGTTATCAATACCAAGTAAAAATTATCAGCTTTGGATAATGATGATTTTATATCAATGAGGAGAACCTCAGTTTTGTCACTGTTTAATTTAAGAAAATTTAATTAAAACCAGAATTTAATTTCTTTAATGCAGTCAATAAGCGAAGAAGGTGGAAAAGAAGAGGTAGGTTTACTAGCAAGGTAGTGCTGGGTATCATCAGCATAACAGTGAAAATTAATGTTATATTTACGAAAGACATTGCCAAGGGGAAGAAGATAAATAATAAAAAAGAAGAGGCCCCAGGACAGAGCCCTGGGGTACACCTAAAGTAACAGCAGTGGGTTAGGATGTGAAAGTTTTAAGCTGAATGAACAGTGCAGATGTTATGTTAAGTGCAGATGTTATGTTACAGCAAAGACAACAAGGTCAGGACAGCAGGAACAGAAGTCTGCAATGGGCAGACATAGTCGGCTACAACAATGAATAAAGCAGAATCCAGATTATGCCATAACGGGGAAAAGTAAAGCCCAGGGAGGGGAGGGTGTTGATGCAGTCTGAAATCCGGCACATGATTAAAGAGGGAAGGCTGGTGAATGCTGTTGGGAAGAGGCAATAGGGAAATGGACACAATAGGTGGGAAGACAACATGGAATGACAACTGGTCAATGGAGTCTAGCAGAAAAAGGTCTGCACTCAGTAGCATCCATGATGTCCTTCCAAGCACCACAAATCTGGTCATATGGGGGATGAGAAAAGACCCAGGCTGCAAGCAATGTGGAAAGCCAGGAAATCTGGAGCACACATTTCCTTCTTGCAGTACAGCCCTGACAGAATGGAGATACCACTGGAGGTATGACAATGTACTAATAATATCAATGGCACTTGTGAAGGAAGCAGCATGTAAATGCAGGAAGATCAACAAGAGACCACAGCTTATTACTTCTGTCAGGAATGGAGACAAGTCCCCTCAGCCAATGGAGAGACTGGATGATAACAGATGACATCAAGCGCTGCCTCACCTTCCCTCAGGACCCTGAGGCCAGACTTGTTAATTTGGTCCACAACAGTGAAGACCATCATCATGCTACAGCTGACAGTACCATGGGAAGAGTGCATGGATAAACCCTATGAGAGAAATCTTTTCAGATATCAACCACTGGTGAATCACTGCCCAGAGAGCAAACTGCCTGTCCGTGGAGGTCTGAGCAAGAGGTTTCGAAGGACATTCATTCTATAAAGCATTGCACATCAGAAGAAGATCTGCAGCAGTGGGCCAAGAGGCAGAGAAAGCGTCATAACAGCTATGGGTATGAAGAGAGGAGCAATGGCCAAGCCACCTGGCTCAGGTTGGGCCTGATCAACCCAGTCTGTGCACCTTTCAGATGATGTTGTGAGAAGCACAAAAACATCCAATTATGTGGGGAGTCACCCAACAATGAACCAGGTAGCAGCCACTTTTATACTCTTTAATTTGCAATTTCTGCACAAATATACATTACTTATTAATGTATCTATTAATTGAAGTAATTGTATTAATAGACCAGTGTGTTTGTATTTGTCTCTGCTGTTTTGTGAATCAAACTTTACTAATCCCAAAGAGAAATTTAATCTAATCTAATGTCATTAAGATTAAATTACACAATGCACAAATTCACAACCCGAGCACACACAGAGTAGGTACTTAATCAGTCTGCTATCGACTGGCATGCAACAAGTCTCTCTTAATATCAGACGCATTTCCTTTTTGTGTTTATATAGATCAAGTACTGCGGTGGGCTGGCGCCCTGCCTGGGGTTTGTTTCCTGCCTTGTGCCCTGTATTGGCTGGGATTGGCTACAGCAGACCCCCATGACCCTGTAGTTAGGATACAGCGGGTTGGTTAATGGATAGATGGATGGATGGATCAAGTAATACTTTTTGCTCATCTGCAGAAACAGCAACACTGTCCTGGATACATGTTCTTCACTTCTACAACAGTTAAATAAAACTGTAAAAAATTCTAAGCTATTCTATATCATATTGTAACTTGCATCCTATCAGCTTCACACTTACAGGCACAGTTACACTCTCCTCTGTGTCTCTTTGAGCCAACAGACAACTGGTTGTCAGGACCATTTAAATATCACAAGTGTGCATGTAATCATGAATTGCCTCAGCAGGTCTTGAAGTAAAGAGAAGTGCTTTGCGTTTCTGGAACCATTTGAGCCTCAATTGAAAAACAAGGTTTATTCAAGTGTGCCTTACTTAGCAAAACCTCAATTTTATTAACATGCTTTGTTTAATAACCCCATGGAAAAGCAAAGTGAAAATTGTGAGGATGATAATGAAAATCATAAAAAAACACTAAACACTAAATTATCTCAAAGTAACATATATAAATGCTTGCTATATTTCAATTAAAAAAAATTACCAAACCCAATTTTGTGATTTACAGTATAAGCACACCAGTGAAATTTGAA
Organism: Polypterus bichir lapradei; assembly: GCA_026402145.1. Taxonomy (NCBI): domain Eukaryota; kingdom Metazoa; phylum Chordata; class Cladistia; order Polypteriformes; family Polypteridae; genus Polypterus; species Polypterus bichir. The sequence goes on along the minus strand of JANRMT010062821.1, from coordinate 31,121,677 downwards.
AACAAAAGGTTGTGTAATAAAGGGGAGGGGGTTGGGAGCATACGCTGATACAGCATGTTGCCACAACAAGTAATAAAGGTAGAGGTCTAATCGAAGGCAAATGTTGCTTGGGATGAAAAGCCAGGAGGACAGAATACGGGAACCACCAACTTAGCTGGTGAACTGGCGGTCACTTTGTCATTTGCTTCTCTTTGTTAACTGTCAGCTGATTAAGAAAATGAGAAATAAATAAAACAGTGAATGACCTATTTCAGGCTAAAAGAAACCAAGGTTTGAGAATCTTAACAAGAGAATTGACTAAAAATGAAACTGAATAAAATATTTCTTCAGCTGTAGTAAGTGGCTCTAAATTAAGAAATCGGTTTGGAAAAACACCTGCAGCAGCTGCAGCTCACTAGGGGCTGGGATATCCGTGATGCTACTCGACACATACACTTGCAGACGCTACTGCTGTACAAGCAGTGTACTGACTATATTTGCAAGTGTACTTTATGTAAATCCGAAGAATACCACCAAGTGGCAGTGCAAGTTGCTGTTGCGAAGGTCCAAAAACAACAGCAACACAGAAGATGGTATGCAAGATCTTTAAAGGTAGAGTCATTACAAAGAACCGCAGTGCTTGTATTGCCTCTGCGAGAACTATTTGAAGAAAAGCACCATAAATACTTTCATATGTCAACATGTCAGACACTGAAGCACACACATTGATCCTGTTGGAGTTGCAATGTGGCTTGTCGTCACACTGCGTTAGCTTGCAACAGCCAATCCCTACTTCTTTTCACTTTCCACAGACATATCTGTCTCGAATTTGCTTCCATTTCATAATGGATGTTTCCACTTTCAAAGAGCTGGCAATTTTTTATCACTATGCAGATGTTCATAATACCCCCCCCCCCCCCCCAATATCTCTGCCACTCACATTGTGAAGAGGGGGCTGAACGCACAACAAGGTTGCTCCTCTGAAACCCCCTCTTTAACGGTAATTGAATGGGAAACAAATGGTATTTTTTTTTACCTCCTCTTTGCTCGATCAGCTGCTGGGTTGTTGCTGCTGCCGTGCGATCTGCATCTTCTGCGGCGCACTTTTGTCATGTCACCTATGTCCATATATTCGATCTCTTTTCACTTTTACCATTTTAATCAATATTGCATTGAATTTTGATTTCATATTTGGAATTACATCGTGAGAATGCAAGGTATAACTGCCCGTGAATGAACATCGTTTCTTTCTCTCTACAAGAAATGTGTCTGGCAATAGCATTCACACAAATGAGAAATGATTTCTCTCGCGGGATTTCACTTTCACCAAACAACAAATCTTAATTCTCACGGAGACGCCTCTTCAGTAGGAAGAAACACTACTTTTTTTTTCTCTTATGGCAACATGAATTAGACGATCAAGTCTCCGACAAGCAATACATTCAACCTCTTTTCGTTGTTCTGTTATTTCACCGAGTAATAATTTCCGTTTGTTTGCACTAATGCAATCTTTACTATCCTTTTTTTGAGACTTTCGAATTTTCGTACTTCCATTAACTCTAATTATATTATAATTATATCTATCTCTAGTTCTGCATGTGTACCGCACCAACATTTTTGAATTTTTTACAAAGTTCTACTTAGTCATCTACTCTTTGTTTTATTTCAGGCCCCAGGCGTGGTTAAATCTCTTGGCACAAAGACTCATTTCGTGGGACGTGAAAGTGTCTCTGTGAGAAAATCATGTCTTGTCTCCTTACAACCTTCCAAGATTTTTCTTTTAATAAGAGAGACAATGCTGACGTTAAAAACCAAAACATAAACACACATGCCACCCAAATTTTTGTTGGTACTACAACTTGCACACGTTATGTTAATCTCTGACGATGTGCTCTGAGAACACTTCAAAAGAGCACTGGGAACGAATGGCAGCCTTGATGCGTGTGCGTACGCATTCCGAGCGTCAAGTATATTCCGGCCCTTAGACCCCTGCTGTATTTAATATTGTGGCATGCAAATATACCACCACTAACACAGCAGTGTACAGCTTACTAAAAGGATTATGGTAAAGCAAAATTGCTCTGGAAGTGGGTGCAAGTGCCTATGTATAAAAAGCAGTGAAAGAGGCATGCATTCTCACTTGTTCTTGTTAATGTTTTTGTTAATTAATTCTGCTGGCTCCTTGTGAAATATTCCAGGTACATAAACACAGCATATGGATGGCGAGTTCCATGGGTGGTAGTAATATATATATAACAGACTAATGTATTTGAGCATTTTAAAAGTAACTTTGCTCAAATACAGGGAATATTACCAAGCGGATGACACCTGTAGATTACAAATGTCCCTTAGACGACACTTTAAATCCTACTGAAAACCGGACTTTTGTTTTAAGGACTTGAACTGTACAATTTGTTGTCATTTTTGCCCTCTGCCCTTGATTAATTTTCAGTGCTAATTTGATCCCAAGATGCTGGATTCAGGAAACAACAAACCTAACAATTTTCTCAAATCTGTCCCAGTGTAAGTATGTTTAGATGCCCTGTGAAGGATTGGCATCCCCATATACTGTGGAGTGTTCTTTTGCTTTCAATGTTGCTAGTACAGAATCCAGCTCCCTATGTCTCTATATTGCACAAAGAGATTTTTTACAAGAGTAGATGGATGGATTACTGTGCACTCATAGTGTGCAGTTCATTCTGAGCTTTACTAAGTATTGATTTTTTGTTTCTACTTAAACTACAACTTTTATTTTTTAGAAATTATTGTGTTTGATAATGTAACTGCTTTGCTAAACAACATCAATGGCATATCATAATAAAGAATGACTGATTAATTGAGCGCCCTGCCCAGGGTTTGTTGCCTGCCTTGTGCCCTGTGTTGGCTGGGATTGGCTCCAGCAGACCCCCATGACCCTGTAGTTAGAATATAGCGGGTTGGATAATGGATGGATGGATGGATGATTAATTGAATGTAGAAGTTAAGCAATTTATAATGCATATGTACCAACTTCATTAACTTTGTTTCTAAGGGTTGATTCGAAGCATTTACTTCTTGCACAATGGACTTCCAAACAAAATCAACAAATGAAAATGTACCAAAAAGACAATTTTGGTTACAAGCCAAATGGCTCACACAGTTAAAGTGCCTTCTCTACAACCCCCTCCGTCCCTAGCATACTAAGTCTTTCACAGTTCCTTAAAGACCACAACCTCTGCAGTGATGAGGTTGACTTCTGTAATGAAGCACTCTGAATAATGAGTTTCTTCATTGACTGAGGATGCTTTCTAATTTCAGGACTGCAAGATGTGAGCTATGAAAAAGACTGAAGAAACTGAACCTTAAGTTTAAGCAAATGGAGATTAGTAGGTGATATGACTGAACTGTTTAAAATTATGGAAGGAATAAGTACACTGTATCACAGCTATACACCAAGAACAAGGGGGTGCAAAAATTTGTTGTGTTCATTAGAATTACTTAATAACACTTTGAAATCACTTCATGTTTTTTTTGTTTATGCCTGAAGCCTCCCAATTCACCAGTATGAAAACAAAAACGTAAATGAAATTCTGTTTGACCTTTCATGACGTTTAGTTAGGCAAACTGTTGAGCTTTTTTGGGTTCCCCTACTATTTATGGCCCAGCCAACCCATACAAATCCTAATATTTAGGCCATTTTTGAACCATGTTTTACATTTATTTATTTGGTGGACGCCTTTATCCTAAGCAACTTACAACATTTGAGATACAATAAGCTTTTTTTCTTCTTCTTTTGGTTGCTCCCGTTACAGGTTTTTTTTTTTTTCATTTTTCCAGTTGGAGCACAAGCAGATGAAGTGACTCGCTCAGAGTCACAGTGTCAGTAGCAGGATTTGAACCCACCTCCTCAGTGTTTAAAGTCCAAAGCCTTAACCATATATTTTGTGCAGGAAATTGCATTCTTATGATAAAGAGTAAACCAACAGGTGCCCTCAGCAAAAATAATCATAACCACTTGAAGTTGTGCATGCCACATTAACGGACGCCAGGGGTTCACTCTCTACTGGAATATGAGAGGTCAAAGTTACACCTTTAAGACTTCTGTCCTCAGATTTAACTTCCATAACAACAAAAAAAGGAATTGGTAACACATGCATTTGAAATGTTTTTTATGCTATTTTAAGGTTGCTGATGACAAAATATATTTGATATTTGGTTCTTTACCAGTGGTCCAAACTCTCTAACAGCCTCTCACAGAAGGTTAAAAAGTAAAGATTTCAAATATAAACATATGGGTTATGCTTTTAACACTATTCCAAGATTAGAGATTATAAATGTTATTTCTGATTTTTCTCCATTACAATCAAGAACATTTAGACTTCAAACATTTAAATTGAAACACGCATTTTAAATATTTCAAATATATGATGTAACTATTCTTGTTTATTATGTACTACTACCTCATGAAGTAATCATTTCTTATGAACAGCTCAAATTAGGGTTGCTTACTCAGACTTTTTTTTTTTTTTGCATATGCATATTGATGCAGCCCTGCAAAAATTCCAAATACACTCCATGCCTACTAACTAAAAAAAAAAGTTAAACACAAAATTCCTAACTGGTGCTGTCAAATGTTAAACATGCACGCTCTGACTGCTAAAATGCCTCCTTGGGGGATACAAGACAAATCACACCATTCGTCGTTTAATTCCAATCGACTTCTTGCATGGCTGATCGATCGTGAATACAGTTTAGTACAGATATGAAAGCCCACCCTCCAATGACTATGAGACTTGCCTCTTGTCACTCTCCACAAGTTTGAGGGAGTTAAAGACTAAGAAGGTAATAGGAGTAGAGGCGGCTCACTGCAAAGTACACCTGTTAGTCAATACTGCGCCGTGTAAATGGCACACTTTACTACAATAAATGGCCTCATTAACAGGAATGCGTGCGATTATCAGGCCTGACCGATGTGTGTAAGTACTTATATTCCCGGGTTTTTCCTTTCGCTAGGGCAAATGCAATGAATCAGTGCAATTAAAACCAGCTGTAAACACTTGAGCGAGATCCTCAGAATACCATTAGATCCGTGCAGGTTGAACACAGGCGCCTGGATCAGAGCGAGCACTAACCTTCCACGCCGCAGCATTCCTAATAAACATCCCCCCCCCCCCCGTCGATCTCCGCGAAAGCAATGTGGGTCACAAGGCCTGCGCTGCGCCTCGCCGCGTCTTCCCCAGCGCTGGAAATTCCACACATCCTCCTAACTCCAGGCGACACCGTCCTCCCCGGCCCGTAGGCAAGATTTAACTTCACTGAACAGAATGAAATGAAATGAAATGCATTGCAATAGCAAAACAAACCTCGTCTCAACCAAACACGTAGCACATTTCACCAGACACAAAAATGTGACAGATAGGGTAGCTCACCGGCTCTCCTGTTGTGGTTATTCTCCGTTCTGTTTTTCTGAGGTTCAACCAGAGCTAAACAAACTGCGGGCCAGCCTGCCTCGCGCGCCGCACCTGCGCAGTCCAGGCCTCGGTAGCTAAAGCTCAGGCTGCGACGAGGCGCGCTCGGCGGCGCTTCCTTCTGAGTTTTTCGGTTAGATTATAATGAAGAACACGGTAACTGCGCCGAATTGACTGTGGGAAAAGTGTCACCTCAGATGCGTGTCATATATTAACTTTAGAAAGCGAAGTTCATTCAGTTATGTAGTCTTTGACAACACGCATTAAGCGTTTTATAAAACAGCAGTAGTTGAGCAAGAAGCGGAGATCTACCGGCGAAAATCCAGGCAAATACACTACTGTCATTAGTGGCGAATATACGGAAAATCGCTAAAACGTGCGCTTCTCCGTCATAGCAAGAATAAAGAAAGTGACAGTAGCAATTAAGAGGTTGGCACAGGTTCTATCACGAAAAACTTTTTCATTTTTTTAATTTAAGTGCTTATTTGAATATCCTTTTTATATAAACTGTACATGCACTTACAGCTGTCGTTTCTAACATTAGATCCATGTATTTTTTATCAGGGGTTGCACTCATATCGTAGGAACGTTTTAGCAATAACCGTATTTTTGGATGACTTAATATAGGAAGAAAGGACAGTTACAGTATGATCATTATTTAAGGATCGGAAATTAAATGTAGGTGAACAAATCTTACAGACGCGCGCATAATTTCTGTTCCTATTCCAATCCCTCTGCCTTACAGGAATGCCATAGAACACTCATTAAGAATCCACCTTAAGGAAACATAAATATAACTGCAAGTTCCAAATTCTCGAACCGTAGTAAACATTAAAAGTTAATTCATTCGTTCGACAATGTTAAGTATATTACTGTTAACAGAGAGGCTCCATAAAAGTTAGAATCTAAGTCATCAAAACAATATTTCAGATTAAAAGAGTGTAGAAATTAAAATTATAAACTTACCTTTTGCAGGAAATTTGTCGTTTAATAACAATTTTCTTCTGTATTATTTGTGTGTGTGGCCTTTATTTGGAAGTACTAAACGTATTGTATAAAATGCTTGTTATACAAGCGCTCCCACTCCTTGGCCCGTATCTGTCACTCATTCTGTTGGCAAGGAGCCAATCAGGTCAAACTCACGCTTCAACCATACTTGAATTAAATGCCGGAAGACTCTATTTGATGGACAGCCGCTCCACCTAATCGCATATCCACACTTTAACAGGAGGATTGTTCATTTCCTTTTTTAACCAAGACCCGACTAAACCGTATGCGCGTGTGTATTGCTCCCAGAATTCCTAGAAAGTGAAGGTTTTATTATTATTTTTTTCCCCTCTGAGTGGGAAGTACTCTCTCGAGAAAGTAAGACAGAGCCAAAAAATTAACCCAGGAGTAGCCAATGGTTTGAAATGCTATAGACATAATTGACATTTCATTTAAAACTTGTTTATCTTTGCGTTCAGAATTTACAGTATATGATGATCCTGCTAATTCTTTTTTTTCGTAACACCCCGAGATAGTACATTAACAACGTAAAGGTTTTTAGAGTCATTATTGTTTCGAGTACAGAAAACCATAACATTCATAAATGCCTGTTCTAATCAACGTGTAAAACGTGGCCCATTATTGCCAAACATATTCAGGATTCACAAGTAATTGTGGAACTGGTGTGTGAACATCTAAATCCTGCAATCTCGTCCCATCTCATCTTTTCAACCGCTTTTCCTAGTGGGGGTTGCAGCTCTTTCCCCTTGGGATTAATAAAGTATCTATCTATCTTCAAATAACTCTTCAATTCCACCCGGGGGAGTAAATGCTAACTTTTTTTATTACTATTTAATTTAATATTGTTTCTTTGTATCAGTATACTGCTGCTGGATTATGTGAATTTCCCCTTGGGATTAATAAAGTATCTATCTATCTATCTATCTATCTATCTATCTATCTATCTATCTGTCTATTCACTCAGATAGTCAAAGTCTATCCAAGTTTTATTATTGACAGACAGCAGTCTTAGAACTTTCTACAAATTGTCAGCCAGGTTTAAGTCGTCTTTATGAATGATTTTTTCAAAGGCTTTGCAGCATTGATACTGCAAAATTATTCAGGTCACTACCACAATGAAAGCTTAATTTGCATCCTAGTTTAGGCATAGCCAGAGAAGGGGAGTTTAGGTTAGAACCTTGCCTGAAATTTATTTTATGAATGTTCCTTCCTATTGATCATAGAATTATGATTCATGTATTTTTTCATTCCCCCTGAAATTAATTCCCGGCTACACCCTTGCTAGTCACTGGTATTTTGCAAGCTGAAACAGGCTTTCCTCAGTGATTTCCTTGTCATTAGGTTTGTCTGTTTTGTTCTCCGTTCGAACCAGCTTCAGTGTTTCTACCAATGACAAGCATCCTGTATTATAATGCAGCCAACACCAGACTTCCTAGTCAGGATAATTTCAGAATAACTGGTTGATTAATTATGGTATACAGTGATTTTGGTGCCAACGATGTCTGAACAGTTTTATATTAAGTTTATGGTGCTGATTAAGAATATGACTTTGGTTTTGGTTTAGATTGGTTTAGACTTTGGTTTTTGGTTTAGATTGGCTCTAGTTTCTGAGATATTTAATAATTAGTTAATTAATTAACGCAACACGTTTGAAAAGCATTCAGAATTGCAAGAATATTTTTATTTTAGTTACAACTAGTAAGTAAACAGTCTAACATCATACAAAAAAGAAATTAAAAATATCTAACAGTGACAGGAAAAAACCTATGTATGATTTGATTAATTAATAAAATATTTATTAGTTATTAATTGTTATTAATGTCAATGCTTCAAAAAACACTGTTTATGCGATTTCCTTTTATGTGTGTCATCAGGACAATCACGTTGGAGACTCCAACAGTAGTCTGCCATCATGTGTATGTCCCATCTGCCTTGATATCTCTCCTCCATCACCTTCATATCCTGGTGGAACCTCTCACCTTGTTCCTTGCTGAAGTCTCCAAGGTTATCTGGAAATCTGTTTAAATGACTATGGAGATAGTGCATCTTTATGCTCATATTAACTCCCAAATTTCTGAAGTTAGCAAGCATATCTTGAACCAATTCTTCATAATTGTCTGCTCTGTGATTACCCAAGTAGTTCTTCACAACAGAGACAAAACTCTTCCAGGCCTAAGCCTCAATGTCATTCATGCATTTGGTAAAATTGGAATTGTTCATGAGTTTACGAATCTGAGGACCATCAAAGATTTTTAGTTTTTCCATGCTCAGTCCAGGGAGTGATCTATGAATGTACTTGAAGCAATTACCCGTTTTGTCCAAAGCCCTAACAAATTGCTTCATCAGTCCTAGCTTAATATGAAGCGGTTGGAGAATGATTTTGTTCTTGTCCACCAGTGGCTTGTTGATGATATTCGCAGCGCCAACAATCATTTCTTCCCTTGTAGGCCTTGACACTTTTGTCCAATGATCTTGCTTTGCCCTGCTATCCCAGAGGCACATGAAGCATGGGTATTTTGTGTATCCAGATTGCTATCCAAGCAAGAAGTTCACCATCTTCAGATCAACACAAATTGACCACTGATGTTCATGATAATGGATTTTCTGTAATATGATTTTTACATTTTCGTATTCTTTAAGTTTTGTTGAGTGAGCAATGGGAAGAGATGCATAACGGTTATCATTGTGCAAGAGAACACATTTCAAGCTTCTAATGGAGATGTCATTAAAAAGCCACCAGTCTTCTGGTTGATATTCTGTTAGTCCCATTTGAAGTACAGTTCCTGGGATATCATTGCAGTATACAAGTTCTTCCTCTTGGTTGAAATATGGGAGAAGCCTCTCCTCTCTTGTCCGATAGGCTGTAATTTTAACTTCCGCCTTTATAAGATTTCGTTCAGCAAGTCTGGATGCTAAAAGTTCAGATGCTTGCTTGGACAGATGTAAGTCTCGAATCAGGTCATTGAGTTCTTTTTGGCTTAATGGTTGAGGCGTCAAAGAGTTTCCCTCAAATTCACTTCCACTGCTACTACCTGCCATACACTCCAATCCCTGCCTCTCTTCAGAGTCTGACAGTGGCTGGTTTGGTAGTCTGGTAAACACTGGTATGGGAATGAAATTGCCATGTGGAATAGGTCTTCTTGCTGATTCCAAATTAGTATAATCCCACCAAGCTTTCTTGTAACGATTAAAGCCTTCAATCTTTACAACACAAAAATAACAATCGTCATGGTAGTTTTTCGGTTCTTTCCATACCATTGGCACACCAAAGTTTAAACTTTTTCTTTCACCTTTTTTCCACTGTCGTAGGTGCTCCACACACGTTTTGAAAATCATATATGGAGCCCAAGACTTATCCTGGTCTTCAAGCTGTACTCCAAAATAAGCCAGTTAAACTCGATGCACAAAGTCTGTGATATCTCTTCTTTGTTTTTCAACCATGTACTCTCCACAGATGTAGCAGAATACGTCAGGATTGTTGATGCAGGCTCTTCTTGATTAAGTCATAATTTTTACATGTATTTATATACTTATTAAGACAGAACGTTTTGGGTATAAACCAAGACTGGGTTGACAAACTTATACTGTAGCCGACTTCATTTCTCTGCAAATTTACAGTTGAATTCTGGCTTCAAAAAGTCACTTTTATAGCATTGTAGGCCTACAAATTGAAATACAAAATAATTATATGAGATATTTAATTACCTAAGACACTGTTAAAGAGTCAAAAGACAAACCAAAAGCTATTACATTTGTTATTACACACAAGTCGCATTGGGGGAGTGCATTATTTTCATGGATGTCCATTATCTCAAAAACTAGAACCAATTCAGCAAAAATAATGTTTTTTTTTAATTCAGCACCCTCAAAATACCCTAAATCCATTCAAAAAACCTTGGCACCTGAACAAAAAATTTTTTTGTAGACCTGTGTTATGTTTCATAAAAGTGTTTCTTGGTAGAGCTTTAATAATATTTTGATTCAAATGTTTTGAAGAATTTTAAATCAGTTTCAAATTTCTCGTTGTACAATTTTATAAAAAAAAGTTGCAATTAATTACTTAATTATACCTTACAAAAAGAAAGGTAAATACAAGATATGGGATATCCAGAACTTGAAAGCAGACTTTATGAGAAAGTTTTGGGAGATCTTATGTATTTGACACTGTTTACAAATAGGCAATGTAGAAAAGCAATTAAGAAAGCTATTAAAATGTTGGTTACGTAGCACACAGTGTACAAGTTATGGGGAACTTGCAATATTAGACTTCATCTGGAATTATGGTCACCATCTCTCTATTATAAAAAAAATCCTGGAGAAAAAACACAAGGGCGTCGAGACATGATCTTCACCTTAAGACATTTAAAAGAAACCACAAGATGAAAGAAATTGGCCATAGAGCGGGGAATGAGATGAGATGGGTCTCACAATGACGTGGAACATGAGATTCTTGCAAGACACGCCCTACTGACAATCAATATCAAATAAGCCAAGAGGCAGCAAAACATTCAGTCGTCTAGAGGATTTGAGCACACACAGATCCAGGGCTCTCAGCATATATAAAGCAAATAAGGACAGTACGTTATAAATGAAATGTCGACGACTAAGTAAAGAAGAAAGCAGCGCAGAGAAAAGAGACTCAAAAGCGTTGGAGAGAAAAAAAGAACAAAAAAGAATAATCTAGGTTCAAATTCAGAAAATAAGGAAAGTAATTATCAGCCCGGAACAAGTGGTATTGAAAAAAAAGCACATCCAATCCAGCTCAGAATTAAAAGACAACGTAAAAGACAACGTAGAACTTCATAAAGACATTTACAAACGTTGGCACTAAACACATGCAGAGCATGTTAGAGATTATGAAAGCAGTGGAATTCGAAAGGCTCAAAAAAAAAATGTTGTTGCGATACACATGTGGAGAAAGTTAAAGGATATGAAAGTAGGAAAATTAGAAAGTATAAAAAAAGAAAGTAAAGATCGCAGTAGCGCAAACAAACAAACTGCCTCATTTAAATATGCACCTGTCTAAGTTTGGTTTTGCGCAATAATCACTGCACTATTGCACTAATAATACTTATTTCTACTTTATTCACTTAATTTTATTTATTTATTATGTTCTACTATACTTTTATCTTTCAATCTATGACTTTTTGTTAATCTAACTGATATTCTTCTAACTTTGCACAGTTTTTGATAAGCGGATCAGGATGCATTTCACTGCGTGTTGTCCTGTATAACTATGCATGTGACAAATAAAGAATCTTGAGAATTTCAAAAACGGAGTTTACCACACATGCATTGGTTACTTTGTAAAAAAAATGATTAACTGCTGATGATGTAGATCGTTTTGTTTGTGCTGAAATTCCAAACAGAGAAACCTATCCTGAATAATGGTACAAAGTCATTAAACACATGTCTCACTGACCTCATTAAAAAGATTCAGCATATTGGGACTCGCAAGATTCCAAATATTGTTTTTACAGAAGTTCTGAAATAAAAGTGAAACTAATTAAATAGCAACAATTCAAAGAAAAAAAAATCTTAAAGTGTGTTTCCGGAAAAGCAAACACGGGGGTTGGAAAGCAAAGCGAGCAGGGGGCGAAGCCCCCTAGTGTTAATAAAAAGATATTAAATGCTAGATAAGGTCCAGAGATGAGCCAGTAGTCTGATTCTTGGACTGTGGGTTATGAGCTATGAGAATGGATTGAAGGACTACAGGACTGTCTTCCTGACCTCGATGGATAATTCCTTGCCTGGCAGAAGAACCCATGTAATGGACATCCTTCAGCCAGGCAAGGAACTATCCATCTTGGCTGTAAATGTAGTCCATCCCTAATTTTTGTTATAAAAGAAAAACAAAAAATATTTTATATATATATATATATACTAGCAGAATACCCGCGCTTCGCAGCGGAGAAGTAGTGTATAAAAGAAGTTATGAAAAAGAAAAGGAAAAATTTTAAAAATATAAAAATATATATATATAGCAAAATACCCATGCTTGGCAGCGGAGAAGTAAAAAGAAAAGGAAACATTTTAATAATAACGTAACATGATTGACAACGTAATTGTTTTGTCATTGTCATGAGTGCTGCTGGCATATATATATATATATATATATATACATACATGTGTACATATATACACACACACATATACTATGGAGTGCGAAACAGGCAAATACATTGATTTTCTGAATATATAAAGTCGGCGTCAGAATATATAAAGTCAAAACTTGAATATATAAAGTCATTCCCGAATATATAAAGTCACTGTCGGAATATATAAAGTCAAAACTTGAATACATAAAGTCAGCGTCGGTATATATAAAGTCAAAACTTTTTTCTAAATATATAAAGTCAAAACTTGAATAAATAAAGTCACCGCTGGAATATATAAAGTCAAAACTTGAATATATAAAGTCATCGCTGGAATATATAAATTCAAAACTTGAATATATAAAGTCAGCGTCAGAATATATAAAGTCAGCGCTGGAATATATAAAGTGAAAACCTGAATATATAAAGTCAGCGTCGGAATTTATAAAGTCATTCCTGATTATATAAATTCAACATCGGAGTATATAAACTCATTCCTGAATATATAAACTCAAAGTCAAAATATATTGATTGAAACGACTCTGAACTGAAGTAAGTTAACAAAAACGTATTCAGAAAAATACATTAAAAAAACACTGTTCGGTTAATGTTTTGAAATTTGCATTTGCCCTGCCCAGGATTGGTTCCTGCCTTGCACCCAGTGTTGGCTGGGATTGGCTCCAGCAGACCCCCGTGACCCTGTGGTCGGATTCAACAGGTTAGGAAATGGATGGATATTGCAGCACTGACTTTGTATATTCCGACGATGACTTTATATATTGAAGTTTTGACTTTATATATTCCAGCGCATACTTTATATTGTGAGCTGGAGGGCTTCGCTATTACGTGTGGGGACGAAACTTCACTTTGGTAACTGATCATGCTCCACTTCAATGGTCATACCGACAGAAAGATACAAACTCTCGCCTCATGAGATGGTTTCTGGGCTTACAACTTTTACCGTTTCACAGTAAAACATCGACCAGGTTCTGAACACATCAACGCGGACGTATTATCAAGACTAAATGAACCTGGTACAGAGAGTCACTTGATTCACGGAAATGTGAATAAAGCTGAGGGGGAGGGTGTGAGCTGGAGGGCTGATCGCACCCCAAGAAGATACAGACGCCTCTGTGAAAACCACAACCCCTGAAACACAGACTACCCTCACCTTGCTCCTTACTTTCTCACTTGCGCTATAACGCGTAATGCATAACTTAAAAGCCTTGTGCAGCGCCTGTCAGTTGAAAATTGATTGTTTGCTTGCTTTTATCGCTCTCTCTCTCTGCTCCTAGCGGAACTGTCATCTCTGACTTGTCATGGAGCACGTTTAAGCTCATGTGTTTGCAGTGTTTAAATAAAAATCCTTCTTGTTTCTACGACCTCCTGTGTCTCTGTGCAAATCTGTGACCCAAGCGTGACAATATATTCCGACGCTGACTTTATATATTCAAGATTTGACTTTATATATTCCGACGCTGACTTTATATATTTAAGTTTTGACTTTAGGTGGCAGTGTGACGAAGTTACTTCGGAAGACGGCGTTAGCCGCGGAGCTCAGCTCAGAGCGAAATGAGGTAAATGGGAGGGGATATGATGACGTGACTCCTCCACCCGCCTTAACTGTCAATCCCCCACAAACACAGTCTCTCGGAATTTGCATAAGCACACCCCTTCACCTGCAATTTTAACTTAGTTACAAAGTGATCAAAACTCTCGTTTATATCCTGCGTCCTGTAATTAAACTTGTATCCCGCATTACCCGTGGGCATGAAAAACACCAGCGGCAGCCTGTCTATGAACTTAATTTAAAGTTTAGGTTTACATCGTGCTTTGTTTCCGAAGTAGCAGAACTCATGAATATGGTTGTATATGTCACTCGCTCGCTTCTTATTGTTTTGCTGCCTTCTCAATTATATAATGCATGTTTTCTTGAGCACTTTTTGGGGCTCTTCCTGGTTTTATACGTACTGCGTGATTACGTGGGAGGCGTGATGATGTCACACGAAACTCTGCCCCCACGGCTTTCAAGCTCATCTCCATTACAGTAAATGGAGAAAAACAGCTTCCAGTTATGACCATTACGCGTAGAATTTCGAAATGAAACCTGCCTAACTTTTGTAAGGAAGCTGTAAGGAATCAACCTGCCAAATTTCAGCCTTCCACCTACACGGGAAGTTGGAGAATTAGTGATGAGTCAGTGAGTGAGTGAGTGAGTGAGTCAGTGAGGGCTTTGCCTTTTATTAGTATAGATATATATATATATACATTATATATATACTGGCAAAATACCCGCGCTGCGCAAGTAGTGTGTTAAAGAAGTAATGAAAAAAAAAAGGAAACATTTTAATAATAACATAACATAATTGACAATGTAATTGTCATTGTCATGAGTGTTGCTGGCATATATATATATATATTGTCAGGGGTGCCAGGGGCAACGACCCGGCCGGGACGCCGTGAGGGACTGGAAGATGGTCAAAGCCCACCCTGGATCACGTGGGGGCCGCCTTCGTGGTTGCTCTGGGAGCCATGGGTACAGGGCATGGAAGCTCCACCCTGTAGGGGCCCGTGGTCACCGCCAGGAGGCGCCCCAATGCCTTGGGGACCTGTTACCCCAGCACTTCCGCCAAACCAGGAAGTGCTGGGGGGAAGATTTAGGACGGCACCCGGAGAGCTGCCGGGAGGACAGCCGTCACTTCCGCCACGCTGGGGCGTGGCCAAGGGAGGAATGCCGGGAACACCTGGGGCTCATCCGGGAACTGGATAAAAGGGGCTGTCTCCCTTCATTCGAGGCTGGAGTCGGGTGGAAGCAGGACGAGGCAGGAGCAGAGAGTGTGGAGGCGGCCTGAAGAGAAGGCATTGTGTGGCCAGGACTGTGTTGGGGTTTGTTGTGCACTTGAACTTGTGTAAATATTTGTGTAAATAAACGTGTGGTGGTGATTAAGAACATGTCCGCCTGTCTGTGTCCGGGTTGGCTCCACAATATATATATATATATATATATATATATATATATATATATATATATATATATATACACACACACACACACATATATAAACATATATATACATATACACACACACATATATATACACATATACATATATATATACATATATACATAGATATATAAATATACATATTTACATATATATACACATATACACATATACATATATACATATATATACACACATATATATACACACTAGCAGAATACCCGCGCTTCGCAGCGGAGAAGTAGTGTGTTAAAGAAGGTATGAAAAAGAAAAGGAAAAATTTTAAAAATAACGTAACATGATTGTTAATGCAATTGTTGTGTGTGTGTATATATATATATATATATATATTTATAGCAAAATACATATCTATATACATATCTACATATATATATATGCATACCTATCTACATCATATATACACACACATATACATACATACATACATACACAGACACACACATATATATAATTTTTGTGTGTGTATGTATGTATGTGTGTGTGTGTGTGTATACACATACATACAAACATACACACAGGTATATATAAATAGCAGAATACCCGCGCTTCGCAGCGGAGAAGTAGTGTGTTAAAGAA
>JANRMT010062821.1:31061681-31087371 GCA_026402145.1 Polypterus bichir lapradei | reverse complement strand
ATACATACATACATACATACATACATACATACATACATACATACATATATACATACATACATACATACATACATACATACATACTGCCATACATGTGTGCATGGGAGGCAGCTAAAGGGCTCGATTGAGGGAAATTCCATGCTGGACCAGAGGGGTGTGGAGTGCATTAACCCCTTCTCATCTTCTAATGCAGACCATTCTCAGGAAATTCTACCTAACTCTGATGACATCACTTCCGGTTCCAGACCCGATGATGTCACTTCCTCTGCCTCTCCTTAAATACCACCATTTTCCACCTATGCACCAGTTCTGTTTTCAACTCCATGAAACCGGTTGTCTGCAACCACCTACAATATACAGGATGGCTACCCCAAACCTTTTGTGACTCCTTCATGTTCTTGTTGTAACAATACATGATATATACATACATACATTCATTCTCAAACCCACTTATTCTAATTCAAGTTCTGGATGGGAAGAGCCTATTCCAGCACCACAGGAAAACATGCTGAACAGGCACCAGTCCATTGGAAGGCAGACGTATATTTGCTAATCCATCTACTACACTCATCTTTGGGGAAAATCCATGTAAACTTCACTTAGACAATGACTATAATTTGAACAAAGGAAAAAATATGCTTCCCAGATTTTTCTTTTTTTCTTTTATCTATACTAATAAAAGGCAAAGCCCTCACTGACTCACTCACTGACTGACTGACTGACTCATCACTAATTCTCCAACTTCCCATGTAGGTAGAAGGCTGAAATTTGGCAGGCTTATTCCTTACAGCTCACTTACAAAAGTTAAGCAGATTTCATTTCGACATTCTACACGTAACGGTCATAACGGTCGATAACGGTCGACAACATCCGCCATGTTGAACTTTCTTATTTATGGCACCATCTTCACGAAATTTGGTAGGCGGCTTCCCTGCGCTAACCAAAACCGATGTATGTACTTTTTTCGATGGTATGATGCCATTGTCGGCAGCCATATTGAACTTTCCAACGTCACTAATTTTCCAACTTCCCGTGTAGGTACAAGGCTGACCCCATCTTCACGAAATTTGGTAGGTGGCTTCCCTGCGCTAACCAAAATTGATGTACGTACTTATTTCGGTGGTATGACGCCACTATCGGCCGCCATATTGAATTTTCCAAACATCACTAATTCTCCAACTTCCCGTGTAGGTAGAAGGTTGAAATTTGGCAGGCTCATTCCTTACACCTTATTTACAAAAGTTAAGCAGGTTTCATTTCGAAATTCTACGCGTAACGGTCATAACGGTCAACA
This sequence comes from Polypterus bichir lapradei, assembly GCA_026402145.1. Lineage (NCBI taxonomy): Eukaryota > Metazoa > Chordata > Cladistia > Polypteriformes > Polypteridae > Polypterus > Polypterus bichir. The sequence goes on along the minus strand of JANRMT010062821.1, from coordinate 31,086,077 downwards.
ATGTCCGCCATGTTGAGCTTTCTTATTCATGGCCCCATCTTCACGAAATTTGTTAGGCGGCTTCCCTGCGCTAACCGAAACCAATGTACATACTTATTTCGGTGGTATGACACCACTGTCAGCCGCCATATTGAACTTTCCAACGTCACTAATTCTCCAACTTCCCGTGTAGGTAGAAGGCTGAAATTTGGCAGGCTCATTCCTTACACCTTACTTACAAAAGTTAAGCAGGTTTCATTTCGAAATTCTACGCGTAACGGTCATAACGGTCAACAATGTCCGCCATGTTGAACTTTCTTATTCATGGCCCCATCTTCACGAAATTTGGTAGGCGGCTTCCCTGCGCTAACCGAAACCAATGTACATACTTATTTCGGTGGTATGACACCACTGTCAGCCGCCATATTGAACTTTCCAACGTCACTAATTCTCCAACTTCCCGTGTAGGTAGAAGGCTGAAATTTGACAGGCTCATTCCTTACAGCTTACTTACAAAAGTTAAGCAGGTTTCGTTTCAAAATTCTACACATAACGGTCATAACGGTCGATAACGGTCGACAATGTCCGCCATGTTGAATTTTCTTATTTATGGCCCCATCTTCACGAAATTTAGTAGGCGGATTCCTTGCGCTAACCGAAACCGATGTATGTACTTATTTCGATGGTATGACGCCACTGTCGGCCGCCATATTGAACTTTCCAATGTCACTAATTTTCACAATGTTCGCCATGTTGAACTTTCTTATTTATGGCCCCATCTTCACGAAATTTGGTAGGCGGATTTCCTGCGCTAACCGAAACTGATGTATGTACTTATTTCGATGGTATGACGCCACTGTCGGCCGCCATATTGAACTTTCCAACGTCACTAATTTTCCAACTTCCCGTGTAGGTAGATGGCTGACCCCATCTTCACGAAATTTGGTAGGTGGCTTCCCTACGCTAACCAAAACCGATGTATGTACTTATTTTGGTGGTATGACGCCATTGTCGGCCGCCATATTGAATTTTCCAAACATCACTAATTCTCCAACTTCCCGTGTAGGTAGAAGGCTGAAATTTGGCAGGCTCATTCCTTACCGCTTACTTACAAAAGTTAAGCAGGTTTCATTTCGAAATTCTACTCGTAACGGTCATAACGGTCAACAATGTCCGCCATCTTGAACTTTCTTATTCATGGCCCCATCTTCACGAAATTTGGTAGGCGGCTTCCCTGCGTTAACCGAAACCAATGTACATACTTATTTCGGTGGTATGACGCCACTGTCAGCCGCCATATTGAACTTTCCAACGTCACTAATTCTCCAACTTCCCGTGTAGGTAAAAGGCTGAAATTTGGCAGGCTCATTCCTTACAGCTTACTTACAAAAGTTAAGCAGGTTTCATTTCGAAATTCTACGTGTAACGGTCATAACGGTTGACAATGTTCGCCATGTTTAACTTTCTTATTTATGGCCCCATCTTCACGAAATTTGGTAGGTGGCTTCCCTGCGCTAACCAAAACCGATGTACGTACTTATTTCAGTGGTATGATGCCACTGTCGGCCGCCATATTGAAGTTTCCAACGTCACTAATTCTCCAACTTCCCGTGTAGGTAGAAGGCTGAAATTTGGCAGGCTCATTCCTTACAGCTTACTTACAAAAGTTAAGCAGGTTTCATTTCAAAATTCTAAGCGTAACGGTCATAACGGTCAACAACGTCCGCCATGTTGAACTTTCTTATTCATAGGTAGAAGGCTGAAATTTGGTACTTATTTCGGTGATATGATGCCACTGTCGGCTGCCATATTGAACTTTTCAACGGTCTTTGTTACTTATGGGCCCATGTTCAAGAAATTTGGTACGCGGGTTCCCAACGCTAACTGAATCCTACTTACGTACATATATACGTCCGTAGCCTGCAGCTTGGTCACCGTCTGAGGCGGCGTTGGGTCCCCCATCCCAACGCCTCCCACGTTGTTGGCTGCCTGCCTATATAAGGCCGTCTGTCGCTCCAGTCTCTACATTCCCTTCCTTGCTTCACCACGGTATTCACGTCTCCCTGCTGATAACTACAGCCTTTTTATTTAATCCATGGCTTCTCCGCTGTTTTATTGTTCATTTATTACGATTATAGTTATTGTATAGGTATTTTAGACTTACTTTACATTGTTCAGGTACCCATTTCCTTTATCATTCCAACCGTACCCCCATTAACATGTCTATCGAGGTGATCACCATCGATCAAAGAACTGTCACTTACCAAGTGGTTTCCATGCCCGGAGATGGCACCTGCCTTTTCCATTCTCTTTGTTACATATTGCACGGCCATATCAGGCTCACTCTTGATATCCGGAGGAACATTGTGTCTTATGTATTGAATGACTGGGACAGGTTCAAGGTGTGGACTGATGACGGTACAGGAGATAATTATACCACACAGGAGCACTATAAGAGTGAAATGCTTAAGTGTACCGAAATGGCCAAATATTTTAAACCTTTGGACAACCGCCAATGCCTCTTAAACATCTTAGATTCACAGGTGACGATTTCAGTAGTGGACACTTTGATGTTTAGAAATGTTTAAACTCTCAAAAGCTGGATGTGAAGTTATCAATCAAACTGGTTGTATGCTTACAACGCTTGACAGATGCCGAATGTCTCTTCAACACAAGTCCTACAAATACTGTCGTAATTGAAACAAACCATGAAACTCAAACCGATTATGACAGCAGCAATCCAAGCTGTGAGATTTGAGACAAGATTACTGTTCACATGGCCAACTGTACGTTGTATGCTCAAGAGTAAGCTCAGCACACAGCTACAGCTTGGTCATATTACAACTGAAGGGCCGAACTGACAACGTGGCATACAAAGAGATCCTTAACAAATAATTATTGGTATATTTTCCCTCAGTTTTAAAAACGTTTAATTGTCTTCTTAATAAAAATTTTAAGGCAGTACTTCGCCGCTGCGAAGCGCGGGTATTTTGCTAGTGTATATATATATATGTTTGTGTGTGTGTGTAAATATATTATATATATATATATATATATGACAGCAACACTCATCACTCACAACAGTGACAAAACAATTACATTGACAATCATGTTACGTTATTTTCAAAATGTTTCCTTTTCTTTTTCATTGCTTCTTTAACACACTACTTCTCCGCTGCGAAGCGCGGGTATTTTGCTAGTAATATATATAAGAGTGCCAGAGAGCTGGCTGAATTGTGGATATCAAATGAAAATACATTTAACAGACATTTAGACATGAAACCAGCATATGCAGGCTTAAATAGAAGAAAATCTGAATAATATAAAATACTTCAATACTACTAACACTTCCTGAACCCCTCCTTACTAATCCATCCCTCTTACTTCCTCTTCCTCATTTTCTATATTTTGCTTTTGATTCTTGTATGTCTAATCATTTTCCTCTGATGATGATACCTGATAGGTTGTTGAAAGCTCAAGAATAAAAGCAATTTTAAAATATGTGATACATTTTCTCCCTTGGCAGATTTCTATCTATAAATATGCAAACCATATCACAGATCTTTGCTTCTATATATAGAAATCATAATAGCACAGCACAAAGCTCTGAGTCCTTTATCTCTCTCTCCGCATAACCTGAGCTCCTTTCTCTACTAATAGCCTGTAAAACAAAGGATCAGCATTATTGTAATGATCAGTAGTCATTGTTAATTTTTTGCAGCTTTTCCTGGATGGATTTTCTAAAACTATAGAAAAAAAGAGGTTTTAAACTTAAACATCATTGACCACTGATGGCCGCAATTATTTTTTGGAAATAATTCAGCAAACAAGGTCCGTGCCAAGCCCAGCAAATTCACTGCAAAAAAATGCATTTTTGACGAGCTGTACAGGTCAGGCCCTTGGCTATTGCCCAGGTAAGCCCTTGCTAAAATGCAGGCATGCATGAATCCAATGAATCAATTCACCTAAACGAGTAATTTGAAAGAATCCAATCAGTGAAGTGAACTGAAATGCCTATCACTATTCTGTATTTGTTACTGGGTAACGTTAATCTTACTGCAGTCTTGTGATACAGTAAGCAAGGGAAATGAAGCAGAGAGAGTGTGTCTAGAGTGCTTTGCATAAATTAATTAGTCAAGTCTGCTACCAAATTCAATATTTATTAAATGCTTTGACTTTGTGCCTAGTGTTTTTGATATCTTTGCCAAACCTTTTTTGTCTTCTGCTTGTTGTTGGCCTTTTTTGATTCTAAAACTGCTATACTGTAGCATGTGATAAATTAATTTATTTTAAAAAAATTTATTCTGCATAGTAAACCCTTCTTTGTTTACTGTTTCTACATGCATTAGTTTATTTTCTTGAAAAGTCTATAGCCATCTTTTCATCAGACACTGCTCAGATATGGGACAGAACAAAAATAAGAAACAAAGGATGGAAACATAGTCAAAATAAAACTTTACAATGCCTGACAGCACATGCTCTCTATTAGGTGGTCTAGCTATCTTTCTTGCACATTAACCACACTAATGAGCAAACTTGTTTCATTTTCATTTTCTTTCTATTAGACGCACTGTGGACCCCCTGGAGATAGTTGCAAAGAAGAGAATTAAAACAAAACTAAGTGTTATTATGAACAATTCCTCACATCCTCTCTCTGACACACACACACTAAGAACTTTCAGCCAACGAATTATTCAACAGAAGTGTGTCAAGAAACGCTACCAGCAAACACTACTATGTTTTATGCCAACAGCAATATGTCTGCATAATGCCTCACTGGGACTGGGACTGCCAAGTCAGAAATTTTCTTTCTTTTTAATTTTCTTACTTTATAATCATTATGGTGTATGTTCAGACCAAAGTGTATATATTTTTATTGATTGGCTGATTGATTGATGTATTTATGTATTTATTTATTTAAAGAGCCTCTGTAAAAAAGCCAAATAAAGTTCTGCCTATCTATTTGTCTGTCTATTAAGTCAGTCTTTTCTGCTCACTTATACTGAGTATACTCAGGTCACTAAGCCTGGGATCTCTAAGATGCGATGCACCCTATTGGCTCCAGTATATATTTGTCCATGAGCTCCTTCTCTGATGAGGAAATGAGGTAACAATTAAGGTACCTAACCTGTTACCCAAAGATTAGAATTCTGTAATTACTGTATTTCTTCTCATAGGATATAATTCCTGTGCGGGGTTGTAGAAAAGCATTCATGAAACAGTTTCCTTCATCCCATAGCACTTATCACATCCAAGGAATAAACATGAGGATGAGAATCCTCTGTTGCTAGTAGTGAAGATACAGTTCTCTAACACATGCCTCTCAGTTCAGCACTCTAGCATTAGTGCTAACCCAGATGAATCAAGATGTATGAAAAAAAATGTTCTTTGGTTTTCAATGAAATATTCCTGACTCTAGACAGGCCAATCCTGTCCTCTTTAAAGTATACTGTATACTTCATGTATATAAGCCTAACTTTGAAATGTATTGTTTGACAAAATTTTTTTTTCATAGCTATCCCTGATATAAGTCATCCACCATTAGTCTCACGCACACCATCAACCCTGAGTTTTGAGTCTACAGTGAACTGCAGGCAGCGATGGAGGGCAGCGTTTGGACAGCATTTGCTGCGTAAAAGAGGTGAATGTGAGTTATCAGAATAGAAACTGGGTGAAGAAAAAGTCATTTGCCATGTTATAATAGTGACAGTTCTTTAGTAATGGCCAGTGAAAACAATGTAGATTTTAGTTTAAGTATTAATGAAGCATACAAAGATGATGATTTTGCATACACGGTAACCTATGACACCACTTATAAATGTGTGTGTGTTGTTTAAAGCTGCCATTCACTGATCTTCAGGGAGCAATGGCAGATGTCCAAACAGAATTTCAGTCTGTTAAGTGATGGCATAATAGCTGTAATTGTTGTTGGTGAGGATGCCCCTGTGATGGAAAGACCGGGGGAGATAGCATATTCAGGCAATACCTCCCCTGGAACATGAGAGTGCATCCCCCCTGGCTCACTGCGGGGCCACGGGTTTGGAGCTTAGAAGCTCAACCCTGCTGGGGCCTGTGGCCACCGCCAGAGGGTGCCTGGACAGTTTCAGAGCCATAGGTTGCAGTTATAAAAGGGGCTGCCTAACTCCAGTCGAGGAGCCAGAGTCGGGAGGAGGTGGACGAAGCTTTCTGGGAAAGGAGTGGAGGAGGCAGAGAAAGGAGAGATGAAGGAAAAGAAGGACTCTAGGTGCTTTATTTTATGCTTATGTACTGTGCTCTGTAGTGGGGGGGCGAAGGGAAAGCGCTGCCCCACTTAAATAAAACGTGTGTTGTGTATCAACTCGTATCTCTGCCTGTCTGTGTCGGGTTAGGGCAGCTGTACGCACCCTGGTGGTCCACATTGTTTAATTGTGACTGAATGCAAACAGCAACTCATCCAGCACCAAACACTGAAACTAAACTCCAGTGTGCTGATGTGGCCTGATGTCTGTTATTGTAAACTGCTGGATTGTTTTGTGCTTCATGCATATAATAATTCAAAAGCCTAACTTTGAAATGTATTGGTTAACAACATTTTTATTTGAAATGTCTTATGTACAATTCTGGACATGGATCACAAGTGAAAAACATTTCAGTTTACTTGTCAGGTGTTTGCAGTTTGTTGACATCAAATTACCAGTAACTTTACTCAGTAGTTAGATGTCCTCTTTGAAAATAAAATCATTCTCTGCACTTTGCATACCTGAGTAGAAAGTTGTTGTTTCAAATCAGGAGGTTTAAAGAGGGTCATTTGGCAATGAACCAATACAAACTGTACCCTCAGTTGGTCTTATCTCTGCTGTCCAACAGGAAAAGTTAATTGGTAGCTGGACAAAAATTCAGAGTCAGTAAACCAGTGAAAAACTAAACCTGTTGATGTGTTTTTACTTTTATTATTATTTTTTTAATCTTGGCCCATTTCTTAGTTTTACCTTAACAGCTGAAAATACATGATATTGTGAAAATAACTAGGTGCTAGAATAATGTTTTAAATGTTTTTTTCTTTCCTGTCTTGTTCTCTCTCTTTTGCTCTCTCTTTCAGAATAGATAATTGAAGGATCAGGCCCACTTTGGTTTTAATATTTAACATTGCTTACTGTGCTCTGATGGCTATCAAGTATAACTTTAATCTTTGACATTGCATACTCTGTCTGTCACTCTGTATGACTCATAATCTCAGATATAGTTTCTGAGGATTTTGCTGCCATCCGTTCACATACTTTTGCACTACTTGCTGTTGTTATGTAGTGTCTATTTAGGTTTAGGTGACTCCTAACCTTTAACATTACCTATTAGTTTTTCCACGATTTTCTCACAAGGGCCCGTACAGTGGTTCAAGCCCAAGAGACCCCGTTCCTCATCAGTCCAGCATTGGAGTGGTCTTTGCTATGCCACTATAACATGACGTAAGCACAAAAGCCGAAATGTGCTTACACGCAGAAAAATCTAGATGCAGGAATCTGTGCGTGCTCCAACTTCCACGTTCTTCCGCTCCATAAATCCCGGTTAGCATGAAAAGTAACTCTCGTGCACGCGCCTTCTGTCCCGCCCCAACTCCTCCCAGAATTATGCCTCTATGAATATGCAAATCAATATAAATCACCCTTAAGCTCAGCCTTCTGTGAAAAGACAATGGAAAAAGCAAGAGGGAAAATGGAAGAATTTCAGCGAATACCAAGTGGAGGCAAGGAAAAACGTACTATTTGTTGGTTTAAACAGTGGTATAAACAACAAAAGGAAGCTGATCGCCTGACATAGTCGCACAGTGCCCAAAATAAAAAAGTTGTCACATATCAAAGTCGCCGTGAAAAGGCGAGTTGTAGCCCACCGTCTGAGTGTCATATGAAAGCTTATTAGGGTACAGAGAAAAAAAAAGGCACACAGTAGGAAAAAAGCATGAAATGTCAACTTCAATCTCGAAATTTCCATTTTAATCACTTGTTCTACTTTAATGACAAAATAAACTATCATAAACTTCATCTTAAAATCGTTTAATTAACCAGTTTCTCAAATCACATCGTAATTAAAGTAGCACGTTAAATGCTTTGTTTTGTATTTGATCTTCTGCTCTATGTGTGTGAATCACTAAATGCCTCCACTTTCTCTTTCTCCGACAGGACACAGAATCCATTACATTCGTGATATTACGGCTCTCTGAATAATTAAAATACTGAGATGTATACGTGATATCTTTTTCATGATGATAGGAGTTAAAGCATGTTATTAAATAGGGGAATATGATGCATGATTGTGCGCGACCTTCGATGAAATTACTGTAGCAGTACTGTCTCTTTCAAACATACTAATCTCCAATTCCTGTCCTTACTTTTCTTTCTCCACATACCCAATCGCCACACAGTCAGCTCTGTAATAGACATTAAGCCATCTGTAAGCTTACAATGACGATTCTTGAAAACTTTTAAGGAACATTGAAATATCTTTGTAGTACAAGTTTAATTATTCTATCCATCTATCCTTCCAGTGTCGCGTCAGCCCCAGAAAGAATACAACACAAGGTAGGATCAATCCATGAACTAGCTAGCGCTGCAGAACCGTGTCCTCACATGTTTAATTATTAACAATACAGATTATTTAAATGAAGTTAAAGTTTTATCTATATAATATAATTAACATATTTTGCTGCATTTCATCTTAAAAATGATATCTTTTCATATGTAAATACGCGCTTTATAAAGTGGCGCAGATTGTGCAATATTATAACTGTAGTGCAAGTGTACAGTGGGGTAATTGTACTTATAAGTACAAACAGTTCTACAAGGAGCACTTGATGGACTGATTGACTGTTTCTGAACCGCGAGGTCCGCACAGGAAAGACTTTGAAACGTTTTGCCGTGGCTGAGGCAGGGTGGGCTTGATGCTGTATACCGATATTTCTCTTTCCGATCAGCTGCTGCTGTGATTCCCCACTCAGATACAGTGATATAAATACTCTGAGTGGTGCAGTGAGAGTAATATGGTAAAAGATGATCCGCTGTGGCAACCCTTAACGGAAGCAGCTGAAAGAAGAAAAAAAAGGTGCAGTGAAAGTAACAACGCTAAAGCAGTTATGGTATTTGGAATACTATGGCTATTCCCTGGACCATTACATTGTTACAGGTTAATTACAATCAGATGCATTACACTAATAAACAATATGCGGTTAGTTTCAATGTATTTATAAAGCAGCGGCAGGAATGTGGCTCTAAGAAATAAAGATAAACCACAGAGGAACAGTAATACTGCTTTGACGCTGGGTGCCGCCAGTCTGCAAAACCGAGCGGAGAACTTGCGTACGGCATGGTATGAAGGTACCGTGGAAAAGTGCGTGGCTTTATGGCAAGTGTAGGTTTTATACGTCGCGATTTGAATGTGGAAAAGTTCTTATGTAACATTTCTGTGTGTACGCACCGTTTATGCATGAGACCCCAGGAGACAATGTACCAAAGAGGACAAAACAAAAAAATACTCCAAAAATAAGCATGGTTCTAAACCAGGAAAAGGGTAACTCAATCATCAAAAAAATTATGCCAACCAACAATCAAAGCTGAAAAAATTTAGCAAAAGAAACTTGAAACTTTGAATCATTTCTATTAACAAATAGTGTGAACTGAAGGTTTTTTGTAGATTTTTTATTTATTATAATTGGAGCTTCTAGCCCAGTGCCAGCTTAAAAATTATAGGCAATAAAAATACCACTTTCAACACTGCTGACAACCATGTGAGCAACAATGAGTGTTGTTACTATTAAAAAATGATTGCACATCCAAAAATGTCACCAAAATGTTAGAGAGATAACATCACAGACAAGATAATACAAATAATAATAATGTGAGATAATAAATGAAAGCAAAACAATAATTAATGTATCCAAATTGTGCCAAGATAAATAAAACTAAAACTCACAGCAATGATTGCATTTAAAAGAAAATTGTTTTTTGGCAGCCAGGCATGAATGACCCTGGAAAGTATGCTGTAATGGGGTTTAAGACCTCCTTGAGCCTACAAGTTAGCCTACAGTGGTGGTGAGTATGAGACAAATGATGGGAAAAGAGAGGCCAGGGATTAGAGACAGGGAACAAGAGAAAAAGAAAATAACAATGCTGTGAGGTGAAAAACAAAAGACAGTGCTTTATTGTGATACTTTGTAGTTGTTTATAATTGCCATCTGTATTTATTTTTTTGCCCAATTTTTCTTTAAGTAAAAGGCATTAGCCATGGGGGGATTTTGACCCAAGGAAGTCAGTCAGGTCAGGTCAGGTTAGGGAGCATGCACTGGTACAGCGCATTGCCACCTCCACCACATGATGAAACAGCCCAGGATCCCGGTTAGCAAGCTCCCAGGCAGACACACGGCCCAGTCCCACCCTCCTGAAGTGACCATCTATCTGCCACAGCCAGGTATTACGTGTGTGTCCCCTTCTCCTGGTCCAGCCACTTGGGTCTACAACAATGAGGATCCTGTGAGCTGGATCACCCTCTGGGAATCGTGCCACATGGCTGTAGTGCTGTATCTGAGTCTTCCTCACAATGCAGGTAATATGCCTCATTCGGGACTCCATGAGCAGACACAAAGTCATACCAGCGGTACCCAAGGATTCTGTAAAGAGACACAATACCAAAAGAGTCCAGTCTTTGTCTCACGTCACTGGATAGTGTCCATTTCTCATAATCATATAACAAAATAGGAAGCACCAGAACTCTAAAGACTTGGACTTTCATCCTTTTGCAAAGATATCGGGAGTGCCACACGTCCCTTTCCAGCAACCTTATGACCCCTCATGCTCTCCCAATCCATCTACTGACATGAATGTCACTTCCGAGGTAAGAAAACCTCTCGACAAAGTCGACATTCTATCCACAGGCAGACACACTGCTGATGGCAGTGCCCAAGAGGTCATTAAAGGCCTGGATCTTGGTTTTCATCCAGGACACTCGCAAGCCCAGACACTCAGACTCCCCTCTCAGACTCTTGAAAGCCCAGATTAGAGTCTCCATTGACTTTGCAAACATCACAGCATTATCCGCAAAATCAAGATCAGTGAATCTCTCCCCACAGCCACTGGACCACACAAGCCTGCCCAACACCCAGTCCATGCAAGGATTGAACAGGAGTAGGAGCACGAACACACTCCTGATGAACCCTAGAATCAACTGGGAAAAATGCAGAGGTTCTGCCTCCACTCTGCACAGCACTAACAGTACCAGTGTACAGGCCAGCCATGATATCCAGCAACTTTGATGGGATCCCACAAAGTCTCAGGGTGTCCCACAGGACAGCTCAATTACGCTTTACAAAAATCGACAAAGGCTGCAAAGAAACTCTGCTGATTTTCGCGTTTGTGCTCCATGTACAGCCCTCAGTGTCAGGATGTGGTCGATGGTAGACTTCTTAGGTGTAAAACCAGACTGCTCCAGTCACTGGTAGGTGAAGAAGTGATCACGGATCCTATTGAGGATGACCCTAGCAAGGACCTTACCCAGTTCCAAGAGCAGTGTCATACCCCTGTAGTTACTGCAAGCCAGGCAATCACCATTCCCTTTCCAGACAGGGATGACAAGTCCTATTTTCCAGTCAGTTGGGAATGACGCTTGTCTCCCAAATAGAAGCAAAGACTGCTTGCAATGTCAGGAGAACAGCCTTACCACCAGCCTGGTGAAGTTCACTCCAGATACCACAGATCCATGCAGCCTTCCCTACCCTCAGCTGGTTCGTCACCTGTGCAATTTCAGTGAGATTGGGTGGTTCACAGCTAATTGGAGGATCACCCTCAAGAACCGTGGACCCAGAGATATCCAATTTCCTAATCAGAGGATCAGCTTTGAACAGTTGCTCAAAGTAGCCAGCCCAGGGGGTCACAACTGTAGTGTATTCTGTAAGGACTGTACCATCAGCCACCCTGACTGCGATTCTCTGAGGAACAGATTCAGATGTGCGTAATGCTTCAATTCCACTGTAAGCAGAATGTGGGTCAATAGACCATAGATAGTGTGTCACTTGCTCACAGATTCCTCTAACAAACACCTCTTTATCTGCCCTCAGAGCCCTCTCAGCTTTCTTTCCCAGTTCCCGGTACAGACCGGAGTTCCTATCAAGCCATGCACTACAACTCCTCTCAATGATATCCAAGGTACTCTTTGAGATGAAAGACTTCCTTCTGGGAACACCGATAACACTAACACGTCCATCAGTAACCTTCAAGGTCTTGTCACTGAAGGTCTCCCACATCACATTAGGATCAGCAGTTGCACCTAAGTCTTTAAGTTCATGCAAACTGTGTGCAAACTTGTTATTAACAGCTTGATCTTAGAGTCAGGCCAAGTCCAACCTCATTTTCCAATAGGTGCTAGCCTACTGGGCCTAAACTGGATCTTCAGAGTTGCAACAACTGTGGCCAGAATTCACAATCTGGGCACTTCTGTAGACCCTGCAGTTTTGTAAGAGCCTCCAGCATCTGCCCACGAGAATGTGATCAATCTTCTTCACCACATCACTAGTATTGTAGTACCAAGTCCAACAATGTGGCTTAGAGCACTTGAACCAGAATACACTGATTTGCAGCCCCCAACCTTGTACAAAGTCAAGGAACATAGAGCCACTTTCACCATGGCCGCCAGACCCATGGGGACTGACACAGTCCTCATAGCCAGCCTTAGCAGCACCAGTGGTCACATTGAAATCACTCATGACCAGAGGAGTGTCACCTCACAGGCACCCATCAACTACTGAGCAAAGTTGCAAATAAAATGTCTGCCCCACTGAGACATCACTCACTGCAGTCAGAGCATACACTGAGACAACAGACAAGGCACCCAGAGAGTGCCATAATCTGAGTCTCATAACATGCTCGTTGAAATGAGTGACATCAGACACCATCAGAAGGAGCTGATCTGCCCCAGCAACAGCTACTCACTGAGTATGACAGCCATCAGAGTGACCAGAACAATGAAACGTATACCCACCTACAGAGATCTGGCCTGTCCCAGGTCTGCACACCTCAGAGAGTGCCTCCACTGAAATGCAGAGTTTTTGAAGATCCTCCATCAGCAGCGAAAGATGATCATGATGCCGAAGAGACAAGACGTTCCACGTGCCTACCCAGATGGGCCACCTCAAATTGCAGCAGGTGACACCTCAGCACCACACCAGTTCTGATCCCCAACAGGCCTGCACCCATTGGCTCTCCGACGGGTTTGACCCCAAGGGCTTTCCTCCATCCTCTTCATAATGTGAGCAGCCTTCATATGGGCGGCTGCAGCAGAGCTACTTCCACAGAGAGCAGAAAGAAGTCCTGTCTGTCCTCTCAGAGCTACGTGAAATTTTTCTTTTACAGTGACTGGAGTGCAAACCCTTCCACCAATCCCCATGATTTCCCTGCAAATTGGAGGACCGTTTGCAGGACAGGATGCAGTTTAATGTCATTTCCAGGAAGTCAGTGATACAATTTATTTTGTGCTAGTAGACTTCTTTTAAATGTTTTTAATTTTTTTAAGTTATTTTTGTCACCATTTTGTTTATCCTTAGACATCATCATTTTAGATTTTTTTGCACGGTTGTTGCCATGGTAATTCATCCCATGATTCGCTGGGAATAGATTATCCTAGATTGGTTAAAATTTAGCAATTAAGTACGTTTCTGTTTGTGACTCCTGGTATTGAATTTAGCTGTGATTGTTTTTATTTTACTTTTAAGCAGGGAAGGGTTTCTGTTTACCCGTAGATGGATGGATGGATTTGGGGTTATGATTTCTGGTCATGATGTTCTTCATTTTGTCTCCAAGTATCGACTTTTGCCTTTTTAACTGACCACGTCTTTTCTCCTGGTTCTTCTTCATAAAATGTTTTAACCACTTACCTTTTCAGATAGTACAGTATTGGGCTGATGGGTGATCCATCTTTCCTAACAAACAGATGCATAACCCTGTGGAAGAATTTTGCATTGCCTCTTAATTTATTATTCCATTGCATTTATGAGTGTTACAATAAATACGTCATTTTACTTTATGTAACTTTGGCTTTATTCTCATTTCCTGAATGTTTATGGAACAACAGCAAAACATGAAACTTTTACATAATACTGAGGCCAACTGTACTTATCTCCTGAAAGTAAAATATTACTGTGTACATTTATTAGTTTGAAAATACTGTATAAACACAATACTTGAGCGTTCAATCTGTGTCTTTACATGTGTTTTCCTTCAAGTACTCTTTTTCTCTAACAACCCAAAAATGTGAATTAGATTAACTGGCAAATCTTAAGTGACCCGGTATATTACAGTGTCCCCTGCCAAAGAGTGCTGTTGAAATTAACACCTTAGAGAACTTCATACGTTCACTCAACAGTGTTTGCTGCATTGCAAATTGTGAGATATGTTGGACCGAATGATTTTTTTTCTCATTAAATATGTATAGCAATGTGGCCAGTGCTAAATTAACTCTTGGAATGTACATTATCACACACGTGCACATGGGAGGCAGCTAAAGGGTCTAAATGAGAGTAATTTCACCACCCCAGACCAGGGGGTGGCGGAGTGCACTGACCTTTTTTCTCACTTTCCAGCAGACCTTACACAGGAAATTCCGCCTGGCCCTGATGATGTCACTTTCCGTTTCCGACCTTGGTGACATCACTTCTGGTTCCAGACAGAATAACATTGTAGCGGATGCCACATGTGCTATTATTCCGTGGGCGGTTTGCTGCCTCTTTGGGTGCACTGCAGGGAAGCAGAATGCTGTAAATGCACCTTTAAGGGGGAAGTCATAACTCGGTCAAGGCGGTTGAGGTTGAAAGCTTTAAAACCGGAAAAGAAGGGGAGAAAGAGAGACATCTTGTGGTGGAGCAAAGAGAAGAGACGAGGTAGCGCCAAGTAAAGGATCTGCTGGAAAAAGTTATTTTTTCTAAAGACTCCGCGACACAAGGAAGACGCATCTCTGAAGACGGACTTTTTTTTCCTTTGATTTCGCTGTGGAATACTGGAACCGGTAGGATTAAATTTTGTTGATATCTGCTCGACAGCCGGCGTATTCCCGTAGGGTTTCTCTGTGCCCTGCACAATAAGGACAGTAATCCCATTTGGACAAACTGGGTTCTCTTCTTTATGAACATCGCGCGCTTAAACCAAGAAGGGGGGTTTCGATTGTTATGCATTTGTTTGCTTGTTTTTTTTTTATGTAAAATATATATGTGTTATTCTTTTGCTTCTTCTTTTTTGTGATATGGCTTGTTGTTAATGCTGAGTTGGGACTTGTGATGAGGGGTCAATAAAAGGACGAGTGTTGGTCATGTTGCCCGATATATTTTCGATATTGAACTGCTTTACACCAGCGGTTTTCTAATCGTGCGGTAACCAAGGGTTTAGTTGTTTTCACGGGGCAGTGGTACAACATCACTTTCTGGACCCTTAGATGACGTCACTTTCGGTGAAGAACCCATGACCGAAGAGACTTCCGGTTCCGGACCCTTGGATGACACCACTTCTGATGAAGAACCCATGGAAGAGGACCCTTCCGCCTCCGCCCCCGATGAATTCAATTCCTTTTCTGGCCTTTAAAGCCATCATACTTGACTAACCTAATCTGTTTTGGACTCCGTTCTGAACACTTCAGTGCTAGCGATTTACCCATTTGCAGCCAGGGAATATTATACAGGTGGCTGCCCCAAACCTTTTTATGACTTTGGTGTCTGCTTTGTGTTGCAACATATATATATATATATATATAAGACTTCTGTCTTATAGTATTCCCTTAAAAGTAGATATAAAAGTTTTTCTATATATACTGTAAAGAATCAAATGTCAAGTCAAAATGAATGTTTGGGGTACCACTGAGGTAACCCCATTTAATAATGGTCTTTTTAGAAAAGGAAAAGCATCTGTCTTCTAAATAACAGCTCTGTCTTCATAGGATCCTTAATGCAGGACTTCTTCTTGTTGCCTTCAGATTTTATAATAGATTCCTGGAAGGGGCAGGACGTCAGTGGTCAGTGCAAAAACTATCTTGTCAGAGAGCACTTGATAGCTCAAAAAGTCAGTTGGCCAAAGTCAGTTGGCCATAGAAACTGTGGATGGATCAGCTGTAATACCAGTTGGGTTGTAGAAGTTACAGCAATGTGATGGATAGATTTAGAAGAGCTGCACTTTAGCAGTAAAACTGCCTCTTGTCATGTAGAATGCCACTTTAATGGAGGGAATGAATCTGGGGCTTGTTCAGAATGTCAGAAATTCCATATACATATCACTAAACACAATACTGATAATAGAATCAGGCTGCTTAATCTGAATGGGTCTTTTTCTTACTCTAGAGTTACCTCTGATAGAAGCTCCAGAATGTGTACATATTTTCACAAGCCCTGATAGGCTATCATGCAGCCGGAATTTGTGTCAATGTATGGTCTTTCAATGTGACATTTAATTTGCTGTTGTTTCAATGTAGGAACCAAACAACTGATTGGAGCATTCAGAATTCGTCAAGTAGGTGGGTATCTTGCTCAAAATGGTCCTGTTACTGACTTTGTAGTTTCATTGAACAACTTCAGTGCTCATATGGAAATGAGAGACACTTTATGAGGTGGGAGGAATTGCATGTCAGACTTTAATTTGAAAAACAAACAACCAGTCATATTGACAAATACATGTATTTGCACATATTATTATATGATCGATAGATAGATAGATAGATAGATTGGGGGAAATGTGACCTTTTATAGAAGCTGTTTAAATTAATACATAAATATATCTATATCTGTATCGATATCTATACCTATACCTACAGTCATGGCCGAAATTATCGGCACCCGTGGAATTTTCCCAGAAAATGCACCATTTCTCCCAGAAAATTATTGCAATTACAAATGTTTTGGTATACACATGTTTATTTCCTTTATGTGCAATGGAATAACACAAAAAAACAGAGAAAAAAAGCCTGACATAATTTCACACAAAACTCAAAAACCGGGCTGGACAAAATTATTGGCACCCTCAACTTAATATTTGGTTGCACGCCCTTTGGAAAAAAATACCTGAAATCAAGCGTTTCCTATAACCATCAACAAGCTTATTGTTTCTCTCAACTAGAATTTCTGACCACTCTTCTTTTGCAAACTGCTCAAGGTCTCTCAGATTTGATGGGCGCCTTCTCCCAACAGCAATTTTGAGATCTCTCCATAAGTGTTCAATTGGATTTAGATCTGGACTCATAGCTGGCCACTTCAGAACTCTCCAACGCTTTGTCTTCCACCATTTCTGGGTGCTTTTAGAGGTATGTTTGGGGTCATTGTCCTGCTGGAACACCCATGACCTCTGACGCAGAACCAGCTTTCTGACACTGGGCCCTACATTGTGCCTCAATATCTTTTGGTAGTCTTCAGATTTCATGATGCCTTGCACACAGTCAAGGCATCCAGTGCCAAAGGCAGCAAAACATCCCCAAAACATCTTAGAACCTCCACCATGTTTGACTGTAGGTACTGTGTTCTTTTCTTCATAGGCCTCATTTCGTTTTCTGTAAACAGTAGAATGATGAGCTTTACCAAAAAGCTCTACCTTGGTCTCATCTGTCCACAAGATGTTCGCCCAGAAGGATTTTGGCTTCCTCAAGTACATTTTAGCAAACTCCAGTCTGGCTTTTTTATGTTTCTGTGTCAGCAGTGGGGTCCTCCTGGCTCTCTTGCCATAGCGTTTTATTTCGTTCAGATATCGATGGATAGTTCGAGCTGACACTGTTGCACCCTGAGTCTGCAGAACAGTTTGAATATGTTTTGAAGCTGATTGGGGCTGTTTATCCACCATTTGGACTATCCTTTGTTGCAGTCTTTTATCAATTGTTCTCTTCCGTCCACGTCCAAGGAGATTAGCTACAGTGCCATGTGTTGTGAACTTCTTGATTATGTTGCGTTCAGTGGACAAAGGAACATGAAGATCTCTGGAGATAAACTTGTAGCCTTGAGATTGTTGATATTTTTCCACAATTTTTGTTCTCAAGTCCTCAGACAATTCTCTGCTCTTCTTTCTGTTCTCCATGCTTAG
The DNA here is from genome assembly GCA_026402145.1 of Polypterus bichir lapradei. NCBI lineage: Eukaryota > Metazoa > Chordata > Cladistia > Polypteriformes > Polypteridae > Polypterus > Polypterus bichir. The sequence continues at coordinate 31,068,042 of JANRMT010062821.1, read as the reverse complement.
TGTGGCACACTTAGACACACAACAGAAAGGTTGAGTCAAGTTTTCTCCATTTTAACTGGCTTCAGGTGTGATTGCTATATTGCCAGCGCCTGTTTCTTGCCACAGGTGAGTTCAAACGAGCATCATATGCTTGAAATAAATTGATCTACCCACAATTTTGAAAAGGTGCCAATAATTTTGTCTGGCCCATTTTTGGAGTTCTGTGTGACATGATGTCAGATTTGGCTTTTTTTCTCTGTTTTATTTTTGTTGTTACAATGCACATAAAGGAAATAAACATGTGTATACCAAAACATTTGTAATTGCAACAATTTTCTGTGAGAAATGGTGCATTTTCTGGGAAAATTTCAGGGGTGCCGATAATTTCGGCCATGACTGTATATCTGTATCTGTATCTATATCTATCTATTCCCACAAGACTCCATGGGAGTTGAAGTTTGGCACGACCCTGCTGGGTTCTGTGGGGGCTGCCCGGGAGAAGTTCTGCCACACCTGGGTGTGCTTCTGGACCTTGCTAACAAGCCACATGGAGTACTCCCAGGTGTAGCATAAAAAGAGCTGCCTGCCTTTATTCAGAGAGCCAGAGTGAGAAATGAGGGACAAAGCTTGCTGAAGGAGGAGTGGGGGCAGAAAGAGAGACAGAGAGAAGAAGAGAAAGAAAGTGCTGTGTGTATTTACCTGTTGGTGCTTTGCTGTACTGTGATGTGCAGGTAGGAAACAAAGGGAAAAAGTTTCCAGTATCTGAATAAAAATCTGTGTGGTGCTCAACTTGTGCCTGGCATCTGTCTGTGTCGGGTTTGGGGAGCTGGTATGTCCCCTGGTGGCCACAATATATAAATACCAGTAACGGCGAATACACTTGACTTATAGTTTTCATCCTCTTTCTCTGTACGTTTACCATTCATTTGCTCAGAGGTTGATGCGCTTGCTGCTTCCTGAGCAGTTGTTCTTTTCTCCAAGAGCGGCCCGCTTCTTCTTCTCTTTCGTCTGCATCTTTTCTCATTAAAACTGAACTGAGTCAGTATTTGTGTTGCAATTACTTAATACATGTTTTTTAATTTTTCACTTAAGCTGGCACTTAAGTCTTCAATATGCCTTAAGAATGATTTAAGATATTAAGAGGTAGGGGAAGTGATGGTGAAGGTGATAGGGATGAGAACGGTGCCCATACACATGCACCGCACGGCCGCCGTGCTGGCCACTGCCAAGAGTTGATTCTACAATAAAATAAACTAAAAAATAAAAAGAGGAATAGCCTTGGAGGTCAATCATCACCCAAAACGTGGATAGTAGACATCACGTAGTATATGTGTACCAAATTTCAGGTCAATACATCAAATGGTTTGCGAGCTACAGGTGATTTAAAATCCTGGACAGACAAACGAACAGCCACGGTACTGTATTTTATTTAAAGATACACACACTATTGTCTGAACACACACCAGAATGACTAAAAAGGAAGAAAATTAAAAAAGAAACAAAATTTCTGACTTGGCAGTCACATTCATAGACATTATGCAGGCATAGTATATACTGTATGAACTGCATATGTTGCATTCTATGTATTTTGCTGCATTCATTTTTCTTTATTTTTTGCCTGATGTTGGTACTGTACTACTGTGGTAAATCTAAGAGAGACACACGCACATGAGAATTTCTTTGTACACTATACACGTGAAAATGAACTTAAGCTTGTTTAAATTGTTCCGGGATTTCTCAGGTAAGCATGGCGTTTCAATTAAAAACAGTAGGTCTGAACATAAAAATGCCCCGAATTTAAGCTTGTATCAGAACACCCTTGGTACCTGAAGTCAATGGGGATTTGTATTGTTACCAAGGAAACAAGTGCCCAAGAAAAAGAGATGGCCAAGGTCTTGCCTTTCTGTTAGCATTTCAGCTGCACTACTTTAATGCATCAGAAAATGTTTCAGTGTGGGTATATATTTTCAAATTTAGTTAAAAATGTACTTTTAAAATCATGATCATAATCACATTGCTCATTCACTTTGACTTTTCAGTTTCATTATCTGCTTCAACAACTGTGTAAACTAAGTATATATACAGATTATCTATGAATGACTTTTATGAGTATAAGTGACATTTAACAATGTAATACACTGAATTTATGAGAAACAGGTTTTGAGGCAATGACTTTACTTCAGTTTTACTTCCAAGTTGGTATATGTTGACATTTTTCTCATCTCCCTTTGATCTCTTTGAAAGAATATTGAAGTTTTAATTGATGTGTTCTCTTTGTACACGTACAGTACAGCAGACCTTCCTATATAGTATATGCTACAATTCATAGATACATTGCATAACTTTATATAGACTGAAAGTTGAGTCATAAACTTTACACTTATATAATAGCTATTCTTGAGAAAGGTGGAAAAAATGAAATTGCTGTGTGTTTAACAGTTTCCTTACCATGGTGGTTCAAAAACTATACATACGTAGTATTTCATTCATGCATTAGGTATATAGTTACGACTAAACTTTCATTCAAACATCTTATTTTATGTTTATGTATAGAAGCACCAAAAGAATTGGCAAATCTATTAATTCTTGTGTATATTTTTTATCCATCCATCCACTGGACAATAATTTGGTATTTTCCAAAAGAAAATTGAAAGTTCACAGCGGTTGCTGAACTATCTGTATATCTTGTGGTCTTTGGCCGGCTTGTCATCCCGGCCAATACCCCCAGGCCGCCAGATGGAGTCCTCCCTGCAGTATGGAGGTGCCCCGAAGACCAGCAGGGAGTCATGGACTATGTAGTTTTTATACACGACCCTTCTGGATACCACAGGGGCCGCAAGAGGGAGCTGCAGGGAGGACCGAAGAATCATTTGTGCCCTATAACCCGGAAGTGCATCATAGCAAGAGTGACAACAGGAGTGACGTGCTTCCAGGGTGAGAAGAAGGACTTGTACCTCACCCGGAAGCGATAGAGAGTCACATGGACTGAGGATTGGGGAACACTTCCAGGTCAGGGTATATAAAAGGACTGTGGGAGCTCCCAGATGGTGAGCTGAGCTGGGTGGAAGGGTGGCAACGCGTCTGGGAGCCGGAGGATTGATTTATTGTGTTTATTATTGTGATTTATGAGTATAGTGGAGGAGAGGGTGCTTTGTGCACTGTGGCATTTAAATAAAGTCGATTATTGGACTTTTACCTGGTGTCTGGAGTCTTGGACAGGGGTTCAAGGGAGTGATACAGCCCTGATCTGTCACAATCTGTATCTGATTAATTCAAATAAATTAATGGGGATAGAGTAGACACCTGTAGAAAACTTGACAGGTTCTGGGCCTGCACCAAATTAATGTCATTCTGGACCAAAATTTTTAACTTCCTTTCGGAAAGCCTCGGTCTCACAATCCCTCCTAACCCATTAACAGCTGTGTTTGGTGTTCTTCCAGATGGATTTAAAGTGGAGAAAGACAAACAAACTGTGATTGCATTCACCACACTTCTGGCACGCAGACTTATTCTGATAAACTGGAAGAACCCAAACTCTCCTCTTTTAAGTCAGTGGGAAACTGATGTTTTATACTATTTGAATTTGGAAAAAATCAAATACTCAGTTAGAGGATCTGTACAGACTTTTTTCAAAACATGGCAGGATCTAATCAGTAATATTTTAAAATAAGTTCTTAAAGCACAGAGGAAGCAATTATTTTTGTATTTCTTTGTCTTCTGCATTCATCTCTATTGGCTTATCAAACTCATTAATTCAGGTATGTTTACAAGCCTTAAATTTTACGCCGTTTTTGCCTTGCTCTCTCTCTCAGGGGTGGGGGTCGACTTGTTCATAACTCAATTTTACTTTTTGTAAAAATTGATTGATTTGTATGGAATGATTACAATAAAATTAATAAAACTTCAAAAAAAAAAAAGAAAACTTGACAGGTCTGTTGTGTTTTTGTTATTTGACTCATTGAAAAAGTTTTGATCCATTGATCTATTTTGCAAACTCCACTCCAGAATTATAAGTTTCCAGATCATAGCTTAACTGTATTTTTGGCATGAGAATTCTGATGGGGCCACATGGACCTGGGAGAAAGACTCTGTGTGAAGGCCAGAGTCCGTACTTAGAAACCATGCAGAGGGTGTTTGTGTGTACAAGAGTATGAGTGAGTGACTGAGCAAAGCCTGTGCATGAAGTAATACTGACTGAGACAAAGTGCAATCACTGCCAATGAACCATCAACCCTTGTATCCTTCCCAACTACCCCAACACACACACACACGGCACGAGATTTATACTTACTAGGCTTGAGACGATACTCCTAATTCACATATTATATATTGACATACATGCTTCAAGATACAGTGTATTATCTATGAAAAACAGACAAAAAAACCCCCAACTTTTTCTTTTGGTAAAAAATAAAGCAAAAGTATGAAGATTTGCTTTAAACAATAACACAAAAACAGAAAGTTTCAAATGTGAAACTCATTCCATAAGCTTTGGACAATTGTCTAAACATTTTTGTTCATTTCAAACTCCATCCAGCAAGTTAAACAACATTGGTTGTGATTGACAATTTAAGCCGATCCTGAAATTAACAAAATTTTGCAAAATGGCATAATCCGAAAATATACAATATGCATGTAAACCAACGTATCATAAACATGGGCGGTGAACAGGAGACTCAGACATCATCAGTCAGTCAGTCATTTTCCAACCCGCTATATCCTAACAGAGGGTCACAGGGGTCTGCTGGAGCCAATCCCAGCCAGCACAGGGTGCAAGGCAGGAACAAACCCCAGGCAGGGCACCAGCCAACCACAGGGCACACACAAGGGACAATTTAGGATCACCAATGCACCTAACCTGCATGTCTTTGGACTGTGGGAGGAAACCAGAGCACCCGGAGGAAACCCACACAGACACGGGGAGAACATGCAAACTCCACGTAGGGAGGACCCGGGAAGTGAACCCAGGTGTCCTTACTGCGAGGCAGCAGCGCTACCACTGCACCACCGTGCCGCCCAAACTCAGACATGGCAAAGTAAAATTAAACAGGATGGCAACTGTACACTTTAAATGCACAGCTAAAGACGGATATAATTCAAAGCAGAAGCATCTGTCAAGTGGGCTTACAGTAAAACTTGTGTTACAACACCACAAATCATGTCCTCCATTGTTCAGTACCATTATTAACTTGATGATTGTACTCTTTATATTTGTTCCTTCTTCTGCCATGCTAAAAAAGTTCACTATAGCTAGAAAAACTGACTCTGGGCATTCATTGAATAATAATATTGCATTATTTGCATAAATTAGCTACAATAAGGTAAAGAGGAATCATGGGTAAATATTAGAGATAATCATTATACTTTGATTTCATTGAATTTTTGATCATATTGGGCTAGTCAGTTCAGTTCAAGGGCTTAAATATAATTTATATATTTAGAGTTTAGGTGTCTACAAAGTTAAATTATAATGGTGTCATCATCATTATTGTAAGCTGCCTTGTTAGCTAGCAAGTTAAATATTGAGCCACCCAAATCTAAAATGTATTGCCTTTTTGTTAGTTTTGATGCAGTTTTTTTTTTCACTCTAGACATATATTTGATTCTTTTCTATGTGTTTTCTTTAATATCATGCCTCAAACATGTAATTTTCGGAGAGGCAGTGACGATTCAATTGAAAGCATCTTTGAGCACTGGCCATTATGTGCTGTCCAATCTGCAGACATCCTGGGCTGTAAAGAATCTGAAGCCAGCTTGTAGCTGCTATTCATACTCATAAGGCTGCATTGGTCTGATGAATGAATTTTTAATAATTTTGCATATTCAGGATAGAAATCAGAAAAATGAATGCCAATACCATGGACCAACTTCAAAGTGTACATGTGCCATTCTGATTCTCGGATTCTTGCAATGTGCCAAGGTGCTGTAAACTGTATTATGGCAAAACTGAAACTTCTAAAGTTAAAATATTTCTCACCACTTTTATAGGTAGAATATAATAAGGCACAGAATGTGTGTTTAATTGTTATGGTTCATACATAACTTACATGTTATTTTGTAATGTTAAAAAAAAAGAAGTTACACGAAAATGGCACCCTGACTGAAGAGCTGCCTGGGGTGATCACCTCATTGGATCACCACACCCGCTGAGGTGGGTCCAGCTGCAGACCTCCACATCTCTGTGACTCAGTGGCTCTGCTAGACAGCCAATTGGACTGCAGTTTTTTGTCACTTGGTTTACTTGATTTGAGTCAGATAACCCCCCCCCCCAGTTCTAATCTTAATCATAGTGTAACCAGGTATTATGACTAATCTATACTAATAAATGGCAAAGCCCTCACTCACTCACTGACTGACTGACTGACTGACTGACTGACTGACT
>JANRMT010062821.1:31028660-31045730 GCA_026402145.1 Polypterus bichir lapradei | reverse complement strand
TCTATCTATCTATCTATCTATCTATCTATCTATCTATCTATCTATCTATCTATCTATCTATCTATCTATCTATTGGTTTTCTGAAACTGCTTGTTCAATTTAGGACTTTGCGGAGGTGAAGCCTATTCTGATAGTATTTCATGCAAGGAAAAAATCAACTAAAGATGGGAATCCAGTCTGCTGCAGGGCACACTTAACACCTCACTCATTCCAGGCTAGTGTAGAGTAGTCAGTTAATGTAGATGTCTTTGGAATGTGGGAAAGAAATTCATGAGAACACAGAGAGTGCAGTGATGCAACTGTGATTTTAACTTTATGCCTGTTATGCAGGGTGGCATGGTGGCACAATGGTATTGTTGCTGCTTCACAATCAGGAAAACAGGGTTTGTGTCCAGGGAGTTCCCTGCATGTTCTCCCTGTGTTCTTCTGGGATTCCTCCCACAGTTCAAAGACATGCAGACTAAGTGGATTGGCATTGCTAAATTGGTCCCTGATGTGTGAGTATGTGTTTACCCTGCAATAGACTGGCACCCTGTCCAGGAGTTGTCCCTGCCTTGATTATTGTGAATGGCTCCTGCTGCCCCTTCACCCTTGCCCTGGATAAGCAGGTTAGGAAAATGGATGGATGAATTATTGGATTGACCCATTATGCCACTTTGCTGCCCTTTCATAAACAAGACAGATGGAAATGCATTGATTTACCAGCTATGTGTAATCTTAATCAAGGCTCTATTCATGTTCTGAGTGGTTTGTTTTTCTCCTATTAAGATGGCACTGTCATAAAAACATGTGAGCACCCTTTATGAGTTGGCAGTGTTTTCATAAGAAACTGGTCTCACATGACATTCAGCAGTTCAAAGGCAAGCAAATATTTTTCTAAAATCTGAAATGTGCTTTTGTTTTTTGCTTTTGAAGATCGTTTCTGCCATCCAGTGGATGCCACAGGAAGGAAGCTTGTGTTTGTTCTTTCTGTGTTATGGTCTGGAAATGAAAGTTGTTAATTTCCTTTTACCGTATACATAAGGTTAAATTACTAGTATGTAATTACTGTTGTTGCCAGTCCTAGGAAATCAATATAAATACGTCATCCATGTTGATCATCTCATTTTTTTTCCAGAAGCACCTTTTGCTAAGTCCGTTCATTCATGCATTTTTCAAAACCTGCTTTTCTAATATAGGGCCAGAGAGAATTGAATCAAATCGCAGAAGCAAAGGGAAAAAAGTAGGAACCAAATCTGGATGGTGCACACCAATGTACACCCACACTCCTTTACCCTGTGTCAGTTTCAATCCTCTAGTCAAGCTGACTGTGTATCTTTGATGGATGGGAGAAACGGGGGTCCCTAGGAGGAATGGTACAAATGCATGGAGAATATGCAGGCACCACACAGAAACAGACAGTTTCTGGAAATTGAGAAAGGGTCCAAGTGCTGCAGGTTAGCAAGGTCTGAAAAGATTAAAGCTAATAGAGAAAATTAAAATATTATTTGTAACTTTAAACAAGGACTATAAGATTTAAAACTGTGGTAGGTCTGAGGTGTTTATGTTTCTTATTACATTTTGAAATGCACTTTCTGGGGAAAGAGGCTTCTTGTATGATAAATAGTCCTTCATTTTACTTTTTGCAAGCAGAAAAGGATGATTGTGGTACAGGCCACAAGTCTATAGACTCAAACGCCTGTCCCCTACAATGAAGGGTTGTAGCTCTGTTTGGGTGTGGGGAACAATTTCCTGGCATGCTTTAGGTCCACTAATTCCTTTAAAGGCAGTTATACTTTCTATTAAATAGAAAGCATTTCTAAATGAACACATTCATGCCATGGTGAAACATTTGATAATGGAGTCTTCCAGTACAACAATGCATTGGTGCATAATTGATCAGGGAATGGTTTGTGGATCATGACAGGCTGTGTATTCAAAATGCCATTACTAAAATGTGACATGATAAATGTTCTCATGTAATAATGGTGTAGCATCACTGTATTGCAGTTCAGGACACTTCTAGAATCTATGCCAATCCACACTGGAGAACTCCATTTAAAACTATTTTATCATTTATTTAATTTTGTCATATACCCCTTAGCTAGTACTCAAGCTGCATGGAGGTGTGTCGTGGCTACCACTGCTGATTCCCAACTTTGGTGTTTTGGGCTTTGCCATAAACTTCAGTCCACTCAATTATTTGCTAAATCTATGAGAAATTTTCAGTTCTAGCAGCATCATGCTCTGACAGCAGGTATCTTTTGATTCCGGAGACCACAGCCTTTTTACAGTTTTACTGATTATAAAAACAAAATGTTGTGCAATTTCTGGAGGTTACTGAAATAACTAAGGGGCTTCGTCCCCAGCTCGCTCCACTCGCCAATAAGCCCAAACCCCCCCCCCCCCCACTCTCCACACCCCGACCAGCACAATGTGCCAGCCACTTTACGTCTCTGCCGCTCGCGTTGTGAAGAGGGGGGCTGAACGCACCCCAAGGAGACGCGGTTGCTCCTCTGAAACCCCCTCTTAAACGGTGATACAATGCAGTTTTTTTTTTACCTCTTCTTTGCTCAATCAGCTGCTGGCTTGCTGCTGCTGCCGTGCCGTGTGATCGGCATCTCACAGGATATGAAAGTGTCTCTCTGAGAAAATCACGTCTCGTCTCCTTCCAAAATTTTTTTTTATAATGGAGAGAGAAAAGGCCACCAATAAATTAATTTACATAGTATTTAATTTCAGCCAGGGGTTCAAATTCCTGTTTAATGTCTTTTTTGTTTATTTTTTAGTCTGTTGTGCATGTTAATATTGTTGACAATTTAGTTTTTATGTGTTTATGTATCTCGTGTTATGTTCCATATGTTTTGTAGGTGGTTTCCCCAGGAGGCGGAGCCACCTGCCCATCACCACAAGGGACTGCCCTCTCAGCCCTACATAGGAGTGAGCAACACACAGTCCCTTGAAGTTCTTCTGAATGTGCGTGTAAGGTGGGGAGTTTTCTTATGTTCTTGTGCTTGTTTGATTCCTGTAAATTTTTGAATCTATATTTCAACCAGTCTTTCGATTTGTGGTTTGGCCTTGTTTCCACCGGAATTGCCTTAGCCTTTTTAGGCAATTCCTTTTGTCTTTTATTCTTTTGTGCGCAGAATATTTTTTGAAGTATAAATCTTTTTATTTATAAAGATTCTATTTTTCCCTTTTCATTACTAGCTGGTATTTATATGATGATTTCCCCTTTTGTGAGCATTTTGAGTATTTTAGGGTAGGGACTTTGTGTGATTTGAAACTCTTGAGCTCATAACAATGAGAATATAAGCCGACTGCAAGCTGATGCTAAAAGAAATACACAACAGAAGAATTCAATGTCATAAACATGCATGTTTTGATGTGTAGATTCTTTTTTTGCTATTTTTGCACGTCAATTATGTATTGCTGGATGCCAGTTATTTTTATTGTTATCTCAGCGATGTCATTCTGCCACTATTTTGAAGCATTTGTTTTTTTTACACGTGCCACCATTTTGATGTTCGTCATGCTTAGCTGCGACCCTGTCATTTATACCAATGGCTCCTGTTGCCGGCCAAGTGATCGTCTTACTCCTTCTGAATATCTTCTCTCTTCGTTTTTAATTTGATCTCCATCCTTCTGGCATATTAGTGTCCATACTTAATAACTTATTCACATATGAAAAAGCCTTCAAAATGGTCCAAAATGATTATCAACCTCACAATATTTTTTTAATTTGTATATTGTTGTGCTTTCAGGACACTCATTACTACATTGTTTCAGCCAAGGAGGGCTATTTAGCATAAAGAACCAAGGTCATCTTCATTACAATTCAACACATACTTTCACTAACAATCCAAAACTTTGTTTACCACAATGACATTACAATAATATTAGGGTTGTAGTGTTATTTTGAACATAGGAAAAAGGGTTTAGAATGAGCTGTGAAATTATACATTTCATGATCTGCCTTGAATAGATCCTTTGGTTTTGGAGACCAAGGAATCTGTTGGTTGCATTTATTTTTGTTTTAAAGCAATTTTAATAATGTTGAAAACAAATTAAGTTCTCCCATGGTTCTGTGTTGTTTTATTTTGGCCATTTCCATTTTGATTTTTTTTGTTAACAGTTGCTATGCCATTGCTAAGCAAGATGACCAAGAGTATGCAACGCATGACATTGTTATTGTGTTAAGTTCCTTATCATCCAAGATTGTGGACTCTTTCTACGAAAAAACTTTATAGTTCATTCTTGTTGTTGAGATTTATCCCGCCCTTAAAACTCAAAAATATGGTAGGCCTTAAAATGAAAGTCAGACCTGCACTCCCACACAGGTATGAATACATAAGATAAGTGCCACTAGCACAAATTAACCTGGTACTAAACTTAAGAAGCAGGCTTCACAGGTCAAAAATGGACCAGAGAAAAAAATCAGCAGAGGGAAAAAGGGAAAACCATTCATTCTTTATATTTGAAGAGTTTATTAACAAACTTTCAAAACAAGAACTAAACAGAATCAGCAGCAATCAAAAAAAGGTTATAACAAAAAGCAAACCTTAACCAAGCAAAACCAAACCTGTGATCCCAGAACAAAGTCAAAAAATAGAGTTAAGAAATCAAAAACCGAATAATTAGAATAACACTTGCCAGAAACAAGGAATTCCAAAAGCTGAGTCAACAAACACAAGCATAAACTAATGTTCCAGTGCTAAGACTGAGGTTATCTTACGGGGACAGTCCTACCACTATACGGTTTTTAAGTGCACAAGGCACAGAGAACAAAATATATTTTGTCACAATAATGAGACATACTCAGATAAAGGTTTGGGGCAGCTGCCCGTATAATCTTTTATCCTGGCTGCAAAGTCGTTTTTTATGAAAATAAACAGCACTGATGTGCATACAAACGAGTCCAAAACAAGACTGAGGATTTAGGGAAGATGGACGGGCTTTTAAAGGGGAAGACAGGAAGTGAGGTCATAAGGATCAGGCCCATGTTCTTTAGCCATTGGTTCGAGCCCGGATGTGACATCACAGGGGCCGGAGCCGGTAAAGTCTCCTTCCATTGGCTCGGTCCCGGAAGTGACGTCAAGAGAGCCAGATGGAATCTCCCAGATATGGTCTACAGGAAAGAGAGAAAAAGAGTCAGCGCACTCTGCCAGCTCCCGGCATGCCTCAGAACTGCCGTCACTCAAGCCCTTTAGTTGCCTCCCATGCGCACGTGTGTGACAATTTCTAAAATAATATTCACAAAGAAACAATATATAAAAAATAGTATATGGAGTGGTCCATACAGTACTTCCATGTAAATTTCACTTTGGTGGTAATCACAATACAATGAAACTGATTGTACTGTAGAATAATATACAGTCAAGTACATTAGCTTATATTTATTACAGATGTCGAAAAATTTTAATGAACAACTTAAATTGTGTGTATAAGCTTTTTTCTTTCTCTTCATCATCCAGCATATTTTCTCATACAGCAAACAATTTGTCAGCTATCTTCACTTACAAATTTTGTTGAGTGATTGAGTGTGTGTGCATGCGTGTGCCGGTCCTATTCAAAGGAGTGACATGTCATAGGAGTGACATAACAAAGGAGTAAAACCTCAGGTATAAATTTCAAAGGAGTGACAACCATCCAACCAACCATCCAAGTGGTAGGTGAGGCGACAACGATTTTTTTGGCGAACGTTCTTTCAGTTGTGTGTGGTAGGTGAGGCGACAACGATTTTGTTGGCGAGCATACTTTCAGTTGTGTGTGGTAGGTGAGGCGACAACGATTTTTTTGGCGACCGTACTTTCAGTTGTGTGTGGTAGGTGACTCGTTACGTCACTCCAATAAAATGTCACTCCTTTAATACGGTATTTATGTTACTCCTTTGTTATGTCACTCCTATGAAGTGTCACTCCGATACAGACCCACATGTGCACATGCACGTGTTTGTGTGAGCCTCCCTGTGTGCATATTTGTGAATTTAAATAAATTACAATATGTATCTCAAAAACTACTCGTGCAATAAGCCTGGTCCTATGTCTAAACATTGCAGGCTGCAAATATTCTAGTTAAATTACACAATTCCTATGGCATATAACTTAGGTCTAACCATTTTTGAAGGGTATGGAAATAAGTACTGGACCAAAAACAATAGGCCTGTAGTCTGTAACAAGACAAACACAATACAACTTGTTTGAAAAAGACAGGTCAATTTGGCGTTATCATTGTACATAGGCTTCCACAAGCGATCACACACAGACACAAACACACCTTCTGCCCTGCCCTGCCTTCATTCCTATCCAGTAACCGGCTTAGCCTCCCAGCCAGTTAAGGAACCTTACACCATTCCAGCTGAGACACCATCCTGTCAAGGATACAAAGGAGTACTTAAGCAAAAGGGGTCCAATTACTTCAGTGCATGGCCTCTTATAGAAGTAGCTTCTCTCCTGTCATGTTTGTTCCCTAATTAGAACTCTCAGGTAAAAAAGGGTCAGGACTCCCTGAACAAAGCAAGATAAGCAGGCCAAAAGAATTTGAATAAAAATGTTATTTTTTTTTATTATCTATGGTCAACATGAAATAATATTTCTATGAAAAATTGGTGCCACTGATGACAAAAATGAATTTTTACAGGGTCATTAGTCATTTGTTAGCTTAATGTACACACATTTATGACTTATGATGAATCCCACAAGGACACAGGGAAAATGAGCAAAATCCACACAAAATTGGCAGGTGTTGGGCATATCAAACCCAAAACTCTGCATACATAAGACAGGTGTGTAAACCTCTCACAAAGTTAACAATGCTGAAAATGTGACTTTCACTTCCTTTCTCTTTACTCAACACTTTTTTAACAAATTGTACCTGCCAGTTCTAATGGGAAATATTGGAATGACTCAGTAAAAGCAGGAAGTAAACCATTAAGTGAAATGGCTGTAGAAATTGAATAGTTACAAATGTGTTTTAAAAAGAAAAACTCAGTTTGCAGCCTTTGTGGAACAAGAATGAAATGTAAAAATGTCCAGGCTCTACCCAAAAAGGAATACAGAGCTTTCACCTGATCCTGTCGTGAGAATATCATAACATGTCAATTTCTGAAGACTGTTTATTAAGAAATGAACAGGTCCTGCAGTGTACATAAGAAACATTTTCACCATAAGTAAGTACAGATATAATCTAAAGGAAGTAGTCTCAAGCCATACCCAAAACTTAATATAAAGCTGAGAAAGTCAAAATCCTATAAACTAATAAAAATACTAGTGGAAAAAATCAATTGGAGTAACACCAAGTACAAAAACAGAAAGACAAGAATAATGAAAAAGACAAATCATGCCTAGTGTTCTAAGATCAAGCATGCCATTTCTCTGCTGCAGCATTTCTATTCTCCACTAAGTGACACTCAAGCTGAATGAATGGCAGAATAGAAGGAGATTTTAAGCTCTGGTGGGAAACTTCTGACTCGAATAGTCATCAGTGCCCTTAGGAAATCCTGGAGCATTCCTCCTGAAGCTCCTCCTAGAGTCCCTATGTATTCCTACATTCCTGAGCCTTAGCATCTATTTTAAGGACCAGACAATCCCCAAGAATCCTGCCCACCCTAATACGTAGAGCAGGCAGACATATATAATATAATGAACCTCCTTGTTGTAGCATATCGATCTGATAGGCCTCTGAACCATTACTAAATGACTTCCCTCCTGTTCTGGAAGTAATTCCTGTGGGAAAAGGGGCTACTAAGGAGATACTCAGTGATGGAAATCAGTGGTGCTTCAATTTGCTGCCCTCCAACATATCTGTATATGTTAACCTATTTAAACAGAAAATTAAAATAGTGTATAGAGAAAAATTAAGATAAATCTTGAATAGACTTATTAATATATAGAGAAACAGCAATAATTTTTCACATATAATTATTTATAAGCATCAACTAGACAAGAACATAGTATAGGCGCACTGATAAGCCGTGTTCTAATTATTAGTTTAATATAATTATGCTACGAAAACCAGAACCAGAGTAGTGTACAAGTGATAGGTGGGGATGTTTTTGTTTTTTTTTTAATTTATTAATTTTATCGTAATCATTCCATACAAATAGATCAATTTTTACAAAAAAATAGGATTGAAAACAAGTCGACCCCCACCCCTGAGAGACAGAGCATGGCCAACGGAGTAAAACTTAAAGCCTGCAAACATACCTAAATTGACTAGTTTAAAAGGGCAATAGAGATGAATGGAGAAGAAAAAGAAATGCGGAGAGAATTACTTTCCTGGTGCTTTAAAAAACTGCTGAAAACACATTACTTTAACATGGCTTTCTCCTAACTTCACTTTAACTTAATCCTGATACTCTGTGTGTTCAATTCATCATGATAACTATTCATAGTGGCTCTAAAATCCGTACTGACCCCTACTCTCTCTTCTGTTTCTTTTTCCGGTTTCTTTGTGGTGGCGGCCTGCGCCACCACCACCTACTCAAAGCATCATGATGCTCCAACAATGATGGACTGAAAGCCAGAAGTCTACGTGACCATCATCATCAAGTCCTTCCATGAGAACCCTAAATACAAAGAGGACTGTTTCATTTATGTTAGGTAGATTGCCCAGAGGGGACTGGGCGGTCTCTTGGTCTGGAATCCCTGCAGATTTTATTTTTTTTTCTCCAGCCGTCTGGAGTTTTTTTTTTGTTTTTTCTGTCCACCCTGGCCATCGGACCTTACTTATTCTATGTTAATGAATGTTGACTTATTTTTATTTTTTATTGTGTCTTCTGTCTTTCTATTTCTTCATTTTGTAAAGCACTTTGAGCTTCATTTTTTTGTATGAAAATGTGCTATATAAATAAATGTTGTTGTTGTTGTTGTTTAAGAGCTTATTCTAAAATATTATTGATTAGATCCTGCCAGGTTTTGAAAAAATTCTGTACAGATCCTCTAACTGCGTATTTGATTTTTTGCAATTTCAAATAGCATAAAACATCGGTTTCCTACTGACCTAAAAGAGGAGAGTTAGGATTCCAGTTTAGCAAAATAAGTCTGAGCGCCAAAAGTGTAGTGAATGCAGTCACAGTTTGTTTGTCCTTCTCCACTTTAAGCCCATCTGGAAGAACACCAAACACAGCTGTTAATGGGTTAGGAGGGAGTGTGACACCAAGGCTGTCTTAAAGGCACTTAAAACTTTTGGTCCAGAAGGATGTTAATTTGGTAAAGACGCAAAACATGTGACCCAGTGAGGCTGGAACTTGATTGCAGTGTTCGCAGGTTGGATCTAGCCCTGGACACATTTTGGAGAGTTTTAGGCGAGACAGATGTGCTCGATAAACAGGTATAATTTTGAGTTGAATCATTGTATGCGCATATGGAGCTCGAGTGAATTCTCTGAATTGCTACTTTCCACTCCTTTTCTGATATATTGATTAAGAGATCTTTTTCCCAGTGTCCTCTTGGATCTTTGAAAGGGAGGGACTGCAAAATAATTTTATATATTGCTGAGATGCTGTCTAAGTCCTTGAAATTGAGCAATATTTTTTCCAGCATGGATGAGGGTGCAAGATGAGGAAAATCGGACAGGTTCTGTTTAACAAAGTTCCTAATTTGAAGATAGTGAAAGAAATGTGTAGCTGGAATGTTAAATTTGGAGTGTAATTGTTCATAGGATGCAAAGATGTGGTCTATATAAAGATCTCTAAACAAGTTAATCCCAAATCTTTTCCAGATATTAAAAACTGCATATGTTTGTGAGGGTTGAAAAAGGTGGTTCTCTTGCAGAAGTGCCACAGATAGAAGCTTCTCCATCTTAAAGTGCTTCCTACATTGGTTCCATATTCTGAGTGGTGTGAAGCACAATTGGGTTATTAGTATATTGCCAATAACTTGCATTTATTGGGGCACAGAGCAGGGAATATAAAGAAGTACTGCAGAATTTTATTTCTATTGCAGACCAAGCCTGTGTATGTTCATCTATTTGTGTCCAGGTTTTTATAGCTTTATGTTTGCTGCCCAGTAATAAAACTGAAAGTTAGGTAGAGCCATGCTACCATCTGCCTTAGGTCTTTGTAGGGTCGCTCTTTGTATACGTGGATGTTTTGAGTTCTAAATAAATGAAGTTGTGGTTGAATCTAATGGCTTAAAAATTTTTTTATTGATGTATATTGGAATGTTTTGAAATAAGAGGAGAAGCTTAGGAAGAATACTCATCTTAACAACGTTAATTCTTCCAGCTAGAATGAGATGAAGGGTTGACCAACTATGCAAGTCTTGCTTAAGTTTTTTCCATACAGACGGTGAAATTTTGTTGATAAAGAGCTTTGTGTTTACTTGTGATGTTAGCCCCTAGGTATCCTTGAACCCTGGTGTGGGGATGTTTTCTGCGCAGAGCAAAAACACATTCAGACTGATAACGAAACAAAATTATAAATGGTAAATTAGTTGTTTATCTTCCTAGAAATTATTATCGGTGTAATGTTTATGTTTATTTTTGTTATTGTCTCATAACTGCTATGTCTGATGCCATCACAGAAGGACAGTCTGAAAATTGTTTTTGAAGCATTTGTGGATAAAAATCAAAGAATTTTACTTTTTTCATTGATGTGTGATATTTTTCCGAACCCTGCTGCTTACATACGAATTGTACTGAGCCTTTTGGCCAATAATGCCGCCCCCAAAAATATTCCACCTGGGGCGGACTGCCCCTTCTGCCCGCCCCTAGATACACCGCTGATGAAAATTATAGAGAAAGAAGTACTGCTCAGATTAAATAGGCTGAAATCAAAGAAATCACCAGGACCAGATAATATTTATCCTCGAGTTCTTAAGGAGGTTGGTGAGTACATACAGTATATAAACCCTTGACACATATTTGTAGGAAGTCACTGAGCACTGGGAAAATTCCAAAGGCCTGGAAAATAGAAAATATTATCCCGTTATATAAAAAGGGTGACCAGGCAGATCAAAGCAACTATAGGCCAGTAAGGGTAACATTCATCACAGGTAAATTAATGGAAGGAATTACTAAGGGAAAGATTGAGCAACACATGGGATCAACAGGAGTATTACTGAATAGTCAGCATGAGTTCAGAAGAAGGAGGTCATATTTTACCAGCATGCTGGAATTCTATGAGGAAGCAACAAAGGAATATGATCAAAGTAGCGCTTATGATATTCTTTTCCTCGCCTTTCAAAAAAGCATTTGATAAGGTGCCACATGAGAGGTTGGGCATCCAACTAAAAGAAGTGAGAGATCAGGGTGTTGTTTGTAGATGGGTGTGAAATGATCTCAGATACAGGAAGCAGAGGGTTATGGTGTGAGGAATCCCATTAGAATTAGCTGATGTCAAAAGTGGTGTTCCATGGGGATGAGTGCTAAGGTTGCTGCTATTTTTAATATATACTTTATAAATTATTTTGATAGGAATATAAGTAGCAAGCTGGTTAAGTTTGCAGATGATACCAAGATAAGGTGGAGTGACAGATGATCTGGAATCCACTGAATGATTACAGAAGGACTTAGACAGCATACAAGCTTGGGCAGATTTCTGGCAGATGAAATTCAATGTCAGTAAATGTAAAATATTACACATAGGAAATTAAAATGTTAGATTTGAATACAGAATGGGAGGGCTGAAAACTGAAGGTAAGCCTATGAGAAGGATTTAGGAGTTGTAGTGTACTCTGACCCTATCAACTGCCAGATAGTGTTCAGAAGCCATTAAGAAGGCTAACAGAATGTTACGTTATATAGCACGATGTGTGGAGTACAAATCCAAGGAGGTTATGCTCAAGCTATATAACACACTGGTGAGGCCTCATCTGGAGTGCTGTGTGCAGTTTTGATCTCCAGGCTACAAAACGAATATAGCAGTGCTAGAAAATGTCCAGAGAAGACAGACTAGGTTGATTCCAGGGCTACAAGGGATGAATTAAGAAAGATTAAAAGAGCTGAGCCTTTTCAGTTGAAACAAAAGAAGATTGAAGTGTTTAATATTATGCAGGGAATTAGTACAGTGGATCAAGACTGTTATTTTAAAATGAGATCATCAAGATCACAGGGTCTTAGTTAGAATCTAGTTAAGGGTATGTTTTGCACAAACATTAGGACATTTTTCTTTACACAAAGAACTATAGACACTTGGAATAAGCTACCAAGTAGTGCAGTAGACAGTAAGACTTTAAGGACCATCAAATTAGACTTGGTGTAATTTTGGCAGAATTAAGTGGATAGGACTGGTGAGCTTTAGTGGGCTGACTGGCCTGTTCTCTTCTAGCCTGTTCTAATGTTCTAAACAATCCTGTGGTTCAAGATCGTTTTCTACCACCCTCTTGGGCCACTCCACTCATCACGGCTAAGTATCTTACTTCTGTTAGAGGCTATGTTCTTACTTCTGTTAAAGTCTTGTGAGGCTTTCTCTAACCATGCAGTGTCCCTATTCCTGCAAAGTTAGTCCCTATCTGCCTCCTCTTGAAACAATATATTCTCGTTTATTAAAATACAAAATATCCATTGGATAAAGTAAAATCTATTACAAGTATTAACAAGTTACATACAGCAGGTGTAAACAGTTTCAAAAATTTCTGTATTGCTTGCTATTCATATCCAGCATAGACCCCAAGCTGACACATAAGGCTTACAGATGGCAAACCTTCCGTAAAGCTACATACATTTATATATAAGGCCTTCGCCTGAAGATGGTGCTGTGTACTTAAATTTTGCCTTCTTAAATTCAGTATTGCTCATTACAACTATGTTTTTCTTAAACCAAACATCTGAACCAAATATTTTTACATAAACTAATATCTCATAAGTGGAAATTTTTCTAATGGGTTATCTAGCTGTTGCACAGTAAGCGTTCTGCTATGGCTGAACTTGTATCTTCAGATTAGCTATAGTTATGAGGAATACTTTCTGGTTTTTCCAACCTTTTTTAATAGATGTGCTAAACTGACCACGTTGTTTCAGATAAGGATGTAATACTACGGATGTTTTACATTTTGGAAATATTAAACTTGTATTCATCTTCTTCTTGACAGGATGTAATTTTATTAATGTAAAGGCTGGTTGACTGTTTGCCCTGAACTTTCTAATTTGTTTAGGAGAGAATATTACAAAAGTAAGAAAACTGATAAATAAGAAAAGGTCAGGGTCCAAAAGTGAATGCCTTCTTTACTGCGATTCATGGTGTAGTTTTTAGAGGGCACAGCAGCCACACCACCAGCCATGACTTCTACATCAAAGGAATAAGGAATTGTTTCCATGTGATGTTCAGCCAGAGAGGATGACAGTGTGATTGGTGTCCTTTTACGCCTGAGCTCTACAGGGTGTTGGAAGATGGTGGATGAATGGGGATGGGAATGCGGAAAAGGATTAGAAATCTTTATTGGGGGTCATCAAATACTCCTGAATTCTCCTGACATACCCTTCTGTGAAAAATTCTATTTTAGCTCCTTTAAAGTTCAGCTAAAGGAACAATGCCTTGACGCTGCTCCATTTGTCCTTCCAAGTGGGCAGCCAGCCGGCCCACCCTAATGTGCTCAGTTTACATCTAAATCTGTGCACTCAGCAGTGGGAGAACCTCTGTCAATGTGTGATCGCAAGAACTTAGAAGGAAGTGATGACATATTAAAATCTGTCTGAGGGATAAAATAAGAGGTAAAAAAGTCAAATTAAAATATTCAAAAATACTGTTACCCCAAGAAGAAACGAAGCATCAGATCTGAGTCCAGACGGGCTGTAGCAGCTCCATTAAGTAATTTCTCTAATGACAATTACAAATCTGGAGCTTCTCTTGTAACAACTGATAACCAAATGAAGAACGTGCATGTAAGCAGTGAATGGGAAAAAGAAATCTTCTCATCCATCGATCTATGTACAACCCGTCCATTCCAATCCCACTTACTATTTCGTGTTCAGGGATGTAAAGGCTTCTGGTGGGATGATATTCCTGATCCATATTTAGGTGGGACAAACTTAAAACAGCTGTTGGAATAGAGAGAAAATCTGTGTAGTAGTAAAAAGAAGAATGATGTGTGTCCAGAAGTGATGTCTTCACAAAAAATTACAGCAGTGGACAGATTTTGTAATGCCATGAAAGTGAATAGAGCTGATGAGACATATTGGAGTGAGAAGTAGTTTTTTTTTTGTTTTTTTTAACATACACTGAAAGTTACTATCCATAATCCGACTACTGGCTCCATGGAGTTGGCATCTCTCACTTGTCCTCTACTACTCCTTCACCATCACGGACACTTGTGTCCTACTGCTGGTTTGACAGCATGTGTTAGGAATCACTAGGCAGCCTGATGCTTTTAAGTGGTGTCCTTTATGCCATTTGAACTCACACATCTCCAGTAGTTGATGTCAAAGGATGTAAAGCATTACCAAAATCACTGGAGTGGAGCATTCATACTTTTGTTCCACAATAATAAAGCCACCACCTGAAAGTACCTTAAATGGCAAAACACATATTAAAAATGCTGGTGTTAGTTAAAAAATATACAATTAAAGAATGTATGAAAACTTTCAGGTGTAGAAGAATTGGCAGGCAATTCATATAAGGGCTTTTAATCACATAATTTCCTATATTTTAGCTTTCAATCATTTTTAATCTAAATATCAAAATACCAGTAATGGCGCACTGCATGATAACGTGCAGTGAATACACTTGACTTGAGCATTCATAGTTTTCCTACTCTTTCTCTGTACATTTAGTATTTGTTTGCTCAGAGGTTGATGCGCTTGCTGCTTCCTGAGCAACTCTAGTTTTTTCCACCCTAGTGGCCCGCTTCTTCTCTTCTTTCGTCAGCATCTTTTCGCATTAAAACTGATTAAGTCAGTGTTTGTGTTGCAATTACTTAGTGCGTTTTCTTTAATTTATCACTGAAGCTGGCACTTAAGTCTTCAATCTTTCTCAAGAATGATTTAAGATATGAAGAGGTAGGGGAAGTGACGGCGAAGGAGGTAGGCATGAGAACGGCATCCATACGCATGCGCCGTACGGCCACACTGCTGTCCACTGACGAAAGTTGATTCTACAATAAAATAAAAAGAGGAATAACCTTGGAGGTCAATCATCACCCCGAAAGTGGGTAGTAGACGTCACGTAGTATTCGTGTACCAAATTTCAGGTCAATAAGTCAAGCGGTTTGCGAGCTACAGGTGATTTAAAATCCTGGACAAACAAACAAACAGCCACGGTAGCGTATTATATATAAAGATATAATTTGCTTTACTATGTATGTGTAGTTAAATCTGTGCACTACTCATTACTATTTTTTCAGATGGAAAGCATCAGTAAAATATGAAAATAAAATGATTTTCAAGAAGACTGTAATAGAAAAGGCTTAAAGCAGTAATACTGGCTTCAGAGGAAGGCCTTAATCCCAAAGAGTTGGACAATTAAAGATGAGTGCAACCATAGGTTCCTGCTTGTCAACTTGCTAAGGTACTGTGCCAGACAAGGTAAGCAGATGGAATGGCATGAAAAGGGCAACATTTCCAAATGTTTAAAGAACGGCCATGTTGCATACAGTCAAACACCCAAAGAATTTTCTGCAGCACAGGTATAGCTGGTCAGCTATTTGAAAAAGATGAATGTCACATGAAACTTTGAAATTTAAAAAGGTAAGACATGATGTGTATATCACTGATAAAAATAAGCTAAAAACTCAGTGTATATGATTAGTATATATATTAAATGGTCACTTTATTAGGTGAACCCAAAATATTTTTCCTCAGACCAAACTGAATTTGTCAGGACATACCATTTTTATGAACTGAGAACTGCGAAACAAACACTAAAGAGTTCCAAAAACCACTTCCAAAAATGCCCCATCGGGAAATTTACCATCAAACACCTGCTAGATATAAGGGCAAAAGTGGCAACTCTATAAACCAAAAGATTTATTTCACAAAAAGTTCTGTTACACTGTTAAGCTCTGAAGAGTCATACAATGCCAGGAGGGAAAAGGCAATTCAAAAAGCAACCATGTTCCAGTACAGCAATGTAGAGAATGGTAAAAAAAGAACAGGAGGTCAAACAATCCAGAAAATCTCAAAAGCAACCAACTCTCTAGCATATCTGAGATAAAACTGTGGGAAACCCTCACCTTTATAGGGCAGTGATGTGCAGGTCCACCTTTTTGAGGAACCTCCCAGAAGACACAATGTACATAACACAGTCATTAGAAATAAAGCAGATAATTAACAAAAGTACCATTAATATAAATAAATGACACAAAAATGAACAAAAGGACATAAGACAAGGAATTGAACCCCAGCTAATGTAGGAACCCTGACTGAAATACTGTATAACAGATGTAACAAAGTATCAAAATGTGTGGCAGTGTTGGACCATGCTGACTTCACTGTACCTCATAGTCAATTCTCATCAGCTTCCCTTGGATTCCTACTCATTATAGCTTATTCTACTTCATTCTACAAATGCTTGGTTGGATTGAGATCTGGTTACTTGGAAAGACACAGCATTAAGGTGATTTCACTGCCACAGAGCATCATCCTGCTGAAAAAGACTATTCAGAGGAAAAGACACTGCTGTCCTGAAGAGATGCTCCTGATATTCATAAACAGTATTCAGCCTTTTCTCTACTTCAGGGGTCACCAGCTTCGGTCTTGGAGGGATACTGTGGCTGCAGGCTTTCATTCTATCCCCTTTCTTAATTAGTGACCACTTGTTTCTGCTTTTTGACTTCTTTATCCTTCAGTTTAAATAACTTGTTTTGGTCCTTTGAATTACTTCATGTTTTCCCTAAATGACACCCAAAACAGAAATTAGATGTGAGCTGAGAAAACAAATGACCAGCTAAGTTGGGGCCTCAAGCACTATCTATCTATCTATAGGGTGGTTGAGATCTAATTATGCAATTTTCATTACACTATAACTTATTAAGTTTATTACATAGAAAATCACCTGAAAAATCATTAAATTAAAGAGTAATAAAAAATACATGTAAAAACAGACAATAACTTTGAAATAAAAAATAAAATAGATAAAATAAAATAGATAGATAGATAGATAGATAGATAGATAGATAGATAGATAGATAGATAGATAGATAGATAGATAGATAGATA
>JANRMT010062821.1:31015911-31028650 GCA_026402145.1 Polypterus bichir lapradei | reverse complement strand
ATAGATAGATAGATAGATAGATAGATAGATAGATAGATAGATAGATACTTTATTAATCCCAAGGGGAAATTCACATAATCCAGCAGCAGCATACTGATAAAGAACAATATTAAATTAAATTAAAGAGTAATAAAAATGCAGGTAAAAACAGATGATACTGTTCAGTGGATGCATTGGATTCTCCATGATTGACAGGAGCCTGCTCAGCGCCTGTCACTCTGCCACGGATGTTAAACTGTCCAGCTTCATTCTTACAATAGAGCCTGCCTTCCTCACAAGTTTGTCCAGGTGTGAGGCGTCCTTCTTCTTTATACTGCCCTCCCAGCACACCACCGCGTAGAAGAGGGCGCTCGCCACAACCGTCTGATAGAACATCTGCAGCATCTTATTGCAGATGTTGAAGAATGCCAATCTTCTAAGGAAGTATAGTTGGCTCTGACCTTTCTTACACAGAGCATCAGCATTGGCAGTCCAGTCCAATTTATCATCCAGCTGTACTCCCAGGTATTTATAGGTCTGTACCCTCTGCACACAGTCACCTCTGATGATCACGGGATCCATGAGGGGCCTGGGCCTCCTAAAAATACACCACCAGTTCCTTCGTCTTGCTGGTGTTCAGGTGTAAGTGGTTTGAGTCGCACCATTTAACAAAGTCTTTGATTAGGTTCCTATACTCCTCCTCCTGCCCACTCCTGATGCAGCCCACAATAACAGTGTCGTCAGCGAACTTTATATGTAGGTATAGGTATAGATATCGATACAGATATAGATGCAGATATAGATATATTTATGTATTTATTTAAACAGCTTCTGTAAAAAGTCAAATTTCCCCACATCTATTTATCTATCTATTAAAGGCATAATTCATCAAAGTGTCTTTAACAAGAAGTATGCTTTATTCACCAAATATTCTCCTAAAATTTGCTATGAGGCCTACTTAAGAAAATATTTTTTTCCCAGTGCTCCATGATGCTTTCCAAAGGCAGCGTGACATCACAAAGCTGTAACAGCAATGCACAAACATTTCATGCCTGCTTACTGTAAGATTGTTGTGGACTTGGCTGTCAATGAGTCACAAGAACACTACAAAAATGCTGTTTCCACTGAAGCAACTGATATTGTTGTGCAATATTATACCCATCTCTAACTGCATTTTTTTATGATGGGAAAGCCCCGCTCTTTCACTCACATTTGCCTCAAACCAGGCTCTTTGATTGTTGTATGTGGGTTTTTTTTTTGTTGTTGCTTGGCATCAAGATGGTAGAATATCAGTGCCTGACCTGCATGATCGAAGCACCCCTTTTGTTATTGCAGGCTTCCACAGCGCAAGGCTTAGTGACTTCCACAATTCCTGCAACACAAACATTATAACAGTTACTGCACTGGGAGCAGTGTTTAGGGAGCTAACATCCTGCTTGTCCTTGCACTTGATTGCAATTATTTCACCTTTCAGTCACACAGATGCTGTTGCACCACATACAACCAGATTCACTTGTGCATATCATGGTGGATCAGTTGTACAGTACCATATTATGCATCAGTTTCACTTTCTGTGTCAACGTCCGAAGACCAATTCACTCATTACTATAGTTTGATTTGATGGTTCAATTTCTGTTCATTCTAAAACCACTTTCATGGATTTTCATTTGCCATTGTGTTTTTCATATTGATGAGTTACCATACAATTACTATAAAATGGTAGAATGCATAGAAATATTCATGATTTTATGTTTCATGATGTTATTTCATCCACTGGATGGCAGCAGGATACTTTCTCAAGGGTTAATCTGGCTTAACACTGTAAAGCAGATCATTACATCTCACCCTGAGCTTGACTCGGGCTTAACCGTAATCGCATAGAATTTCATGCCTGAGTCATACTCGGGGTTAATGCCAAGAAGGCTAAAGATATTTTAGGTAAAATAACTCTTCAGAAAAACTGAAAAATAGTATGTCTTCTGGATTTGGAAATTGCTAATTATTATTAACTGCAATCTTTCTTTCTCTTGCCGAGGAATGGACAGGGGATTTTTTTACTGAGCTAAACAGAAGAAGTGTGTAAAAAATGTAGCCAAAGCAAATAAAAATAAACCTATAGCTACTAAATCAAAACACGAAAGTCGAGAAATAGGCAAAGAGGTCAAACTGAATGAAACTGATGAAAAGCACAAAAGCAAAGAATTCTTTTTTGTAAGAGGCTGTAACTGCAGATTGGATAATGAAAGAAGGCTCCAGCTGACCTTTTACACAACCGAACTGAATACCTGCAGGTTACGACCCATGAAGCCAGGCCCCCTAGAAACACCTGATGTTGCACTAACAATGGGTCTCAAGTTGATGGTGAAAATAGTGGTCAAGATGTTAAAATTAAATAAAATAAAAATCACACAAGCCTAATAATGTGTGAAAAGATCAGAACTCAACACACTCATAAAGGTTTGGGGCAGCTACTCATGTATTGTCCTTGGCTGCAATGGGTTTGAAAAGTTGACAGAAGTGTCTTTGATGGAGTTCAAAAGTGAACTGCTTGAGGTTTGAAAAGATGGCAGTTTTAAATGGAAAGACCAGGAACTGGAACTCACCTTCCTCTGACGTTATCCTAGGCGCCGGAACCGGGAGTGACATTGTCCTAGGTGCCGGAGCCGAAGGTGACATTGTCCTAGGTGCCAGAACCAGAAGTGACGTCATCATTGATGGGTCAGACAGATTTTCCTGCAGCTGGTCTGTAGAGATAACAGGAGGAGGTTTAGTGCACTCCGCCACCCGCTTGGTCCATACAATGTCCTCCTACTCACACGTGCATGACAAATGGCATTCAATGTATATAACATCACATTTAGATTTAACTCTTTAATGCTTTTTGTCTTTGTGATCAACTTTCTACTGTTATTTTCCTCAGTGCAAATTATATCATGGCATCTTAATGAATTATTTAGAGTTTGGTTTGATTAGGGGATACGTATTTGGACTTCAGATGCAACTTCAGCTTATGCTTTGTGACTTAAGTTGTTTCAAATTCTGCACTGCAGTTCATGACAGAAAGACTTGCAGTGCTGTTTATTTTCCAGATTTTTTTGGCAGTTAAAGATTTTTGTTCCTCTAGACTGGTACTGAGTTTAAGTAAAGATAAGCTACTGTTTTTCCATCCAAATGTTGTATCAAATGTCTTGGGGTTTGATTACACCTTCCAATCAGCTTCACATTGACCAATTATTAAAATATGGGTAGAAATAATGTTCCTTCCTGTCAAATATAGGTTGGAAAAAATGAGAGACAGAAATCAAATTTCCTTGCCCCTGGGAAGAGACAGGTTGTGCCTTTTTTATTTCCAGTCATTGACTTCCATACAAAATAAGAATTTAGAATGACCTGACAGTTCCTTTCTTCTTCATAGCTTCATTTATAAACTAACTCAGTGATCTGGAATATGCCATTGCACATCACATATATTTTAACCTGGCACATTACTCTTGCCATCACACCAGGCTGGTTGATTTTCTCACCTGTATTTAGCTAGACTTTACTGTTAAGCAAGAAAAATGACAAGTAATCAATGCAAACTATTTGTGTGTATTTTATTGATTTCTATTAACTTTACCCCAAAGCAAAATAATCAAACAATTGCTTTACTGTTTTTTGTTAAAGCTTTGTTTTTCTTTATAAATTTCATTATTATTATATGGAAAAGCAGAGCAGAAATAAATTGATGTGAAATGGTGGACAAGCTTCATTTAAATGCTGTGCTGTATTTGTGTATATACCATATACTATATAATACAACACGGGAGTGGGAATGATGAGCAGATCTGTATAATCATGGTGGTCATATTAGTGAGTGTGGCCATTTTACATTCACAAAAAGCTCTCACAAGAGTTTATATTACATATTCGTCTCTCAGATCTCATTCTGGGTAATTCAATCAGATTTCTCTCTTACTCTTGCTCTAAGGTATTAGTTGTTTAGTAGACCATTTTAGTGAAGAATACATGGAAATATTAAAATGTTAGCAGTACATTTCTGTATATGGAAATGAAGTACCATGTTACCGATAAATGAGAGAAAATTTTTAAGAGGAGCTCAAGATGCTAATTACTACAGTTAGACCTACATATCTCGATAATCATACAACTAAAACACAGTCGAGTCAGAACTGATGGTAGCTATCCAGGGTGCTGCAAAGAAATAGATAGTTAAGGAGCCTGAAGTGGCTCTGTGAACACGCAGGCCTGACTTCTTCAGAAGATTGTGAGCAATTAAAATTGTCATAGGAGGCTTGTTCCTTAATTTTGGAGCAAAAACTGAGAAACAGCTTACACTTTTAGCTTGTATGGATATGGGATGAGCAGTTGGTACACAGGTTGAAGAAGAATGAAAATATTTAATAAACAAAAAATCTCTTCAATGATCTAATTTAAATCCCTTTGACTTTTCAAAACATTTAACCCAATCTCAGAATACACCTCAATGCCATGCTATGCGTTCATTTTCCAAACTGTTTAAAAAATACAAAAGTGCTTTACTTATTTTGCCACAATTACAATACATAGACAAAAAAACTAAAAAAAAACAATTTTCTATTATAAATCTTTTACTTATAAAAATACTACACTTGCTTTTTTGTTACTAGCCAGGGTTTGAGAGTTTTCTCCCTATCTAGTGGGAATTTCAGGACATTTTTGGGATTCATTTTGCTCAGGAACCCCCAGTTCAAGACACAGATGTCATCCTTAAAACTAACACCAAGCAGTTCAATTTTTGGTTTCATCAGAATAGAGAATCTTGTTTCTTCTAGTCTGAGAGTCCTTTAGGTGCCTTTTCTCAAACTCTAAGCCTGGCCTCTCTGCTATAAAACCCAGATTAGTGGACTATTGCAGTGGTGGTTGTTCTTCAGGATGTTTCTCTCATCTCCATACAGGTTCTCTGGAGCTCAGCCAGAGTGACCATTTGGTTCTTGGTTACTTTAATGACCAAGGACCTTCTCATGTGTTTGCTCATTTTGACTGGGCAGCCAGCTCTAATAACAGTAAATTATTCCATATAAGAAATATGAAGGCAACTGTGCTTTTGGGAGCATTTAATGCTGTAGAATTTTTTTGTAGCCTTTCCCAGGTTCTGTGTTTCTAGACAATATTTTCTCTAAGCTCTGCAGGTAAGTTGATGCTGCTGATTTAAAAGATTTGATATGCTACTCACACAGTGCACTCTAGGTGCTGGGACCTCAGGACTGACACATTTAACGATTGAGGTAGCCGATGAAGCAGTGCATTCACTTTTTTAGTGACTTATCAACTGTGAACAGCATCTATGACCCACTGGGTTTCAACACCCTGGTCACCATCCAAGGAAAGGCACCTCTTAGAATCCCCCCTGCTTGAAGAAGTGTAAGAAATGTAACATACATGGAGGTACCCACTGAATGATCTGAACAGTCTCCAGATTTCAAGGCCTTACAGAGAAATTTTCCCTTTAGATGCTATTCAAAAAGAGTTGTGTTTTCTCTGATGTGCATCAATTAAAGCAATAGCTGCAAATTGACTGACACAGATGGCACCAACTATATCGGCTTTATCATGGGAAAAGCAAAGCTCACCCCACATCCTGAGCAGTTGAGTTGTGAGCTCCAGTTGTGGTGGTGGAGCTAACCAAGCTCATCTCTTCAGGGATTGACATCCATCTGGACACCACTCCTTTGTACAAAGACAGTAAAGCAGTATTTGTGCATATTTATAACAAGACTAGGCACTTTTACTTGTATGTTAGTAACCGAGTCCTGAACAGTGGTAATATATAATTATGGATTAAAACCTGGAAGATACTGCTACAAGGTTTGTCACTTGTTCCTACCTCCCAAATTCTAGCTGGCTACCTAGATCAAAGATCTTGAAGCACCCTCCTCAATTGATTACAGACTTGTGCCATTGTTTGTCTTATCAATATTTACTGGCTCTATCACAAATATCCTGAAGTCATGGTCAATGGCTGCAGAAGCTGGCACTACTGCAAAACAGCATACTCAGTTGAGGGCCTCTCACGATCCAAGAGGATCATAATATGTAGAGTTCAAGATGGAGCGTATGCTCAAGAGTATACCTGTTTAAAGAAAAATGAGAAGCTTCCCATAAGCAGTCCTCTGAAAGCTTTAGATCCTTTTACACTAGAATCCCTGAAGTCTACGAAAAAACTTGTAATCCTGGCCTACCTTGAATTCCTTTGCACCTCCCTTCATCAGCATCTTTTGTTTTGCAAATGTGTCGATCAGCACAAGGAGCAAGCACCCTGCTGTCCCATCACCCCCCACCGACGGAGCTGAGTCAGTCGCAAAATTCTCAGAGTGCAAGTGTGTTTTTCTGGGTGTGCGGTGCCTGGAGTTGTACTGGGTAAATAATATATTGTTATTTGGAATACATACATTTCATGTGTGTTCCGTGTCTACAATGATCTGTGTAAGTGTAGGATGAAAGGAAATGCGAGGCAAGAAATGCTGAACACATACCTAAAAGAGAAACTTTTTCCATGTTATACTAATAATGACGTGAAGTGTATAATGTGTGAGCACTTTAGTCCAAATATCAAATAAACACGTGCTTTTATTCAAGAATACAACCAAAGTAAAAAAAAAAAATCATTCAATTTACATGTTGCTGTCAATGAGTTACAAACCCAAGCTCAAATGTCAATCGACAGAAAATTGATATGTGTTCACCAAACGGTTCTGGGTTCAACTCCAGTCGTTCCGCATTTTGAGTACTGAGCTGCTATTATTATTACTATAATATAATACAAACATACATTTGATTTGAATCTGTAACACCCAGTATAAATTTTGGCTACTTGTAAAAGTTAGCGCTTTTTTTTTTATTATTCAGTTTTATTCTGTCAGTGACATTCACGTGGTACAACAAACTTGATGGCGTTTATCTCCATTCTTTTCACAAGAGCAGCGATGACCACAGTTGGTGATGTGGTTGATGCCTGCTCAGAACTATTTGTAGTACCGACAATCAAAGATACAATCAAAGATATGATGTCCCATGACCGCTATCAGATTTTCATGCAGTATTTGTGCTTTGACAACAAAGACACCCATGCAGAATGTATGAAAAATTACAAGTTTTCTGTGGTTTTGGACATCTGGCAACGTTTTATTAATTGCTGTGTTTTGAGTTACTACCCAGGGCAAAGATTTTCTGAGTCTGTGGTCATAAAGCTTATGGAGCTGTTTATGGACAAAGGCAGAACCTTAACAATAGACAGTTTTCTTCACAGAGATTTCTCTGGCTAATAGACTGCTAGACTGCAATAAAACTCTGCTTGTCACCATAAGTAAAATGGGACAAAGAAACAACTGCCTATAGAGTTTTGGGTTAAGAAAGGCATTTATCTCCCTGTTAAAGTGTGTAGTCTGTATGGGGGACGGGACACGTATACATGTAATAAATATTCCCTATACTTACTTATACAGTACTATGCAAAAGTCTTAGGCACTTTAAATATTTAACTTTGTCTTTGACTAGCTATTATTTAATATCTTCTGGATTTTTTTTTCAATAGAAAATATTGTATTTTAGAGATTCAAACATTTCTTTGGCAAAATTGAAGCAATGCAACAAGATACGAGAATGCCCTTGAAGAAAGAAACAAACACAGTAAAACAACAGTACATCTTTGTAAGCATAGGGAGAGAAGTTGGGAGCCTGCACTGAAACAGTGCACTGCCACACTCACCACACGACGAACCACCTCAGGATCCCAAACTAGGACCCCAGTGCAGTTGTGGAAAAGGTGACACCTCAGCACCACACTAGTTTGAATGGATTGGAACAGTGTGAGATTTTTTACAGTGGGTGGAGTGCCATCAACCCCCAGGTTTTCCCTGCAGATTGGAGGACGTACTTGCAGGGCTGGATTCAGGTTAATGTCATACCCAGGACGGAGCAATTGCAGGTTAAAGGCCTTGCTCAAGGGCCCAATGCTGCACTTTTTATGTTTACAGAATTCAGACTGGGAACTTTCTGATTTCTGGTGCAGATCCCTAGCCTCAGAGCCACCACTGTGCCCTAAGCATAAAGCCCAATGCTTAATTAAGCAAATAGTGTAAAACAAACAAGTGCTAATGATCAATGACATAATATATATATATATATATATATATTATATATATTATTATATTATATATTATATATATTATATATATATATTATATATATATATATATTTTATAATAAAAAAAATCTTCTGTCGAGACATGATCATCTCGGAGGGACACTTTGAAGTCCCGCGAGACAACTTGCACATTACGTCCTACTTACAAACAATTTCTCGGAGACACTTTAATGATCCCGCGAGACAAGGAAGTGAGACAAAAGAACAGCTGCTGTACAGGCTTTTAAATGATCGACGTGCAGCGCAACGTGCAGATCATGCAGCATGGCACAAGCAGCACCTGGGTGGTTGGGGGTTGGGCCGAGCGAAGAGAGCAGGGTGCTTTTCCCCCTAGAGTATATATATATATATATATATATATATATATATATATATAGTGAGACTTGCCCGGACACCACCAGTCAGAGACCACATCTTTATAAAAGTCACACTTTTATTACACACCTCCAAATACAGAAAATAAAGTCCAAAACACAGTACACAATGCTCACAGCAATAATCACCACTCTCTGGGCTTCTTCCTCTCAGTCCTTGGCCGCTTGTCTCCTCCAGGGGAGCTTTGTCCAGCTCCCACTCCCAACTCTAGCTCCCTGACTGTTAGGAGGCGGGCCCTTTTATTCCCGCCCGGATGCATTTCAGGTGGCTAGAAACGAACTTCTGGCAGCACTTCCTGGTGTGGCGGAAGTGCTGCCCTTTGCCCCGGAAGCACTCCTGGCATTCCTGACAGGTTTAACCGCCATCTTGCCTGGTGTGGCGGAAGTGATAATTCTTCAGGTCTGCTGAGACTTAAGGCGACCCCTGGTGGTGGCCACGGGTCCCAACGAGTTAAAATCTTTTTGTCCCTTTCCCGTGGTCCTCTTTTAATCCAGGGCGGTTGCCCTATCTTGACCCGGAAGCTATTATTGTCACCTTCTGGTCCTTTTAGGCGTCCCAGCCAGGTAAGAACCCCAGCCGTCTGTGACAATATATATATATATATATATATATATATATATATATATATATATATAGTCACACATGTGTGAATAGGGGGCAGCCAACGGGCCCAACGCAGCATGAATGCAACAACCAGGGGGATTTGACATTTACGTTTTATTGAACAACAGCACACAGAGGCTTCAACATTTGGTTTAATACAGAATGTTCATTTTGAATTTTATTTGTAGCAATGACTCAAGACTCTTTTTTATTTACTGAGAATTTTCTGACAGTAATCACACATTTTCTTCCTACGTTACAAAGACGTGTGTTAGGTTGATTGGATACTCTAAACTAGTTTGGTGTCTATAGGTGTGATGAACAGGCCACCTTGTCCACTTTTGGCTCCTGCCTTGTGCACTATGCTGCCAATCCTTATAATATTAAATTAGATTAAGTGGGCTTGATAAATAATGAAATTCCATAGGAGTTTTTTTGTTTCCTCTCCTCTGTGTCAGCTGGTCATCAATCACATTCAGGAATCAAGAACATCATCTACATCCTAAATCAACCAAAACCGCTATGAGTTGTTTTATTTGCTTTTGTATCTTTTCATTATTTTTAATAACATCAAACTGTTTCTTCAGAATGGGTTGCCATGTACATATGCCTAGAAAATGTAGATATATACTGAGAGAGTATAATTTTTTATTCAGGTGCACCACAAGAGAGGAGATATAATGTTAAGGCATTTCAGCATGCTATCAGTGATAGAACAGACCATTGGTTCATTAATAGGTAGTTGTCGGTGTTTGGACTCATTGGTGGTCTCACACTGCTGTTCAACCCTACAGAGGAGAGTAATGATTGGGCGAGCGGTGTGGAGAGGAGTCGTCAAGGCTGCATAACGCAGACATGACCAAAAATATATTAGAGGGAAATAGTCACTCATTACTCCTTTATCTGATTACTCCTTTATCTGATCTGCTTTGTCATTACTGCATGGCTCTGAGCCCCTAGGATTGATGGGAAAATCTAAATTTTAAGCAAAATGGGAACCAAATGGCAATCAAGATAGGAACCAATTTACAGCTGTTTAAATACGTACAGTATATTGAGCAAGAGGGTGCCTTAATGTGTCAGCCTAGCCAGGATCCAAAAGGGAATAACTCCTCAGATATACAAAAACAACAGGTTTATTGATTTATAAGAAATGCAGGGATGAAGAGTTTCAAAGCAGCACATAAATAGACAGAAACGGGTGTCTGATGCTCTTTGCAGGTTGCCTTTCTGACTGTTTGGAGACACTGCTTGCATGTTCATGAAAACATCACTGTCCCAAGTGTGAAATACAGTACTTCCTGTCTGTTTCTTTCTCTGTCTTTCCACAAATGGAGCTTTCCAACTCCAGTTGTTCAGAACTCTTGGCGGAGTGTTCATTAATCATGTGCCAAGAGCTACAGTAGTTCTGATACAATCACTGGGATCAATCTACAGGCCTGGAGGATCGACTCTAGAGATAGCATTATATAAATATATCATCGTATAGAAACAAGAAACTTTACAAGTTTGAATTCTCCATTTTATATCATTACTTTCATTTTGATTCCAGCTTATAAAAAAGTGTCTGTGCTGTTCCTTGTGGCGGAAATATATTTCCCCTTGATTATAGATTTTTTTTTATTCTTTTCGTAGGCCATTAAATTCTTTAAAGTAGGCCACAAATTCCCACCACGTAATGGAAAACTGCAGGGTACTTAATACACCTTAAGCTATTTATTTGAAAGACTAACAAGTAAGAATTTTATATTACAGTTAATAAACTTGTCTTTGTGTGCTTAGGTTTTCAAAAAAGCTTAGTAACATAGTTCAAAAACATTTTTATTTACCTTTATAGTTTTGTGCTCTTTAAGTTACAGTGCAGCAGACGCAACCATAGTGAGTCTCTAATGGGGACAGTTTAAAGGGTGCACTGGGGTAGTACTAAGGGGGTGCAAAAATTGATCACACAGCTTCTATTTCCTTCAGTAGAATGGAGGAGCACCAGCGGGGAGAAGCCTGGCATCAATTCTGCCTGCCTCTGGCTCCTCCCCTTCTGGACAGTAAGTATAAAAGATCATGTGACCGGCAGGAGCTTGTCATTTGACTGGCAGATGTGGCAGAGAGAAGACAATGGTCCTGCAGGTTTATTCTTTGTATATTGGCACTTTGATGCTAGTAGGAAGCACAACAGTATTTTCATCATAATTTCCATTACTCTTTTTAGATGTACAAGCTGCTAAATGGGAATATCTTGGCTTAAACTCCAACTCTTTTTATGTATCTTGTCTTTCACTTACAATCTTTATATATAATATGCTACAGTGGCTGTCCATTTGTTTGTTTTAAATCACTTGTAGCTCACAAACTGTTTGAACTATTGACCTGAAATTTGGTACATATATACTATGTGACGTCTGCTATCAGCTTTTGGAGTGATGATTGACCTCTAAGGTTATTCCTCTTTTTATTTTTATTTTATTTTATTATAGAATCAACTCTTGGCAGTGGCCAGCAGGGCATCCGTGCAGTGCATGCATATAGGCGTCTTTCTCATTCCCTACTACCTTCACCATCACTTCCCCTACCTCTTCATATCTTAAATCATTCTTGAGGCAGAGTGACGATTTAAGTGCCAGCTTAAGTGAAAAGTTAAGGAAACATACTACGTAATTGCAACTCAAACACTGACTTAATCAGTTTTAATGCGAAAAGAAGCCAACTTAAGAAGAGAAGAAGTGGGCCACAAGGGTCAAGAAAAGAAGAGCTGCTCAGGAAGCAGGAAGCGCATCAACCTCTGAACAAACGAATGCTAAACATACCGAGAAAGAGTATGAAAACTATGAATGCTCAAGTCATGAGTTTAACTCAAAACTTTAACTTTCTAAGATTGGCTCTTACAGTACTCTTTACATTCAACGTACAACATCCAAATGTCTTCGAATTGCCATTGCATTAATATGCTGTGGCTGTCCAAGTTTCTGTGCTATGCTGTCCAGTACTCCACATGTCATCACAATGTGACAAACTTTTGTGGGGTTGTACAGCAGTGTGAGACCACCAATGAGTCCAAACACCACCATCTACCTTTTAATAAACCAATTAAAAGGTTCATTCATGTCTATCACTGATCGCATGCAGTAGTCTGGCACTCTAACTAAAATAAAAGTGTGCACAGGCAGGAAGGGCCAGAAATGGGCACCAGAGATGGAAATAACTCTATGCCACTACAGAATGCATTCAAGAGAGGCCAAATGAACCAACAAGCTGCTTAAGAAGGCAGGTTCAGTTATGTATGGTGACCCCCAAAAGGCAAGCGGCAGAAAACTGAAACAAGTAGCATGCAAAAAGTAAGAAGTGACACACAAAAGATACAAGGGGTGGCATGTTCAAAATCAGATGGATGGCAGAATTAACGGGTGGTGTGTGCAAAATCCAACAGTTGGCAGCTTTAACAGGAACTGAATTGGCTGCGGAGCTGAAAGCAGATTTGGAAGGAATACTGTCCTGTATTGATGTATGCTCTAATCTATACTAATAAAAGGCAAAGCCCTCACTCACTCACTGACTGACTGACTGACTGACTGACTGACTGACTGACTGACTGACTCATCACTA
>JANRMT010062821.1:30870292-30995911 GCA_026402145.1 Polypterus bichir lapradei | reverse complement strand
GGTACAGGAGATAATTATACTACACAGGAGCACTAGAAGAGTGAAATGCTTAAGTGTACCGAAATGGCCAAATATTTTACACCTTTGGACAACCGCCAATGCCTCTTAAACATCTTAGCTTCACAGGTGACGATTTCAGTAGTGGACACTTTGATGTTTAGAAATGTTTAAACTCTCAAAAGCTGGATGTGAAGTTATCAATGAAACTGGTTGTATACTTACAACGCTTGACAGATGCCGAATGTCTCTTCAACATAAGTCCTACAAATACTGTCGTAACTGAAACAAACCATGAAACTCAAACCGATTATGACAGCAGCAATCCAAGCTGTGAGATCTGAGACAAGATTACTATTCACATGGCCAACTGTACATTGCATGTTCAAGAGTAAGCTCAGCGCACAGCTACAGCTTGGTCATATTACAACTGGAGGGCCGAACTGACAACGTGGCATACAAAGAGATCCTTAACAAATAATTATTGGTATATTTTCCCTCAGTTTAAAAAGGTTTAATTTTCTTCTTAATAAAAATTTTAAGGCAGTACTTCACCGCTGCGAAGCGCGGGTATTTTGCTAGTTATAGATATTCGTCCCAGAGAAACAAAAGCAAAAGTGATCAAAATAACGTTTTTCATAAGAGTATCAAAAATATCAAGCTCCACAAAGAGAAGGATAACTATAAACTCTAGTTTTGTGCAACAAAATGGCAATCATGAATCTTTATAAATCAATGATTTATTCAAGAAAAACAGAAAAATACAAAGAAAAGCTTAACAGATCAAAAGAGGCACAAGGAGTAGCCTCAAAAGGCAATCCTAAGCAAACAAAATCCCAAAATGAAATTCAAAAGTCAGAATCCTTAATCAGAATGAGATTATTTAGAAAACTAGATGGATCCAACAAAGAAAAACAACAATTTCAAACTTCACAGTAAAAGCATGATCTCCTATTCCTGAGCCTTCTCAACAACCTTTATATAACCAGCATGATGGCTGTCAGGGTAGCCCCACCTCACGGGACTCTGCCCAGAAAGAACATGGAATAGCAGAACATTTAAAGAGATAGAACATAATGATAGAATTACAAACGAAACCAATAGAAATAACATACCACAAAAAATAACTCAAAATTTAAAAAAAACACGAAAAACAGAAAATCTACAAAAATCCAAGCTGATACATATCAATAGTGATGAAATGACATCACTGAAATCACAATAAAAACAAATAAAAACAACATTTATTTGTATAGCACCTTTTCATACAAATGATGTAGCTCAAAGTGCTTTACAAGATGAAGAAAAATAAAAGAAAAATATAAAAATAAGATTAGGCAATGCTAAGTCACAAAGCATAAAGTAAGGTCCGATGGCCAGGAGGACAGAAAAGCAAAAAAAAAAAAAAAATTCCAGAGGAGTGGAGAAAAAAAACAAACCAAAATCTGCAGGGGTTCTGAGGCCACGAGACCATCTAGCCCCCCCACTAGACATTCAACCTAACATAAATGATCTCAATCAGTCTTCATAGTTTTCAGGCTTCACGTGGAAGAATTAAATGATGATGGTCATGTGGACCTCTGGCCTTCAATCCATCAATGTAGGGACTGCACAAAATAAGATAAGCAATAATAAATAAATAAGAAAACAAAAATTAAACATTATTTGCATACTCTTAACACCAGCAAAGCTTGCACCTGATTCTTGGTTTAATTTCCGGTCCATGACAGGAAAGAAATTTTTCTTGGACATTTAGCAGTTTACATTTCCACACTAAACTGACACTTGGAGGGGATTAATGTGGTGTCCAGCGTATTTTAAGGAGCTTACAGTACATGTTCCCCAATTGTAAGAGATGGCTGGCAGCTCAACCAGGCTGGGACACCCCTGCGATGAAAGGATGGGAGAAGGCAGATTTTCAAGGACACTGCCTCCCCCAAAACGCTAGATGGCAGCTCCCCTGGAGTGTAATGGTGCTCCAGATTCTCGCAAGGGCAACTTGGGACTTTGGTTGCTCAGCCCTGTTGGGTACCATGGGTGCCACCAGGAGGAGCTGTGAGAGGACCGGAGGAGCCATGTCTCATCCATAGTACTACCAAGTCACGTGGATGGGAGCCCTGAAGAAATTCCGGGCTGAATAAAGGACTTCAGTTCTCTGTATGACCCGGAAATGCTAGCAAGTCACATGAATGGAAGAGTAGAAGCACTTCTAGGTCAAGAATCATATAAAGGACTACTGAAGACCCAGCAAGTAAGCTGGAGTCAGGAGGAGTAGGACAGAATTGTAGTGATTTATGTTGTTTATCATTATTATTGAATTGCCTGTTTATTGCAGCTGTGGTGCTTTGGGCACTATTAAGGAGAAGAAAAGTATTAAAATACTTCTCATTGCTTTTACCCTGTGTCGTGGGTGTCTGTCCGTTAGGTTGAAAGGGGCAACAGTGACCCCTAACGTCCACACGATATACAAGGCACTATAATGTGTTACACCAGTTATGAAAACACAAAGCAGCCCAACAGCTGACATGCCCACCAGTTTTTTCCTCATACTGACTCCCCCGGCAGTAAGTGATTAAGAACAACTGCTAAGATGTTTAAAGAAGCTCAACAGGAGATGCATGCTTTTGCAGGTATGAAATCAAAAACTAAAAAGAATCTTATTCAAAGACTGAAAATGAAATTGAAAATAGAAGGAAGGCTTTTCTAAGAGCTTTGAATGGTTTATAATGCCAGAAGGTTTAACATAAATGTAAGAGCCAATCTTAGGAAGTTAAAGTTTTGAGTTAAACTCATATTAATGTTTGCTTAATTTGAATAGAATATAAATTTCTTCCATAGTCATAGCTGATGGTATAGTCTTTTCCCCCTATAAGTTAGTAAGAGATAAAACATTCTTTCTATAACTGAGA
Organism: Polypterus bichir lapradei; assembly: GCA_026402145.1. Lineage (NCBI taxonomy): Eukaryota > Metazoa > Chordata > Cladistia > Polypteriformes > Polypteridae > Polypterus > Polypterus bichir. Next base: position 30,993,005 of record JANRMT010062821.1, on the reverse strand, counting down.
AACAGTAAGATAATAAGCTCAGTTGGGTTTAGAACAGGTCCCAGTACATAGGGACTTAAAAGACCCATTTTCTACTCAGAAATGGGATAAGCATACAGTTTTCTGACCGTTTTGAAATGGTTCAGAAATGTTAAATAAATAGTAACGATTTGAGATGTAACAAGATTAAGCTTAGAACTGAACTTTTCTTAACATGAATTTTTTTCCCTTTTTTGCTACTTTAATTTTCTCTTTTGTGCGAACTGTTTTTACTTTGAAACTTAACTAAACTTTTAAAAACGAAGATATTTTGTCTGTGGAATCATTTCTGTGTGTCAGGCTTTTGTTGAATCCCATTTTTCAGTTAGAGCTGCTGAACTTTGGTAACTTTGAAAAAATGTGGCTACAATAGTCTTAGCCAGACAATACTTACAAAGAGTCATTCACCAGAATTCTATTATTTTAATAGTGCTAAAGCTCTGCAACGAAAACTGAGTTGAGATAAAGGCTATGTTCGCATTACCAGGCTGAAGTGACTCAAATCTGTTTTTTTGCCTTAATGTTACACAGATCAGATGTTTTCAGCGCTATGTGCACACTTTCATTTGTGGTCCTAGATTGGATTCTTATCCCATTCGTGGCCATGTGACAGAAATGAGACCAGCCAGATTGGCATTTATGTGTTTTTTTGTCTATATACATGGGCTGAGCACTAGTGATAGGCTCTTTTCAAAGCTTCGTCTCTTTTGGATCGGCTCCCTTTAAAGAGCCGACTCTTACGGCTCCCAAATGGCTCTTCGTTTAGTATCACTTGGATGCTTATATTTTATCCTAATTAAGCAATTATGAATGGTTTGTGTATAAGCAATTTCTTATTCATTGTTTTCAGACATTACATATTTTTATGCATTTTTTTTATTACAAAAAATACACAGTTACTATTGTTTAACATTTTAATAAAAGTTTTAAATGAACAACTTAACACAAAACCACAGCAAACAAATAAAGGCCAAACTCAACAACAGCACAACACTATGACTCTTTGAATAAAAGTTTTTAGGCCAGGAACATACATGGGGTTTAAGGCCTGTACAAAAGTTATAAATCCTCTGTCCTCCACAATGGAAAATGGTTGAAAGTCGCTAGCTATCATTTTAGCCAGCTCCTCATCGACACTTATTTGTTTGTGTGGCGTCATTTGTTTTGGAATAAATGTGCTTATTTTGGTTTGAACTGAAGACCGTGTTATACCTGCAGTTTTCGGTAAGACAGTGAATGCTGCAGCAGAAGTACTTGTCTCTTTTCCAGGGTCAGTGGATGGCAGGAGAGAGGGCACGCTCTCCTCCAGTTGCACGGATGGGTGGGTGGATCTTATATGTCTGTGCAGGTTTGTTGTTGACCCTGCTGCTCTAACGGATATTTTAATATTACAAATTCTGCACTTAGCTTTGCAGTCCCCAGTATCACTGAAATGCAGCCAGATGCTGCTTCTTTTTCGGCTTTCACTCATTTCTTTACTCTTCTTTTTTTCTTCACGATGCGCTTGCATTTAAATCTGGCTCCTCGTCTGTCGCAGCGACAGGTACACAGAACGACAGTGTACCTGGCCTGTACCAACACTCGCTGTCTTCGGAGCATCTGCCCCCCTTCCTTCTTTCACATAATGGTACGATCCTAGTCCGATGTGTCGTTCGTGAACGAGCCGGCATTATGAGCCAGTGTGTTCTGTGTGCCCATATAAATAAAGTCCCGCCCCTGCCGAATGGATTTTCAGCAGAACTGAGCAGGAGCGGCTGAAGCTTCGGCTCTGCTCGACGGGCATCGGCTCCTCTTGTTCGCTTCAAAGCATCGGCTCTTAGAGCCGGCTCGTTCGCGAACGACACATCACTACTGAGCACTGCAATCATCAGTCAGCACCAGCAACGTGATAAAACAACACTGGAGGAGAGCTAGAGCTGGGACAACAGTCACAGTGCCACCATTGCTGGCTCCTTTCTCATAACCCACACCTTTTGGTGCAGCAGTGCCAGCAATAGCTGTGAAAACACCTATAGCCAGCCGTCTGGCTCTTTTTTGCCTTCTCGACCTAATCATGTAGAGTTGAAAAACAGTTTGCTGTCCCCCAGTGCAAAATGTGATGCATATATTACCAGCCTCACGGTCTAGGGGAACCTGGGCCAGGTACAAGCCACTGTAGCTACAGGGTGTAGCCACAGCGATATGGTGAAAAGCATAAAAGAAACAGACAGCAGTCTCGAGTCTCAGACTATACTTCTCTGTTCTGCTTTATTCTCCTTTTACCAGAAATATATATAAGCTTCAGTTTCTGCAAAGATCAATATGGCAATCAGTGAAACAATGGTGCAAGCCATTTACTTTGGTTCAACAATGGTATTGTGGTCAGCTATCAAAAAGTACTTGATTAGAAACCAATGTCCCCAGAACTCGTTAATTTTCAAAGGAAGCAGACAGTTCTGTTATCACCACATTGTGTGTCTGTCATCCACATTGTATGTGGATGAGATATTTAATCAAAGCAGGTGATAGGTAACCATCAGCAATAACCTGTTGCAGAATTTTCTGCCTATTCTTTAAAACGCTGGTTTATACCCTATAACACTAAGCAACACACAGAAATGTCATTTTCTTTAGAATACTGAATTCCAGCCCGTTACACATACACTAGTTAACAGTGTGTTCATTTTTATGGTTTTAATACCATGCATGAGTCGTCTCACAAATCTGATGTTTTTGTTATTGGTGACGCAGATGAATCGTGCACAAAACATTTCGAAGTACACATGTGTGCAATTTTAGGGGACAGATGTGTCCACATTACACCTAGATGCCAGTCACTTGTACTCAGGGCTGTCTTAAGATATGGGTACAATTTGCACTGGCCAGGGGCCCCAGGAGCATGGGTGCCCATGATATTTCTGATGCCTATGTATGTTTCTGTTTTGCTATCAAAACAGGGTGTAAGAGCCATTTCCCTAGTTCTATAAGATTCATGAATATTTTACTAGATGACAATGCATAATCTATGGGAGGTTCCTGTAACCCCCGTAAGTAGAATTGTATTGGTATATTCCTGCCATTTCTAACAGCTTTGAGTAAACAATATTCTTCAGTTAATGACAGCCTTGCCATGAGTAAGGTGTGGAAGGCATACTGTTTTATACCGTGCCAACTGGCCTACGGGCCTTTTGATTGTGAAGTAACTCGTAAAACAGCACTTATTTAAGTGTTGAACCTTATGCTTAAGGCATACAGAAGAAGAAATTAAGAACCATTAACTATAGAAAGAAGAAATTAAGAACTTTTAAGTACAGAAATAACTAAAGTTTCTCAAGAAAAGCTAAGTTTAGAGAAGATACATTTTTCCCTTTTTTTGCCTTTTATTCTACTTGTTTAACTATTTTTTCTTTTATTCTTGTGTGGATTATTTGCTTTTAGCTTTCACTAAATATTTTTAAAATGAACTTTTGGACTGTGAGATTTCTTTAGACACACGTTTTACCCGTGTCTGATTTCGCCTTATGCTCCGGCAGCTACACAGGGGCTCCAGTGCACTACTTTGCCTGGGGTCCCATGATGCTGGTAAGACAGCCCAGTGTACTTATGTATGATAGGCAAATCAAATCTGAGCAAATCGGAATTGAGCAATGAAGCGAATTAAGCAATGACAAAACCAGAATGTCAAAAATTTTGAGTGAAAAACCACACTTGCTCACTGATCTGTCTCCTGCACTAAAGGACTCCTGTAAAGACACTATCATTTGCCAGGAGGGAGGCCCCTAACAACCCATTAGGGGTTTCTTTAATGGAGACGTTACACACTGTAATAAAATAAATTCACTCGGAAAACTCCACAAACAGTTGGGGAATTGCCCCGTATAATGTCCGACGGACATGGTGAAGATTTGAGTAAGAAATGATCAAAAAACCAAAGCATTTGACAAAGAGGTGAAATGAGGTTTTATATACAAAAATGGCAAACTGAAGTGAGTTGGCAGGAAATTACACCAATACAGAGAGACAGAAGTAATGTCACCATGGCAGAACCGGAAGTGAGGTCATCAGTAGGAAGCCAGAAGTGACATCATCATGGTGGAGTCGGAAGTGACATCACCCTTAGGAGCCGGGATTGGGATTGTTGTGGAGTGGCCATTTTGAGAAACCGCAAGTATTGAAGGTAAATGCGTGACATTGTTGTTTTTATCCTTTTGCTCTGTTGGAAGAGAGAGAGAGAGGCATTAGTACCCAAAATCAACCTTTCACCTTGTGGTATATCACTCACCTTAGGGCCTGTTGGCTGCCCCCTAAGCACACATGTGTGACAACACTTAAAATTTAAACAAAAATAAAAATCTCTTACAAATAAAGAAACAAATATAATATAATATATTATACTGCTAAAGGCCCCATGGCTGACAAGCCCCTTTTCTTTGCAACCTTTCCATTGCCATGTCAACCAAGCACAAAACTATAAACTGAAAGGCAAATAAAAGGAAGAAACACAGTGCAAAAATAAAATAAGATAAACATTACCATGAAAGAAATTACAAAACAAGCAGGCTAGGCAATATTTAAAAAATAATAAAATAATTTTACTTTGATCTCTTATCGTGCAGGTTTTTTCATATCACACTGCACTTCAAGGAATTGGATTAGAATGAGACATGAGAAAAATGTCAGTTGCCTTATAATATGTAAAAAGGCAGTTGTTTCACTTCACTTGTACAAAAACAAAAAGGCTTATTGTTAGTTCAGTAAAACCAGTCATCCATTATCCTAAACTAACTGAAATACCCAGCATTACCTGGGAGGAAAATAGAGTGTTTTTTTATTTGAGAAAAATATAATTAAAAACCCCCCACAACTTTAAAAATAAAAATAAATAAACAAACAATGGAAACTCACTAATGTTCTTGTCTTGGTGACTTGTATGTATGTTATTATCCAGTTGACACTGAGGTGCTTAAACATAAAGAATGTCAATGTCAATTTATTTATATAGCACATTTAAAACAACATAGGAATGCTGTGGCCAAAGTGCATTACAGTAATAGAATAAATGAAAACAAACAAATAACATAAATAGAAATAAAATATCCATCCATCCATTATCCAACCCGCTATATCCTAACTACAGGGTCACGGGGGTTTGCTGGAGCCAATCCCAGCCAACACAGGGTGCAAGGCAGGAAACGAACCCCAGGCAGGGCACCAGCCCACTGCAGGGTACGCACACACACACACTAGTGACAATTTTCAAACCGCCAATGCACCTAACCTGCATGTCTTTGGGAGGAAACCCACACAGACACGGGGAGAACATGCAAACTCCATGCAGGGAAGACCCGGGAAGCGAACCCGGGTCTCCTAACTGCGAGGCAGCAGTGCTACCCACTGCGCCACCGTGCCGCCTGAAATAAAATATATGAACATAAATAAAATAAATAATAAATAGAAGTAATGTTACATAATCACAATGAGGAAACCATCAGTATTACTGAAGGTCACGGAATGCAAGTGAATAGAAATGAGTCTTTAATCTTGTTTTGAACAGTTCAATTGTAGACGACTCCTTTATGTGATGAGGTAAAGAGTTCCACAGGCTAGGAGCAGCAGCTGCAAATGCTCTGTCCCCCTTAATTTTACACTTGGTACGAGGGACAACAAGAGACAACTGAGCAGAAGATCTAAGCACTCTGGATGGCTTGTTCAGATAAATAGATGGCTTGTTCAGATAACTAGGCAGGAGCAAGACCATGTAAAGATTTAAAAACTAGCAACAAGATTTTAAAATCAATTCAAAAACTGACAGGCAGCCAGTGTAAAGAAGCTAAAATAGGAGAAACAGAGTCAGACTTTCTTGCCCCAACCGGAAAATGAACGGCAGCATTCTGGACCAACTGTAACCTGTGTAACAGGGATTTGCTAATCCCAAAATACAGCGAGTTGCAGTAATCAAGGCAAGAAAAAATAAAACCATGAGTAGCTTTCTCAAGATCCCTAGAAGATAAAAAAGGCTTGATCTTACCTAATAGACAAAGCTGGAAAAAGCAACTCTTGACTACAGAATTAACCTGTTTCTCAAAATAGAGGTTACTAGATAACACCAAGACTGCGGACTTCAGGTTTGCAAAAGACAGAGAAAGAGCGGAGAAGTCCAAGACCAATTTGGGCTTTAGCTGATGGACCCAATATAAACACCTCCATTTTATTTTGATTCAGATCAAGCAAATTATTAGCCATCCAGGATCTTAGTTCAGAAAGACAGTTGTGCGGTTGATTCATTGCAGAGTTGCAGGCAGGAATATAAACCTGAGTATCATCATCTAATATTGTTTTTTATCAGTTTGCTGCTGCTGGAGTATGTGAATTTCCCCTTGGGATGAATAAAGTATCTATCTATCTATCTATCTATCTATCTATCTATCTATCTATCTATCTATCTATCTATCTATCTATCTATCTATTAACATAGCAGTGTAAAGAAATGCAAATTTTATAAAAAATAGCTCCAATAGGGTGAAGGTATATAGAGAACAAAATAGGACCCAAAATGGATCCCTGAGGAACACCATATTTAAGTGGAGCAGTAGACGAAAAAGAGGAATTTAAAGTAACTGAAAAGTGTCTACCAGTTAAATATGACCTGAACCAGTTAAGAGCAGCCCCTTTAAGCCCAACAAGATGTTGAAGCCGCATCAGCAATATCTCATGGTCAACAGTGTCAAAGGCAGCAGACTGGTCAAAGAGGAGAAGGACTGCCACGTCACCTGAGTCAGTAATAATAGAGATGTCATTGAATACTTTTAAGGAGGGCCGTCTCAACACCATGATAACGCCTAAAGCCAGATTGGTAGATCTCAAATAAATTATTGGAGTTAAGGTGATTGAACAATTGATTATAAATAATTCTTTCTAATATTTTAGCCAGAAATGGCAGTTGGGAAATTGGGCGAAAATTGGCTAAAACTCCAGGATCTAATTCTGCCTTTTTTAGACCGGGACACACTGCAGCATGTTTAAAAAATGAGGGCACAACCCCCGCACTTATAGAATCATTGATAATGGCTAATACGGATGGGCCCAAAACATCAAAGGCTTCCACTAAAAGGCGTGGTGGTACTACGTCGAGGGGCTGGGAGCTGGTTTAAGGGTGTCAGTAGTTCTTTTTAACTGTGAAAGTGAGACTATATCAAAGGATTCTAAGACAATGCCCTGTTTAACAGTAGGAAGTTCATAGCCAATGCTGGCAGTCACCTCCAGTTCGCCCTCTGGTGGTCGTTCTAAGTGTCAACTGGATGATCACATGCATGCAAGACCACAAGATCAGCCCCCACCCTACCCAGAAGGGGGTGGGTTAGGGCTGATTTCACCCTACAGTATTTTTAGTCGACCAATGAGAAACATGTGTACCAAGTTTCATGAAACTCGCTCCAGCCGTTCAGATGTGATGCTGGAACATACATACATACACGCACACATATACATTTACTTTTTATATATATACAAATTTGTTTTGCTAAACATTCTTTATTTCAGAGCCTCAGGCTGAATTTAATCCTGGTTTCCCCACCACAAACAATACTGTAATAATTAAAATGAGCAATGAAGCAATGTTTGAATGATTTTTTACTTATACAAGTAATTATTCATTGTGTCTACAAATGTTTGCAAAACATTTAATGAAGAATATGCACTGAAGAGTCTTGATGAGAACTTTAGAAAGAAAAAGTAATGCAAGTTCATACTTTGATAGTAATATGATTTTCAATATGTATGTTATGCTCCTAATGTTCAAACTGTGCATTTTTTTTATAATTTACTGCTGTGAACAAACGTTATGAACAAAATGTGGGCATTGGGTTAAATGCTAGTGAAGGGATGAGCAGATCTAGGCATTACCAAGAGTTGTTTTAAATTAAATGCTTATAAAAGCACCCAAACCTGCACTGATTTTGCTTACTTTTCATTTCAGCTCAAGTGTATGATAACAGTCTGAATCTCTGCTGATCTTCTCCTTCCTTAGCCTCTTTTTTCCTTTCTTTGTCACATTACAAACTTTATCCCATGCTGAACAAAATTGCATGTATAGTTCTAAACCTGATTGCTATTGACGAGTGATATTTTCACTTCATACTTAAGAGTAGTGAAAGCTCAACTCTTTAAATTACATGGTGGGAATAAAATATACATTTTCTGAACGTGTTACTCACCAGGCAATCTGCTTCGTTTACCTCCATCACCTACGGCAAGTAATTATTCTTGCTATAGAGGTATACTTTCTCAAAGCAGTTAATGAGGGACAAGGGAAGCTAAATCAAATCCAACCTTTACACTTGTGAGGAAGGCAATCTCTCTGTCCCCTGTAGCATGCGGTTATTGTTTTGTTTTTTTCTTCCAAGGTAGACTCACTACTTCCTTCTCTCCACAATGGCTTTCTACTCGCTCAGCCCTATCATTTATCACCACTACCATGCTCCCAATATTTTAATTTTTTGTCCTCCTATTTCCTGTAATGGTCTTTCTCTAGTCTTATATCTCCATAGAGGTTTAGATAAAATAACATCATATTCATAATCACTGGCCTTGAAATAGTCTAAAACAATACTCAACATGCTTATGTTTAAAATGTGTAAATTTTAATCTTCTCATAATGGCTCTAAGAAGGCTAGGATCACCGGTGAAGAATGAAATATCAAAAATATTATCATATTCATGATCAGCAACCTTGAAATAGCATTAAACAACACTCCGCAGTCCTACATTACCAGTCCCTGTTTTTTCAAGTGAAAAGGAAGTTTGTCCCCACATACCCCATTTCGGGAGTTCAAGTCCTTCTGATCATTTTTGCTGAAGATAACTATTGATAACTATCATAAGGGTCTAACCTCCAGCACAAAATATGGTCCAAAATTGACCTAGAAATGTGGGTTTTCCAGGTCTTGAGGGCCAAAAGATTGTCGGAAACACCAAAACACTTCATGTTTTGCAGAACTAGACATCAAGACAAGTCGAAAGATATATGTGGGGATTTTACAGTACCGGTGAGTCTGGGGGCACTGGATAAAAAAAAAAAAACACTGAAGTGATACCAAAGCATTCATAAATAATTCTTATGAACGTACTGTAATTGGACTACTATAATATAGTGAGTACTACTATGTATCACGGCTAATTATAAATGTGTAATACATAATGCAGGATGCATGTAAGCTTTAAAATATTATTGCATATTCTTTCATTGATAATTTCTTCATATTCTGCAGTCATAATAATATTTCACATTGGTTATATCATTTTCTGTACTATTGAAATATACCTGCAAACCCACACGCGATCATCGCACCACAGCACCACAATATTGCACACCATGTCTGCTGCCCTTTCTTTACTTCCTCCTGCCTCATCAGCATCACTGGACTCAATCTCTGTGGCTGCAAGAGAACAGCTAGCTGGAGCAGAACTGAGAAACACAGGCCAAGTTTTGTTCTCCCTGGGCGGTCATAGCAGGTAGCATTTTGGTTGCTTAATATTGCATCATAAATTTGTTAAACGGTTCCCTTTCTTAATAGGCTACACATAGCCTAAATGCTAAAGTCTAACACTAACTATGAATGGTAGTTATTGGCGTTAAGTTACAGCTATACTTGGCCACTTATTTAGTGAGTGAATGTTAACTGTGTTATCATGTGAAGCACCACACATCACACTCTCCTTCTGGCGGGTATTCTGTTGAATTCAGAAACTATTCGGACCGCTTCACTTTTTCACATTTTGCTATCTTTTCAGCCTTGTGCTAAAATCATTCAAATTCTTTTTTTCCCCTCCATCAAGCAACACTCAGTAACTCCAGGATGACAAAGTAAAAACAGGATTTTAATTTTTTTTTTTTGCAAATTTATTTGAAATAAATAACTGAAATATCACATTGATACAAGCATTTAGACCCTTTGGTGTTGGGACTTGTAATTTGGCTCGAGTGCATCCCATTCTATCGATCCTTATTGAGATGTTTCCACAACTTGTTTGAGTAACTTTAAATGACTGGATGTGATTAAGAAATTCACACACAGACCCCATAGTTGGGCAAAAACAAAGCCATGAGGTTGAAGGAATAACTGCATACAGAGCTTAGAGACAGGATTGTGTTGAGGTGCAAATCTAGGGAAATGTTCAGTATTAAAGATTGCCTTCATAATTCTTAAATTGAAGACGTTTAAAACAACCATGACTTTTCCAAGAACTTGGCCACCCAGCTAAACTGAACAATCGTGGGTAAGAGAGAGGTGAGGTTAGGAGCACGCACTGATACAGTGCATTGCCGCACCCACCACAAACCAACTCAGGGTCCAGATTAGGACCCGAGTGCAGCCATGCAATGGGTGACACCTCAGCACCACATTAGTTTAGATGGAGTGGAACACTGTGAGGTTTTTATGGTGGCTGGAGTGCCAATTCTGCCACCAACCCCCAAGTTTTTCCCTGTAGGTTGGAGGGCCTACATGCAGGGATGGATGCAGATTAGCGTCATACCCAGGTGGGTAAGAGAGGTGACCAGAAACCCAATGGTCGCTCTGGCTGAGCACTAGATAACCTATGTGGAGATGGAAGAAACAACAATTAGAACAACCATCATTGTAATTCTCCATTCATCTGGGCTTTATGACAAAGTGGTCAGGCAGAGGCTTCTCTTCAGTAAAAGACACGTGGAGGCCCACTTACAGTTTGCGAAAAGGCACCTGAAGGATTCTCAGCTCTGCGAGAAACAAGATTTTCTGGTCTGATGAAATTAAACTTAGCCTCATGTCTGGAGTAAACCAGGCAATTCTCAATACCATTTTAACGGTGAAGAATTGTGGCAGCAGAATCATGGTCTTGGGTTGTTCTTCAGCAGCCGGGATTGGGACCCTTGACAGGGTTGAGGAAAAGCTAAACAGAGTTATCCTTATTGAAAACTGTTCCAGAGTGGTCAGGACCTCAGACGTGGCTGAATGTTCACCTTCCAACAGGACAGTGACCCTAAAGACAACAAAGCAGTGGCATATGGACAACTCTGTGAATGTCCTTGAGTAGCGCAGGTCCGATTCAGACATAGAGAGGCCTGAAACTCTCTGTCCACCAACTGTCTCCATCCAGCCTGACAGCTTGAGTGGATCTGCAGAGAAGAATGTCATAAAATCCAAAATCCAAGTGCGCGAAGCTTGTCATGTCATACCAAAGAAGACTCCAGGCTGGAATCACTTGCAAAGCTGTTTCAACAAAGTACTAAATAAATGCTCTGAATACTTGTGTCAATGTGATATTTCCATTTTTCTACTTTTAATAAATTTGCAAAAATTTATAAAACCCTATTTTTGCTTTGTCATTCTGGGGTATTAAGTTTTGATGATACGAGAAGAAAATAATTGAAGTGATTTTAGCATAAGGCTGCAGCATAGGAAGATACAAAAAAAAAGTGAAGTGGGCTGAAGACTTTCTGAATCCTCTCTATTATGGTCCTAAATGCCTTCAGTTCTGCATGCAACTTATCCATTTATTGAAAAAATAAAGTTTCTTATTTTCAGATGTCAAACTTGTTCTTCTAGTCATGGAGAGCCACTGCCTATACTGGTAGCATCACTTAAAATTTGGAAAGCAACCACAATCTCATGCTTTGACAATCATGCGAGCGGCACGATTTTGGACAGGAGAGGAGACTACAATCCACATAGCAAGCCAATGCAGACAGAATTAAGCGTCAGTGCGGCGCAGCCACATCCGGATGTGTGCAAAATAAACAATAAGCTACACTCAGTTTCTTAAGTAAAATGTTTAGTACAAACCTCAACTTTGTCTTCTTAAGTATTTTTTTCCAATTTTTTTCATCAAATGCTCAAATACAATTTCTTAACTAGAAAACGACTGCTATTTGTAGTATGTGAAGTTACCCACATGCCAAGTGCAGCAAGCTTGTTTCTGGCTCATTGACTGGCTTTAATAGACCCTGCAGTGCTTTAAGTTTACCCTTGGGTATGTGTGTGTGGGCATTTTCAATATGGGGCCTCAAGGCTTTAGCCATTTTATCAGATAGATAGATAGATAGATACTTTATTAATCCCAAGGGGAAATTCACATACTCCAGCAGCAGCATACTGATAAAAAACAATATTAAATTAAAGAGTGATAAAAATGCAGGTATATCAGACAATAACTTTGTATAATGTTAACGTTTACCCCCCTGGGCGGAGTTGAAGAGTCGCATAGTGTGGGGGAGGAACGATCTCCTCAGTCTGTCAGTGGAGCAGGACAGTGACAGCAGTGTGTTGTTGAAGCTGCTCCTCTGTCTAGAGATGATACTGTTCAGTGGATGCAGTGGATTCTCCATGATTGACAGAAGCCTGCTCAGTGCCTGTCGCTCTGCCACGGATGTCAAACTGTCCAGCTCTGTGCCTACAATAGAGCCTGCCTTCCTCACCAGTTTGTCCAGGTGTGAGGCGTCCTTCTTCTTTATGCTGCCTACCCAGCACACCACTGCGTAGAAGAGGGCACTCGCCACAACCGTCTGATAGAACATCTGCAGCATCTTATTGCAGATGTTGAAAGACGCCAGCCTTCTAAGGAAGTGTAGTCAGCTCTGTCCTCTCTTGCATAGAGCATCAGTATTGGCAGTCCAGTCCAATTTATCATCCAGCTGTACTCCCAGGTATTTATAGGTCTGTACCCTCTGCACACAGTCACCTCCAATGATCATGGGGTCCATGAGGGGCCTGGACCTCCTAAAATCCACCACCAGCTCCTTGGTTTTGCTGGTGTTCAGTTGTAGGTGGTTTGAGTCGCACCATTTATTCTCGGCAATGAAATGAGGATGACCTTTTTAAATTTTAATTGCACATTGTGATCACCCCATGCACCAAACACATGGCAAGGACACAAGTTCTAGTGTGTTTCAAAGGTTTGAATTATTTTTCCTGCCATTAACAAAGGCTTCAAAACACAAAATCCAACCACACAGCAATCCTTTCATCTCTCCTTCGCTCCTCCAGTCAAGCTGTGTCTTCCTCCTCTCGACTCTGGCTTCCTGTACTGAAGCAGGCTGTTCCTTTTATGCAGGACCCAAGTACTTCTGGTGCTCCAAAACTGTGGCTTAGGAATACTTCTGGGCCTGTCTGAAACCCGACAAAGTAGGCCTTGCAAATCCCCTCAGTGCCCCCTGGTGGCACCCACAGAACCCAACAGGGCTGACCCGAAGAACTACAATTCCCAATATGCTCTGTGGGTCTCAGTAGTGATACTGAAATCCAGAGGGGCTGCCACCTAGAGAGAATGTCCTGCATAAATTGTCTTCCCCTGTCCTTCCACAATATTGATCCCTGCTGGGTAAGGAGCCAAGATCAGCTCTAGGTGGGATACCAGTCCCAGCATGACGTATCTGGCAACATTTTCACTTCCAGTTTGAGCTTTTCCCAGTCAAGGCTAAGGATCAAAGAAGCATGACAAGTTCACTACCCTTTGCTGCTTTAAAGGTAGACACAGTGCTTTGAAATAAAAGAAAGCAGTTTAATATCAGGGATGTGCTAAGGAAAAGGACGTTACACGAACGGAGGTGAGCTGAGCAGCAGTCTGACTTTTGTCCACTGCTTTTTAGGACTGCCTGATGGTGCTAAATTTGAAAAAGACACCAAGGAAGCTCAACATATGCTACCTCCACTTTGTAGAAAAGAATCCCACAATATGATGCCCCTTTCTAAGAAACAGAGAGATGCCTGATGCAGAATGAACAGTGGTACTAACCGCAGCTAGTGGACATTCTGTCTTGTATTTGAGTTGTGCATTGTGTGTAATCTGCTTGTTCTGTCTGAGTTATTGTTGCTTGACCTTTCTTGATCTCAGAGACATTTAATTTTAAGCTTGAGCTGTTGGGTAGCTTATAGCCAATATTTTCTCTTCTACAGTCACTCTTTTATCGTATTTAAATCTATATTGCTGTATTGGCCAGATGATGGAGCTATCAGAGGGTATTCTAATGATCTGACACCAATTGAGAGAGACCAGGCACCAGCACCCCACTGTTCGATTGATTTTATATGACATAAAAGGTGCCCACAATTGCACAGTTTGCTAATCATTAACAAAAGAGGGGCAGATAGTATTAGTCAGGTAAATTAATGTTAATGTTAGAGAAGTCTACACACATAAAGGAAAATTCTGGTGAGGCCCCACCAGAGTTATCATGTCAAACTGGGAGAAAATCTTCACAAAGATGACTGGTGGACCAGAATATGGTGTAAGATCTCTGTCAAAAATAACTTGTAACAATTTACAATAAATTTACATTTCACACCTATGAATTACACTCATGCTTCTCAGAATCACGTTTGCTTCTGAAAATTACAAGCACAACTGTGAAGCATGAACAAACTGTCAGAAAGTCCTTGCTGCAAGTCGTGGGATGAGATGGCGCTCAGGATGGCGGCGTCCAGAGCTCAGAGGGGCGTGTACATACAGGGTGGGGTTAGGATTTCAGGCCCGCCCATGTAACGTTTTCTGCATTTGCATAGTTAGATGTTGGCGGCTTTGAGTTTATCACCAAATCCCATCCTATTTCCCACTGTGAGGAGATTAAGTTGATCTGCCAAAGCACTTCTTCGTTTTCCTCCCGAAATGTTCGGTTCATAAAATGCTGCGTAAGCTCCAAAATATTAAAGTACTATACATTTTAGAATGAGTTTCTTTTTGCTGTGTTTTGTTTAAATCAGGGGTGTCCAACTCCGGTCCTGGTTCGCCACAGTGGCTGCAGGTTTTCATTCTAACCCTTTTCCTAATTAGCGAGCAGTTTTCACTGCTAATTAACTCCTTTTCCCTTCATTTTAAAAGCCCTGTTTTTAAGGATTTAGACCTCTGAATTGATTCGTTTCTTCATTAAATGGCAGCCAAAATGAAATGAGATGTGAAACGAGCCAACAGATGACGTCAAACTCTGACCAATTTCACTCCAACCAGTTTGTTAAAGAGAAGCCCATTCTTGCTGTTAATTAAAGTCGTTATTGAATATCATGACTTGTTGCTGCTCTTATTCTGCCACAGCAGACTGTTGATTTTCTGTTTTTTCTAAGACCACAGTCAAGATGTTTTGGTGACTTGAGCAGGCCAACATGACCGAGACCTTCACCTTTCTTTATTTTTAGGTTAGCTGGTCATGTGGCAGCTTATTTTGTGTCTCATTATTGTTTGGCTTTCATTAAGGAAAAAGAAACAACTAAGGGGTCTGAGTCACGTCAATTAAAACTAAGGCAAAACAAGTTAATCAGCAGCAAAAACGGCTCACTAATTAAGAAGATGGTTAGAATGAAAATCTACAGCCACTGCAGCCCACCAGGGCTGGAGTTGGACACCCCTGATTTAAATGAACTGTTAACGTGTCATTACATCATTACAGTTCATGGATAACACCTAAGTAATATTACTTGATTTCATATAAGCTATGGTGCTTTGGTGCAAATTTTTAAGCATGTGAAGATCTGCATTGTAATGCATTAATTGTTTTTAATGCAAATTTCTGGATTATTTTGTATTAATGTGGCTGTGGCCAAAGGTTGAAAAAAAAAGTTATGTGTTTTGTTGCAACTAACATAGATGTAGTGAACTGATTGTATTTTATGATCAAGATTCAAATAAAATGATAATTAACTTACCATTAAAACCACAGCAAATTGCCTGCATTGCTTGAATTGGCTGAACCTTTTAAATAATATGTTTTACTAACATGCTGGAATTCTATGAGGAGGCAACAAAAGGATACGATCAAAGTGGAGCTTATGATATTATTTATCTGGACTTTCAGAAAGCATTTGATAAGGTGCCACATGAGAGGTTGGGCATCAAATTAAAAGAAGTCGGAGTTCAGGGTGATGTTTTTAGATGGGTGCAGAATTGGCTCAGACACAGGAAGCAGAGGGTGATGGTGCGAGGAACCTCATCAGAACTGGCCGATGTTAAGAGTGGTGTTCCACAGGGGTCAGTGCTAGGGCCGCTGCTATTTTTAATATATATAAATGATTTAGATAGGAATACAAGTAACAAGCTGGTTAAGTTTGCAGATGATACCAAGATAGGTGGATTAGCAGATAATTTGGAATCTGTTATATCATTACAGAAGGACTTGGATAGCATACAGGCTTGGGCAGATTTGTGGCAGATGAAATTAAGGTCAATAAATGTAAAGTATTACACATAGGAAGTAAAAATGTTAGGTTTGAATACACAATGGGCGGTCGGAATATCGAGAGTACACCTTATGAGAAGGATTTAGGAGTCATAGTGGACTCTAAGCTATCGACTTCCCGACAGTGTTCAGAAGCCATTAAGAAGGCTAACAGAATGTTAGGATATATAGCACGATGTGTGGAGTACAAGTCCAAGGAGGTTCTGCTCAACCTTTATAATGCACTGGTGAGGCCTCATCTGGAGTACTGTGTGCAGTTTTGGTCTCCAGGTTACAAAAAGGACATAGCAGCGCTAGAAAAGGTCCAGAGAAGAGCGACTAGGCTGATTCCAGGGCTACAGAAGATAACTTATTAAGAAAGATTAAAAGAGCTGAGCCTTTTCAGTTTTAAGCAAAAGAAGATTAAGAGGTGACATGATTGAAGTGTTTAAAATATGAAGGGAATTAGTACAGTGGATCGAGACTGAAATTTTAAAATTAGTTCATCAAGAACACAGGGACACAGTTGGAAACTTGTTAAGGGTAAATTTCGCATAAACATTAGGAAGTTTTTCTTTACATAAAGAACGATAGACACTTGGAATAAGCTACCAAGTAGTGTGGTGGACAGTAAGACGTTAGAGACTTTCAAAACTCAGCTTGATGGTTTTTTTTAGAAGAATTAAGTGGATAGGACTAACAAGCTTTGTTGGGCTGAATAGCCTGTTCTCGTCTAGAGTGTTCTAATGCTCTAATAATTATTATAATAATAGATAATTAATTGATCGCTGAGGGGAAATTTGTCCTTTCGCATTACCTTTGGGGGTCTTTGTGTAGTTTACCTAATTATTTAATATGTTCAAGTATATCTCATATAAATTAGTATAAAACCACCATCAGCTTCCTCTTGTCATCAATGACAGCATCATCGTTTAGTGAAATCATTGGCCTTCATCTGCTCTTATACTAGAGACATTTGGGCATAGATCATCCGCTTTATCTGCAACCTCTAATTTAAATAACCCCCAGTCCATCTTATCTGTGGTTTCCACAGTAATTCTTTTTCCTTTTATACTGTGATAAAATATATAATAATGTAATATTTTGGTGCTTATGCAGCATTTTAAAAACTTTGTCAGATCGAGTAAATCTCCCGGCAGCTGCAAACAGAATGGGATGGGGCGACAAACTCCGAGCCATCCACTTCTAACTAGGCAAACGCAGGTAACTTTACATGGGCGGGTCTGAAATCATAACTCTGCCCGTGTGTGTGCACGCCCCTCTGAGCTCTGAACCACGCCCCCATGAGCTCCGTCTCTGCTCCACCCCATGACCCGAAGCGAGGATCTCCTGACAGTTCACACTTGACAATTGTACTCGTAATCTTCAGAAGCAAGTGTGATTTCGAGACGCGCAAGCATAATTCACACATGTGAAATGTAAATTTGTTGTAAATTATTACGAGTTATTTTTGATAGCGATCTCACTCCTTACCAGAAACCCTGACATGAAGTTGTTCGCAGCAAAACTGTACTGCTACTGTAACATTATTAAATTATTGATGGCCTCTTCCTAAATGTTAATGATGTTTTAGTTTGTTTGTGTCTTCTATTTGACCTGATATAGACAGCATTTTACACTGGATATATATCCTGTAACTATCTAAAGAGTGGTATTACCTAAAGTATTAACCAGAAAAAAGAAATTACATTGGAAAACTTTGAAATGTTATGATCCCATTGTATCAGCCAAGTTTTCTTGCTAAAAAAGAAATTGGAAGTAAAATTTTAAATGGAAAGTTCTTCAATATAAGGGACATGAAATGTAAAATTTGATATGACACATTAAGTTCCTTTAGGTTCACAGTTTCATTGATTTATAACCTATGCTGTAATGAGAACATGCATACTGTCAAAAAAAGCCAAAGGGCACAAACACACAGCAGGTTCTGTGCGGGTAAAGTTAAATGCCAGGAAGTCAAAGAAGTTTCTGCAAAACTCACAAGTAATGACTAAATCTTAAGTGCTGTATACAGTATATCTAAAATAAAGTGATGTGACATGTTATTGCTTGCTTGTTTATTGTAAACAAAAAATAAACATTTTAAGCTCAGTTTTTTGTTTGGTTATACTCAACTAATTGATTAAAAACAATTCCTGAAAATTTGGACGCTTTCTTTTCTACTTTAACTTGTTTGGTTATGAGTGGCCCTGAAACAGAACTATGTTTGGTCCTTATTACTTCTGTATGGGTTATGATATGTTTTTATTTTTTGATTTTTGACTATAATAGAAAAGGACATAGATAGACAGATAGATAGATAGACAGATAGATAGATAGATACTGTAGATAGATAGATAGATAGATAGTGCTTGTATATTGCGCTGCTGTAGGGAGCGAGGGAAAAGCTCTCACCCACTCTAAATAAACGGTGTTGTGTGTCGTCTATGGCGGGGTTGGGGTGGCTGGATCACCCCTGGTTTCCGCAGTAGCTTCTAATAAAAAGTTGTATAATTAAAACGCATTATTTGAGCAAAGATTTTTAAAATTAAAGTTTAAAGTGTGTCATTAATGAATGTACGAGATTCACACAATTCGATTTTATGCACGGCCTACTGTATGCGTTATTAACAATTTGGCCCACCACCATGAAAGTATGCCCACCCCTGCTCTAAGAAGTCATTTGGGATTAGTCAATGACTGGTACAGAGAATACATACAGAATGTTTCTGCTTTTTAAAAATGTTTTCTGGGTTGGTATGTTACATTTCTGGTTAGTTAACCATAGCCATTTTTCCTTATACAGTATTACTTACATGAACAGAAGCCTCTGGGTTAGTGCATAGTAATTCAATCTACGCAGTGTCACACACAAGTGATTAGGGAGCAGCGAAAGGACCCGATGAACTGCGTGAAACCGCAAGACTGGGGACTGAGAACAGTGTGTTAACCGCTCTCTCTTTATTTCAACAGGAAAGACGAGAAAACAGCACCTTGAATTTGTCTCCAAAGCCTTTTCAATCTGTTGTTACCTTTGTCCCTTGCAGATGATGTCACCCCCATCCCAAGATTCTCAGCATCTTCTTTCCGAGCATTCCCACTTCCGTTCCCACCTCATAAAATGTCCGTGTTCTTCCTACTTGTCTTTTGTGTAACCCATGACCTACCATATTGCTTATTTTGAGCATGCTTTACAGTATACAGGGACGGGATCCCCAACCTTTAAACTTGGTCTCTGTGTTTTCTTCACAGCAGATATGTTAAATTTGAACCTAAACTTAATGAATGTATTAAAAAAGTAATTCCATTCATCTCTGCCAAAAGTTCCTGCTTCCAGTATCCACAAGACTTCACAGGGCACTAATGCTGGTCATGTATTGTGAATACACTTCCTGGCAGCTCTGTTTGTCCAGCTAACACAGCTATGGCTAACAAAACCCTACAGTGCTCAATTAATGTGGGACAGAAACTCCTAGAAAAAGTTAAAAGAAACCATTAGAAAAAGAAAAGGGAGAAGCTGTCGTTGTAGACTCTCCTCTTTCTGGACTTGGTGGTTTCTGTGGTGGCCAAGCCCTCGAATGTTTCAGATTCTTACTCTAAGGACAATATGATCAATTCTGACCGGGTCGTGCTCTCCCACTTCTTGGCTTCAAATATAACATGAGAGGACAAGCATTCAGTATTCTTTTTTTTTTTTTTTTTTTAATTTTATTAATTTTATTGTAATCATTCCATACAAATAGATCAATTTTTACAAAAAATAGGATTGAAAACAAATCGCCCCCCACCCCTGAGAAAGAGAGCATGGCCAACAGAGTAAAACTTAAGGATTGTAATCATACCTAAATTGATGAGTTTAATAGGGCAATAGAGATGAATGGAGAAGAAAAAGAAATGTGGAAAGAATTGCTTCCTCTGTGCTTTAAGAGCTTATTCTAAAATATTACTGATTAGATCCTGCCAGGTTTTGAAAAATGTTCTGTACCGATCCCCTAACTGAGAATTTGATTTTTTCCAATTTCAAATAGTATAAAACATCGGTTTCCCACTGACTTAAAAGAGGAGAGTTAGAATTCTTCCAGTTTAGCAAAATAAGTCTGCATGCCAATAATGTAGTGAATGCAATCACAGTTTGTTTGTCCTTCTCCACTTTAAGCCCATCTGGAAGAACACCAAACACAGCTGTTAATGGGTTAGGAGGGAGTGTGACACCAAGGCTGTCTGAAAGGCACTTAAACATTTTGGTCCATAATGATGTTAATTTGGTGCAGGACCAAAACATGTGACCCAGTGAGGCTGGGACTTGATTGCAGCATTCGCAGGTTGGATCCTGCCCTGGAAACATTTTGGAGAGTTTTAGGCGAGATAGATGTGCTTGATATATAATTTTGAGTTGAATCATTGTATGCTTTGCACATATGGTCGTGTCGTGTTGGATCTTTGAAAGGGAGGGACTGTAAAATAATTTTATATATTGCAGAAATGGTGTCTGAGTCCTCGAAACTGAGCAATATTTTTTCCAGCATAAAGGAAGGTGCGAGATGAGGGAAATCGGGCAGGTTCTGTTTGACAAAGTTTCTAATTTGAAGATAGTGAAAGAAATGTGTTGCTGGAAAGTTAAATTTGGAATGTAATTGTTCATAGCATGCAAATATGTTGTCTATATAAAGATATCTAAGCAATTTAAACCAAAATCTTTTCCAGATATTAAAAACTGCATATGTTTGTGAGGGTTGAAAAAGGTGGTTCTCATGCAGAGATGCCACAGATAAAAGATTCTCCATCTTAAAATTCTTCCTACATTGGTTCCATATTCTGAGTGTGTGAAGCACAATTGGGTTATTAGTATATTGCCGATAACTTGCATTTATAGGGGCACAAAGCAGGGAATATAAAGAAGTACTGCAGGATTTTACCTCTATTGCAGACCAGGTCTGTGTATGTTCATCTATTTATGTCCAGGTTTTTATAGCTTTTATGTTTGCTGCCCAGTAATAAAACTGAACGTTAGGTAGAGCCATGCCACCTTCTGCCTTAGGTCTTTGTAGGGTCGCTCTTTGGATACGTGGATGTTTTGAGTTCCAAATAAATGAGGTTATTGTTAAATCTAATTGCTTAAAAAATGATTTATTGCTGTATATTGGAATGTTTTGAAATAAGAAGAGAAGCTTAGAAAGAATATTCATCTTAACAACGTTAATTCTTCCAGGCCTAAGTGTTGGCCTTTAACACTAGAATTACCAGAGTCTATGAAAAAACGTAGATCCGTCCCACCTTAAATCACTTCTCACCTCTCCATCAGCGTCTTTTGTCCTTTAAATGTGTTGATAAGCAGCAAGCAAAGAATTCAATCTTTGTTTCTCATGGTCTGAGAGTCCTTCAGGTGCCTTTTGGCAAACTCCAGGCAGAGTGCCATGTGCCTTTTACTAAGGAGTGGCTTCCGTCTGGCCACTCTAACATACAGGCCTGATTGGTAGATTGCTGTAGAGATGGTTGTCCTTCTGGAAGGTTCCCCTCTCTCCACAGAGGACCTCTGGAGCTCTGACAGAGTGACCATCGGGTTCTTGGTCACCTCCCTGACTAAGGCCCTTCTCCCCTGATCGCTCAGTTTAGATGGCTGGCTAGCTCAAGGAAGAGTCCTGGTGGTTTTGAACTTCTTCCACTTACGGATGATGGAGGCCGCTGTGCTCATTGGGACCTTCAAAGCAGCAGAAATTTTTCTGTAACCTTCCCCAGATTTGTATATATATATAATTTTTAATGTAGGTAGATCATTTTGACCTGTTCATTTTAAAAGTAGCTTGCAAGCCGAAAAAGTCTGGGCACCCCTGACATAGATCGTTGTAGACAAGGAACACACATGAAATGCATGTGTTACAAATAATGATATAGTATTTATAAAAGGTGTGATTTTGCTTGACTTCTCACTCTATACAACTCCAAGCAACTGACATGCAGGTAAACAGACTTGAGCTGAGAAAACTGTGCGCCGGTGGGGGATGTGATAGCAAACTGCTTGCTGCTCATCAACACATTTAAAGGACAAAAGACGTTGATGGAGAGGTGAGAAGCAATAAGGTGGGACGGATCTACGAGTTTTTCGTAGGTTCTGGTAATTCTAGTGTTAATAAATCCAGTTTGATCTTGTGATATTACCGAAGGCAGCACTTTGTCCATCCTTCTAGCTAAGATTTTTGAGAGTATCTTAACATCATTATTCAGAAGTGAAATTGGTCTGTATGATGCACATTATAACAAGTCCTTATTTTGTTTAGGAAAGACGGTGATTAATGCTTGAAGAAAAGTTTGAGGTAGAATTTGATTGTCTCTAGCTTCTGTAAATGTTGCTGATAAGAGGGGAGCTAGCTGAGTGGAGAATTTCTTATAAAATTCTACAGGGTAGCCATCAGGGCCTGCTGCTTTACCGCCTTGAAGTGACTTTATAGCATTTAGTAATTCTGATAGCGCCAGAGGTTTATCTAGTTCCTCAGCACTAAAAGTATCTATTTGTGGTATCTGTAATTTATCCAGAAATGCATTAGATTGTGTGTTGTCTTCTTTAAACTCAGTAGATTATAAGGATTTATAGTAGTCTCTAAATGTGTGCATAATATTTTTATGGTGAATGATTTCGTCTCTGTTCTTGTTGGTGATTACTGGGATTGTATTGCAAACTTCTTGCTTGTGGATTTGTTGAGCTAAGAGCTTATTAGCTTTCCTTCGATGTTCATAGTAATGATGTCTTGATTTAAAAATGAGTTGTTCAGTTTCTTTGGTTGTTAAGAGGTTGAGCTCTGAATGCAGAGCCTGTCTTTTCCTATGAAGAGCTTCACTATGACACCTGGCATGTTCTTGATCTATTGTAGTAATTTCGCTGGTTAGCTCCTTATTATATTATACCTTATTGGTTTCTAATTTATTTCTGTGGGAAAGATATGAAATAATCTGTCCTCTTAAGAAGGCCTTTAGAGTTTCTGCAGAGACCTCTGAAGATGTATTTGTCTCTAGGAAGAAACTGATTTGTTTTGATATAAATTCTGTACAGTTCTCGTCTGCTAATAGAAGTGGGTTAAGACGCCATCTGCGAGGTGAGTGTGTGGGGCATAATGATTTTAGCTCCAAGATCAGAGGTACATGGTCAGAAATAACAATAGCGTCGTACTTGCATGATTTAATTGTAGGCAAGAAATTATGATCTATAAAGAAATAATCAGTTCTTGAATAACAATGATACACTGGTGAGTAGAACGAAAATGTTCTTGAATTTGGGTTTAGAAACCTCCAGGGGTCTGATAGGTGTGGTCAATTATAAACTTTGTAATTGTCTTTGCAGTGTTAGATGTCATCCCCCCTGTGACAGGAGTCCTATCTAAGAGTGGATTTAAAACACAATTAAAGTCCCCAGCCATTATAATTTTATGAGCATTCACATTGGGAATGGAAGCAATTACATTTTGCATGAATTTCCTATCATCGATATTAGGTGCATAAACATTTATCAAAATCAC
Source organism: Polypterus bichir lapradei (assembly GCA_026402145.1). Classification (NCBI taxonomy): domain Eukaryota; kingdom Metazoa; phylum Chordata; class Cladistia; order Polypteriformes; family Polypteridae; genus Polypterus; species Polypterus bichir. Next base: position 30,969,320 of record JANRMT010062821.1, on the reverse strand, counting down.
TTGAAGGTTAAATAAGTTGCCCATGACAATCAAATATCTCCCTTCAGGATCAGATACTACATCTGATGCTACAATTGAGACTGTTCTATGTATGAAAATTCTCACTGCTCTAGTTTTCTTTGTAAAGCTAGAATGGAACATTTGGCCAGTCGAGTCTTTTTGCAGCCGGTACTGATCCTTGCTTAGTATGTGGGTCTCCTGTAAAAAATACTATTTTAGCTTTTAAAACCTGTTAGGTGAGAGAATACTTTCTTTCTCTTTAATTCATGATTCAGGCCTTTAACATTCCAGCTCACAAAGTTAACTGTCCCATCATGGAGACATTGATTCTGAATTTTTGATGTCATTTTATAGTCTTAACTGGAAGTGAGACAGCTTTAACCTTAATTTCCAATTTCCCCACGAGTTATTGCCATGCAGCCTATTGTTATGTTGGTAGTTATAATTATAAGGATTAAAAGGATAGATTAAAGATAGCTTGCTCTCTTTCCCCCCCTTATCCCCCCGCCCCCCCATTTTGCTTCCCCACGTGAGGCTGGACCCCACTTCACAGAGTCCCGGTCCTCTGACATACCTGGAGACAGAGCACGTCCAAAACAAAACAAGCCCCCCCGCAGCAGTGTTTGAGGATTAAAAAGTAGAGATATCTATTGCGATAAAGTCTAAATACTATATGTCTAAAATATAATTATTAACAGACTACAAGCATAAAATATAATCTTCAGCAATCTTAAAGTATTAAGATAATAGACCCATGGAATGGTGTTAGAAAGTGGTCTAGGATAAGCATAGTAAATCCTAATGCAATAATAACAATAACAATAAACCAAGGGGATGATGTTAAACAGTCTCCTTTAGGGTAGTAAAAAGAAAAAAAAAGGTTAATTTCTTGAAGACGCACAGCTATAACTGTAATTAAAACATAAACAAAAAGCATCTGAGTAGAGAAAAGGATGTATAATTATAATACCCGTATCACTGCAAGTGGATCAGACAGCCGGTGATATCTTCTTGCCATGCCATGACAGGATGCGACTCACTATTGTGTTTCAGAAACGTGTCAGGATCAGCTTTCTTAATTCCTTTTCTGCTTCCTCCTTGCTGGAGAAGACGTAGTATTGGCCTTGAACATCCACTTTCAGTTTGACAGGATACAAGAGGCTGTATCTGATATCGGCTTGCCATAACCGCTGTTTAATGTTGTAGAAGGTTGCACGTTTAGCAGCTGTTGATGGTGAGAAATCAGGGAAAATACGAATGTTCCCTACAGTATTCTAAGCTCTGCAGGTCACACACCAGTTGCAGTGTACTGGACATTATGCTAAACATAAAGTGGACAACTGTCTGCCTTTGGAAAAAAAACATTTTGATTCTGTGAAGTAATAGAGGGAAGCAGCTGTTCAATTCTGTATGTGAGAACCTCGTACAAAATCTTGACGTTGGTGTTTAGAGCAATTTGGGACAATATTTTTGTATGATTAGGGATAATTTTCTAGTAATAAACACTATTTGATTACAATTATGTAATGTTTTATAAACATTTTTGTGCATAGTTTAAAAATGAAACATACATAATAGCAAGATAAAAAAGGGAAATCGATCTACAATACTGCTGAAATGATGTTTGCATTTGCTAACATCTGTGCTATGCTGACATCGCCATAGAATGACACCAAGATTGCCCTTCCTGACCATGAAATATAAAACATCATTGTTTTTTTTTCACAGTTAAATTACTTTTTTCATTGAAGGTCTATTTTGTTGAGTGTCGGGGTCATGAGAATGATCAGCCAGTAAAAGCCATTTTTCTTTAGGCAGTCCACAAATAGCCAAGAATTTCTTGTCAGTCAGCCAATTAAGGATATGTTGTAATGAATGTGGTTCATTAAAATTGATTTTTCTTTCTTTATTATATTTTTGGTGCTTTATTAAGGCTTTGTTATAATCTCCAACTATTATAAATGTTTTTGTGTAAATTCCTGCGCTGGACCTCTCAATCTGTATATGGATTATAAGGTTTTGAAACTAAAGGCATTTGAATTGAGGGTTTAATCTTGTCCATGAAAGTGTTTCTAACCCTTTTTGGTGTCGCAACTCACTTTTTCCAAAATAAGTGTTTTCTCAACCCACCTTGAGTGTGATCATCAGAGGAGGGAGGGATTCTTTCCCTTGTTAAATTGAGCCAATTGTGCGACCTCACGCAACCCACTACCATTATAAATAACATCTTGTGACCCACCAGTTACAGTCCATAAATGAACCAATGGTTGAGAAGAACCTATTTAGAAAAAGTCCATTATTTAATCACATTCCATTGTGACACCATTTTCTTTCCTGTTGAGACACACTGTATTTGGTTTCTGTTTCTGCCATCTCCCTGAAGATCTTTTGTAGAATTCTCTGGAGTACCCTCATGTGGCCACCAGGGGACACTCCAGCTCCCCAAACCCAACACAGACAGGCTCTTACAGAATTGTAAAATGAAAAAGAGTGTTTATTCGTGAGAAACTCTTCTTGGGAAAGCATTTCCCACCACCACAACAAGTACAATTACGGACAAGCACAACTCTTTGTCTTCTTCCTCTTTCTGTCCTCCACTCCTCCTCATAAGCTTTGTCCATCTTCCTCCTGACTCTGGCTCCCAGAACTGAGGTAGGCAGCTCCTTTTATCCAGCACCAGGAAGCACTTCCTGTGAGTTGTGGTCTGAAAGCACTTCCAGATGATATGGAAGTCCCATGAAGTAGGGCTCCCCAGTTCCTGCAGCACTTCCTGACAGCACCCACGGAGCCCAACAGGGCTGAGTCAAAGAAATCCAATTCCTAGCATGCCCTTTGGGAATCTGAGGTATCGCTGCAACCCAGCCATCTAGCGATCTGGGGGAGATAATGCCTTGTGCACACTCTCTCCATGGCCATTCCTTGCACTTGCTTATGATGTCAAATTTGCAATGATACAAATGTCAACCTGGGCACTTCTGGGGAATCTGAGCTTAACAGATAAACCTCGTTTGATTGCATTAAAAGATCTTTATTTAGTCCTTCCTGATTCTTTTGCATCCCTGCTATTGTTTTTGACTGCAAACTTTTCAATCGTATTCTGGCTTTGACAAAAGATTTTCTCGTCTTTTGGTTTTGACCTTTGGCTTGTTTTTTGACTTTCCATTCTCGTGGTCATTTTCATTTCCTTTTTACTGTCTGTCACAAGTCAGTACACACTTATTTTTTTGAGTTATTGAAGAACATCCTGTGCTGTGTAGTTCTTGTATAGTCTTGTTTTTGGAAAAGTTTATTTCATTAATGGGGAAATCTGTAGCAACATCACTATGTGTTTTAATATATGCTGCCATTTTAAGCAACCATTGGCATGTCATGACTGTAGGTTGTTAGTGTTGTGATCTGTGCCTTTGTTTATTTTTAATGGATTTACTGAATGAATTACACAATCTGTACATTAATGTAGTGGTTTTGGAACTCAAGTATTATGATTTTCTCATTAGTTTTTCAGTTTAGTGTAAACTGAAAAAGTTCAAGATTTTTCCCATTATGCTGAATGACATTTGTTTCCTTAGGTGCTACTTAGGGTTTTTTAGGGGTGTCTCCTATTGTCATAGTAGTTATCCCACAATTCTATGGGATGTGCATCATTTGTGATATCATTGGAGCAACAGTTTCAAGGTCGATCCAAACATCTCCATAATTTCCAAGTTTTATGGATAGAACTTGCATTGAAATCTTTTGAAACCTTTTGACATCTGGTTTCCTAATATCTTGCTCTAGATTCTGATAGCTGATTTTTAATTACATTACTAGTTTGTTTGAAAGTATATATTTTAACTAAAAATGGCATAATCTTTTACAAATTTTTACAAGTAAATACTTAAATAAAGTTGTAACAATGAATTAGTAAAACACAAGGAAAAGGACTGAAGGTAACTAAATGGTTAACTAAACATGGCCTAAAGGTTAGGCACGTGAGGTCTGCCTAACCTTACAGAAACCAGTAGCTTGAATTTCCAAGACTAGAATGAGGTAAATGAGTGACAAACACCCCTCTAGAAAGCGAGGATAAAGTAGTGGGGAAGCACAAAGACCCTTTCTATGAAACTGTGTTAAGATCAATAGAAAAGTGTGACTCCCCTATCAACGAGGTGGCATTCCAGTAAATGGGAGAGTCAACAAGAGTCAGAAAATACTGGTGGCACTAGTTGATTGGATGGCATAATAAAGTTCTGTATATTATACATATTAAGAATCAGATAATGTGATGTATTAGATGAGGTAATGTTAATAGAAATATTTAAATGAATTGTTTAATTGATTGTTCACTCAAAGGACTAAGACATTTATGCATGATCTGTGCAAATAAAGAAATGTTCTCTTTCTCTTCTCTTTCTCTTCTGAGCTCCATGGCTACCTTCTTTTAAAATAGACGAAAGTTTTTTCCACAACAAAAGATATGCTTGACTTTTACTTCTAACCTAAGCTTGAATTTTGACTATGCATATCTCCCGATCTTTCACATTAAAAACATTACTGTCTCACTCTGAGTTAGTATAGTTAAGGGCTCGCCTTTATTTCTGAGTCATTCATGTCAACATCTGTGTTTGCTTAGAATATTCTTGAAACTTTTTAGCAATTTTTGATTTTGCAGAAGAATTGACCTGAAGGAGATTGAAGACTGCAAAGTGGTGACAGGGGAAAGTGTATTTAAGCAGCATAGGATGGTTGTCTGTAGGATGACATTGGACATCAAGAAGAGGAAGAGAGTGAGGGCAGAGCCAAGGATCAAATGGTGGAAGCTGAAAAAGGAAGACTGCAAGGTTGAGTTTAGGGAGAAGGTGAGACAGGCACTGGGTGGCAGTGAAGAGTTACCAGACATCTGGGAAACTACAGCAGATGTAGTAAGGGTGACAGCAAGAAGGGTGCTTGGTGTGACATCTGGAAAGAGGAAGGAGGAAAAGGAAACCTGGTGGTGGAATGGGGAAATACAGGAGAGTATACAGAGGAAGAGGATGGCAAAGAAGAAGTGGGATAGTCAGAGAAATGCAGAAAGTAGACAAAAGTATAAGGAGATAAGGTGCAAGGTGAAGAGAGAGGTGGTGAAGGCTAAAGAAAAGGCATATGATGAGTTGTTTGAGAGTTTGGACACTAAGGATGGAGAAAAGGACCTGTACCGATTTGCTAGACAGAGGGCCCGATCTGGGAAAGATGTGCAGCAGGTTAGGGTGATAAAGGATAAAGATGGAAACATACAAGCGAGGAGAGTTTGTTGAGCAGATGGAAAGAGTACTTTGAGAGGCTGATGAATGAAGAATACGAGAGAGAGAAGAGAATTAGCAACGGATTAGCAAGGAGGAAGTAAGGACAGCTATGAAGAGGATGAAAAAAGGAAAGGCCGTTGGTCCAGATGACATACCTATGGAAGCATGGAGGTGTTTAGGAGAGATGGAAGTGGAGTTTTTAACCAGATTGTTTAATGGAATCTTGGAAAGTGAGAGGATGCCTGAGGAGTGAAGAAGAAGTGTACTGGTGCCAATATTTAAGAATAAGGGGACTGCAGGACTGCAGTAACTACAGGGGAATAAAATTGATGAGCCACAGCATAAAGTTATGGGAAAGAGTAGTGGAAGCTAGGATAAGAAGTGAAGTGATGATTAGTGCACAGCAATATGGTTTTATGTCAAGAAAGAGCACCACAGATGCGATGTTTGCGCTGAGGATGTTGATGGAGAAGTTTAGAGAAGTTTAGAGAAGGAGTTGCATTACGTCTTTGTGGACCTGGAGAAAGCATATGACAGGGAGCCTCGAGAGGAGCTGTGGTATTGTATGAGGGAGTCGGGAGTGGCAGAGAAGTACATGAGAGTTGTACAGGATATGTACAAGGGAAGTGTGACAGTGGTGAGGCCTGCGGTAGGAGTGACGGATGCATTCAACGTGGAGGTGGGATTACATCAGGGATCAGCTCTGAGCCCTTTCTTATTTGCAATGGTGATGGACTGGTGGATAGACGAGATTAGACAGGAGTCCCCATGGACTATGATGTTTGTTGATGACATTGTGATCTGTAGCGATAGTAGGGAGCAGGTTGAGGAGACCCTGGAGAGGTGGAGATAACCCTGGAGAGGTGGAGATATGCTCTAGACAGGAGAGGAATGAAGGTCAGTAGGAACAAGACAGAACACATGTGTAAATGAGAGGGAGGTCAGTGGAATGGTGAGGATGCAGGGAGTAGAGTTGGCGAAGGTGGATGAGTTTAAATACTTGGGATCAACAGTACAAAGTAATGGGGATTTGGAAGAGAGGTGAAAAAGAGCGTGCAAGCAGGGTTGAATGGGTGGAGAAGAGTGTCAGGAGTAATTTGTGACAGACGAATATCAGCAAGAGTGAAAGGGAAGGTCTACAGGACGGTAGTGAGACCAGCTATGTTATATGGGTTGGAGACGGTGGCACTGACCAGAAAGCAGGAGACAGAGCTGGAGGTGGCAGAGTTAAATATGCTAATATTTTCATTGGGTGTGACGAGGATGGATAGGATTAGAAAGGAGTACATTAGAGGGTCGGCTCAAGTTGGACAGTTGGGAGACAAAGTCAGAGAGTTGAGATTGCGTTGGTTTGGACATGTGCAGAGGAGAGATGCTGGGTATATTGGGAGAAGGATGCGAAGGATAGAGCTGCCAGACAAGAGAAAAAGAGGAAGGCCTAAGAGAAGGTTTATGGATGTGGTGAGAGAGGACATGCAGTTGATGGGTGTATCAAAACAAAACAAAGAGGACAGAAAGATATGAAAGAAGATGATCCGCTGTGGCAACCTAACGGGGGCAGCTGAAAGAAGAGAAAGATTCTAGCTTGCCCATCATCAGCTTCAGCTTAGGTTAATGTTCTGGCTTCGGCACATAGTTTAATGTATTACTTTTGTTTTTGGCCTTCAATGTTTCTGAATATGAATTTTCGCTTGTACATTTACTGATCCTTAATCAATAGTTAATTTGCCTTGACTCGGCTCAGCGTAACACACGTAACATTATTCTCTTCCATACATTTTTGGTGATGAAATATAAATTAGAACAAGTTATGTAACATAAATAAGATCAAGATAAAAAAGGATGCAGTAGGGCACAAACTACTATACCTCTGAGTTGTATTGGGACAAACTACCATTTGTGCTATTCTGCAAACACCATAGACCAGCACTGGAATTGTCCATTCTGTTTATTAAATGTGAAACATAATGACTTTTTTTTCAAATTTTTAAATATTCTTTTTGGTGGTTTGAATTTTTTTAAAGGCCTTGGGGCCATATGATCCATTAGCAAAAACTGTTTTTCCTTAGTTTGTCCGCAGTAGTCAAGTATGTCTTGTTAGTGGGTCAGTCAATTGGGGACATGTTGCATTATACACTGTATAGTGATGAAGAGAAAGCCTGGTATGGATCATCTTTAGACCAAACACAGTTTTCTTTAATACTTTTTCCAAAAGTGACAGGTACAAAATGCAACACAACATATTAGTTTTAACAGGTAATAACTGTGAATTTCCTTTTACATCACATATTGTACACTTTACAGTTGTATGAAACAGTGAAAACTGCATGCACACACACCCCTGAAGTTTCTTTATCAGAAAAAAAGAAGAGAATTAGACTGGAATTATACCAGTAAAGAAACTTCTTAATTTAAATTACAGATGATGTTTAAACAAACCCTGCTTTAATCAAAATTAATTTATTTCAGTCTGAATACATTCAAAAAATGATAAAGGAGACTTCTAAAGAACAATAAAAGTTGCAAGGTTCATTTCAAAAGGGAAATGCTGCCCTGGATACATGGATGGCTTATCCACTGCCATAAATATCTGGACATAACTCTGAAAAAAGAAAAAAAATCCAGTTAAAAGGATTAAAATTACAACACAGCATCCATCAATGCATTCATTTCTGAAGAGTCTATCCAGTTATGGGTTGCCAGGTAGAAAACAAGTGTTAATTAATTTAATGAAGTTCTCTTAATATTAATATATAAAGTGCAGAACAGATCACCAATCACAAAACCATCAGTTAAAGAACAGGCGATGTCCTAACGATCAGGCAAGTGTTCGGGGTTCTGTCAGTGACATGTGAAGTAAATTTCACCTCTTGGAATGAAAATCAATTCTATTTCATACACAGTGTGACTTATCACTTGGTGCACATACCACCCTTCTATGAATCCATGATTGTTTATTGATTTTAGTTTTATAGTACAGCCAAATGTAAATTCACCAAATATCACATCAAATCTATAAGTCTTACCACTTCATGCAAAAGAAAGTAACAAAAATGACCAACAAATGAAGAATTTAAAAAATTTTCCAGTTGATATTCGGCTGAGCAGACTCGGTTTTTGTGGGCTTTGTATGCACAGCTATTCATTTATTTTCAAATCAGTTAAACCAGTCTAAGAGTCTATCTGGGAAGGGCACACTCACACATTTATTCTTCCCACATTGTGCGTGCCAGTTTAGAGCTGCCAATCAACCTAACATGCATGTGTTTAAAAAAATCGATGCAGACGTGTGGAGAGCATGAAAACTTCAGTGACCACACAGGAATTCAAAGCTATTCTCGAGGAGCTGAGAAGTAGCTGTGCAAACCATCATATAGCCCCATACAGACCAGAAATATTTCATACAAATATTTTACTGCACCAGAAATAAATCAGCATTAATGAAAATAACTTACTAATGTATTGTATCCTTTATCTATAAAACAAGCAAGAAAATAACAAATTGTGTGACCCGCTCTATGGATTGCATCCGAATCACTTGCCCACTCCTGTACCAGAAACCAGAATGAGACCCACTTCTTGGTTTCAGGTGTTTTTCCACTATAAGCAGAAACTCAAAAGAAGGCATTGTACATTGATTACATCAAATGAAAGCCACTGGTATCTGCATAATTAGTCACATAATTGACAGATATTTCTGCTGATCAATATTTTTTCATTTCTTAGCTCTTTAAATATTTGCATACATGCAACAGTTTGCTTCAAATCTAAGTTCTGGAGGGGCAGCAGACCCTAAGGAGGCAGTTAAAACAATTCAAGAAGACTTAGACAAGCTTCAGAACTAAGCAAACACTTGGAAACTGCAGTTTAATATAGAAAAGTGTCAAGTGCTACACACAAGCAAAAGGAACGTCAATTATAAATACAAGATGGGAGACACTGTCCAATGGGAAGCAACCACTGAAAATGAATTTGTGGTTTATTTTGACGCAAACTATTAAAAAGGCAAGTAAAATATAGTAAAAACTGTTGAATATAAATTGAGAGATGTTACGTTCATATTGCATAATGCACTTGTGAAACTGTCACCTAAGTATTGCGTACAATTCTAGGTACCACACTAAAAAAAAGATATAGCAGCACTTGAAGCTGTGCAGAGGAGGGCAACCAAGTGCCTCCAAGAACTCTTGACAGACTCAGAAAATTACTGTATATACTCACGGAAAAGTTCTCCCGCTTATAAGCTGGGACTTGATTTTACTGTATAATTTCTGGTATTTTATAATGTTGGTCGTTTAAGTTGAATGTGGAAAACTCATGCTATTGGTCCAAGAGATTATGATATGCTAATGCCCACTTGAGAGACTAACCACAGAGCACACTGCCTTTTTTTTTATCTATGTGGGTGCAGCAATGCGCTGTATCAACACGTACTCCTAACCTCTCTCTCTCTCTCTCTCTATTTTGCCGAATACATGAACTATTCCAAAGCAACATTTGCACTGATGTGTGTTTTTTGTATCTTGCACCCTCAAACACCTTTATCGTAAGAGCATCCTTTATCTATAATGGAGCATTCGATCAGAAGAAAACATGAAGCTGGTTTTAAATGAAAAGTCATTGAAGTAGTGAAAGAAATTGGTAACTGCGCTGCTGCAACAAAATTCAATGCGTCTGAGAAACTGATGCGAGACTGGAGGAGGCAAGAAGATGTAAAAAAAATAACTAAAAAAAGAATGGGTGTATAAGTCGGGGTCTGATTTTATGAATGATTTTTTGTGTTTTAAGAGCATATACAGTAAATCTGTTTAGTCTTGAGCGGAGATGAGTTTGTGAGGACCTAGCCCAGATATTTACAATCCTCAAAGCAATTGATCAAGTAGATCCAGCAGAATTCTTTCAGCTGAAGGGTGAATAACTTACTCGAGGACACCAGTGGAAATTAAGGGCAAGTGCATTTAAGACTGAAGCCAGGAAGCACTTCTTTACGCAAAGAGTTGTGGGACTCTGGAACAAACTACTGAGACATGTAGCTGAAGCAGAATCCTTGACAATCTTTAAAAGTATCTGGATGAGATATTGGGACAGCTGAGCTATAAGCTAAACAAACAAGCTTGATGGATTGAATGGTCTCCTCTTATGTGTCAAACTTATGTTCTAAAGTTTACAAAGTATAGTGAAAAACTGTGAGTAAGTGCTTGCACTTTGTCTGATCTTTCTGCTTAATTTTCCAATTTGTTGGGTGGTAAAAGAAGCCCAGTACATACAGTAGGTACATCCAGGACCTGAATCTACATTTTGATCCTGCTTGTTATGATTTTGTTAACTTTTTTCCAGTTTCAGATTTTGTTGTTGAAGACTCTTATTATTGTTTTAAATTTGATAAGTTGCTCTTTTTAGTTTCATTATTATTTTGTAGCTCTGTTTTTTAATTGTGGATCCTTGACGCCATATTGCCTTTTTGTATGGACATTGGCACTTTGCGTGTTGCATGACATTATTTCCTATGTAGAAAGCATCTTCCTCATTCGTGGATATATACCCAAAAAGCCTTTTGAAAGTTCTTTCCCTTTTGATGTTATGTTAACTGACTTATTGGCTAGGAATTCTTGACTTTAAGCTTTCTTTCAAGTATGTTTGATCTAACTCTCTCTTTAGTCTTCCTGGTTACGACTCCGGCTAGGCTTTGGCACCTGATTACATATCCTGGTCCACTTTTTCTTGCCAATTTTTCACTTATAGTAGAAAAAAATCCAAAATATTATAGAGAATGACCATAAAGATGGTGAACATACACATTTCTTTGCTTACAACACTTTCTTAAAAGGGTCTACGACATTATTTCTATGAGAGTTAAAGAAGACCAGAGTGGCACAGGAAGCTATGACCTTTTTCTCCAGGGTTACTGTTGAAAGTGGACTGACCTCCTCCATTACTGTGTGGTATAGCAATATCAGCCGAGGAGAAGAAGCTGCTGCAGAGAGTGGTGTGAATTACTTCTAACATAACGGTGTTCATTCTACTTTTTCTCAATGAGATGTAAATCCATTGAGTTCTGATCTTACTCACTACACCCTTTACATCTGCTGTTTAATTTCTTTCCATCTGGTCATATGGCTTAGGCCAAATTAGCAGATTTCATAACTGTACTTATCCATAAGCTATGAGATGCATGGACTTAAAAGCCTTCTTAGCTACTTTTATAATATTTTTGTTAAATGTTTTTGTGGGAACTTATGGAGTGATGAGTACTGATGCCCTTGTATATTTGGTGTATTTGAATATTTCATTGTATGAAAATAAAATCATATTTCTTGCTATTGCAAGTAAACTTTATTGTAATGTAAGGATAAATTGTTCTTATTATACTGCATTACATGGAATAACCTATTTTAATTTTGAATCTTAATTTTGGGTAGCTTGGTGGTGGCACACTGATTAGTGTTGCAGCCACATAGCTCCAGTGCCAAACTGAGCGCAGTTTACACATTTTCCCTGCTTCTGAATGGATTTCATTAAGTTTTCTTCCACATCAAAAAGTAGTGCACCTGGATTTTAATTTGAATTAATGCTGCCGTCATCACTGGCTCCGACATCCAGTGGTCTGTTGACTTGTTACCTTTTAGAGAAGTCGCGAACTTGAGCGATGTCAAAGGGCGAGAGTAGCAGATTTGAATGCTACCTTAAATCCACAACATCTGAGAATGCAAAAGACTCTGAGAATGTAAAATGGTATCTATTAAATGTTCCCAAACTCAGCTGGTAGCACTGAAATCACTGCCACCTAAGGAGCTCTGATATACATTATCAGAGTGGCAACTTGTCCAAGGATGGAAAGAGGGAAAATCCGGAGTGAGCATAAAAGTAAGGTGGAAATGTTTCAGAACTGGCCTGCGTCGATTGTTTTTAAATAAGTTGAATGAATTGTGACATTTCACGGTGATTTACATCAAGTTCAGGTACTGTGGCATTTTGACCACTGCAGAGGATGGGCTTAAACTTCTTATTTCAGATGATATTTAATACTGGATAGATTTCATCTAATATGGTCAGAGTGGAAAAGGCAGGAGGAGGACTTGAGATTTATGTGAGTAAGAAATTGTAAAAAGGTATAATTAAAACCAAAATGTGTGACCCAGACATTAAAAAGCTGACTGAATTTGTCAATGTTACCTCCTAGGAAGGTAAGTTACATCATCCTGTTTTAATGTTTATTAACTGAGCATCAAAAATGATTCACTATGTTATTAGCACCATATTTACCCAGGAATGCTGATGACAACAAGGAAACTTTGAAAAGAATGAACACCTATCAATGGGTTCTATTTGTGGAAACAACAAGCTGGACCTGCTTTCTTGAGATGTTAATGCCCTTAAATGTAAACCTATGGTACAACCGGGTAGGTCTGACCAAGTCTTACTGCCATCTTATGAGCCTGATATTGACAGCAGTTGTTCTCTTATCGTTATCTAAGCCAGACGTTCTTGTGTAATGGTGTTGTGATTTCTTATGATATTTACATTTATCGTGAGCTTTTGAAAATTTTAATTTCCCATTTGGGAAAATCTAGTGGCCTGGGGCCTGATGTATAACGCCGTGCGTAGAATTCGCACTATAACATGGCGTAAGCACAAAAGCCGAAATGTGCTTACGCACAGAAAGATCCAGATGCAGGAATCTGTGCGTACTCCAACTTCCACGTTCTTCCGCTACATAAATCCCGATCAGCGTGAAAAATAACGCTCGTGCACGCGCTTTATGTAACGCCCCTACTCCTCCCAGAATTACGCCTCTTTGAATATGCAAATCAATATAAATCGCCCTTAAGCGCAGCCTTCTGTGAAAAGACAATGGGAAAAGCATGGGGGAAAATATAAGAATTTCAGCGAATACCAAGTGGAGGCAAAGGAAAAACATACTATTTGTTTAATTAAACCGTGGTATAATCAACAAAAGGAAGTTGATCGAGTGACATAGCGTGTTGGAGAAACTTGAAAGCTCACGTTCACAAAATCACACAGTGCCGGAAATAAAAAAGAAATCACATATCAAAGTCGCCGTGAAAAGGCGAGTTGTAGCCCACTGTCTGAGTGTCATATGAAAGCTTATTAGGGTACAGAGAAAAAAAAAGGCAAACAGTGGGGAAAAAGCACGAAATGTCAACTTCAATCTCGAAATTTCCACTTTAATCACGTAGTTTATTTTGTCATTAAAACAGAACATAATAAACTTCATCTTAAAATAGTTTAACCAGTTTCTCAAATCACATCGCAATTAAAGTAGCACGTTAAATGCTTTGTTTTGTATTTGATCTTCTATGTGCTCTGTGTGTGTAAATCACTACGTGCTTGTTAAACCGGCTCTCTTCCTCTGACAGGACACAGAATCCATTACATTCATGATATTACAGCTCTCTGAATAACTAAAATACTGAGATGTATACGTGATATTATTTTTCAGGATGATAGTTAAAGCATGTTATTGATTATGTGCGACCTTCGATGAAATAATTTATTGCAGCAGTACTCATGGGCGGCTCTGTCCAATAGAGAAAGTCCAATGTCAATATGGTATCTTATGCACGGTGGATGGCCACATCCGTTGCGGACACTGCATAGCCGCCACGTGCTCATGACACAAGCGTTTAACTTTTGTCGAAATTTGCCGCTGCGTTTTTAGCTGTGTCGTTATTTTCTCTTTCTGTTTCATATTCAATATATACAGTATTGGCATGGCCGCCCCTGCAGTCCTTGCTTTTCTTTCTCCAAGTACCGATCCCCACACAATCAGCTCTGTAATAGACGTTAAGCCATCTGTAAGCTTAGAGCGCTGATTCTTTAAAACATACAGTTTGAAGATACAGTGATATAAATACTCTGAGTGCTGCAGTGAGAGTAATATGGAAAAAGATGATCCGCTGTGGCAACTCCTAACGGGGCAAGCTGAAAGAAGAAGGTGCAGTTAGATTAACAACGCTAAAGCAGTTATGGTATTTGGAATACTATGGCTATTCCCTGGACCATTATATTGTTACAAGTTAATTACAATCAGATGCATTACACTAATAAACAATATGTGGTTAGTTTCAGTGTATTTATAAAGCCGTGTCAGGAAAATAAAGAGTAACCACACAGGAACAGTACCACTGCTTTGACGCTGGGTGCCGCCAGTCTGCAAAACCGAGCGGAGAACTTGCGTACGACATGGTATGAGGTACCGTGGAAAAGTGCGTGGCTTTACGCCAAGTGTAGGTTTTATATATCGCGATTTGAACGGGGAAAAGTTCTTACGCAACATTTCTGTGCGTACGCACCGTTTATACATGAGGCCCCTGGAATCCCAAACTGTATTACTTTATACTTTTTACCCAGTTGTGTTGAGATGGCAGCCAAATGTGATCCTGTAATACTGCATTTGATGGATGCCTAAGTATAATGTTTACTAACTAGAATATAAATATAAAAAGAGGTAAGGGGGAATTTTCATTTACTTCAAGAATGATGTATGGCTAAATATAATTACTGTAAAAATAATACAAATAATTTATTTTAGTTCATGGGTTACGAATGTCAGAATTGTATTAATATGATGCCATCTAACTTCGTATCTCCTTTAAAGAAGGGGTCAGTCTAGTGCAGGACTAATGTTTGCATGCTAAAAAGTGAAGTCTGATACAGTACATTCTACAGTTTTTGGGTACAAGGGACAGAAAGAGAGCTACTCCTTCATTGCAAAATTTTTCAGACACAGTAATGCAATTAGGATTTGTTTTAAAGGCTGGCAAAGTGAAAAATCCAAAAGTTTGACCACAAATGTATTTTGGCTGATGATGTTCTGATGGACTGCCATATCATGACATTTCTTGTTTGATTACTTGGATTTTGAAAATATGTGAATGAAAGAGAAATAGGTTGAACAGTCACTTCATTTACCTGACCTAAGTCTTGAACAAGCTTTACCACAATCACTGCCTCTACAATGGATTACAAGTATTAATTCTTCTGATGGCAAATAATCACAACATAAAATACATACCTCCTAGGAAAGAACTGTTGATCTTCTTCCATTTCTTGGCTGAAAGATTAATTAATAAAATTATTCATCTCTAAAAGTATAATGTAACAATTAAGACATTACTATACATAACAACATGACATATTCTCAGATACGATAGACTGGAGTCTATCCCAGCAGGATTTACTGCAAGGCAGGAAACAGCTGGTGGGCCAGTTCATGAGCACACCTACATTCACAGGTCAATTAACTTAATCAGAACATCTCTGAGGATGTGGGAGGAAAACTAGGGTACCCACCGAGGAACCAGCAAAGACCCATGGAAATTAATCTGGTGTGGAATTCAAACCAAGCTGCAATGTTACCCACTGAATGGAAGGATTAATGATGTACAGTATATCCGGTTTGTGTGTTGACCTCATCTTTGGAGTATTCTGAACTATATAAAATGTATAGTGTGTGACAAGCTGTGTCACTGATCAGTGCAATTAAGGGTTTTTAATTGTTTAGTATTTACCTGGCATATTAACCTGAGCTAGTATGACTAGGAACTGTGGTGGTGGTCGATGGTGAATGTTGTGAATATCTTGAGTGAGTGGTAATCTTTTCATGAGGGGAGCTTGTTGAACAATTTGTATCTCCTTGGAGTACCTTCCAAAAGAGCAGAGTCAAACCTGCTCTGCTGCAGTAAGAATCAGGGGAGATGGTGGGCTATGGAGAACTCCCTACAGATACTGAATGAGGTGGCAGAGACAGAGGCAAGAAGTCCAAGTTTTGCTGCCAGAGAGCAGAGGAGATGTTAATTGTCAGAAATTGCAGGCTTGAATATCTGCAGGCAATATGGCGTGAAGATGGAGTTAACGGAGTGAATATTGAGTCACTAGCATTATTGTTTGGAAAGCGACGATGGAGGCAATGGACCTTTGGAATATCTGATTTTCCGGTTGGCTTTAGCAATGGTTTATTTATTTATTTTTTGCACTCCTAATAACATTTATGTTTAAGAATGACTCATTAATGGATTGCCTAATATGCATAATGACACTTGTTTTTAGATAAATTTATATTGTTGCACTTCTTGGCATCCTTCAACAACTCTGTTGTTGTCTCCTCACATTCCCTAGTACATCCTTGATTACAAACAACTAGATGTCATGAACTGGCACCCATGGCTGCATGCATTGGAGCACACAGTACTCTAATAAGAGTCTTTTCGGACTGGAACTTGTGTAGTGATTGGTTGTATCTGTGGTTTGGGAAGTGAGATGTTCCTTACAGCCCACATTTAATAATGAATCAATTTAAAAATGTACATTCAAATAAAATAAACTAAAATATTTGCAATATCCACATGAAGAATAATGGGTTTTGTTAAGTGAATGCAATTCTATTTTTGTGTTTTCATTCTATTTAAATACAATTTCAATACTTCTTAAATTAATCAAAAACCACACAAATTATAGTGAAATATGACTAAGAGGTACAGTATCTGTAGGCAGCTTCAGAAATATGATGGAATAGGGTTCGTTTTCATGTTTCTCTTCCTCTGGCTCTCCACAACCCTAAAACTGGGTAAACCCAGGTCAGTAAATACTGCAGATGGTTGGAAGACTGAAGTGAATGGGCAAATTAGATGTGGAAATGAGTTTCCACCTAAACAGAAAGTTCTTGACTGGTTTCCATAGAGCAAATACAGAATTGTCTCTTGACCCATAAGTGACTATGGGGTTAAGCCATTAGTGATTCGAGGAGAATGTGTGAAGACATGTCACAGCCTGGAGCATATTGAGTGTATTGTTGGAAAGTGGACAAGGACTCAGATACTAGAAAGAAGAGAAACCAGGGGTGGGAAAGATAGACAGAAATATAAGTAGCACATAGAAGTAAAAAACTGGGTGAGCCAATCTACCTGGCAGATGGAGAAGCAACTTATCTCCCTCTTTTTTTTTCTCTGTGTTGAATTTTTCACCTTCTACCTGTTGCCAACCACATCCTTTCATAGGCTATATACTGTATTCGCTTCTATTGTTTTCTTGCTACATCTTAATTACGTCCCATGATCTTAGCAACAGTTGATGTTTCAGTTGCAATTATTACATTTAACTCACACTGTAATGTTTCACACCTTGCTTTTGACAAGTAGAGCTGCCTTGATTATTTCCTACTGATTTCTCTGTGTACTTGCTTTCTGTGACCCTCTGTGTTTCACTGTAATGCATATGAGACTTGCAAAAATGTGACAAATAAATGACATCATTTTGACAGAAATGAAGCCTCTTCAATACACCACCTACACATCTCTGTTTACACAAAGACATTCACCACTGGAAACTAAATTAGCCATGAAATACAACAGCGACAATAACAAAGGTCTGTACCAGCTATGTCTCTCAACCACTTTTGGATAAGATTCTAACAGAAAATGCTATTTCCTAATATTTCTGCCTGCTGGGTTATGAAATTGCTACCACATGATCAAATCAATTTTTTTTGCTGTTGTCTACAGGACTGATGCATCATCTTCAAGGACAGTTTACTGGTTTATATAAATCTTTAATATTAATTTCAGCTTCAGAAGGTTAAGTGTGGTATATATGTCAAACCCACCAACTAGTATCTGAAAGCCATAGAGGAATGCAAAGGTCTATTTATTCAATCTTTTGAGAATCTACTTTTCTGATAATGGAGTCGTGCAGGCCAAAGCATATCCAGGTTGTCATGGGTACAAGGCAGGACTCAACCCTAGTGGCACAAGAATGCTTCTAATAGCAAACCTATTGACATATACGCAGTGGGGCCAATGTAGATTCGCCAATTAACAATACATCTTTACCAGATAAAAACGGTGTAAGCTAACTCATCCCAAACAATGAATGACTAAAACACAGGTTCCTAAAACTGTGCAGCAATAGTGCTAGCCACTGTACCACCCTCACATTTTAAATCCATATTGCCATATTAAACAGAATAAAAAAAACCCCAAACTACTCTTAAATTAAACACTTTTTTTAAATATCTTATTTTTATTTTCTGAATCCCACCATTACTAGTAAGAAATTCACTGTGGCGACACCTCTCTCCATTGTTCACTGGCACTCTGAGCTACTGAAGGAAAACTCAGGAGACTGGATTTAGAGTTAAAAGAGAACTCTCCTCTTTTCAGTGCCCAATCAAGCTTCTCACTGTAAAGACAACTTTGTTTTATAGCAGCTTCTCTCCTTTTTAACATTACTACACTGTCAGTAGATTTGCCTCACCTCATCTTATCGATTCCTAGCTCTTAAATGTCACGAACAAGACATTCACCCAGGTACAGAGAAGCTGCACTTACTACACAGGGCAGCATTTATTTTGAATAAAGATGTAATCAGAAAATAGATAATAGAGAATAACAAGACAAGCTTACAACAAGCAAGACAATATTTAGTAAATACAGTCCTGGATGTGAGATAAGAACTGTAAACAGAAAAATGGAGTCAGAATGTCAGAAATCAGAATAGTGAAAAAAACCAAAACATGAGATGTAAATCTCAGTTGAGAGGCAGAAAAGATTTCAAAATCAGAGATTCTTTTAAAAACTCAAAGAATAATGCTAGGTATGAGGGTGTATCCATAAACTTGATCAATTAGCGCATAATACTGACAGTTCATAAGTTGTTACGCTGATGATGTTATTCATCTGGACTTCGGGGAGACGTTACCTGACAACTCTTGAATGCATTCCAAATTATGGATGTTCAAAATAAAGGTCCCTAATGGAAACACGATGGTGATACAGAAGAACCTATTTCAATTTTAAAGTTAAAGTTGCGTATTACTCAAAAACCAATGTGATGATCATATTCCTTGACTTTTAAAACCCTAAAATGAAATCTCTATTATTTTTGGAGGTTAAGGAGAAACTATAAAAGATTAAAAATAAATGCCAATTTTTAATGGTTCAAGGTTAGCGAGGCTGAATAGAGTGAGTCTGCTGTAAAAAGTAGCTTGACTCGCTAAGATGGCAGTTCTTTGCTCTCCGGATCCAATGGGTAGAGTTTACATCTAGCACCTCCAAGTAAGAATGTATAAATGAGATGAGCACCACCCAAACTAATTTCTCTCTGGTGATACCCACCTTTCCCTGCTTGAGGAATGAGCAAGTGCAGTTGGGGAGACAAAGATAGAGAGGTTGAAATGGAGAGAGCCTGTTTTAAAAAAAAAAATATGACCTCAAAATCAGAAACTTGATAGGTCACTAGAGAGAGTTTTCCTTGAAGGCCATGTCACATTAAGCAAGTTGGAGGCAGTCAGTGTTGCGCTCTTATGAAGGCTGGTTGTCTAGTCTGACATACACAGCCACTCACTCCAACTAGTCTGAGACTCTCCCTGACAAAAACAAACCAGTTTGATTTTGTCTTTTAGTTATAGTGGTGGGCTCTGTGGGTTTGAGGACTGATAACCAATTAATTGAAGTACAATGCATATATTGCAGCAATGAGGAATGAGGAATGTTGGTGTTTTGGGCCTCAAAAACAGAACAGAAGCTCATTGGTCTGATGTCTCACGGTTTAATTAACATGACAGACTGGAGAAAACAAAAAAACAAAAACGGCTGAGATTGTATCTGAACTTACCATACCTGTTTACCCTTTGTATAATACCGGCTCCATCAGCCAGTGTGCTATTGGCTGTCAGAAACAAGGGGTGAACAAAACTGTGCTGGAAAGTTGGCATGCAGCTTCTAAAACTGACATGCCGGGTAATTGTCAGTCATTTAAACTTGTCCAGAGACAAGTTCAGCAACTCAGTCTACAAATTTGACATGCCCGATGACTAGAAGTCACGTAGTGTGACAGTGGCTTTATTTTGAGTGGCAAAGACAGACATACACTGCACTCTGAATCTAGCAGCCTAAGATCACATCCAGGAGCTCCAAGTCAGGATGCACAACTGAAAGGGACAATGCCTGAATTAATTTTTTACTAGTGATACCCAGTTTCCCTATTTGGGATACAATGAGAAAAGTAAAGGAAATTTTTTTCAATTTCTTTTTTTTTATAATGTTTTTAACATATTTCTAAAATATCTTGGTAAGTAATTAAGTTAGCTATGTACAAAATTAAAAATTGTAACAGTATTCTGTACCCTAAACAGGAAGTATCCTCGGCTTTGAATTCCTGCAGGTCCTTGAAGATCATCCTGAAATGGTAAAAAAAGAAAAAAACAATACATATGCATTATTTTGTATCCTAAAATTTATACAAAAAATGTGATGCATGCAAATATACAGTTCTAGTAAACCACATATTGTTTGGTTTGCCTTTGACCCAGCAATAACACTTATTTTTACAAAAGATGTCAGCACGGCATAAGCAAGACTGCCGTTTAGAATTCCATTCATGCCACAAAGTGACCCTGAGTAAATGTTTCTGAAAGTTTCTTCTGAATTTGTGAGACATAATTCACCACCACTAAGGAAATGTCCAGTGTTTGTGTGAAAGGATCACTAGCTCATAATTTACTGGCCTCTTTTTCTAATGAATGAAGCCTTAATCATTCTTCTTCCTCTTTTTCATGGCCTATTCTTACTTTAAACATTGGTTACTGTAACAATTTCAGAATAAATTTGTGTTGTTGAAGAGAACTCAGAACTTGATTCAGTCTCACATCTCTCTTATGATGCAGATGATGTTCATATTAGACATTTGCATTCATCAGAAACCTGACAGAACTACAGTTAGGTCCACAAGTATTTGGACAGTTACACAATTTTTAGAATTTTGGCTCTACACACCACCACAAAGGATTTGAAATGAAGAAGTAATTACATTGAAGTGTAGGCTTTCAGCATTAATTCAAAGGGTTTAACAGAAATAAAGTATGACCAATTTAAGAATGATAGCCATTTTTATACATGGTCCTCCATTTTCAGGGGCTCAAACGTATTTGGACAATTGACTGACAAGCTGTTCCACAGCCAGGTGTGAGCAGCTCCCTCAATATTTCATTAACTGTTAAGCAGGTAGAAGGTCTGGAGCCGATTCCGAGTGTGGAATTTGCATTTGGAAGGTGTTGCTGTGAATTCGTAATATGAGATGTCCATGCTAGTAAAAACAGGTCAGCATTAGGTACAGAAAACAAAACAAACCCATCTGAGAGATAGCAGAAACACCAGGAATGGTCAAATCAATCACCAGGTACATTCTTAAAAAGAAGGAATGCACTGGTGAGCTCAGCAACACCACAAGATCTGGACAACCATGGAAGACAACTGTGCTGAATGATCACAGAATTCTTTCCATGGTGAAGGAAAAACAATTCACAACATTTAGCCAAACCAAGAACACTCACCGGGAGGTAAACCAATCATTGCCAAAGTCTATAATCAAGAGAAGACTTCACAAAAATAAATACAGAGGGTTTACCACACGGTGCAAACCACTGGTAAACTTCAAGCATAGGAGGGCAAGATAAGACTTTGCCAGAAAATATTTTTTAAAAAACCACTCTAGTTTTGGAACAGTTTTCTTTGGACAAATGAAATTAAGATCAATATGAAGCAGAATGATAGTGGTGTTGGTGGTGGTGATTGGGAGCATGCACTGATACAGCACATTGCTGCATGAACCAATTAGGACTCGAGTACAGCTGGGCAACGGGTGACACCTCAGCACCACACTAGTTTAGATGGAATGGAACATTTTAAAGTTGTGGATAGAGAAGAATATGAAGAGAAGGAGCAGCTCACGATCTGTAGCATACCACTTCATCTGTGAAACATGGTGGAGGCAGTGTTATGACAGGGGCATTGGTCAATGACAGTGGAAGTGGGGGCACTGGTATTTACTGATGATATGACTGCTGACAAAAGTTGCAAGATGATTTCTGAAGTGAACAGGGCTATACTATCTGCTCAGATTCTGACAAATGCTGCAAAAGTGATAGACAACGTTTCACAGTACAGATGGACAATGAGCAAAAATAAACTTTGACAGCAGACCAAAAGCTTTTCAAGGCAAAGAAGTGAAATATTCTTCAATGGCCAAGTCAATCAACTGACCTCCACCCAATTGGACTTGCATTTCACTTAATGAAGACAAAACTGAAAGCAGAAATTTCAATTAACAAGCAGCACTTGAAGACAGCTGCAGTAAAGGCCTGGCAAAGTATCACTTGGGTGGAAACCGAGCACTTGGAGATGGCCATGGGTTCCAGACTGCAGATTCCAGTTCATTTTATTTATGATTATGTTAGTTTATCCAAATGCTGTTGAGCCACCGAAAATGGAGGGGGCTGGGGGGAGGGTTTCATGTATAAAGATTTCTGTCTTTTCTAAATGGCTTATATAACGTTTTTGCAAGTCTACACTTTAATCACATCTTGATTGCTTCATTTCAAATCCATTGTGGTGTTACATAGAGCCAAAATTATGAAAACTGTATCACTATCCAAAAACGTATGGACCTAACTGTGCCTAATTTGCAGGGGGTTAGTGGCAGGATTGGCACTCCAGCCACCATAAAAAAACCTTACACTGTTCCAGTGTGGTGCTGAGGTTTCACCTGCTGCACTCAGGTCCCAGTTCAGGTGGTTTGTCATGTGGTGGGTGCAGCAAGCGCTATCAACACATGCTCCCCAACCTTTCTCTAACAGTATGAATATAACTTAATGACTGATCAGAATTGCCAAGACTTAGCACTGATCTCTTCTTTATCTGTCTGTCTGTTTTCTAACCTACTTAACGTTGTTCAGGGTTGTAGTTTCCAGAGCCTAAACTTGCAGCACTGGGGGAACCAGCTCTTGGTGGACTGCAAGTCCATTGCAGGGTTTGGTTGTTCATTCACATGCTCATATGGGGACAGTTTAGCATCATCACTAAGGAAACATACAAATATTCTAGGTAGGAAAACAACAAAGTACTCTGACAGAGACGCGTGCAGATATGAGGAGGATGTGCAAACTCCACGCAGATGGTGGGTTTTAAAAACAATCTCCTGAACTATGAAGCAGCAACATCTAAACACTTGTGTCTCTGCAAATGAAAATGCACAAACCAAAAATAAAGCTATTTCTGATGATCATTCACCTGATTGTATTGCTCTTAAGATAAAAAGAATGTACATTCTGTCATTGTTAAAAAGACTCTTAACTTTAGAAAATAAATATGTATACGATAAGATTGAAAATAAAAAAGGGCTTTTCATTGCAAGCATTGCATGGAGGTAATAACCAAATCTTACATGGAACGTGACTTTCCATTTTCAGTCTTCGCCCTAACCCTCTATCTACAGCAGTCACAATACAGCAATTTGAAATATCATTAATGTAGAACCGAGCCCTTTGTGGACTCAGCTGCCTCAATAACTGTCTTCTTTGATTTTAAAATGCAGGAAAACATGGCCACATGGCCATTGTTGATGAGATGCATGACTACACACTTAAAATACAATATTATGAAACTGATATACTGTGAAATGAAAGCAGTTATTTATTTCCTTGAAATGTAATAGTACCATGCATCAAACAAGCCTAATAAAGTTGAAGTATTTCTGTTTGGAGTGATAACCTGTAACAAATTTAAGGCTTGTTCCTTTTTTTAACACACAAAAAGTCTAACTTCATTTTTTTACATCTGTATTAAAATTCCTTTTTTTTAAAATAGGATGGAATATTTATTCAACAATGCAAAAATATTAGAACTGGTATATAATTTGGCTTTACGCTGCAAAAGATAGAACCTTTCCTGATGGACAGTTTTCTAAGCATCTGGTTGTTTTGGTGTTATCCTTTCAGCAGTTTATTATAATAATACTTTGCCTTGAAAAAGTGTTCAGGTCACAACATGCTTTTCTCATTTTTTTGCCTGAAAATTTCAAAATTTCTTAAATGACAATTTACCTTTAGTGATCAGCAAAATTAGTATTTATTGTCAAATTAAATTGTACAGTAAATGCCAGAATGAAAAACAGAATTTGTAATATCAAAAAGGTATTTATCTCCTTTGTAATTGTATGTCCTAATAATAACAATGATGATACATTTCATTTATATATTGCCTTTCCCATGCATGCTCAAGGCACTTTTGTTGATGGGCTCTACTTGTGCTGGAAATTATTACATTGCACACATTAAAGATCCCACAGTATTGTAGATAATGTTACAGCACTGACTCTTATATAGGATGACGATAACATTGGTGCTTAGTCACCACTTACCATTCTGGCTTCAGCGCCAGCTGCAGGGGAGCCTGCCACAGTCACACAAATGCCATTCTAGTGTCTGTGATGATCCAGGTTAGCTGCAGCTGCAGTAACATACTTGAACCTGAGACCGTCAATAGTGATGACCAGGATGAGCAATGAGGATGCATAACAACCAAGAGGTATGTGCAAAGTGCAAATGTGCTTTTATTTTTCGGCCAGAGTGCAAAAGTGCAGTACTTCTTAATAAATAAACTCAGTAAATATCCATCCATCCATCCATTATCCAACCTGCTATATCCTAACTACAGGGTCACGGGGGTCTTCTGGAGCCAATCCCAGCCAACAC
Organism: Polypterus bichir lapradei; assembly: GCA_026402145.1. NCBI lineage: Eukaryota > Metazoa > Chordata > Cladistia > Polypteriformes > Polypteridae > Polypterus > Polypterus bichir. Next base: position 30,944,513 of record JANRMT010062821.1, on the reverse strand, counting down.
ATGGCGCAACGCAGGAAACAAACCCCGGGCAGGGTGCCAGCCCACCGCAGTAAATATTTGAAAATAAAAAAAGTGCCTCCATGGAGGTTAAAATCCCATAAACAGAATCAAACAAATAAAATCCATAAGTAAAACCATGTAGATATCGGGTTCTTTTCCATTCTTTTTCTCCCTACCAGCCCAGAGCACCTTTCATTGTGGTCTCCCCAGATCACCCCATCGGATCATTTCAACAGGTGGAGACACTGGCTGCAACAGTCCCTTTCTCTGGCTCTTATTATGACTGCCTCCTTTGGCTTCTGTTGGAAACCTTGGAAGGATCTGCAGGATCCCCGTCTTCCTCTTACACCCCTTCTTGGCCTATTCTACGATCCTCAGAAGGCTAATCAATCATTTCCTACCACCCAGTTGTGTTCAGCAGGGAAAGATGCACCCCTGTAGTGACGCATGCTCGCTCTTCTGCCTGCATCCTGACCACCACTTTAACTGACACTCCCGATTCTGTCTTTCTTTTCTTTTCCAATAACATCCTCACTGACTCCAGGCTCAGGCTCCTTTTTATCCACCTTGTGGGTGCAGTTTCTCTACCTGATGACCTGCAAAATGTCAATGGAGACAGCTGAGCTGTAGTACCTGTACATAACAAGCAATCAGTTCGCTTGCCTACCAAAAACCTGCAGCAATTATTTCTAAACACAGATGCTCTCACAAACAAAAGCCTCAGTTGTTTTTATTTTATATACCTGCCTATAGCAATAGACCCTAATGTGTTTCATCACAGCACAGGTAAAGTGAGCCATTGTTTGAAGGACAGCGAGCTGTCTAAAAGAGCAAAGAGATCAACAAAAATCTAATCAGTCAGAACTAACAAGTAATATGCAGTACTACAATATTTAAAAAAATGCTTCAAAATGAAATCATAACAGCATTCATTGCAAGTCCGAGATCTGCCAATTCTGCAGCTCTACTTGTGAGATGCCATATCCCAAAATAGGGCTTCCGTCATTGTCTCTCTGGACAGAATGTTATTAGCCACAGCAGAGTCTGAAGAAACTCTTGTTTTATTCATTAGTTTAACTTTAATAAAGACCATCATCTGGCTCTCTCTGTCCCTGGTATTATTTTGTCAGCAAAGCACTTTTTCACAATGTATGCTACTAATAATTAATAACTTATGATGCTTTGAAAAGCATCACAAGTTATAATTAAATATTTGAATTATTTACCTTAAAGTGATTGATCCAACCTGACCTGACCTAACTTGACCCATTTAAACAAAATATTATTGTTATTTAATTATTGGGTTGTAGCATCAAAGGTGTACTGCTTGGCAGGAAAAAGTTTAAGGAAGATGTAGTTGTAAAATATGCTAAAGTCAAAATCGGAAAAACTGCTATCTTTTGTCAAGCCCAAAATATGAATTAAAAATCAAATTCAAAAAAGGTGTGCTTGAGGGTCAATAACAAGAAACAACAAAAGACCATTACATTAAAGTGCTAAAGCGTTTGAGGATATCTGAAATCTTGGATAAAGATGGAACATCAGCAGTGATGTTTTATCCTGTCGTGCCAAAAACATCAATTATGAGTTATCACCAGGAAAACATATCAACAAACAAATAAGAAAACAAATGTCCTGGCATAATATTATTTTAATAATGCCCAGGAAACATCAAAACATGAAACTAACACCAAAATCTAAATCTCCATGATCAAAAACCTACAGAGCAACAGAAGATATTAAGAAAAATGCAAAGGAAAGCTGAAGAAAAATTACATATGAAACACCATCATAAAAAAAGGCTAATATGGCTGACCATACTTGTTGATAATAAGTATAATTAAATAATTTGCCTCACACTTTGGGCCCACCCTTGTGCAGCAAATTGATCCTAATTTGATAAAGTAAAAAATAATAAATACATGGTGTGCTATGACTCTAAGGATTCTGTTAGGAGTGAAAGAATTACTAAGCTTTAATAAGTGCCTCAAGCATGGGAAAGGCACAATATAAATAAAATGTATTATTATTATTATGATTACATAATGCACACAAAATCAACACCATGTCACTCTTCTAAACCCATCCCTAACAATTAAAAAGATGTATAATTTATTTTAACACAATTAATTAAAATGGTACACTAAATTTCTTGATCTCATCAAGTATATGCAATGGATCCATTCCTAAGCTGCAATGACAATAAAGTCTTAATTACATTATGTTTCATTACTTTCTTAACACTCTAAAAATATTTTTTCACTGTATCACACAGATTTATCTGTCAGTAATATTTCCAACATTTGAACCATTTAATTTGTCTTGTACTGCAATATTGTTACTTGCTTTGTAGTGAGCTATATATTCGAACAAGAAAAAGCTCCATATGATACAAACACCAGATGTAAATATGGGGAAAAAACTTTTACTTTAACAGAAAAGGTTTTTTTGTGAACAAATTAATTTTTTTAGGAATATCTCTTTTTTATATATTGAAGACATATTGAAGAATTCCTATAAAAAAAAAATATAGCAAAGGGAAACTATGAAAAACGCAAAATTGATAATTAACTTCATAAACGTCTCAGTTTGATTTTTCAGTTGCATAATTACATGCTAATTCAAACAGTGAGCTGCTATAACCTAGTGTGTTTACCTCTGTAAAGCACCTGCATTTATACACAGATTCTGCATGTGTGGACAGCTGTCTTCAGTGTGTTTTCTGTCCATATGTGTAGGCTATGCTGAACTTTGCAATATGTGTCATCTGCAGGAGGTTCATGGAGATAAAAGCTCAATTATAGATCTTATTTTGGTTGGAATGTATAAACCCTGGCAATATGTAGATAAAACTCTAGTTTTAACCAACTAGTTACTTTTATTAGCTTTATTTGTACATTGTAACACACAATCATCCATCCAGCCATTCATTTACTAAACCTGCCTTTTTAAATGTAACCCATAATTTTACCTGGAAACTGAATGTTACAAAGTGCAAATACAATTAAGAACTAAATTAATTGCACTAGAAATTTAGGCTGTCACTTCAAAAACAGGCAATTGTTTTGAAATATTATGTAGGCGATTTATAGACATTGCATTTAATATACAGTATATACTGTACACAACCATGTGTATATTCAAAGTTTAATCAAAAAACATTTCGAGCTTGAATCTGCACAGCAATTCTATGGTACTGATGTTGTATATGACCAAAGATTTGTTTCTAGCACGCAGGTTGTCTCACGACGCTGACCCATGGTCTGCAGAGCTTGTGACTGGCTTGAATTATGATGAGCAAAACAGGCAAATTTTAATTTACATACACTGAAATTCATTTTGCCAGTGATTTTATAATTGTAAATTGCAAGGAGAATCTTAGCCTGGGGGAATCTTAGAAATGTTTAATACTCGAAGATGAGACTGTTATGAACTGTGCACTTTGAGAATTTTTTCTCAAAAATATTTTTATTTTTTCTCCTAAAATATTTTTACAACAATATATATAACATGGAAATTTGGACTTTTTTGGTATGGGTTCTTTGCAGTTATATATTTCCTAAATATAGTGATTAATTATTAATTATTTTGTTTTACAATCGAGTGTCACAAGGTTATTATTCCCATTACATGGCTCCCGGTTGCCATGGAAGTTACATAGCACAACACCATGTCTTGTGTCATCACAGCAATCCTTTAAATCCAACACAATGATTCATTCGGTATTCAAGATTGGGATAAAAACTCTAAGTAATGAAATGTGAATACTTTCTCTACTTGTTGGTTTCCGATTCAACCGATTCTCTCTCCGACTTTGATTTCTGGTTTATGATTAGACTTTAGTTTTAGGGCTTTGTCTTTATGGTTTCAACTTGTTTCCGGTTTGACAAGCATTTCATCTGCTGATCCTATGCTTGCCTTCTGGAAGAAGAGAAACTTGTATTCATAAATATGATCCAAAGTCCGGAAAACATTCAAAATAACAGAAGCTTGGTAATTTTCCAAAACAAAAGAATTTCAAGATTAAGAAAAGGCTTGGCTGCATCATGTGTACAGTTTTTATGATCTTGTTGGTTTAGTCGATTTTGACTACATGACTGTAAAGGCACAAGGAACTGGTCAATATTACACTAATTTTCTAAGCTGTATGCTTCAGTTAGTCAGAGGAAATCCTACAAGGAAACCAGCCATGCTTCTGCTTCAAGGCCATGTAAAATTGTGGATTCAAAGAGAAGTCACATCCAAACCATTCCTTATTCCTGGCTCCATGTAACTACCATCTGTTTCCCAACGTGAACGGCTAGCTCCTTGGGATATGCTATGACAGTAATGAAGACATTAAGTCAGCTGCAGAAGAGTTGCTACAGAAGTTCAAGACAATTTATTTAAGTGGCATTGAACGGTTCTGTGATCTTTAAACCTTGTATATTAATGTTCATAAGGATTATGTTGAAAAATGAAACTTGTTTGATGTTCCCTGGTGTTTCTCCTAAAAGGCCAAGCTCAAAAGTTTTTCAGCAATCTCATATAAATAAATAAATGCTATATATTATGTAAAGCAAAAAAATAAATTGGACTTCATTTCTCAACATTTATTCAAATTGCCTGTTTTCTAGTTACAACATCTTTTAATTAGCATTGTTAACATTAACATTATTTTTTTTTTAAAGGAAAGGGGACTTTGACACTTGAAATGGTAGCATGAGTAAGGGGTACATACGTTACTTCTGAATCTCCTCATCCTTCTCACATGGAGCTGGGGGACAAGTTGCAGCAAAGGATGCAGAACAGACGACTGAGAGACATGAACACAGACACGTGAACAACAATGCAAAACTTTACATGTGATGTCTAGAGAAAACCAACAGTTTCCAACACAGAGACTTAAAAAGAGACATACAGCAAGAAACATAGAAATTAGTTTTCCCACACATTTTGCCTTAGAGGTTAATCTTTGAGGAACAGAATACGTTTAAATGGCAGGTACAAACTCATTTGGATGTATTCACAAGAAAAGTGAACACTACTGAACATACAACAAAAACATAAATGGATGAAAGGTCAGGTATCTTTTCAGAAAATGTGTTTTGAAAGTAAAGAAAAATTAAAAAGTAAAAAACTACCAAAGCTAAAAGTTAAAATAAATTCATCTATCTATTTCCATTCTGTGGAAGCAGCTTGTGTAAGGACCCTCGATCTGGTGATGTATTTTGTTGGCTGTACTTACAAAAATGTAATTTCAAATGTCAGTTTTCTTTCATAAATCATTGTCACTGACCATTAACATTTGGTTTTGTTCCAGCTGTATTTAGGAAGATATTATCAAAGGAATAAGCTGAATACAGTCAAGATAGAAAAACCTTTACTCTTGTAATTTTGTGTAATTCTGTGTAATGGTAACTTTTTGGAACATGAGAGCATTATACATCTGACAAACATGAGAATAACCTTCAGTCTATCAAGTCCATTTGGTTACCTACTGTAATAGCCAAGTTTTCTCAACATCTCTTCCAGCTGCTTTTTTAAGTTTGATACAGATTTACATGGCCCATTACAGTGGCAAGAAAAAGTATGTGAACTCTTTGGAAAGATACGCATTTATGTATAAACTAGGCTCACCCGTCTTTTAAGGCGACCGACTTTTAAGTTGACCACTTCTTAAGGCAATTCAATATGTACTGTAGATCAATTTGATATTTTATACAAACTGATTAATTTGGTTATATTGCATTTGAGTGGTATTACTTTAATACTCGTAGTTTCTGTTATTTTTGTGATGAAATTTAAACTTTTTTTCTATATTGAGGTCGCCCTTTTGAACCCCGCTGATATTTACTACGCGGTGAGGCATTTGTACTCCATCAACATTAATTATTTCCAGAGACATAATTTGGACTATTTTTCCAGCGCATCGTGCACAAAAGCAAGGGAACAATGGGAGCACCAGAACTCTGCTCACATCATGTCGCATCTTACCGCAAGCTGCAAGTAGTAAGTCTGTGATAAGCGGAATACCGCTACGCTTTCCACTCACGGGACGGAAGGACAATCCCGACTGCTTTTATATAGTAAGAAAGAAGAAGAAGATATCGCACAGTCTGGAGTAGAACATCATCTTTTACCTGGAAAAACGAAACTACAAATCCCATCGTGCATTGCAAAATGGACGGAGCGTGTGTGAAACTCCGCGCCTGCGTAGCACTCACGGGACGGAAGGACAATCCCGACCGCTTTTATATAGAAGGATATGTCTTCAAATATGGTATGATCTTTATTTAAGTTACAATAATAAACAAACATCATCTGTTTATCTAATAATGTATAAATTATTTTATTGTTCTTACACTTATTGAATACATCATTCAAACATTTACAGATGTAGGTTGTAAAAGTATATGCACCCCAAGGGTAGTGACTTCAACAAAAGCTAAATGGAGTTAGCAAGTCTCAAATCCAAACAATGAAATCAGATTGAAGTTACGGATTAGAGATACTTTGACCAATAAAAAATGGCTCAGACATTTTGATTTCACTACTTACAGACACATCTGCTAATGTGAAGTATGCCTTACAAAAAAGAGATCTCTGTAGATCTATGACAAAGGATCGTTGATTTTCAGAAAGCTGGAAAGAGTTAAAATGTAATTTCAAGCAATTTAGATATTCATCACTTCACAGCATGAAGAACTATGTATTAATAGAGACGATTTAGTGCTGTGGCTGCTATACCTAGAAGTAAGTGTTCATCCAAAATGACTCAAAAGGCCCAATGCAGAATGCTCAAAGCAGTAAAAAAGAACCTTACAGTAACATCTGAAGACTTGAAGCAATCATTGGAACAGGTTAACATCTCTCTTCCTGAGTCTACAATACATAAAACTTTCAACAGGTATGGTGCCCATGGCAGAACACCAAGGAGGAAGCCATTTTCCTCCAAAAAAAGAAACCAAAACCTGAATACATGAAGTTTTCTAAAGACCATCTTGACAATCCACAACCCTATTGGGAAAATGTTTTGTGGACTGATAAAACTAAGGTTGAATTGTTCAGGAAGAATGTGCAGCAGGTACATATGGTGTAACTGTAAACCAACATGAACACAACATCCCAACTGTGAAGTACGGTGGAGGAAGCATCAATATTTGGATCTTCTTTGTTGATTTGGGGCTTGGAATGGGGAAAATGAATTCCCAAGTTTATCAAAGTATCCTATAGGATAATGTCAGGGTGGCTTTGCGCCAGCTGAAGCTCAGTAGAGTGTGGAGTGTCTTTAAAAAAATGAAAATCCACCTTTTGGAGTGGCCCAGCCTGAGCCCAGATCTGTGGAATAACTTCAAGGGAGTTGTTTACACTAGACGTACAAAAAATATGACTGTGCTGAAACAATTCTATAACAAACAATGGTCCAAAATAGCTGATCCACAGCTACTGGAAACTCTTGTTAGAGGTTACTGCTGCCAAAGGAGGTTTGACCACATATTAAAACCAAGGGTTCACTTTTTCCACAGCACATTCTGAATGTTTGATGGGTGTGTTCAATAAAGACACAAATGATTTTAATTGTTTGTGTGTTGTTCAGGTAAGCATATTGTGTTTATTGATACATGTGACTTTGATGAAGATTAGATTACATTTTATGACCAACTAATGCTGACAAACATGTCATTCTAAGGGGTTCACATACTTTTTCTTAAAACTGTACATTAACAAGTGGTTCCTGGTTTATCTCCTGAATGTACTTTCCACTAAAGTCTACATGTTTCCTTGAATAATTGGGACTTAAAGAACTATGATTTTTGCCTGTAGTAATTTTTCCAAAAACATTATTGCTGAGGAAAGACTGACACCCTGTGAGCCTGCAGTTGAAAATGCATGGTTGGATACGCAATATCTTTAATCCTTTCAGATGTGGTTTTGATTGCAAGTAATTATTCTAAGATCAGCAAAACTAGCACAATTATACACTAGGACTGAAAGCAGAATCTTGATTCATTTAAAAATTACATAATTTATATTGCACCTTTTACATTTTTTATTATTTATCATACAATGAAGTATTTTTAGGTTGATGTGTAACACATTACAAAATTATGAAAAACATATTTTGGCAGAAAAAAAACACATTTAGTTGAACATGCCTGACCCTTCCATACCATGTTCTTTCACAAAACAACTTCAAAAATGCAACTTCAGGCATGCAATGAGAAGCTCATGCATACAACAACCCTCATAGACCCAACTTAAAAGTCAAACCAATAATTATAGGATACAAAGAAACAGGGAAACGTGTAAAATAAAACACAGTAAATCACATTAAAAGCATACATAGGGATGGTTATGAATTTCTTCAGGTTAAAGGAGGTCAGAAATACAAACAAAAATTATCTGTCATGGATGGAATTCTAAAGCCATCTAAATTTGTACTGAAGATATTTAATATTCGTTAAATAGTTCACATTGAATCATTCTTCTTCAAATACCCGGAGCAAACCTGCAGCGACCAAACATTCTCCAGTCTTACAGTGAGGTGCAGGGTTGTAAACAGTTTCTTACTTCTGTATAAATTACTTTAGTGCATCATGCATATTGATTTAGTAGTCTAAAACATGTGCTTTAGAACTTCCTGTTGTCACCGAGCGGACCTTACAGAGAGCAAAGGGCGGTAGGCCAAGACATTGAGTGTTTACTGATCTGTCTTTTATTGCTGAGCTGGAAGAAGCAAAATAGTCAGCTCACCCACTGGCGAAACTGTATAAAATTTATACTGGACGACTGAAAACAAGGAGAATTTTGTGACTTCTAGAATATGTGCTATGCCATCTATCAGCATATAAATTTAAACAAACTGTATATGAGGATGAGAAAAAGGAACATTTTCAAGGCATGCTGCGGTGTGATTCGATAAAAGAATTTAGACTGTCATCTTTGGTGGATTAAATGCTTCCACACCAGAGTAAGTACTACATAATGAGAGGAACAGTTTTGATCTAGGTTAATAATGCTTACAATACAATTATAAGTTGAATAAATACACACCCATTTATATTTAATCCACAAAAAAAATAAAAAAAGCACATACTGTATATCAAAATGTAATGTGTTAACAACATACTGACGTGTCATTAAATGCTAGTACTACTGCAACTCTCTGTCTTTAGAGCTCAGTCCTTTTAGTGTTTCTGCAGTAGATGTTCTTGTGATGGCATGGAACTTGTGTTGAATAAGATTCACAACAGTCTTATAGCCGCTGCCTCTTTAAAAGACATGCAGACATCTTTCTTTTTCATGTGTCTTCTAAGATGTCATTTCAGTGCTTTATCTGATCATATAGCATTGCTCGGAAGGCTGGTATGAATGCATGATGGTTGTCTTTATCTGCACCATATACTAGTGTTCTTGCTTCAAAAATATCCCTTCAGTTTCAATAATTTAGTTGAGTACACTTAAATTTCATAGGAGGCTGATGTGTGATTTCAATACCAATAAAACCTGTGTTATTTTAAATTCACAACAAATAAGCCTGAGAGTGCACAAGCAACAAATTAGAGCATACGCAATTTCATTCTGCACAATGTAATGCTACATGTTTACACTGTAATGAGCCAAAAGAAAGTTGTACCGATCAAACATGAATAAGGTGGGATTGGTCATTTTTGCTTTGTATTTACTTTTTAAATATTTGTTGTGAGATCAATTTAAATTTTATTTTCTTTATAGAATGAGTTCTTAACTGGCACAACCAGCACCAAACAGTTTAATGCATTGCATTTTGAGTTGGCACTTTTGGCCACATTTTTGACATTGTTGGATGATGTCAAAAATTATGTTACTTATGTAAGTACTTATGTATTGTCATTTTGATGAGCATTATTAGATGCCCGAAGATGCTAAAAGAGTCCTGTTTGCAGCATACTTTTATTTTATTAGGTAACTTACGCGTAATACTATTAATGCAAACCAAGTTCTGATACTTTTCTGCCAAATTTCAGATAATAAAGTTCTCAAATAACAGTTTCTTGAGCTCCGATTGAATATAAGTGAGTAAACTCAGCATTGACATTATGCCCTTATTGCTTCTTTGTTGAAGACCATGTTCTTATGCTGTCTTCATCTATTGCTGCTCCACTGTTTGTTTAACAAAATCCAGAGAATGAGGTTTTAAAGTTCACCAGCTATTATAAATTGGATCAATAACCCTGTTTATTGATGGGAATATAAATCTTAAGAATTTTCTTGGGCCCATCTTTAATTTGATAGAATCTACTGCTACACTAATCCACTGCTAAGTTTATGCTTTTAATATGTGATTCATGAACTGATTAATAAGTGGCAATTTTATGCTGATTTTAAAAGATAAATAATGAGATATAATATAATAAAAATGAAATGGGTGCATTTTACTTGACAGCGTACCTTCATACTCCATTTTCACCAGCCATTTGCTTTTATTATTTTCTTGTGTTCATATATTTTACACTTGCTAACATGAGAGCGTAAGCAAAGCAGGAAAGCAAGTGAAGCACATGGAATTCTGTGATTATATAAAAAACTTTCACATATATTAATACGGAAGTATAAATGCAATGCATGAGTTATTGCAGTTACTGTGCAACAGACATGCCTTGTACTCTTCCATCCAGCCATCTTCCTAACCCACTTATCTCGAGCAAGATAGCAGGACAGCTGGAGCCTATCCCAGCAATCATAGGGTTTAAGGTAGGAAGGACATCTGGACAGGATATCAGCAAATGTACTCTTGTATTTACTAATAAGAGAGAAAGAGTCAGTTAGAGAAAACTGTCTCAATTGTTTCATGTATGAACAAAGAACTATAAGTGAAAGGTATGGCTGGAAGACTATTGCATTGTGGGTTGTTTTTGTTCAGGTCTACTTTAAGCAGGTTAACTTTTTTTCTTTTGCTATTATGCTTTGGAGGTTTTCCAGCTTGTTTCCTGTTCCTTTACAGAAGCATGCGTCTCTATAAATTTAGCATGTTTTATATGCAGAGCCTGTTCACTCTGGTCCAAAATCTTGCATGTTTGCAAAGAACAACAGTGGTGTCTTTTGTTTGATTTTTAATTAATTTATTCTCAGAATGATGCAAAATCTATTTTACGCATTGCTTAAAGGGCAAGTGTGATATTTTTCAGTTCAACGTTACTTCTTCACAAACATGGTATATATGCATTTGTCATGTGAAAGTGTGTTCTAAACTTAAGCTTTTTCTATAAATATTAAAAAAATATCTTGCCCTTACTGGTTGTAATTGGCTAATTGGATATGGTGCACTACTGGAAAATAAGTTTAAAAATTTACCAAAAATGTCCAATTCGGCTGTTGAGTATTGAACTGTGTCTTACAATTATACAAATAGTGTAAAATAGTTTATACATGTCATTTTTGAACAAAAAAACACAAATATGAGAATCGTCCATTTTAAAAGAAGACCAGCTGTGAATGTCATCTCATCACTTGTCGTCTTCCAGAAAATCTTTCAAAATTGAGGCATGATTTCCTTTTGAAAGAGTACAGTAAATGTTTTGTGTCACATGGTTGGTTTGGTTTTAATTTATGTCTGTAATAGAAAATGTATCCTTATCTCTAGAAGAATAGTACCAAGAATATGAAATAAAATGATTATTTTCAGATCCCTTTTGTTGTCACAAACATGCGTCACAAAATGGTATGTTTTCTTATATTGAAACTTTTGCCATTTCATCAGTACATTTTTAGGAATTTATTTTCTGGTGGCATCCTGTGCTCTATTAGCCTTTATTGTAAAGAAACACTGAGATCAAGATTTTTTCTTTAATTTATATAAAATTCTGGAATTTTGAACATAATTTCACAAGGCAAATGCATAAATACCATGTATGAGAAGAAATAACTTCAACTTTAAAAATACCAAACGTATCCTTCGAAATATTGAATTTTACTATCCTGATTAATCTGTCCACCTCCCATTACATCACAGATTGCCCAACATTGGCAAATGGATGTAAAATTCACCTGATTTTCTGCAAAATATGTGGTTCCTTCAAATCCTGACTGGTGTGCCTCTAGATCTGGGTCCTCAAGTTGCTGCAGGTTTCTGTTCCAACCTAATTTCTTAATTAAAAAACAATTATTGCTGCTGAAGCAATTATTTCTCAAGGAAACTTTTTGTCCTTTATTTTCATGTACTTGCTTATTAAGACTCTGAACCCTTAACTGCTTCTCCCTTTAAGTCATAAACAGAGGCATTCATTGTTTTTAATTGCTTCTTGTTTTCTTAACCAGAAAACAATATCATGCAACATGCAGGTCACACCATTTGATGATATTCTCAGAAATGAAAGATCACCAATGTAAGAATAACCTGACATGGCAAAACACTAACAAGCCATAAAATGAAATAACAAGTAATTAGGTTAGAACCAAAAACCTGCGGCCACTGTGGCTCTCCATGGGTGAACTTAAAAAACGGATGGGTGAAAACTTTGTTAAAAAGCTGAGAAATAATAAGACTAGTCATTTGAATTTCTGAAAGCAGCAAATGAATACTGTAGATGTAAATTTTCCTAAAGCTTTCCTAAATCTGTCCATAAAAAAGGAAAGAGTACACTCTCAGTTAAGCTTCCGAGTATGACATGTTGTCAAAATAGACTCATGTGAAATGAATTGAAAACAAACCATTTACCTATGAACATTTATTAAACTGAATCAAATAAGTACATTTTGATGAATGAATTTGCATATCACTACATTAAAATGAATAAGACAGGATATTACCAGTGGATTTCAATTTTTATCCTGTTTAAAGATGTTACTACTTAAAAAAAAAGGTCTGATGTAGCTACAGTGGCTGTGCTTTCACACTGGGGACATATAAGACAGCATGGACTTCCAGCACAGGGTGTGTAGCCTATTAGATGAGAACATGAGGCATTAAATTCTTGATGTGCAAACCTGAAAAAGTGATAATGTAGCAAGGTGTGTCCAAATCCTAGTCATACAGTAATATGAGTGTTGACTAAGCCACAAAACACATGCCAGCCCTGTTAGTGACAAAGGGTGATTTGTTGTAATTTGAAAAGGGACTGGAACATTTTTTGGAAATGAGGGATGAAACAACAAATTTGCAATTTAAAGATTCTTCACTTGATTTTCTTTTCTTGAATTGGTAAGACAGACTCCAATTTGTAGTTTTATCTAAAGATTTTCTGCCCTGAATGTCAAGTATAGCTTATCAAATATATGATGAAATTGGTCTGTTTTTAATTCTGAATTTTAGAATTGGATCTGAATTCCTAAATATGAAGATTTTATCTTTAAATACACCAACTGTGAACTGTTAAGAGGTAACTGGTTACCTTCACTCCCTTACAACACATGACATGCTTCTAAAGGATGTAAGAGATGTGTGGCACAATTTCCCATGATGCTTTTGCTATCCCCAGTTTTGCCATCTATATCAAAAATGAAGAGGAGGTTACAGGACTGAGTCACATCCATCACTAAACACTTCAGATATTTTAATCAGGCAGGGATAAAGCAAAGAAGATACTGCAGCTTTCTAGGCAAGCAAAACATATAGACTAGTGTGGAGGCTTCACAACTTACCACAATGTCTGAGTTGCCTGAGTCGTGGGTCTTAGAATAATGAAATAAGAACTGCGCAAAAGAGTTAAAAATTCATTTTTACTACAACTTGAACAAAAGGATTTCTTCACTCTTGCAAAAACTGCCTTTTAGGAAATAAACAAGTAAAAGACCCTATGCACTTTTATTGGATTGTTACTTGGTCTTACCCTTTTGGCGTGATCTTTTGGTTTTGTATCCTGCAGGGGGAAAAAAAGAAAAACTGTGAGCAATCAAGAGTTACAAGCTGCAGTGTGTGTTTTAACTAGAGGATATAAGCTATTTTCTGCCCACATGCTATTTATATAATGGTAATAAAACAATTAATAGACCTTTTCAATATTGAACAGACTATTACACATACTGTACAGTACTACTGCAATGAACTGGGCCCCTGTACCATGACTTTCATCCTGTGCTGCAAACACAAGCTCCAATGCCTGTGACCATGCCTTGCATGTTTGAGAATGAATAAATGCATGTACTGTATTATAAATCAAAACATAATTTCCAAAAAGCGAAATACAGTGATATCCACATTAACTGTACTATACTTGCTATACATTAAAATGTGGAGCAACAACTAATAAATGAGTTTTGCTTTTGATAAGAAATTAATACTACAAGAAAAGATGCACTGAATAACAATGTCATGTTTCAGCCAAGTTGGATTACATTTATTCTCCTTTTCTGTGTTTATTACATTTATGAATTTTTGTAATCATTGTTCTGCTTAAATATCATTTACAATATATGTATTACTTGTTCACCTGTGTCCCTTGAGTTTTGTGGGTGGAACCCTAAGAGGCAGGGCCACCCTGACATCACAGCTGTAGGGCCGTCCTCAGCCTATATACTGTAAAGCAGAAGAGCTGATTTTTCTGTGGTTCATTTTAGTTCTTAGAGTGCAATTGTAAGCATTTGATTTTTCTGGTTTCTGTTATTTTTTCACTTTTGTTTTTGGTTCTGATTGTGGGATTACCTATTCAGGCTTGCTTACTTTGGATTGTGTTATTTTTTCAGTTTTTGACTTTTTGCGCTTCTTTTTGTGCCTTACAAATAAGTATCTTTATTTATTAAAAATATTATTTGCCAGGTTATTAAGCCAGACATTTGTATGGTTTACCTGTTGGATTGGGACTTGCCTACTTTAGATTGCCTTATTTCTTTCGCTTTTAACCTTTTTGGCTTCTTTTTGTGCATTTGTGTATCTTTGTTTATCAAAAAAAAGAGGTTTACTAACCCAAACATTTTTAAGGTTTACCTCCTCCCTTGAATGCCGTTTTGGTATATGAGATGTGACAATTTAGTTCCCAGAATGAACTTGTATGCATAAATGCAGATATTCATTTAGTTAGACAATGTTGCCATTGCTAGAAATATAACTGGAACTGTGTCTCAGGAATACTCTAGAGTTCCTTTGGCAAGTTACATTGGATTTCAGGAATTTTTGAAAATCTTCAACCTTTCATGGCAACTTTTATTTTTGGAAAGAGTCAGAAATCACAAGGGGCTAAGTCAGGGGAACAGAGTGGATTATCCAATTTGGTAAATGATTTCTTAGCTAGAAAGTTGTGAACATGGACCACATCATGGCTTTGGGTATTATCATGGTGGATGATCCACTTGTCAGGCCATAGTTAAGTTATTTTCCTTTGAGTAGAATCCTGTAACCTTTTAAATAGCATTGTTGATTGACCATTTGTCCCTGTTCAATGAATTCATAGTGGACTATCTATTTGTTGATGCGTGACACTACACGCCTGTTCTGGGAATTAAACTGTAACACCCTGTACTTTGGACATTTAATGCATTTTTGCACTTTTAAAGCCTTTTCCACATTTTTGGAACTTGGACAGGCCGAAGCCTACCGGTATAGTTTGGGGTGAGGCTGCCAGGAGTGAGACCTATTTCTGGGCATGCTAGGGAAGGCTTCTAAATGTAAATATTTTTCACTGGATGTTCCAGGTTTCATAGAT
This sequence comes from Polypterus bichir lapradei, assembly GCA_026402145.1. Lineage (NCBI taxonomy): Eukaryota > Metazoa > Chordata > Cladistia > Polypteriformes > Polypteridae > Polypterus > Polypterus bichir. The sequence goes on along the minus strand of JANRMT010062821.1, from coordinate 30,928,914 downwards.
ATTTCATTTTCATAGATATTTGTTGCACAAATTCGAAAAAGATCCACAAAGCAGGCCTTCCCTTAGAATATTTAGAAGTTTTGGCAGAATTTTAAGAGGGAGACTCATTTTAAATGTATGAATGAAACATTACACCTTGTATCCTGTCAAAAACAAAGAAGATATTTTACTACAATATTCTTGTAGCTATTGTGGGGGGAGGTTAAAAAATGTTGTATCTGCATCAGATGTAAAGCAGAAACAATGTATCAGATGTCAGTTCATCACAGGACAAACTCACACACTTACACAGGCATGGTCAAGCTACTCTTTATGCCTACTAAAAATAAACCTGATATTCTCAAACAGCTTTGTGTTGTACCTACCTTTATGGAAATGTGAATGGTGAAAACTGTGTAGTATGATGCTGTAGTTCCACCTATTAACATTTTTGCACTAAAGAATGCACTGCATGTGACAACCTAATCAGCCTATTGTCTAGCATAGCCCTGAACCTTTTGATTTCTAGAGTCCTCTGTTTTCCCAGCATACACAACACATGCATCACCCACAAAATTTAATAGCTAACTATGGCAAGTTGTATCATTGAGATGGTCAGAGCAATTATGAAGTCCAAATCCCAGAGAGATATATCTGCTAGGTGTTTGGATGTCCTAAAAATATGACCTGCAATGATAAAAGAAAATATTCTTCTATATCCATCAAGGCATGAAAATGAAACATGGCTGATGGAAGAATTAGGCTGTCTTTGACAACCCAGAACAGACAAGCTTTGCTGTTTGGATTTGACTGCCTATTCCTGGGGACAGCAATTCACTTAAGTTTTTAAAAATGGAAGAATCTCATCAACCCAAGCCCCAGAGCTTGGTACAAGTATTGTCAGAATTTTGACAGCAAACAACACTCTTGACTGAATCCCAGAAACAGGCTGCATACTCTTGTGAATGAATATATTTATGTGTTCTTTTGGCACAAAACCATACTAACATGAGTGGCACCTTTCTCATTTAGCAACCTCCACTTTGGGTGCCACACGCCCATCAGTATGTCAAGTACAGGTAATGCAAAGATAGTTAAGAATTGTGATGGAACATGGGTGCTTCCAGTTGTAAGTGTAGACAGAAAGAATGAAAGTAAAAACATGAACAAAAGCTAATGGTATTACAGTCAAGGCCTGCTATCCTGTTTCCACTACTGACAAAACACTATAGTTTACAGGTTTATAGGGTCATTACTGACATGTGTACAGAGTACATTAAAATTCTATTACTAGACTCCTTAACTGGACTCCCAATCTTTAAGTTAGAAAATGGATATTGGTGTAGGTTAAGCTAGAATCACAGAAAAAGAGATGACAAGCTTTGTAGTAGTTTAATGTAATTCCACTTGGCGTTTGTAATTATCATGCAGCTATTTAAAGGTTCACTGAATGAATACTGGAGTGTGTGCCTTACAACTTAACACACAGGAGGACTGAAGAGGAGGAAATGATCAGTTTTGGCTCTGAATGTTGCTTAACAATCCAAGTCTCCTAGGCCATGTCATCAGTGGGCCCTAGATTTATTAGATATCTCAAGAAAGTAGTGGCTATATGTTCAGGGCCCTAACCATCATCCTTTAAGTAAAGATGTATATTTCTGGGCTTGTCCTCATATTACCATGTGATTTGACAAAGTGTTTGTCACAATAGCTTGACCTTTGCATAAAATGACACAGGCTAAGCAGGAATTCTTTTGGGTATTGTTCTGTGAGGAAGTATTTCGATCTTTGAAGCAAACCCTTTGCACAGCCAAGTTGCAAGACTTTTCCAGACCACATTCTGATTCTGGGTACAGATGCTACTAATCTGTAATCTGAGTTAACAGAAGATGGATAACTTTGCCTATTATAGCCAACCCTTCATCAAGACCGAGAGGAATTATTATATGACAAGGTTTGTGCTATTGGCTGAAATCAGCACAGTTAGGCATTTCCACCCCTTTGGACAGTAATCTCATATCAGAACACATCATGCATCTTTATTATGGTTATTGGAAGTCTCTTAACTTACATAGATATTTGGCATTGTGCTGGGTCACAATATGATAATACTAATTTACTCTTCTAGTGCACATGTTGAGAGGTGGACTGCAGAAAATAACAGATAATACAAGACGTATACTATGCAGGGAACCAAACGATGGACTTTGGAGCAACTGCCAGAGTTACACAGGTTACAGTGGGACATTTTATTCCTGCTTGAATGGAAGGGCCAACATGGAATGAGGTGGCTTTGCATTGTGGCTAGTGATGGCTATGTGGTCTCTGTATGATGTTAAGGAAGGGAATACTGAATATGAAGAAGGGAACACCATCTAGAGAAGGTATTGTGTGGCAGCTAGTAGCACCTCGAAAAAGCAGCCTTCTGCTCTAGAGACAGCATGTGATATGCTCACAGTGTGTGTGAGCAAATTTACTGTCACTGTATCAATTTAAAAAAAGAAGCAACAGCAATAGAGTACTGGCTCTTTGATGTTTACATGTAAAAAGAAAGAAGCTCAACAGCAGCAACCAAAAGTACCTTATGCCTCAATATAATGTTTGTCTGCCCATGATGAAGTCATTGTAATTGCTATAGATTATTTCTCATGGCATCCAGATACCAATGCACTTCCCAATCAAGAATCAAGAGGCCATGACTGTGAATGAAACTTAGCTTTCTTCTCAAGTTTTGGAGTTTCAAGGGAAATTCCTAGTGAACATTATAGGAATTTTGAGTTTGAACTCTATAGGATGATGTGACATTTTACAAATCTAGAAGGCATATGCCATACTGTTATGAACAAAAAGCAAAAGGACCAAAAAATGGTTGCACTTGCAAAAGAAGTTTCTAAAACGAAAAAAAAAAAAAACCAAAACAACGGGCAGCAGATCGAAACCACAATGGCAAAAATCATCATTATAGAACAAAAATGAGACAGCAAAACTCATAAATTGAAAAAAAGACAAAGTCATGTCTTTTAAGGATACATAAAGGTGCCTGAAGGTTATTGTGAGCACAATTAAACCTGGAGGTGATTAAAGAAGCAATAAGCCATGGTCAGGATAAGCAAGGGTCAGAATACTATGAAAGACAAACAAAACAAACAAAAAACCAAAGAGGCAACATAAAATCAAAAGTCAAATACAGAAAAGGGATCACAACCAAAAACCAAATCCTACTACTACGGCCCAATTCTTTGAAAGCTGGCTATCAATAAGATAATAAAGAGTTTTGTATCCACCATGGGATAAGACAATGTGACAACACCACTGTGTTACTACCTTTGTCGCCAACAGCACGATGATCGCAATCATATGATCAACTAGCCAGGCATTGTATAAACAAAGATGGTAACAAAAATAACCTTTTACATTTCAAAACCAATCATAAAATAATAAGTCATAAAAATTAACTTTATAAATTGATTCCTCCTGGTCAAAACATACAAAAGTACTTAAATCTGATGGTCACTAACAATACTGTATTGGTGTGTTAAATAACTTCTACAAGTTACATATTTTTTCCCTGAAACACATTGCAATCAATGAGTCATGTTGCAAAAAAAAAAAAAACATTGTCACGAGCCTGGTATCAAAATGGCACTAAAATGAAGTCACCAACAAAATGATAAAGAATGTTAAAAGTACAAATAATCAGAAAAACTGGACCCTCAAAATAATAAATTAAAATTCACAGCACACTGCACCTCCTGAATGATGGAATGGTAGAGAGGTATAGGTGATGTCTCTTACTCAGCATCATTAGCATGATTTTGTTGATTGAACGTTGGCTGTTTTAATTATGTAGCTTCTCTGTTTATTTATTACTTTCCATTTCTGTGTATTATTTAATCAGATTCACTATGATTATTTAAATTGTATAATACAAAATATATTTCTCAGAATTCAAGATTGATAGGACAGGAGACTATCCCAGCAATACTAGACTCAAGGCAGGAATCCATCCTTAAAAGGAAATCTTTCTGCCACTGGGTACACTCACACACACACAAAACACATATGTATTTACATGAAGCTAATTTAGAATCACCAATTAACCTAATATCCAACATCTTTAAGGTGTGGGAAGAGTAAAAAAAAAAAAAACAAACATGGGAAAAATGTTTATCTTCCATATAATACGTAAACTGCGTGTAGAATTTGTAGTCAGGACCATGCAACTACAGTTTTACTACATCTGCTCGTGAACCAGACAGGTATAAGGACATAAAATAGGTGGCTCATATTTTTTTGAATTTCCAGAACCTGTTAGGCTATATTCAGGTTCACGTCTTGGTTGTCTGTGTGTATTGGTGTCTTTTCTGCTTATCCTTTCACGGTGTTTGTCACTTATTCCTATTATGGAGTACTTTGTCACGTTCGATGACCAATAAACACATTCCTTACATCTGATTATAAACTCTGAACATGTATGTATCGTGTCCGCCCTCTGCAATTTGCTTGATGCTTAGCAGATGTCGACCCTTTTTTTTTCAATCTGTCATGTCACTTCCTTGAGCACTTTGCCGTAAGAAACACACAAGCACAGGTCACTTTTCCAAGGTATTTCCCAAAACGTAATATTACTGAATTTCCATAACATCTCAGGTCATAAGCTTTCAATCATTACATAATTGGCTTCTGCATTTTGCCACATGCTCAGCAGATGTTGCCCTTCTTATTTTTCTTTCTGCCATGTCACCTTCTTGATCATTTTGGTGTAGGAAAGACACAACCCCAGGTCACACTGCCAAGGTTGGCAATTCCTCAAATTTTTTAACTCCAGTATGTATCAGGTCATAAAATGTCAGTTAAAATCAACTTCAAGTCTCTAGCCCCAGTAGTTTGTCTGTAATTGCATAAAGGACGGACAGACACATCCTAGCATATATATATATATATCTAGATTTAAATTCTCTGACTGGATCTACATCTCTAGGATAAACTAGGCTTTGCTCATTTACAGTATGGCCAATGAGGAAGCACATGAATATGCTAAAAGTATTTATATATTTTACAGATTCTGTCAAATCAGTGTATTCATTTTGACCACGAAGCTAAGTAAAAAATATCAATGTTTTCTTGAAGTCTTGCTGGTAAATAAAAATGTAGCCTTTTACTGTAATGAAAGCACTTTTCACTTTTGACAGTGTTTGGTTTTTGTGGTTGTTCCCTCTCTTTGTTTTTCGTACCCCTGTTTAAATTTATATCTGCACGAGAATACACTACAATTGCTCAAGTTTTCTGCTTGACTGAATTATTTTGGAGTTTATTTGCATGTGCTGATGTTTAATATGTTATGTTATTGTGGAAAGTGAACTATAGTACAAAGGACTTACAAGGTTAAGATAATTGGCAGGTTTATCATTTTAGTTAACTAAACTTAAATGTTTATTAGCTACTCTGCAGACAAAAAAGAAAACATCCTGAAATAAAGGTAAACAGCGGCATACCGAGTATCTTTAGATTTCTAAAAAATATAATTCAAAATTGGTAGAAGGTATGGAAATTTAATCCAATAATATTTTTGAATATTATTTGTTACTTGATCATACACTTTATGAAACCAACTTTGTTGTATTTTTCACTTAAACGGTTACAGTCACCTAATGACATAGGTACCTGCTAATGCACTGTATAACAAACCTGAGTTTTGTGAATGATTCCCATGAGCAGGTAACACAGCTCATCAAGTGCAGACGATGCCTAGCAACAAGAGGAAAGCAGTAAATGGTTAAGAGCTAATTTGCTTACTATATTATGACTGGTACATCATTTTCCATGACCCAAACTTAACGTATTCATCTCACCTGAGACAGGGAATCTACTGAGAGAAAAGATGAGCACACGTCCTCAATCTGAAAAAAAAAAAAAAAACACTAAACAAATTTCCAGTGACTTTGTTTTCAAAAAGACTGTTGTAGTGTATGCAAATACTTTAATGCAATCTCCATAGTACTCTGGTTATTTATTTATTCATACTACAAGCATATTTTTGACTTTCCATTAATTTTTTTGATTGGGATAAACTGACTAAAGCCACTGTTTTAATACATACACGTGATACAAGCAGATTGCTGGTAGATTAATATATACGTGAGTGTGTAAGTGTTCTCAGTCCTTTATGTCTTGTCTTTAATAGACTAAAACATGTCTGAAGCAATTTTAAAAAATGAATATGTTTTGGTTTAAAAATGGTACCCCACCCAAAGCGAGTCCCAATTCCCAGACATCTTGAAATGGAATAATGATTTGAAAAATAGGTAGCTGAACTTCAAACAGCTCTGTACTTATTCAATTTACATTTTATATTTGGATTATTTGCTTAGCAGATACATTTATTCAAAACATCTCACAAAAGAGGTCAACATAATTGAGTAAAAATCAGTCTGGGGGACTGTTTCGGAACAGGTGTTACAGGACAAGGTTACAAAATTGATCATCACAAGTGAAGAGCTCAGAAAAAAATGCAAGATAGTTATACATCTTTGGTTACAAGAACCAATCAAAGCCATTATAAATTAGACAGAAATTCTACAGAACAAGAGAATCTTCAAACACTTCAACACATTGAAGGAGTCAGTAGTTTAAATGGAGTTGGAAAGCTTGCTCTACCAACTAGGATGTACACATGAAGTGTCTAGATTAAGATTTGATGCCACACAAGGGTGGCATCACCAGACGCCATTCATCAGCAGTGAGAAGAGTGTCACTGTATACTGTATATAGGTGCTAAACCATTGACTGCTCTGTCAATCATCTTAATATGTGCCGATACAGGGAGTCAATGTAGTGATCTGAAAGGAAAAGTGACATGTACCCGCCTCAGCTGGTTGAACACCAGACATACTGCTACACTTTGTTGAATTTTGAATCATCTGCAGTGGTTTGGTAACACATGTTGAAACCCCTGCCAGCAGAGAGTTGCAGTAGTGACGATGTGACAAAATCCAAGCCTGGGCCAAGAATTGTGCAGCATACTCCATCAGATACAGTCTGATCTTGCAGCTGTTGTATACAGTGAATCTGCAAGGCTGAGAGACAGTGGCAACAGTGTCAGTGAAGGACAGCTGAATCAGCATCCTAAGGATGCAAACAGACTAGGTGGGAGTTAGTGACAGTGAGCCCAACTGAACAGAGATGGGATACTGAAGAGATGGACGAACCGGGATAACAAGGAGGTCTGCCTTTGCCAGTCTGAGCTGAAGATGGTGTTCTTTCATCCCAGTTGCAATATCAGAAAGACATTCATAGATCCTAGTTGTAACCATGTGGTCCTCTGGAGGGAATGACAGGTACAGCTGTGAATCATTCATATGAGAAACCATGGGACTGGATGATGGGGCCTAGAGAGTTGGTGTATAAAGAAAAGAGGAAAGGACCTAGCACTTATCCTTGGCTGATACATAATTGACACCCTTCCATGCCAGGATACAAGAGGTAGGGCTCAAACCACTTTAGGCAGTGATGCTAAGGTTAGAAAGAGTGGCAAGGAGGACCTGGTGGCTGACTGTGTTGAAGGCAAATGAGAGATCTAGAAGGATGATGACAGATGATGTGTTAGTAGTTTTAGCCAGCCTTAACATGTTGGAAACTGTGAGTAGAGCTGTCTCGGTGGAATGGGCCCATTTTTGAAACGTGACTGATTAGGATGAAGCAGACTCTTCAACCTGTCCTGACACCATTTGTGAAATGGTGGTTACATATTATTAAAAGAAAAACTGAACATAGAGATGCATTGTGACCCCTTCTTTTTACAAAGCCAATTATCTATCTAATACAATAGGACAACACTGCAAAAAATGCATGTGCAAAAACCAGACAAAAAAACTTTAAATGAGAGTTGTTTTGCTTGTATTCAGCATAAAATCTACCAAAGGGGTAAGCAAAATGTACTTGACAAGATTTCTTAAAGTAAACAAAATAATTGTTAAGTACATATCTTTGGATAAGTCAATAATTCTTATATTAAGGAAAACTAGACTTGATGTCATTATTAAGAATCTTTTCACTTGGCTTAGATTTCATTTTTTGCAGTGAATAATATTCTAAAGCCTATAGGTCCAATGCTGATCTGTAAAACATACTAAAGTAACAAAATAAAACTTTTGCAGATATACTTTATTTAATAAAGAGTCATTTTGGCAGCATCGGATGAAGGCAAGAATCAACCCTGGAATGGGCACACATTCATCACAAGGTCACTCAAGCACACTCACAACTGGGCCAATTTGGAAATGGCATTCAACCTAAAACATACATCAGTGCGGACGTAGGTGGGACACTGGAGTAATCAGGAGGAAAATCCACACAGATATAGAGGGAACAGGCAATGACTGGATGCAGGACTCAAATAGGGGACAATGGAGTTGTGAGGCAGCAACACTAACTACTGCACCATTCTGCTACTACATACTAAAACATTCTCTGAAATCTGTGCTGGTTTTAGAAAGTATAATATCACTACTGGGAGGCAGAGTTATTATACCAGGTTCAGTTTAAAATGGTGTATTTTATATTGTCACTAAGATAACAAATGAGGGTCATAAGCATCTGGTACGGCAACACCTATACTTTCACCATCATCTGTGCTAGCTCAAGAGGAACTCCTTGGTGGCAACTTTAAACTACTTCTTTTTTCCTGGACTAATATTGTAAAAAACTTTGACAGATGTTTACTTCTTATTTTGAATATCAGTTCTGCTCATTACATATGCAGGTCATTTGTTCTTCTTTCTGTTAGAGATGCTCTGTTTGAGTGAAATGGTTATTTTCATCTCCCTTTAGAAACCTGCTGAAGGGTATTAATCATATTATTCATGGATAATTATGCAATGCAATATCCTGAACTGTCTTATTTGCAAATGCCGACTAAAAAATGAATTGCCGGGTTTGTTCCCTTATGCTCTTGTGTCCATATCTCAAAAACAAATATGGAGTGATCAAAGAATGTCATTAACATCAGACCTGTTGAAACTTGTGGGTGAATGAATAAATATTAAAAAAGGACCTACGGCTGTTTTTTCTTCATTAAGTAAATTATTTGGCTGAAAATTTCAATAAAAAACTTACAAAAATAAAAAAAGAAAGACATATGGAAGGATTGGGGAGTACTGGGATCAAATTCTGTTGCTTGTCAAAATTGCTTTCAGGTGCTGTAAATACCATTAGATTTACCTTATTTTTTTCAGGAGAGTAAAAAAAAATTTTTTGATATTCTAAAGCAAACTTATAAGGAGCACTTAGACTTGCTAAGAACCATTTATTGATGTTTATATTCATGATGCTAACATTTACTTGTCTGAACTTATCATGACTTACAAACCTGAGCGCACATTAAGATCTCAAGATGCCGGTCTGCTTATGATTCCAAGGATTAATAAAATAACAGTGGGAGGTCAAGCCTTTAGTTACAGGGCCCCTAAACTGTGGAATGGTCTGCCTGCTTCTATAAGAGATGCCCCTTCGGTCCCAGCCTTTAAATCCCGGCTGAAGACTCACTACTTCAGTTTAGCATATCCTGACTAGAGCTGCTGATTAACTGTACAGACTGCATCTCTGTTGTTAGTCATTAGCACTAAAACATAAGTAACATGATAATTATAATTGAATACTAACCCTCACCTATTCTGTTTCTGTTCTCGGTACTCAAATGTGGCAATTGGTGCCACGGCCCACCTGCCAAGTTGTTTGCCTGCCTATGGTAAAGTCATCCCTGGTGGAGGATCACAGGAATCATGGGAAAGAGGGGCCCTTTTATCGGATTGGCTGGTCGAGCAACGTTTCAGCCGTGGAATGGCCAAATGGGGAGGCAGCTTGAAGGATGAGGTCTCCAGCACTCTAAAAATATCAAAATCTTATTATGTGATATCATCGACTGTTAAATTCTGCTCTGTACTTCTAAAATTTTTATTATTATGCTGTATTAAGGATTTGTTCTGTTCTGTATACTTGTATTGAACCCCTTCTTTTGACACCCACTGCACGCCCAACCTACCTGGAAAGGGGTCTCTCTTTACTGCCTTTCCCGAGGTTTCTTCCATTTTTCCCTACAAGGTTTTTTTGGGAGTTTTTCCTTGTCTTCTTAGAGAGTCAAGGCTGGGGGGCTGTCAAGAGGCAGGGCCTGTTAAAGCCCATTGTGGCACTTCCTGTGTGATTTTGGGCTATACAAAAATAAACTGTATTGTATTGTATTGTATTTAAGAAAAGTTTTGTGAGCACAGAAACACTCATCCAACAAAGGAATCAATTGGAAATGTCAACCAGGAAATAAACAAACCAAAAAGGACTAGCCAGTGCAAAATCAAATAAACAGGCACAGGTTATGAACCCAGGAAGTCCAATACATTTTGTGTCAAATCCCAAAATAATTAACCAAAATACATAAACCAAAACCAAAGCGAAGTTCTAGCTTCCTGAAAAGCTGTTCACTAATTTAACTAACTGTTCTAGAGATTGTTTTATAGAATTTATGCATAAAATACACTTAGTCTTCTGCACTTAATATATCAGAGGCACTGTTACCATTACTCACATAACCGGCAAGAAAGGTACCTTGTTAACAACAAATAGCCCTGCACAAAAACACAAAATGCGCTATGCAAGGTAATTTGCAGCAGTGTCCAGTTTTCTTAATTCAATTGGTGTAATTTAATGCAATATTATTGTAATTTAAAATACCTGGAAAGAATGAAGCTGTTTTAGTTAACTGCAAGCAGTGACATTCCATTAACACATAGCACAGGTGTTATTGCTTTGCTCTGAAACCCCGCGCAAAGTCGATAGAGCAACGGTGCTTCGTGGTGCTTGCTGCTTCATGGGGAACTCCAACCGTGGTGTGTCATAGCTTTGTGGCTCTTCATGGAGGACAACCAGCCCTTCCTGGCTAAAAAATAATAAATCCATCTGGAATCTGCACATATGTTCTTCACATCCGCTCAGAAGTTAAAATAAAAATTTGAATGGAGCATAGATGGCATCATATTGACGCTCAAAAACGTTCAAAGTTTAGAATTTCAAATTAGGGATACTCAACCTGTATCCTATTAGCCTTTTAAACTGGCTCATACTGTAGATATTGAAAAGTCCACTATGGCTGATAGGTCCTTCTTATAAGATGAATCCCTTTTCAAACTTGTTGCTTAAACCTAAAATTTTTGCTTCCTATACGTGATACTTTAAATTTAATGTAATAAATGTAATTTGCCAAACATCTACCCAAGCCGGTATTCTGCCCAGGTCCACCTAGTTCCACCTAGTTTAGTAGCAAATTGATAAATGCAATATTCAACATTGCAAATAAGTAACATGGCATAGTACCAGTTTTCTTATTTAGTCCATTTATGTATGTTAAAAGGATCTACTGTATGTCCACAGCATTTAATCCTGAGAGGCAACACTTTTAATATCACTTAATTGATAAAATGTTCCTCACACCATAACCCTTCGCTTTCAGCATCAAGCCAATGTTGTGCCCATCTACGTACTACACGTTGAATTCCCACTTCTTTTAGTTTAATCTCTACTTTCTTATATGAGATCTGATCAAAAGTGTTTTTTTTTAAATTAACATAAATAATATCACATGCACCTCTCTGATTATATGCTTGTTTTGCTTACTCATGCAATTTTAGTATTTTAGTGAAACACAGTTTCTTCTGTCTAAATTAATGTTAACTGTTTGTGTGTTACTTGATCTTTTCCTTAATATTTTTTACATTAATTTATATATGATGGATATTAAGTTTACAGGCTCATGGTTACTTGGATCAGCTTGAACATCTTAATATATTGGGATAACAACTGCTAGTTTCTTTGTACTACTATGTTGAACTGATTGGTCAAATTTTAATCACATTTAAACAGGCATCTGTTAATTCATGCATCTGGACCACCATCACGGTTTGCTCCTCTCCTTATGATTTAAAAGCTGGAAGTACAGAGGGAAACTTGGAAAATCAGACAAAGAACTCTTGATGCCTCAGTGCATGTTCTCTTTTCCCAAGTGAAGACCAGAAAGTAGCTTGAGCAAAGAAGAACACAAGAAACCCAAGGTCCAACGACCACTCAGTGAGAGCAACATAGAAAATACCTTGTCCATTCACATCTGGTCACATGATGCAGGGACTGAAGATAAATGGAATGACTGAAAGTATTACAGGCACTTCAACTCAAGAAACCAAGAGCCTTCAGCTCAAGAAACCAAGAGGAACAGAACTCCATCTTGCTGGGACTGCAACAACTGAATTAAAAGACATGTACACTACACCCTACGGAAGATGTAAAAGAAAACAGTCCTAACTCTAGACAAGGAACATTGGCTAACTTACTGAACAGGGAGTGTAAGTCTGTTGTTTTTAAATTTGCATCATTTTGTGAATTAAGTAAATAAGTTTTATATAAAAATGGAATGGATGAAGCAGGAGCTTCTTGTCTAAACCGCCCAAAGTGGCTGCACCAGCTACCCATATAACTATATTCTCTCATTTTACTACTCTGTACCATCTGTACTGATCCCAATTCTTCGCTATTATCATCCCATGCAGCATGTGCTCATGGTTGCTATTGTAAAATAATTATAAATATACCTAAACGAGTGATGGTTATGAGTAAAGGTCATCACAAATCAAAGCAGTATTAAGTAACCTAAAGGTAGCTCCGTGTCCTGCCATCTATTTACTGTGCATGCTCTTATATTCCTCAGACAGTTCAATAACTGGTACTGTATGGGAGTAAGAACATAGGGTAATCAAACAAGCAGAAAATCCTTGTTTGTTCTCAGATTTGTGAACATTTTTAAGACATTAAAGAAAACATTAATGATAAAGTAGTAGTAGTAGCAGCGGTAGTATGAATGAAATCACGTAACACATCACCACGAAAGTAGGTGGGTAACAAGCATACCGATAAATATTAATTGTTTGGACAAGAATGTACTTTAGTCACAAGGTGTTCTAAACTGCTATGGTAAAGACTGGAAACATAAAATATAAAGAGAGTAGGGAATGTTTGAATGAACAGATTGAGCATTCCATGATGCTGAATTTGGAAGCCATTTATATACAGTGGTGTGAAAAACTATTTGCCCCCTTCCTGATTTCTTATTCTTTTGCATGTTTGTCACACAAAATGTTTCTGATCATCAAACACATTTAACCATTAGTCAAATATAACACAAGTAAACACAAAATGCAGTTTTTAAATGATGGTTTTTATTATTTAGGGAGAAAAAAAAATCCAAACCTACATGGCCCTGTGTGAAAAAGTAATTGCCCCCTGAACCTAATAACTGGTTGGGCCACCCTTAGCAGCAATAACTGCAATCAAGCGTTTGCGATAACTTGCAATGAGTCTTTTACAGCGCTCTGGAGGAATTTTGGCCCACTCATCTTTGCAGAATTGTTGTAATTCAGCTTTATTTGAGGGTTTTCTAGCATGAACCGCCTTTTTAAGGTCATGCCATAGCATCTCAATTGGATTCAGGTCAGGACTTTGACTAGGCCACTCCAAAGTCTTCATTTTGTTTTTCTTCAGCCATTCAGAGGTGGATTTGCTGGTGTGTTTTGGGTCATTGTCCTGTTGCAGCACCCAAGATCGCTTCAGCTTGAGTTGACGAACAGATGGCCGGACATTCTCCTTCAGGATTTTTTGGTAGACGGTAGAATCATGGTTCCATCTATCACAGCAAGCCTTCCAGGTCCTGAAGCAGCAAAACAACCCCAGACCATCACACTACCACCACCATATTTTACTGTTGGTATGATGTTCTTTTTCTGAAATGCTGTGTTCCTTTTACGCCAGATGTAACGGGACATTTGCCTTCCAAAAAGTTCAACTTTTGTCTCATCAGTCCACAAGGTATTTTCCCAAAAGTCTTGGCAATCATTGAGATGTTTCTTAGCAAAATTGAGACGAGCCCTAATGTTCTTTTTGCTTAACAGTGGTTTGCGTCTTGGAAATCTGCCATGCAGGCCGTTTTTGCCCAGTCTCTTTCTTATGGTGGAGTCGTGAACACTGACCTTAATTGAGGCAAGTGAGGCCTGCAGTTCTTTAGACGTTGTCCTGGGGTCTTTTGTGACCTCTCGGATGAGTCGTCTCTGCGCTCTTGGGGTAATTTTGGTCGGCCGGCCACTCCTGGGAAGGTTCACCACTGTTCCATGTTTTTGCCATTTGTGGATAATGGCTCTCACTGTGGTTCGCTGGAGTCCCAAAGCTTTAGAAATGGCTTTATAACCTTTACCAGACTGATAGATCTCAATTACTTCTGTTCTCATTTGTTCCTGAATTTCTTTGGATCTTGGCATGATGTCTAGCTTTTGAGGTGCTTTTGGTCTACTTCTCTGTGTCAGGCAGCTCCTATTTAAGGCATTTCTTGATTGAAACAGGTGTGGCAGTAATCAGGCCTGGGGGTGGCTACGGAAATTGAACTCAGATGTGATACACCACAGTTAGGTTATTTTTTAACAAAGGGGCAATTACTTTTTCACACAGGGCCATGTATGTTTGGATTTTTTTTCTCCCTAAATAATAAAAACCATCATTTAAAAACTGCATTTTGTGTTTACTTGTGTTATATTTGACTAATGGTTACATGTGTTTGATGATCAGAAACATTTTGTGTGACAAACATGCAAAAGAATAAGAAATCAGGAAGGGGGCAAATAGTTTTTCACACCACTGTACATCCTCAGTCAATGCAGTTAAACTAAAGAAACAGGGTATTGTCATTATATACCCCACTGCTTGTGACCAAAGTCTTACCAAATGTTTGCATGTTCAAGCCACCTTTGCATTCCAGGACTTCAATCAGATTATGCATCTGTGGCTACAATCCTTTGGGAGGACTGATGTTTGTGCTCTACAAGGACTTGAGGAAGAACAATGAAAGTTAAGCTGTTGGTGGTATTAATTAAAGGATGATTGAATGTAGCAGAATTTATATGTAGAACTTGCAAATGCATGGTTAAAATGCTCAAAAATTAGTAAGGAAATCAAATGAAAGCACTATCAAGAGAGAGAATATAGTCAAAAAGCCCTGGGAAAAACAAATTATACAGGAATGAGAAAAGCAAAAATATAATCATGATATAAAGTCAAACTCATTAAAATGCAAAAGAAAGGAGATTAAAGATTTACTGATCGCACATTACTGAGTTTCACAGCCACTTACAGTGAGAGCCTACAGAAACCAGAAAAATGCCTATGAACATGAAAACTATACGTGATCAGTGTCTTGACTAAGATCTGAGTGCAGTGTCTGGAGCTGTGTTATCTTTGGCAAAAAACACCTACATCCAGATTTATGTACTATGTGTTGATCAGACCATAAAAAGGCCACAGCTAGTCAAAGCAGGATTATGTCACTAGAGCATAATATCTAAAATACCTTGATAACACTTTCTCATTCATGTTAATAATTGAATGAGTTAGATAGGACCAGATTGTTAGCTTATTGCAGAGCTTCATGGCATCAATTAGGACATCTCCAGATGACCGTCAATGACAAGTTTGAAGCTGGTGTTGGAATGCAGGTGCCTGGACCACTACAACCCCGTATTTGGTCATTTTCAGTGACAAATCCACTTCTCTCTTGATCACTAAAATTACTATGAAGTTGATGGTGTATTTTCAAACAACATTCATTCACTAGCAGAACAGAAGCTGTCATAGTATGAAATACTATTGCCTACATTGCCTCTAATCCTTGTTAAGACCCTTTTGACTATTCAGCAAACTATCATGAGAATTTGGACCATACAGAAATGCCATTCCTTGGGAATGCCTAATGATTCTAGAATTCTTCTGTAACAAAGAATAAGTGATACATTCTGGAAGGACTACTTATACCCACTTTTACCCTTTACTGTGGATCCAGAGCCTAAAGTTGGTGTCACATTATACAACTTCCAGTAGAAGGAGGTGTCAAATTTCTGCAATTTCTGGATCTCACTGCCTTGAGGATGTCAGACTACAAGAGTAGAATCATAGGTGGTGACAAATTACACGACTGTGTGCCGACTATTTAACACAGTGTCACATATCCAAAATATAATGAGCTCGCCACATGCTGACAATTAATAACGCATTGCCTGACAGTGGTAAAGCATGAAGGAAGAATATGCCAGATATGGCAAGTTCAGTTGCTATCTCAGCCCTTTTAGCTCCCTTTCGCATTTCTGTCAAAAACAAGACATTGGATAGATGAGTCTCTCTACTGTTTGCAATGTCTAAAACACCCACAATGCAATTTTCCTCAGGATCGCATTGTATGTGTTGTACTTTTGGGTGAACGCTCATTGGTTGTCAGCTCTTGAACACATACAGACCTACCCCTAAAACTTAAGACAAAGTCTGTTTGATTTTGCCAGGGTGAATTGCAGATTGGTCTGTCTAACTCTCTGTGGGAGGTAAAACTACATGACTGATATTCATGTGAAAATGCCACGATTACCCCTGACTTGTTAAAGGTTATGTAAAGGAAGTCTGCTACTGAAAATCACTAGAAAAGTTACGTAGTGTGAAAGGGGCTTAACTCAGCCATATGAACTACAAGATTAATCCATCACAGGGCACAGTTACATGCTAACCACTGTACCACCCTGATGTTTCCTATTAAACAGGTGAAGTTCAAAATTACAGTTATTTTTCATTGTTATTAGAAATGGGTCACAATTCATTTCTGCAGGCAACTGCCTTAACATTTGTTCTTTTGTTGAAAATGTGTTAAACATATAATAAACCTCAGTGTTTATTGAATAAACTATTTAATGAAAGTTGCATGTAGTTAACCTTCAACAAAGAAATGCTTGATTTCCTAAAGGCTGTGTCCAATATTTAAGCCTGACCTCATTCCAGTCTTGCATTTCCTGTTCTCCCTGTAGTCCTTGGGGTGACAATACTGGAACACCTAAAATAAAAGAAAAGTCTTGTTAATTACTTTATAGCCAAATGTTACATAATGTATATAAAGAAACATTTTACACTAAAAAAGCAGACTTTATTTTCTTTATGAGACATGGGCAAAATCCATTGTTATGTCTCAGCCATGGTCCTTCCCCAGCTGGGTTTCAAATTCATGTTTTTGTTCCTTTAATTCATTTTTTATATTGATTATGCACATGATTCTTTAACTTTTTTTTCTATGTATATCAGTTGCCTTTGCTATGTTCTGTGTTTTGGGGAACCACCTGCCATCACAGACAGGAACTGCCCCCTGCCCTATAAATCCCCAGAGGGTCTTCAGCAGCTCTTGGTGGTTCTTTGTGAATGTGCTCTGATGTTGATGAATTATTGTGCCTTCTTCTGTGCTTTTTTCTGAATTTCTGGATTTTCAACCTGTTTGCTCTGTTTATAACCTTGCCTTGGATTTCTGTTTTGGGATTTGTTCACCTTGGATTTTTCCTGCTGGCAACTCCTTTTTGCTTAGTGTGCTCTACGAAACTTGTTGTATTTAATGGGCCTTTTGTAAAATAAACCTTTTAATTTTATAAAGGTTCAGTGCTTGCCCTTATTACTATCTGAGGTATGAAAGTTATATTATTCTGTAGTGGACATTACTAGAAGTGATTGGGACTACATGCTTTGAAGCTCTTTAACACTTGGGACTCCCAGTTCACAACATCATGTACTGCCAGACGTTTTACCTATGAAGACAACAAAACCACCAAACTATGGCTTGCAGAGACCCTGTCCCAACAAATAATCTTTTTAAACTGAAGAGTTATTTTATGAAAATACAAAAAAAAAAGTTCAAAAGAGCAACAAAGCATATGCCAAAAAAGGCAATCACAGCAAGTCCCAGTACACAATCCGTTAGCAAAA
Source organism: Polypterus bichir lapradei (assembly GCA_026402145.1). NCBI lineage: Eukaryota > Metazoa > Chordata > Cladistia > Polypteriformes > Polypteridae > Polypterus > Polypterus bichir. The sequence goes on along the minus strand of JANRMT010062821.1, from coordinate 30,911,073 downwards.
AGCCAAAGACAGAGCAGAAATAATGAGAAAGAAACAATACTCACTACAAATTCATTGACACTTCAATGATCTGCTGGTGAGATTATCTAGCTGGGTCAATAAATAGTCAGAGGGTGCAGTGCCATGTAGGTGGACTCACCTCCTAGGGTTCTACCCGTACATTTAAAGTTATAGTACACAATTACTAACAAAAAAAGACAAAAAAAAAAACCCAGAAATTACATAAAAAAGAAAAATAATCATTTAAAAACAAAAAAAAAAAACAACAGAAAAACAGAGGATAAATACAAGTCAACTAAAAAAACATGAAATTTAACACAAAACAGGGAGAGAGTTCTAGTGTTGTGTAAGAGGCACCCTTGCTTATAGAACCCTACTCGCCATTGGGACTGAGGGAATTTTCCTTTAGAGTCAAGGGCTTACAGAGCTGTTCCTTAATCTGAAGTCTTTGAGTTATGAGTCTTGGTACTTTTGCCACATGAAGAAGAATCAGTGTGTGTGTGTGTAGGAATTGTTATTTGAGAAAAGCCCTGAGCAGAGATCAATGGTGAACTATGAACTTCTGCACATCTGCAATTTTACAATAACATTTTCCAAGCAATTTTCCAATACATGGGAAAATGAGTTTCTTTAATTCCTGAACATTTCTGTGCAGTTATTTTGCATTAAATGTTTACTGACTGCAGCGATTATTTGTTTAACTGTGCAGCAACATTGCCTTGTTTTTCATACAGACACCACCATGTTACAAATCCCATTACCGGTAATTCCAGTTGCCAAGAAACACAGTTTCAGATTGAGTTGCGTCTTACATCAGCAGCATAAAGCTTTAAATACCAGTACGATGATTCATTCTACCCATGATTTGGATAAAAAAACTCAAGCAAACATAGTGAAAGTTTCTCCCTTTTGAATGCTTATTTCTAAACTTTTGGTTTTCCGTCTGACTTTGCTTTCTGATTAGAGATTAGGCTTTGGTGCAATAGGATTCATGTTTTTAGTTTTAACTTGTTTCTAGTTTTGGTACTTTTTATCTTGGGGTCTTCTTCCAGAATATGGAGTTTCTTTGAGGATGAAATGAGGTGGGCCAGCACGGTGGTGCAGTAAGGAGACCCGGGTTCGCTTCCCAGGTCCTCCCTGCGTGGAGTTTGCATGTTCTCCCCGTGTCTGCGTGGGTTTCCTCCCACAGTCCAAAGACATGTAGGTTAGGTGCATTGGCGATCCTAAATTGTTCCTAGTGTGTGCTTGGTGTGTGGGTGTGTGTGTGTGTGTGTATATATGCTCTGCGGTGGGCGGGTTGGATAATGGATGGATGGATGAAATGAGGTAATTGTGGGTCAAGCATGGTAAATTCACTGTTGGATATTAAAAATGATTTAAGAAACAAAACTGAAACTGTGTTTGAGAAAACATGTTTAAAGCATGTTACACAAAATCTACAAAACTCAAGACAAATGCAAGTAACAGATCAGTAGTGATGCTCCAATTGATCTGCCAATAATCAAAATTAGCCGATTATCACTCTGTATGACTTGTTTGATGATTGAGTTCCTGTAAACAAAGAGCAGGCGGGCAAACTTTAGAAGAAAGAAAGAGAAGACCAGGATATTGGCTTTTACATTAAGGAATGTAATAAACTAAGAAAAAGGAATTTGAGGACTCATCCTGTGCATGGAGACAGATGGCAGATATATATTTTGTTCAGCTGAACTTGGAGTGAAAGGAAAGAAAGACAGCAAAAATTAAAAGAGAAGCTGCTTTAATGAGTTCAGTCCTTTTCTTTTTGTCCTTTAATCAATACGTGGACACTCCTTATCTGAGTGTGGGTGATGAACAAGCTTGTGTTTCGCACAGCAGCTCACATTTCTAATTGAATAAAGAACAGATAAAGAAGAATATGCCATAATTGCTTAGTAAACAACAGGTTTGTTAGTTTAGGAGCCATATTTGTGTATTTTATTTGTGGACTTATCAAACATGTTAGCCATGTATTTTCTGATTAACATTTAATAGACATTTTGTTAGGACCATGGATTGCAGTTTTGACAAGCATTTTATTGTCTTTCATACCACATGCATTATTGATAAATATTTTGTGTACACGTTTTATTAGTTAAAAATATGTATTTTAACCGAATTATATTTATTTTAGTATTTTTATGGCCACTGAACAATAAGCCCATAGAATTTATTTTTGTTAATAAAAATGGACAGGTAATAACTCCAGTTTAACTATAAAAATATCACTTTAATAGAAAACATAAGTTGCCTACACAACTAATTATGCAAAAACATAATGTAAAAAATGTAAAAGGATAAATAAAAAAAAATTGGACTCAGTATCAAAATCACACAGTTCTAGTAACATGCAAATGTTGCATAGAACATTTTAGACTTTTTCAGGTAACTATTGACAACTGTATATATTGCTTGAACCATTTTAAGTCTTCCAATCCATTCATTTTCTGAATTAAATTTTCAAAGTGTACAGCACTCTTGTTGTGTCCCATGAGTGCCACCAGGGGTTGCTACATTGACCCAGAAGTACTTCCATTGGGAAATGCCATGGAGTTGGGTGGAAAGAGGACAAAGCTCACCTGGAGGTATCAAGGAGAGGAAGGAAAGACATAAAAGAGGTATTGATAATAAATCATTTATTTGAACCCAGGACATGTGTCTGGGTGGTGGTGTCTGAGGTTTGGGGTGCTGCAATGCCCCTTTACTGGTCCTAGGTGGCATAGTCAGCAGGATTCCTAACCATCTTTTTACAGGAACCTATTTACAAACTTTTTCTTGTGGCTGACATTCAGATACTATCCAACACGATAATTAAACGTGACTATTTTTTCACCTAAACATGGAAAAAAAAAAGTCCTCAAAGAAAATGGAAATATTGCAATGAACCAGACATTTGGTCATAGCTCAACTATGGAGCTATCTGGTTGGAAGTGAGGAAGATAAAGATGTATTTCACACCAATGAATAGCACAAACACCAGCACTGAGAGGTTAAGTGGACAACTACCAGCAAGACGAGCTTACTGGTGCTCTCAGTGAATGCTGGAGAACAGTATAATTTTTATATCTCCGAGTCACACAGCACATGGCATGCAGCCTGCCACATCTGTTTTTTCCCAGGCCAAATGTTGACGAGAAGCGGCTGAGCCAGTCAAGCCAGGAGCATCTGTAATCCCTATCCAAGGATGACGGTCACATGTCTAAACCCGAGAAACCCAGGGATATGTGTAATGGCAACCAGAAGACCAATCTTCAGATCTCACAACACCTCTCTGGGAAGCCGCAGAAATAAACAGTTAAGTTGAGTGATTCTACTTCTCATAGTAGCATTACCTGTAAATTCTGGGAATTATGTCTGGAATCCGTCAATAAATTGGAAAAGACAGGGACAAACAGGTCTAGATAAAGACCCTCCCCTAGACCACACTTCCCGAAATGCCTCCAGAAAACCATCTGAGCATGCACCAGTAGATAGCAGGGTTTTTTACCTTACAGCCACAGTGCAAAAAGGTTGGGGAGTCGTCCAACAGATAGTAGAACACTCCGCATGATCGTCTGATCTGCGCGAGTTATACAAACTGCTTTAGTCAATATGGACACTACTGTAAATTCTAAAACATTTGGAAACAATGTTAGTTGGAGGCAGTTGAGAGGTAATTATGTCATCAGGGAATAGGATTGTGTACCAATGTTGATTTGTATACACAGGTGTATTGTCTTGGTGTACTATGTCATAAAGAAATGCAGTGCGAAGTGGCCCTTGACAAATGTGAAGGGAACCCAGTAGCATTTGTTTTGACAGATATGACTGAAGATGTACCCCTGTCTGTACCTCCAGTAGACACTGTAGCACAGACTACTGAGGTCATACTGGGCAGGGAAAACAGAATGCAGACCGAAGGGGTCCTAGACTTACAGTTCCTATAACAGATAAATGTATGATGGTTGATCTCTCGCTACTTGAACCATCAGTCAAAGAAATGACAGTTCAGACTGAGGTGCCCAAGTCACTTTACAAATAAGTAGTTCAGAGTAATAAAGGCCACTATATTAATGCCAGAATCTAAATTACTCAGACTTCTACAAAATTTGTGGATGTAACCCCTAAACAAATGTAACAAGCAGTACAGACAGTCAGGAGTCCATCTTTTATTCATAGAGTATCCCTGACTGTTCCCCTACCACAAAATGAAGTGAGTAATTGTACTAAAAAGTCATGTTCTCCTAATAATTGAGAGAAAGAACACCAAAGGTCATGTGGTCCTGTTGTTCCTACCCGATGAGCCCATAGAACACAACAGGAGTGTTGAAATCCACAAAACAGAGGGTCAAGCCTGCTTTTCCATCCTGATTCTAAACCCCCAGGACAAAACATTTGATGAAAGGACTTTCAATGCGTTGAATGTCATGAAATTGGTCATAATTGGAGGCACTGCCCATATAAGATGTAAGGAGCAGCCAAAGATTGCTAAACACAGGACATTTCCTCTGCTGACTGTTGTTTTTTTCTTTCAGAAAGAAGTCAGGTACACTGTGATGACTACATCTGTTGGCAAAGAAGTGTGCCCCTCACTGGATTGGGTGCCTCACCCTTCAAGGCTCAGCTGAGGGGTGGGAGGCAATGTGATGGAGAGCAAACATATGCGGCCATCTTGGTTGGGATGGGCTCTGGTTCCTTACCTGGCTGGGAGACCAGTAGGATGGAAGGACAGGGGGAGATCACCTGGTAAGGCTACGGGCTTCCCTGACACAACAAATGGCAGCCTACGGGCAATGCTACCAGTGCAGACACCGACAAGGCATGCTGGGAACTGGAGTCTGATAGAGCAGCCTTGTCATGAACCAGGGGGTGCTACAGGGATACATAATCCCTGCTCTCTGGGACTTCCAATTGACCAGGAAGTTTTTTTGTAAAGAACATGGAGGCAGTCTCTGATGAACATGGAGAGAGGTTCCACCAGGGCATCACTCAATAGAAGCAATCATGGCAACCAAGAAATCCCTTCAGAGGAAATCACTACCAAGTGGCTACTTTCTGTAAATAATAATCAATCCATCCATTTTCCAACCCGCTGAATCCGAACACAGGGTCACACGGGTCTGCTGGAGCCAATCCCAGCCAACACAGGGCACAAGGCAGGAACCAATCCCGGGCAGGGTGCCAACCCACCGCAGGACACACACAAACACACCCACACACCAAGCACACACTAGGGCCAATTTAGAATCGCCAATGTCTTTGGACCGTGGGAGGAAACCCACGCAGACACGGGGAGAACATGCAAACTCCACGCAGAGAGGACCTGGGAAGCAAACCCGGGTCTCCTAACTGCGAGGCAGCAGCGCTACCACTGCGCCACCATGCCGCCCTGTAAATAATAATTATATTTAAAACAGTTATATGTATAATTTGTCATTTTTCAAGTCTAGTTAATTCATTTTCAGACACGTACAGTACTTTTTAAAATAGTTTGTTTTTTTAAATTAGTTTTTTTTTAAACCTCCATCTCTCAAAACTTGAAGTTGAAGTGGTTTTGGCATGAAGTTAGAATGCACCCTTGGCACCTCCCACAATACATGTACTAGATACAGCTCATTGGACAAAGAACATGGCCTGCTGGTGAAATTATGTATCTCAGCTAACACAGGAGTTTCAGGGAGTTCCCAAGGCGGTGATTCAAGTAACTGCTGAGGATAAAGAAGCCTGATCAGACCCACTTAGTGTGCTGCCATCAGGATAAGTGGATAAGAATGAGGTAAATAGGAGTGTAGCACAGTGGTTAAGGATTTGGACTTGCAAACATGAGGGTATGGTTTCATTTCTGCCACTGGCATTGTGTGGCAATGAGCAATTCACTTCACCTGCCTGTGCTTTAACTGGATAAAAAAAGAAATGTAACTAAAGAAATGTCGTTAACTGTAATTCAGATATTCAAAGTTGCCTTGGACAAAGGTGGCAGGCAAATAATAAGTAAGTAAGAGTTTAAAAAAATGGCAAAATGAAAAAAAAAATTTGTAATTTAGGGTGTTGTACTTTTATTACTGGTGTTTACACTTTATATTATTCATGTTGCTCTCATTTTTTTAAATACAACCGATGATTTTTGTCTGTTTGTGGACTCTTGTTTGCTGTTTTGGGTTGGACCTTTCAAAAATCAGGTTACCTATCAAAATGTTAATCTTAGTTCCCTACATAAATGTTTATAAGCCTTTTTGCCGCTATTTGTGCACTTTAGGCTATACAAACTTCAGTTAGGCTATACAAACTTCTATTTATGGCAGATATTTTCATCAGGTATTTTTAAGGCTCATTCAATGCAACCACTTTGAGGGGCTCTCTTCATGTCCATTGGTAAAGCTAGTTCAATCTCTTTAACATCCATTTGTTTGAACTTATGTTGCTCCTTATGCTGCCTGATTGTGTTAATTACACTGTCTCTGTTTAGTCTTTTCTATGCATTGATCAATGACTGTTGAATTACCTTGTAAGTAACTCTGTATGATGATAACTTGAAATAATGCTACGTGAAAGGATGATTAATTGATTGATGTATGTATTTACCTTCCCTTCAACATACAATTGAACACAGTAGCTCAGAAGGTGATTAATCATTTTAATTAAGATTTGTAATTAATATACAAGTAACAAGACCACATTAAATGGAGAAAAACTCATTACTTTGTACAGAATTCACTCCAAAACAGGTAACACAAAAGGACCTACCCTACACAGACTGTTCACTTATCTATCCGTTTCCTGGACTGTCTTAGGGGTCAGTGGGTGCAAGCCAGGAGCCAACCTGCACAGTGAGTCAGTATATCACAGGACAGCAGTTACCCTCTCACACACAGACCTACTGCCACTTACACCATGATAAAAGTAAATCACTAGTCAACCTAACTAGCACATCTTTGTTATGTTTTGGGATTATGTAAAAAAAAAATTACAATTTTGAGAAATCATTTATTAAATTCCTGTCAAACCATCTTCTAATAATTACTAGGCATATTAGAAGCCTTGTGCAGTGATGCCGGGAGTGGTGACTGAGTTCTCTTTCATGCAGGTTTTATGAAGAAGACAATAACTCTGATCCACCTTGAAACCTATACCTTCTTTAGAAGAATTAAAGAATCAAAATGTAACAACTAGTAAATTATCAGAAGAGGTGAAAAATGTATATTATAAATAAAAATGTGTTAGAAATTTGAAATGTACAGCCTGAACTGTGGATTGTATGGATGTGAATAGTGAAGACAGATATCACACATTTTAGCTAGTATGCCAGCAGGGTGTCAGTCCATCTTAACTCACTTACTCACTCACCATGCTAATTGACCAATTTAGATTCACCAAGTGATGCATCACACATATATTTGGGATACACGAGGTAAGCAGGAATTATCAGAGGCACATATAAACATGGGGAGATGCTGCAAACTCCTTACAGGTAATGCTCAACACGACTACAAACCCAGAACTCTGCCACTGTGCTGCCTCAAGAAATGCTAACTAGAAACAATACAAATGACCCATAATCAGAAGTAGAAGGACCCATTGATCAAATGATATATAAATATTGCCATTTTTTTAGTGTTAAAAAGTGTATTTATAAACAACAAACTGCATTTCACTAAAGTTTTGTGTAAATCATTATTTGTAATAATATTTATAAGAGACACTATGTACCAAAACACAAAAGGATGAATCCTATTTAAGAACTGTATCAGGGAATGGAAAAGTAATGTTAGGGGAAGGGGCAAAAATATAGCTAAGTGGCAGGTGAAGTGGGGAAATCCAAATAAAAGACAAGGAAGCAGAGTAACCAGACCAGAAGGAAAAGGCAAGAATATAGTTATAACAAAGAAGATTTAGAGCCAAAGATCCTAACACTATATTGGGTTTGATTTCTCCTAACTGAAACTATAACAAAGTTTGTTTTATTTAGAAATGATTCAACACTAGGATGCCAGAAGCTATGCCCTACCATTATTATGTTTCAAGAGCTGTAGCAAAATGACACACATCATCACATGACAAGCACTGGGCATAGCAATCATAAAGAAGATGAGTGAAGTTGTGTAAAATGATCACAAAATGGTGGTGACCATCCAAGAACAGAATCCAAAATTGTGTTGATATGAAGTCCCCACCATAACAAAGAAACAGATCAATAATGAGAAAAACATCAATAGAAGTTCCAAAAATGAAACAAAAAAAACAGGGAAAGCATAACACAAACTCCTGACAATTGCTTCAGCATATTCATGTGTGCATGTTGATTATTCTGAGATTCTACTAAAAAAAGACACTTGTGTACAAGTGTAGCACCTGTGATCTTTAAAGTGCATGTCCCGAATTATAAAGGTTTGAGAGAGAGAGAGACCAGGAAAAAACTTAAGAATAATTAATAAACGAGGCAGAGTAGAAAGGAAGGAGCCTTAATCACCAAAAACTCAAAATGTACATTTTAGTCCTTTCCCTGCAGATATCTTTTCTATCACAAAGTTTGATTGTTTGTTTTTAACCAGAAACATGGACTTTTGGTGTACAGCAAAGCTGCCCTAAATAATAACAGCAATTAGATGTCAAACACCATGCTGCTGAGAATAACTAGGCCAGCAGTGAGCATCATTGCCAACAATAAAAGAAATACGAAGCCATACAGAGCTCAAAATGGCATCATAAAGACGTCAGCACTGAAACGGTAAGACAACAGTAACAACGTAAAAGAGCACTAAAATTTTAAAATAATGCACAAAATCTGTTCTTTGTAATTAGTAACTAATAATCGCAACAATTATCAGTCACGAAATATAAGTTGCTCATGTGGTTTTTATTCCATTCAATATACTGCAGCCTTCCATCCATCCATTATCCAACCCGCTATATCCTAATTACAGGGTCACGGGGGTCTGCTGGAGCCAATCCCAGCCAACACAGGGCACAAGGCAGGAAACAAACCCCGGGCAGGGAGCCAGCCCACCACATACTGCAGCCTTATTGGATGTAATTATTTTCATTAATTTTCTGCAGTGAAACTAAAACTAAGCAGTATTCAATGTGCCAGTGTTGTAAGTGAGCTATATTATACCTCTGAATATGTATTTACCCCAGATTTGTATTTTTTTAAATCTTGGTCACTGCTCACAGCAGGCGCATTTACCTCAGGATGCTTGTTTCAAGTACAATGTTTAATTTAAACCTGGTAAATCCAGACAATAAATGCCTCCAAGGTCAAGTCCAAAGGTCTGGTCTAATGTCAAGGTACATTTCTTACATGGTTTTTCACAAATTTTGAAGTACATCAACATTTCTTCAACACACTTTTTTTTTTTTTTTTTTTGTAAAGCCATTAAATAATGAACCTGAAAGTAACGTTGGCATACAACACTAAATTAAATGTTCTGCCAAAATAATATGAAAATGGCAGAGGGATAATGTTATGCAGGACCAGGAGATAAAAAGGACAAATTCAAAGGCAAAAGTTAACTTGAGAGGAGTCAAAGAACCAGGAGATCAAAACAAGACAACTAACTAGCCCAATACTTTTAATAACAGCAATTTCAAAACACCATGTGAAAGTATTAGCCCTAAAGTACTTAAACATACACTTCTAACACAAAGAAAGTGTTTAGTTATCTTTGAGAATCCAGAATATTGGACACTAAGAATAGCATGCTTTCATCTCATATACCTTTGGAGCGATGAAATCACAAAATCAGGGTTATTTGCTTCAAAATGGCCATTGTGGCACAACCAAATTGGCCACCAACATCAAGAATTAATGAAGCATTCAGTAAGTTCATTCATAACTGGAAACAGGCTGCCCCCACAATTAAAATATTTTATGTGCAAGGACTCTTGATGTAGGGACTCCCTGGAGAGTGTGTGGCTCCCTGGAAAGTGTGATGGGTTAGTGCAGCCTCAGTTTCCTGGTTGTATTGCTTAGAACTAGGGATGTGGGGTTGTGTGGGTCTATTTTATATGTTACTTGTTACTCATTTTAAAATATTGACTTATTTTCGACTTCGTCAAATAAAATAAACAAAATGGCAACATGAAATTAAATAAAAATAATGACAAAAGTGGTACTGTAGAGGGCTTAGGACTGTTTTATATGTACCATTTTATTCAATTTATAGTTTTTCATGTTGAGGATTTTCTTTGTGATTTAAATTACATTTTATTTTGAGTTGAATTGAAAAGGTTTATTTATATTAACTTCTTTTTTATGTTGTTTACACAACAGGATATGTTTTGTTTATAAATGTGCAGGAGTAAAAGTTAGAAGTACGATGGCCAAAAACTACTATGAAGAGTACAACGTTTCTCAAAATGTACTTAAATACAAATAACAGACTAAATGTACTGTAACATGTTACTACCAATCTGTAGAAATAAATATAGGTCAGAAAGCTGTTGTTAGTTTCTACTCCAAAAGCACAAAAAGACAACATATTCAGTGGACTTATGTGCAGCAGCATGTACTTACTGGGAAGCAGAAATCAACCAAACAGAATTATTTTGCATTGTAGTTCCTATTGTTTACATTAAATAATGTGGTAGCTCAAAAGTGAATAGTCAATAAATATAAGATGTCACATGAATATCACTTTACTAGATGATGTCACAAGTTAAGCTGCAGTGTTTTTACATTTTATCAGACAAACATTTCAAGCATACAAAGTGCTGTGGCAGTCATTTATTATTGTGGCTAAAAACTGTGAAAATCTAAAGTTAGACAGGAAGCAAAACCACTTCTTACTACACAAATGAAAAAATTGTTTAAACTAATTTCTAATATTGAAAATACATACGTTGTCTTCCTTGTTTTGATTTTTGGACTGTTCTTTAATTGCAGACTAATAAAAATGTTTTTTGTTATTCCTGTCAGCTTGCCCTGATCTGCATTCACTATCTCCCTATGGGATTATGACCCAAACTAAGAAAATTACTTTAAGATAATTTTACAGTTATGACATCAACACTGCAGCCCTGAACAAGATGACAGGAGAAAGTTTAAATGGCTGGTCATTCTTTCATAAGAGACTGCTGGCCGAAGACCTGTGTATGGAAGTCACTTTAATATCAAGAACAAGACTTTTGGCCAAGTTACCTGCCTTTCCACTGAAATTAAAGTGCCTAATAACTGTTTATGTCCAGCTAAATAACTAGTATGCAGCCATTATTGTCTGGGCCTATAGTCGGCCACCATTGTCTGAGCCTATGTGCTAACGCTGGTTACCAATCAGAACATCACGGAACAGTTTTACATCTATTTGCACACAGTACTGACCACCATGTCCAAGAAAGGCAAGTAGATCTTGCTGAGAGACTGGAACAAAATGTTTGTGTGAGACTCCAGTTTATGGTGGGGTACCATTAGGAAGGAAGGTGTGGAAATGGCATCTCCTGACTGAACATAATCATATAATCACCTACACCCTGATTCCACCAGAAGAAAACACATTAGACAACGTGCTACATACTTGAAACAGTGGCAAATCCTGGACTATGTAATCATCAGTTCTAGTGGCCTTAAGGGCTTCTTTCTCATAGAGGCTAAACACTTAACAAGTCTTTGCTTTATAGACCTCTGCCTTATATGGCTTATCTGCAAACATCAACGGTGCCCAAAAGTAAATAGGGAAGAAACTCTGTGGTAGACCCTTTCAATAAACCACAAAGAATGCTGAACTTTAGGAATGTCTTCCTGTTCAACATAAATGTCTGCCCTTTACTTACATAAATTGTGAAAATCTGCTCAACTGTCATCTAACAGACATGCGTCAATGACAGCACACATCTTCTGGTATCCTTGTGATGGATTTTTCTTAAGAGCAAACTTTTATTTTTAGCTTTGTTTAGGGAAAGAAACCTAAGATAGTGTTACAATCTTATTTATTTTTTGTTTTGCTTCTGTTTTTACACTTTTGTTCTGGTATCTGGTGGGATTTAATTTTGTGAACTTAGACCATGTTCCTTTCTTTTAGTTTTGCGCTTCACTCTATCTCCTGGTGATTTTCTTGTGCTCAGAATGGATTAGGTGCTTATAATAATAAAATAGCATGATTATGATACCAAAATCCAGGCACTCCTGGACTGTAAGCAAACAAGCATTCTGTGCATGAGAAAAGTGTGAGGAAGACCAGTGACTCAAATGAGAAGATGAATAAACAAACAGTGACAGGAGAAGAAAGCTAGAGTTTTTCTGATTTCCAACATTAATACTTGGTCCCAAAGTATAACTTTGCTATAAAATTACATCCCCATATTGTAACTCTGTAAAGAGCACTTTGGAAGAATTGCTGAAGCATGAATCCATAGTGACAGATTATCCTTCAAGTGGTTCCTAAGCATGCAGAAAATGTGAACCACCAAACCAAAAAGATAACCTTTAAGCAAATTAATAAATAAACAAGTTTTTGCAGCTCAAATGGTATTCCTGCAGAGATACTATATGTAAGCTTGGAGCAGGGACTTACATGTACGCCTCATTAGATCTCTAACAAGATGTTGAAGAATGAAAAACGAAGCACCAAAGCTGAATATGTCAACACGTCAATATTTTCAAACTAAAGAGAGTAGACTACTTGGCTACTGCCCCTCTTGAGAGAGTTCATCTGCCTCTAAAAAGTCTTTGTATCAAATGGGATAATTACTTCAGTAATTGTAATGTACTCAAAGATGGTAAGTACTGAAGCCACAATCCGGCACAACCAACTCCATTGTATGGGCCTCTATATCAGAAAGCCCAACTACTGCCTACCCAAACAAGTCCTCTGCTCCCAGCTGAACTGAGGTTAGAAAATGCAAGGTGGCCAGCAGAAACACTTCAGAAACACTGTGAAGGCCAACAATATAACAGGCTGGATAAAACCATAGATTTGTGATTGTAGCTAGGAAGTGTCCCCATTATTTCTGCATGATACTGGCCACCTCTCTGAATGCAGCAGAAGAAGATGGAGGAGAAACAAGATCTGTGGAAGTTACTTCCAAACAGATTCTCCTGCCTCACATTTAATGGAGTGTTGTCTTGTTTGCAATCCTTACAGCCTAGCTTTTCTGCAGCATGAGGGGTCGGCTATCTGAGTGGCTACATGTTTAACACAAGGAGAGTTACTTTGACAGAGTGAAAATGACCAGGAGATGGTCGGTCCAAAAATGAAACATAGTCATATGAAGCAGGGGGTCAAAAGAGAAAGATCAGAAAAAAGTTAAGAACCAAATAAAAAGGGGCAAGAAGTAAACCAGAAATCAGGAGCAAAATAAAAGTCAAAAACCAGAAGAAACAAACCTTACACTAGGGCCTACTTGAATTATGAAAGTAACCAATCAAATCGCTATCCAAAAATCTAAGTAGAAAACTAAAGCAAAAGTCAAAAACCAACAACAGAACCAAAAATTAATGTTTTTTTTTTTAAATCGTTTTTCAGATTTTTATCCAAAATCTTGTATGTTGAAGGACACAAAGCATCATCTTTTAAATCATCACAGAGATGACGACCTACAGTGCTAAAACATGGCGGTGACTATATAAAACAGAGGTGGCCAGCTCTGATCCTGGAGGAGCACAATGACTTCAGGTTTTCCTTCCTGACACTTTCTTATTCAGTTAGATTTTTAGATATTGTTTGATGGACACAGGTTGCTGGTCATGTGTTGGTTAATTTTGTATCTCATTTTTATTGGGCTGCTAATTAACAAAAAAGAAAACAAGTGGTCTGAATTTTAAATATAAGTTAATTAAAATTAAGGCAATTAATTAATTAGCAGCAAAAGCTGGCCACTAATTAGGTAAAGAATTAGAATGAAAACCAGCAGCCACTGCAGCCACCCTAGTATAAACAGATGTGCCACTGCACATGAAAATGCAAAACATTCAAATACAATTATATTGAGTTAAAAATAATTCCAAAATATTCCCTGACCAAAAATGCTCCACAAAATGTATTGAAATCAGGAAAAATTATTACAGCTAAAATTAATACAACATAGTACAACCTTTCATGAAATTTATTAGGCGATAAAATATTGTTGGGAATTTGTGATGTGGTTGTAGCAAAGAAAGCAAACAGATTGATTGTCAAGTAAAAATTGCAAGGAAAAATCAAAAGTCTAAAGAAACAATGCATTTTCAAATACCAGGAAGTCTTATTTAACAAGATTCATTCACCAAACACTATTTTTATCCTAACTTGGATAACCAGGAAATCTTTGAGCTGACCTTTATACTCTTTAACTTGTGACATCATGGGCAGTAATCTCCAACTGCAAACATGGCTAGCAACAGTACATAAACTAAATTCGAAATGGCGGTACCCACAGAAAACAAAATGTCATTACAGATAAACAATAAAGTTTAATATCAAATTCAAAGATTTTAGGTTCAAAAATGCATCCAGAAGAACTCCCAAGAAATTACTGCTGCTCATTACAACAGCAAGTCGCACTCTGATAGACTCTGGGAGATAAATTCTTTAGTCTCAAACAGAGTAGGCTGCATGTGGACCTAATTCAGGTCTCCAAAATTCTAAAAGGCACTGATAAGCTGGACTGCACAGAATTCTTTCATCTATACAGTATAGTGAATCACGTACTTGAAGACATCAGTGGAAATTAAGGAAAGCATATTTAAATGAGCTTGATGGACTAATAAGTTCCATCTTGTTTGTCAAATGTTTTGTGTTTTAATTGATATAAAGTGAAACTAATATTAACGATTAAGTCAAATCAATTTCATTAACTAACTTCACTAAGATTTCTCTTATTAACCAAATATACCCTGTATTAGAGACTACATTAATGTGTTTGTCAAATCGGTAACCAGGATGACTGCAGATGCTGTTTAGATCAAGAAAATGTACTGAGCTGATCTGTTCATGTTAAGTATCTTTCTTTTGTTCCATATTTTTTTAAATTGGTTTAATATTGTAAGAGCAGAGGCTTAATATATTTTCAGACTGGAATTATACTTCTTTCAACACTTGCATTTACAATATTAACTCTCCCTGCTATTTAAAGAACTGAAGAAGGAAAAAACAATGAACCTTAAAGCTAAAGGGCGCCTCCCAGTGGGAACTCTTGTCCAAAATAAAAGCTATCAGATGAACTCTACTTATCAGAAATAAAATTATATTTAAACAGTACTCTAGGGAAGATGATGTCATGGCAGAAACCAAACCAACAAATAAGTAGAAACAAACCTTTCCGATTTTAATGCTTTGTGTTCGTCTCTTCCCTTAGTCTCACTTTCTTTTTGTTGTTGCCTGGTGACAGCCTTCACCTCAGTTTATCCAATGGGCTCCTGGCTTGATTGTTGAATTATCTGCCTGTTGTACATAATCTATCAGCATACTGACGTCTTCTCTTTGTTCCTGCGTCTTCTCATTGTTCAGCTTAGGCTCTTGACTTTCATTGGTATAATGCTACGTCTGTGTGCTCTTGATCAGAAATTCCACATGAAGGCTGTACCAACTCAGAGCTACGAGAAGGACAATTCGGACAAAACAAAGCTACTCAAACTGTCCTAGTTATGAAGAAACACCGACCTTTCATTGTAGTCAATACTTTAACTTAAAACATATAACCTAGTCAGACTGAAATACCATTATTTAGATGAATTGTATTTCATTTAATACATTTTTCTCTTTATTTCTACAAAATTGCTATTTATCATCACTTCCTTTTTTTTTTTTGCACACCAAGTAACAAATCAACAGTGACCTCACCTTTCTCCAAATCCCATGTGAAAGCCATGAAGCGGTAAGGTGAAACATCACAACTCAGGGCTACAAATAGGGAATGCTGCATAAGACCCCCATGCCCTGCCTAACTGCGATCACTTAACCAAAGAGCAAATGTAAGCACAGAAGAAAGGATACAGACCCAGTACATATTCATGACAGAAGCATACAGTGGTCTAACTCTTCCATTCAAAGGATCAGGTGCCTTTAGGAACTTTTGGGCTTCTACATCCCTTTCATAACCAGCAGAGCTACTGCAATTATGAAGTTTGTAATTTCCTGGATGGAAAAGTGAGAACAGGTAGGCTATGCAAACTACACACTAAAATCACCCCATCCAGAATTGAAAGCCTGTGGGACAATGAGGCTACTCACTGTTCTGATTGTTGGGATAGCACCAAAGTATTCAGAATGAGGAGCAATACAGCAGATTGCCATTATACCACCTAACCACTTATATTTCACAGTCTACTCCCAGTATTTCTTCAATCACATAATCCCTTCTTACTAACTGGGCACCGGATCCATAAGGGCGAGCACTCTTTATCCTGGCATTCCCTCTATCCCTCCCAAACTATCTACTTATGAAGGCAGATTAAACTTACTACAGAGATCTGCCAAGAGAAGATTTCAGAAATTGAGAAATCTAACAGAAACTATTTAGAAAGTATACCCTCTTCCACTGCAGGGCCTCAGTTATCTATACCTGGGTGTCATGTTTGGCTTTCACCATGAAAAAAAACTCACAATGCTTAATACTCAGCCCACTTCCATTTATTTAATGCTCATGAAATTAAAACTACTGACACCTTATACTGAAGTGGCACCATGATCCTTTTGTTTGGTTCTCATTTTCTCCTAGTTGGTTCTAGCTGTGGATATGCAGCAGCCACATGACAGGACAATTCAATGTAGGCCTTTGTTCTAGCATTGTGAATTCTGCATTTGTGAAAGCCTCTGCCAAACTCTTGATTTGTATTTAATATTCAGTTCTCAGTGTTTCTGTCTTTTTGGTTCTTGTTTCTTTCTAGTAATTTAGAGATATTTACCTGGGCAGTGCTTTGCTTTGCTCTGTCTGTTTTTGCACCTTTTACTTGGAAAGTGGACTGTAATAAATAGAATATACTTAAACTTCTATGGCTTTGAAGTCATCTTTACAGTGTGTCATGCGTGAATTGGTTCAGGTTGGCCAGGTTTGGAGGGATTGAACAAAATAAAACACTTGCCACATCCTGGGACAATATTTGATGTCTGCTCCCCAAAGCCATGCTTGTCCTAGTATTCTACTATGTTGCCAACTAATGAAAGCATTCAAATCCCTACTCTTACTTTCATTATACTGAAGCCGAAACTCTTGTTGTGAAGATCTAGCAAGGAATTGTTATTTATCAGGCAGTGGGAAGAAAAACTATGGTGATAATGATATTTCAACAAAACTAATACAGAAACAAGAGTTTCAAAGTTAGAAAACAAAATGAGAATCAAAAATCAAGAACATCATTAACAAGTTATTATAATAAAAAGTTTTAATGTTTATAATAAAAGAAGTTTTAATGTTCAGACACATATTGTTCTTTACACAATATGTGTAAATCCTAACTAGGAAAAGAAAATCCGAGCACATTTCTCCAGTTTTGATGTCACTACACTGGTTGCCTGTGTCATTCAGGATTGACTTTAAAATATTGCTTATGGTTTATAAAGCCTTAAATAATCTCGCTCCATCTTATATATCGGAATGTCTGACACGTTATATTCCAAATCGTAACCTTAGATCCTCAAATGAGTGTCTCCTTATAATTCCAAAAGCTAAACTTAAAAGAAGTGGTGAGGCGGCCTTCTGTTGTTATGCACCTAAAATCTGGAATAGCCTGCCAATAGGAATTCGCCAGGCTAATACAGTGGAGCATTTTAAAACACTGCTGAAAACACATTACTTTAACATGGCCTTTTTATAACTTCACTTTAACTTAATCCTGATACTCTGTATGTTCAATTCATCATAATAACTATTCATAGTGGCTCCAAAATCCGTACTGACCCCTACCCTCTCTTCTGTTTCTTTTTCTGGTTTCTTTGTGGTGGCAGCCTGCGCCACCACCACCTACTCAAAGCTTCATGAAGCTCCAACATTGATGGACTGAAAGCCAGAAGTCTACGTGACCATCATCATCAAGTCCTTCCATGAAAACCCTAAATACATAGAGGACTTTTTGATTTATGTTAGGTAGATTGCCCAGAGGGGACTGGGCGGTCTCTTGGTCTGGAATCCCTGCAGATTTTATTTTTTTTCTCCAGCCGTCTGGAGTTTTTTTTTTGTTTTTTCTGTCCACCCTGGCCATCGGACCTTACTTATTCTATGTTAATTAATGTTGACTTATGTTTATTTTTTATTGTGTCTTCTATTTTTCTGTTCTTCATTTTGTAAAGCACTTTGAGCTACATTTTTTGTATGAAAATGTGCTATATAAATAAATGTTGTTGTTGTTGTTTTCACCTTCTTTTATATCACATGCTACAACCACAATGAACAATAAAATATTTTTTAAAAATATATAAAAGTTAATAATACTGAGAAACTAAAAAAACAAACTATACAGATGTCAAACACTTCCCCAAAACTTTGGAATGTAATGCAGCCTTAAATAATAACAAATCTAACTGTAATTTACTTTTCTTCTTCTAGAGGGTTCTTTTGGTGAAAGAAGTTGGCTTTCAGCAAAAGGTTATGAATGAAGGAAACACTTGTTAGCAATTGCGTGTTCCCCACAGTATAAAGTAAAATGTTTAACAGTACTACACGCTTTGTTACAAAATATTTATTAACTAAAATGGATCTACGACACCTACTTAAGCTACAGTATGTGGCTTACATTTCAGATATACTGTATTTTGTTTTCAAAACCTGTTCTTTAAAAGGTTGAAATATACTTCATGTAAAATTTTCAATACATTACTTAACTCTGGAGTTTGCTTTACTAAATTAAATTGTAAATTATGAATAAATAATTATGATATACCAGTAACGGCGTACTGCACGTTAACGTTCAGTGAATACACTTGACTTGTAGTTTTCATCCTCTTTCTCTGTATCTTTAGCATTTGTTTGCTCAGAGGTTGATGCACTTGCTGCTTCCTGAGCAGCTCTTCTTTACTCCACTGTTCCGTCGGCATCTTTTCACATTAAAACTGATTAAGTCAGTGTTTGTGTTGCAATTAGTATGCTTTTTAAATTTTTCACTTAAGCTGGCACTTAAATCTTCAATCTGCCTCAAGAATGATTTAAGATATGAAGAGGAAGGGAAAGTGATGGCGAAGGTGGTAGGGATGAGAACCGCGGCCGTACGTATGTGGCGCACAGCCGCCCTGCTGTACACTGCTGAGAATTGATTCTCAATAAAATAAAATACAAATAAAAAGTAAATAATAAAATAAAATAACTGTGGAGGTCAATCATTACCATGGAAGCGGATAGTAGACGTCACGTAGTATACGTGTACCAAATTTCAGGTCAATGGGTCAAATGGTTTGCAAGCTACAGGTGATTTAAAATCCTGGACAGCCACAGTAGCATATTATATAGAAATATGAAAATGTCCAGTTACTAGCTGGAGAACAGCTTTGTCTAAGAGTATGCCTCTTTGCCTAATTGTGGGTGGTGTTTAGCAATGCTTGCAAAAGAAACTTTTTCGCTATTTATTTATATTGGCAATGTTGGGTACTTTGGCTAGTCAAATACTAAACTTCATAGAAATAGTACACTGAAGAAAAATAATGAGCCTCTATTGAATATATTAAGGCACATCACTTGGATTCAATTTATTTTAATGCTTAGAGTTAAAATGTGATTATACTGTGTCAAGTCAAAACAAGACTAGTTTCAATCTAGTCAATCAAGTCATAAGAAAGTGATCTGATCATGTTGCAGTAGGTGATTAAACAAAATGGTGCAGGAGAACTGAGCATTGATTGTGCCAGCACACTTGATCCTGTGCTGGGGCAGGGAATACTTAAAACTTTTCCGGGATCAGGACTAGGATTAAGAAACACTAGTTTATGTCATAGAAGGCCAGTACCTTCTCAAACAGCATGGAGGATTGTTGAACAGGGTCATCCGTGAACTTTTGAATAAAACTTTTGAATCATATCTGTTTCTGTTTTACTAACACAAACCATTAAAACGTAATGAAAATAGTATTTTAAAATAAGGACTTTAGTGTTTATGATTAACATAATCAAAATGTGTACCTGAAAACAACAGAATAATGCTAAAATAGCATAAATAATTCCTGTTGGAGTAATTTTATGAAAATGTATCATTTTTGTAAATATTCTATGTTAACAATACAGATGTACAAGGCACTGTAAAAGTAAACAGTTGATAATGCTAAGGAAGTTGCTCCTTCAGCTTGGTGGGCTACTAAGGAGAACTCCCCCACAGTGCTGATGGGACAGCTTCTAAGCAGGCAAAGACACATCTGTATGTGTTGTGTCAGGTTGGCTTTCTCCTAACTCCAAACTACTGTGCACACCTTCAGTGTTACAGGAACGAATGTTCACAATTAAGTAGATTACATCCAATGTGCCTAAAGTCTCAAGGGTTTTGACAGAATGAAAATTTGAATAATTTTCTGAACTCCTTAAACCAAATTACCAGTAAAATGTGACTGATTATTTTTCAGCATTATGCAAAAGATTGACTTTTTCCTTTTTTCCATAATTTTCCTGAGCCTGTAATGTAATGAAGCTTTTCCAATAATCATTAAATGTGTTTATTTCCCTATATCCCTAAAATATCAACTCAAATCCATAGCCACACATGAGGATTGGGAGTACTGTGACATCACATCTAACCTCTGCTCCATTTTTGTTCTTAGCTTCTGGCTGACTGTCGTTGGACTGCCCCTTTCGGTCTTCGTGATATTTAAAGTATGATGTGACTGGATGTCGATGTATGTTCGAGCAACAGTTTCCACACAGAATGGAGCCTACTGAGGAAGCACTTACACACTATAGTTCCTTTTTTTAATGTCATTTGTAACAAAACTTCTATCCATCCATTCATTATCCAACCCGCTATATCCTAACAACAGGGTCACGGGGGTCTGCTGGAGCCAATCCCAGCCAACACAGGGCGCAAGGCAGGAAACAAACCTCGGGCAGGGCGCCAGCCCACCGCAGAGTGTACACACACACACACACCAAGGACAATTTAGAATCGCC
Source organism: Polypterus bichir lapradei (assembly GCA_026402145.1). Taxonomy (NCBI): domain Eukaryota; kingdom Metazoa; phylum Chordata; class Cladistia; order Polypteriformes; family Polypteridae; genus Polypterus; species Polypterus bichir. The sequence continues at coordinate 30,890,086 of JANRMT010062821.1, read as the reverse complement.
AATGCACCTAACCTGTATGTCTTTGGACTGCGGACTCCTTGGAGGAAACCCACACAGACACGGGGAGAACATGCAAACTCCAAGCATGGAGGACCCGGAATGCGAACCTGGGTCTCCTAACTGCGAGGCAGCAGCGCTACCCACTGCGGCACTGTGCCGCCCCGTAATAAAACTTTTCATTTAGAATTGAACATTAAACGGAATATCCCTGGGACGTCTCTCCCTATCTCATTGACATATTCTCCAAATTGAGTTTCCAACAGGAGCTACTGCCAGAACAGTGGTCATATCAAATGATGCTGTCTGTCCCATGATACCTCCTAAATCATGTACCACCTTGACATCTTTCATGTGCTATGGCATAATCAAACTCTTGCTATTTACTGTTCTCCATCGTCACTCCTGCTACTCACAGTATAAAAAACCTTGGCAACACATGCAAACCCCTGAAACCCCTGTCACAATTCTGACAGTCCTCGTGCAAAGGTCTGTAATGTAGCATTAAAAAGCTAAATCACAGAAAGCAGTGATGGAGCTCTGAATTGCACTCTAATATTAAAGACTGTATATAGCGCATGGTCACTTTATCTGTTATTCTTACCCAATGACAAGTCAGAGAACACTTTTATTGAGAAAACTATGGTATTGAGTCAATAAAGTGCTGATAGTTTGCAAAACACTGTTGGCCCAAGTCTACACCACCACTCTTACTTACATGGTGGCCTATCTCTAGTGCGAATAACTCATTCTGTCTTATCACATAGATGCTTCAGTGGGTTGAGACCAGTTGACCTTAAACACAACTGTGTTAACTTCACTGTTCGAAACATTGCTATCCTTGTGGCATGGATCATTTATATTACTAATAAAAAAGACGACTGACAGATCAGTGCACTGCTGTCATTAAGAAATACAAGAGATCAGCAGTGACATTCAATTACAATGCTGCCTTTATACAAAGATTTGCTTGTGTGTGAGTCACATAAACACGCCACACAAAGCAAAATCTCTGGTGCTAATTTAATACTTGAAAGTTTGCATATAACAACAATCCATACTCCCAATGCCAGGTGTTAATTTAATATTGGAGATTTTGTGCTGCACATACACTATTACACTAACACCACCAGCTTGCATTGTTGTATCCACACTGGTTCTTTAATGGCATTTTATGGTTCTTTATTGGGTTGTGTGGTTCTTCATAGATCCATTGCTTGACAAAGCACCATCCTATTCTGGGAAGGGTTCTCTGTATAAGAAGCTGGTTCTTTCTGCTTTGAAAACTTCCTAATAGTGTATGCAGAAAAACAAACTGAAGTCTTTAATGTATGGCAACAGACTGAGAAACCCCATACTGTATGCAGGAAGAGTCCTTTCAAAATCATGACTTATTTGTATTTCACAAGTCTGTTACCATTTGTGCATGGTTATATACTGCACAGCCTTTTACAGGAACCTTTATGTGGATGGCTCTTTTGGGAACCAAAAATGGTTTCCCTGTGGCATTGCTCTGAAGAACCACTCTGGCACCCTTGTGGGCTTGTGTTTTTTTTTTTTTGCCATTTCCTGGACTAACTAGCTATGCTAATCAATAATAGCTGGAATCCATCAAACCAGGTGATTGTTTTTTTCAATCCTCCAGTGTCCAGTGCCCAGTTTAGAACAGGGCACACTGACAGACATGAGGATTGTTTGGAGTATCCAGTAAGACTCTGGACTGTGAGAAGAAGCGCACATGGAACATTCAAGTCAATTCAAGTTTAGGGGGGAATTTAATGTGTCAGTAGGTTTGAGAGACACTATGATAACATTAAAAGCACATCAAAAAAGAACTCAGCTATCAAGTATACACTTTGTCAAAATAAATAAAATGTAGCTGTTAGCATAATGCAGTATGACACCAGATATACAAATTATACCAATATTAAGACTTGACTGACTAAACCGAATAATAATTGAAAGGCCATAATTTAACCAGTTGATGGTCATTAAAGTAAAACTTATTTAGATGATTAATAGCAGTTAAGATGAAGGAATATTTGACCTGGTTTCCATTAATCTTTGAAACTCTGAACCGGCGACTTCATTGCAAAAACTGGAATGGCGTATATAATAGGTGAGTCCTGTCTGACAGAATAAACTCTGTTTTCTATAATACCTGTTTATTAAACTGGCAAGTCTGTCAGATTTGACTGATGAGATCTTGCTATTTTACTACTCCTTTTTAAAATTTGATTCATTCTTTTTTATGCCAAAAAATAGGAAATACATATTTATATACATATATAAAAATAGGAGATACATATTTAAATATAATGTTTAAATTCACACTAAAGAGACTCAGCTTGCATAAAAAGTAGAATCACTGTTGTACTCTTTTACAGACCACTTCTGTGTTTTGATTGAAAGACAGTCTTGGGTCTACTATTGTCCAAAGGTCCTTACAACTTTCAACAAGCTCCACTGTCTGATCTTTGATTATTGATTTTTGTGAGTGAATGATGTTTCTTCTAAAATTAATTATTAGTTTCTTATCTTTTGTAATGTTAAGTTGTGGAAAAGACTCGTCACCCCAATTTACAAAATCACCTACCACTGGACCACGGCTGGTTCCATTCTCATTAAACAGGCTTACAATTTTAGTATGAATCTGTTTTCAAATTTATTGCAATGTTTATTAGTGTTGATAATGTACAAAAGAAATAAAATAACTCAACCATTTACTATACTGTCACCCTTTTTGGTTTTTTTTTGTTTTACTAATGCAGCCATCACTGTCCCACTATAACGCATTTTGCTTTCTTTAGTTTAAAGATGTGCCATTTCTGGGATGTCATCCTACTGCGAGTATTTAGATATGGAGGGCAGCTAAATGCCAAAATAAGCTAAAACTTTATTACTTTTTAAAATTTTACTTTAAAGGGTCCCCAGATGATCCTATTGATTGGACACTAAGCATTCTTCACCCACCCACAGTTATGCCCCGTGATTCAAAATAAATACATAAATAAATTGCAAGGTGGTGGCAAGAGTGCTCAGTGGTTCTACCTATTGGATCCATTGTTGATTTGGAGTTCGGGTTTGGGTGGGCACTCCATTTTTTCTTGCCACATCCCCAAAGATTTGTGTGTCAAGTTATCTGGTGAGTAGCAGTGTGTGTGGAGGAAGGCTTTGGGAAAGACTTATACTTGCCCAGGGCTTCATATGTAGCGCGAATAATGTACCTTTTTTATCATTACCCAGTGATAACTCCATTTTTTATAAAGTATTTTTCTGTCTAGAGTTAGTGCCAATTTCTACACCACTGTGCACACTTTCTGATACATCCACACTCTATAGAGGGCTACGTCCATACAAACAAAAGTAAAAATGTATCAGTGAATCCAGGACTAACCACTGCGCCACCACACTAACATTCCATTGGGAAAAATACCGATTATGAATTGATCTAACGGTGAAATCTACATGATTCAAATTTAATAAGTGATAGTAATAGGTGACTTTAGATAACATCATTTTAAGGGTAACCCCTTCAAAGCAATAGCACAAATAATCAGACAGAAATAGAATGGTATTTCTAAAAATCTTGAGTCAAATAACATGCTTTAGATTGTCAAATGTTATTTTGTCGTATTGTTTCCCTTACCGTCAATATTTTATATTCAGTTTATTTAAACGAATAGCGCCTTAGCGCAGTGGTAACTTCAAACTCCGAGTCCACTCGCGCAGCCCAGTTATTAGCACTGATTCCGTTTGCTCCGCATTTTATTTTTTAAGTAGAATCTCTAACTGCATTTTAAAGCAAACGAATCTCTGAAGTTTGACAACTAAAACAAAAAGTCTCTTTTACTTACGCGCTTTACGCACACCCGGACTGCCGTAAATCTAGAAGTTACTAAACCGCACAAATCAAGGAATTTAAATCCCCTCGGATGACGTCTGAACCAATGGTTCGGCTCTCTTTATTTCCTTACCTCTGCAGACAGGCAGCGCGGACACAAGCAGCAGCAGCGCGGCGAAAGTGAGGGTGCACTGCGGGCTCCTCCCGCCGCGGCTTTCGACGTATCTGTGCTGACAAGGACTGAAGCTTAGCATCTTGAGATCTTCGGCTGCTCGGCAAGTCGCTTCTCTCTTGTTGTTCTGAGCGTTTATGTGTTGGACGTTTTTAGCCTCCTGAATATGAGAACAGTTTTAAAGCCCGAGACCACACCTTCACATGTGGAAAAACATCAACTCCAGACCGCGTCACGTTCGATCCCCCCACCTCCCCGCCCGTGCACCCCCAACGACATTAGAGTGGGAATCGTTGACGATTTTATTTCCAGTGATTCAACAATTACTCACGTTACGTTTCCAAGAAATTTGTAGATAACTAATACAGAAGTATCCCTTTTCAAAGTGTCAAGACAATATATATGTTCCACAAAGAAATGAGTGACTGCCGGTGGCACTGGTTCCGTTTTACGCGGGCTTAGGCAACAGGAGCGCGCGTGGAGCTGCGACTCACGGAAAACCAAAGTGCGGTGCAGCGATCTCATCTGACTGAAAGCTTTGCAGAGAGTTAGACTGTGTCCCCTAATAACGGAATGTCCCATACTTCCTGTGCCTGGTATGATTTACCTTATGTGTAGGTATTAAAAATAATAATTTATTAACTTGACTGACATAAATCGGACAGACTGCATCATTCGGTTCTTTTTTTAGTTTCTTGAACCCCAAAACCAGGGCCAGGGAGCAGCAACATACACAAGACAAGTGCCAGGTCCAAGACATGGACATTTATTCCATTCTGATCTATTCTATTGTAAATGCATGTCTCTACTTTCACATAGATTTTGAAAATGATCTTTTTAATATATATATTTTTATATTATTTTCTCAAGTTGTACTTTTTACATATTTGAATTTTTTAAATATATTTTGTCAAATAGTATCGTGCAAAAGTCTTTGGCCATCCAAGAAAATTATTTTTAAGGTCTGGGTGTTTAATTGCTCATTGCTCAATAAACACAAGTAAGCACTGATTAAAAAAATATGGAGGATTTTTCCAGAAGCTTATTATCTTATGAGATGTCCAGAATGAACCAAACTCCTCTTTGTAATACGCCAGCCATTCCACAAACTTGTTAAATCCTATTAGTGGTACACCTGAATCAAACTAATCTGGTAGTGTCTAGCCAATCAAGGTGTGATGTTGATGTCGCTACATTGGTTACCTGTTTCATTTAGAATTGACTTTAAAATACTGCTTATGGTTTACAAAGACTTAAATAATCTCACTCCATCCCATATTTCAGAATGTCTTTCACCTTACACTCCAAATTGTAACCTTAGATCTTCAAATGAGTGTCTGCTTAGAATTCCAAGAGCTAAACTTAAAAGAAGTGGTGAGGCAGCCTTCTGCTGTTATGCACCTACAATCTGGAATAGCTTACCAATAGAAATTCGCCAGGCTAATACAGTGGAGTACTTTAAAAAACTACTAAAAACACATTATTTTAACATGGCTTTCTCATAGCTTCATTTTAGTTTAATCCTGATATTCTGTATATGCATTTAATTATCAGTATCATTCATGATGGCTCCAAAATCCATACTAACCCCTACTTTCTCTGCTGTTCTTTTTCCAGTTTTCTGTGGTGGTGATCTGCACCACCACCACCATCTGATCAAAGCACCATGATGTCCCTACATTGATGGATTAAAGGCCAGAAGTCCACATGACCGTCATCATCAAGTTCTTCCATGTGAACCCTGAATACCATGAGGGCTGATTGAGGTCATTTATGTTAGGTAGATTGCCTAGAGGGGGCTGGGGGGTCTCATGGCCTTGGACCCCCTGCAGATTTTATTTTTTTTCTCCAGCTGTCTGGAGTTTTTTTTTTTTTGTTTTTTCTGTCCTCCCTGGCCATTGGACCTTACTTTTATTCTATGTTAATTATCCATCCATTATCCAACCTGTTATATCCTAACACAGGGTCATGGGGGTCTGCTGGAGCCAATCCCAGCCAACACAGGGCGCAAGGCAGGAAAGAAATCCCGGGCAGGGCGTCAGCCCACCGCAGTCTATGTTAATTAGTATTGCCTAATTTTATTTTTTATATTTTGTCTTTTTTCTCTTTCTTCATCCTGTAAAGCACTTTGAGCTACATCATTTGTATGAAAATGTAATATATAAATAAATATTGTTGTTGCTAGCGATGCAGTTTACAAAATAGTAAGTGTATTGGATGGCAACCACCAAAAGCGGACTTAGGAGAGAGGGGGCCCTAGATTTCATTGTTCAGATCCCATTGATTTGTTCTGAGGGAAATCAACGTAAAAACTAAAATGTAACATCAAAGCTTAGGAGTTGCCTCAAGTTGAATTGGTAATAGACAAGAGTAGCACACAGCGTAAAAACATAAAATAAGGATAGCAGCAGAAACCACACTGAGAAGGAGAGGGGGACAAAGTATGCAAAGCCTAAGTTTAGAATTATATTTGACAGTCATTAGAGCGCAGTCTGCCACGTCAAATGTTAAAATCAAGCAGACTGATCCATTTCAACAATCTCTTTTCAGAGAAAGAGAGAGAGAGAGATGAAAAGTTTAAAATTAGTTATTTTCAAAATGTTGGGTGTTTTCAGCTGTTACGGTAAAATGAAGAAATAAATGTAAGCAAAAATGAAAACTGGTAAAAATAAAACCAATAAATAACATAAAAATATAAATGTACCAACAGCCTTAAGAATTCACCAGTTTGCAGTCTCTGGACAAAAAGCTTCTTGTTGATCAGGAGAGATACAGCCAGTTCAGTATTTGTGGAAGTGAAGCATCACTTCACTGTCCATCGTCCATTCCAAATCTTGTGATATGTCCACCACAACATTCTGTTCAGGTATGTAAAGTGTACAGAATGGCTTTATTTTCGAAAAGGATTTTTCACTGTTGTACAAAGTGACAAGTAGTGGTGATCAACAAAATCCAAGCATCTGACAAGTAAGTGGAAATGTTTTTTACTTTTGATGCATATTCAGAATTGTCCATAAGGTGTTTAAAATAAAGGTTTTGTTGATCAGTATATTCCAACATCAGGCTTTTAAATTATTATATACAATAAGTATAAGAATGCGAGCAGCTTATCAAAACTAACATCATGCCACATGTGCACCTGTCATTAGATTTTAGTGTGCTGTGCTGGATGGGTTTTTGTACTTGTCAGTTTATTCCCCATCACAATTACATCCAATACATGCCATCAGTTATTAATAGACTGAAAATCTGCAAGGGATTATCTGTAAAAGGTAAATCTGACATGCAACCTGGATGTCAGGGAAAGGCAGCTTTGAAATTTGCCCAAAGCTCTGGTTACACCAAGCACATTTAGAAGTGGCATCATAGTTTACTGTTTGTATAAAATTGTCACCTTCTTATGCTTCACTAGATCTAGAATCTATAACCCCATCAATGGACACTGCTGAAGAACTCTCACTAATATTACCTGACAGATTGCTTTTTTCTGCTTGCTCGTTTTACTCCAAAAGCCCTTATTCAACTCTCTTGTTTCTGCAGATGTTGTCCAACCATTGCTCTCTGTCACTAACTGCAGTTCACTGGAGACGTGTAAACTTGGAAATGATGGTGTGTGTGTGTGACTAATGGTGTAGCTGTGCCAGCACACCTTCTTCTTGTTATGTTTCATCAACTAAGATGACCAGATGGCAGTTTTCTGTAGAGGCAATTTAAGGTTTGTTCGCCAACATAAGCTCTCATTTTATATTCTTTGGTAGGCTGGTGTCTTTTAAGCATGTCACAATCCACAACCTCTTTATATATATATATTTTTTGTGATAGCAGTTTAAAAGTGTTTTTAAACTTGTCAAGTTATTTCCCTTTAATTGAGTTCCACAAACCTGACTTGTCATTGATTGCACACTTGTTCACCATGTTCAAAACCATATTCTTGCTAACTTGCAGATGACCATCATGCTTAATAGGCTTCAGAGCCATATAGTGCATGGAAATTTAATAAAAATGAGGGACACTCTGCAATGTTCCCTCTAAGGACTGGGTTGACTTCAGTTGCATTAACCTGAGCACTACTTACTAGCCTCTGTCTACCACCTGTTAGGGCGTACAGTATATGGACAATCTGACTACAATAACAACTACTGTACCATCTCATGTACAAAGAGATTACTTGGGAAGATCAATGACACTTTGAAACGGGTTGGAGTGAAGGTAAAGCCTAATAAATGTCAAAGTATTTTCATTGTTAAGGGTAAATTAGTAGATAAAATATTACAAATTGATGATGAAGCTATTCCTACTATTATGGATGAGCCAGTAGAAAGCCTTGGTAGATGGTATAGTGCCATACTAAATGATAGGCAGCAGATCCAAGACATAAAACAGCAAATCATTAGTGGAATTAAAAGTATCAATGAATGTGGTCTGCCAGGCAAGTTTAAAGTGTAGTGTTTGCAGTTTGGGTTGTTCCCACAGTTTATTTGGCCTTTAACAATATACAACATTGTTGTTTGCCAAGTGGAGAAGTGTGAAAGGAAGATTACTGTATATTTACGGAAAAGGTTTGGAGTTCCAAGGTACCTTAGCAAAAGTGCTTTATATGGCAAGGGTCCCTTTCAGCTACCAGTACCCAGCTTGGTAGAAGAGTTCAATTGTACAAAGGCAAGGTTGCAATTAACATTGTATCAGCCAAAAATACAATAGTAAGAAAGACTGAAATTTCAGTTGAAGAAGGATGTAAATTGGACCCAAAGGTATCGGTGAAGTAGGCAGAAGTGGATCTGAGGCTAAAAGAGGTAGTGGGGCACCTGCAATATAGTAGGGCAGGATTAGGTCATTAAATTAGGAAGCCTTTTGGAGTAAGGTAAGGAAGAAAAATTGCCGACACATAGTGGTGGAGGAAATTAGGCATCAGGAGGAGGTAGGCAGATGTGGGTTAGTGGCATCTCAAGAAAAGCAGGGTCAGTGGATTAATTGGGAAAGTTTGGAGAAAAGGAGGCTAAACTGGAGAGATCTATGGTAGATGGAGAAGGGGTGCAGTTCCTTATTGGAGCAATTTATATTGTGCTCCCATCTCCATAAAATATGATGGATGTGGACATGGACTGACCCGAATTGTGTGTTGTGTGCAGGTGTTGCTTCACTACAACACATTCTGTCAGGCTGCAAAGTTAGTCTGAGCCAAGGCTGATATACAGGAAGCATATTAAAGTGCTATCATGTGGTAACACTGCGTTGAAAGAAAAAAGGGAGTAAATTCCGTTACGCAGGCAAGCGTGATTAGGCAGGTGTTTGTAAAGGAGGGGGAGAACAACACCTTTGTAGGTCTGGCTAAACAAAATAGGGGGCAATTAAGGTGGGCAAACGATTAGAAGCTTAATGTAGACTTTAATGCAAGGCTATCAGTCCCAGAAGAAATAGCTACAAGCAACTTGCAGCCAGATATTATATTGTGGTCAGAAAGGGAATGAATAGTGTACTTCATTGAATTAACAGTTCTGTGGCAAAGGATTAATTGAGGAAGTGCATGAAAGGAAGATAGCGAGATATGCAGACTTGGCAACTGACATCACATGGACAGGTTGGGTTGCACACATACTGGCAATTGAGATAAGTTGCCGCGGCTTTGTAGCTATATCAATAACATCATTACTGAAAGAGTTTGGCTTTTCAGCAAGTCAGGTTAGGCAAGTGGTAAAAAAAGTGATTAGAAAGGCAAAGGAAGCAAGCCATTGGAAATGGCTGAGGCGGCAAAATATGAAGTGGGGAAAAGACTGCTAGATTTTTCGTTTAAATTTGACGTATATTTTTACTTTATTCTTAGCATTTTAAAAATATTTTAAGATATTGAAAAATTGTTGTGGTTTTATGAGGTATGTATCGAATGTGTAGTGTCTCTGTATGTGTGTGTCCATCTGGTTGTTAGGGTTAGGAAGAGAAACATAAAAATAGGCAAAACATGAAGAAGAAGGTTAAAAAAATCAAAGAGGGTCTATATATAAGGAAACTGGTCTTATCAACCTATTCTGCTTTCCAGCATTATAGTGATTGTCTTGCACTTGCTCGGACCATGTGAGCATTTATAGCTGTAATGCTAATGACTAATAACTTCATGTGGTGGGCAGTGGATAAATAATGATAAATTGAAGCACACATTGGGGAAACCAAAGCTCCCACATGACTAGGCTAGAGCCGCTAAACCAGGTCAATGTGGTATTTCCTAGTAAAACACTTCAACTATAATAATGGTTAGTTTGTCGGCAACCGCCAAGAGGAACTGATGAAATCTGTTGGCTCTATCTGAAGAGCATTATTCTACCAGACTAAATGGACAAACCATGTATCAAAAATAATAATGATGTCTCTATTGTGTCATTAACGTGAGATTGGGAGGCAGCTAAAGCACCTGAATAATGGTAATTCCACGCCAGACCAGGGAGTGGCAAGGTGCACTGACTTTCTTTTTCAATCCCTTGCAGACCATCCACAGGAAATCCCGCACGGTTCCAGCGCCTCTGATGATGTTACTTCTGGTCTCGGCGCCTCTGACGATGCCTCTTCCGGGTTCCATGGTGACATCACTTCCAGTCCCGCCCCCGCTGATGACGCCACTTCCTGTCTCGGCAAATAAAGCCACCATCTTTGACAACCTGCCTCAGTTCATTTTTGGACTCAAACCTGTAAACAACTCCTAAGAATTACCCATTTGCAGCCAGGGAGTATTATACAGGTGGCTGCCACACACCTTTCTTCATGTCTTTGGCTTATTTTTGTGACAATTTATTATTTAAATTCTTTGATGGGTAGCACAGCTAGTTGTAAATTAAAACATTATGATTTTGCAGAATATTCTGTTTCAAATTTTGTCAACTTGATGGTTGACATAATTTGTCCTGAGTCTCTTCTCTGATTCAGTGGCTTTAACTGAGATCATATGTTCGGACTGTCTTCTTCAGATCTGGGTTATCTGTTAACATATTACTGTAGGTCCCTGAGGTTTGCTTTTCCATGTTCTACAAAAAAGTCCTACTAAAGCAAACTACCACCAAGCTGTACACAAATAGCATTAACAATTACTGGGCATAAGTCAAACTCATTGACATAGTGAAGGGCTGCATCAATGTGCATTTGCAAAGGAAAAAAGGGCTAGAGGTTATTTCCAAATTGAAAAAGAAAGAAGGTTAAAGACACACCATTTCAGCTGTATAGCCTTCATCGAGTGTGCAAATGAAAAGAGCAGATAACATTTAAAGTGGGGAGGAGGGAAAAAAGCCAGGGCATATGAAAGGAGAACAAGTTAGAGTAGGTGAGGAAAAACTGTCCATTAGAGAAGATGAAGGGAAAGATTAAAAAGTTAGTCAGTCATTAGTACCTGGAGAGATATATAGTAGTTGACCCCAGGCTGAGAATGAGCTTAGCTTCTTCTGAGTTTCTTTGAAATGTGCCTTTGAACTCCTGTGAAAGAACACAAACGCAGTGCCTATGGGTTGTGAAGCAGTCTCCCTGATTCATCTATGTAGAGAGCTGAGCACTTTCTACAAGAAATGCAGTAAATAAGATTTTTAGCCTGCCAGGATCCCTTTTGTTTTTAATATTGAATTAACCAGAGAGAGACCAGAGAAAAGTATTTGCAAATGACATAACAACTCTTGTTACAGCTGAAAGTGCCTTGTGAGGAATGTGACTCTCCTCAGAGTGAGGTGCAGATTAGAAATTTGCCTAGGTTAGTTGTTCAAAAGAAAGCGTCCAAGGAAGGGCTGGAAAAAGACTTTTATGGAAGGATCGGTCTCCAAAACTGAAACATTTTGTTTGATGATGTGTGGGAGAAAGAAAATTTTATGGTGGAATAGAAGGACCAGCAGGATATGGGCTTCATTATTGGGGTTCCTCTTAGAGTGGATGTTACAAGATTTACTTCTGGCTTGATCGAGGTCCCTGATTATAACATGAGAAGGATATTCTCTATCAATGAACAGACTCCTCATTACAAAAAGAGGTAGTGCAGTCCAAGAAACTGTGAAAGAGGTAGATAGTGCTTAATATGCCAAGGATGGAAGAAACTGTGGATAAGCCAGACTAATTGGGTTAATATCAGTTTTCAAAGGATTCACCTACAGTATGACTTACCATGCCAAGCATTAATAATTCATTATCCTGGAGGAGGGCCATTGTGCTGTCCTACCTTTGTATACTTTAGACAAAGAACTCCTGACTTTCTTCTTTGTATGCTACTGAAAAATGTTATGTGCTGAAGCTTTAAAGTTGTGTAAATCAGCACACATGCCCACTTACATGCACCGACACCTCAGAGGGAACTTTGAGAAACAGCGGTCTACCATCACTTGGTTGATTTAAAATATAGAAACATCCATCTCTCCGTCCATCCATAATTTTATTGAGATGTGTTGGTTTAGTTTACAAAATGTGTTTTTTACCATTTATTTTTTACATTTGAATGCATTTTTTGCATTCCTGTCTGTATGAATGTTGAACTGTAAAGCACAAAAATAACTGGATATGAACTATGCCAAAAATTAACCAATGAAACTATGGAATAAATTGTGTAAATAATATAAGCTAGTCTATGGGTAATACAAAAGAAATTAACATTTCAGAACGTGCTTTCCTACTGAATATGATGGGTGAAAGCTGATTGAGTCCAATTTTTTTGATGTGTGTTGTCACAGTTCATATAAAATCAAAGATCACTACTGCACAATGACATGGCATTTTCTTGATATTGTAGGACAATACTGCTTAAATTTAAAATGACCTTTCATGTCCAGCCCCACATTCATTTTTAGTAGTAGATCATATCAGTTAAGATATGTAAAACAAACAGAGCAGTCCCAAACATGACAAAGAAAGTGATGGGAATACTAACTATGCCAGTCTCTACTACTTTTGACGTTCCCAACATCTCAAAGGGCCCAGACTGGTATTCATTCAGTATTAGTTGTTAGGAATAGCTTGCGAGGTATGACCCTTAGGGGCTTGGGTTTAAGGTAATTGGAAAAGAAAAGAAAACTGAAAGGAAAGTATAGTTTAATGAATATCTGCTGTGTAAAGTTAAAATGGAGAACAAAAGAAAAAAATTGTCATAACACATTCTATTTTTTTCTGGAGAAAAAATGTTTTTATTTTAGTACGCCAATTTTGCTTTACTACACAAATTTAATTAGACCATTTGCTTCTATTAAACATTATGGTGTAAGAGACAAACATGAGGTGCCCATTTAATACATTAGCACTTATTATCTGGTGACGTACTTGACTTATCTATTTTATAGACTTTGACAATTCAGAGGGAAAAAAACAAACAGTGCTGTTCTGTTATTTTTAAAAGAAAATAGTTAACGTACAGGAAATGAAAATGTTTCTGTCAGTAATTATCCTCAGTGTGAAATTGCTATACTGTAATTACACTTGGCACTATTTGTTCAACCTGAGTTAGATCACACTTTCATTAATATGACACCTTACTCTTATGATTCATATTTTCCTATATTAAAATTATACATTTTCATTATTTTTTCACAATAATTAGTTGATAAATTTATTTCCATTATGTACATGTTATTTACATTCCCTCTTTGTGAGAAAACATGATGCATCTCTTGCATGTCCATGAATTTAAAAATAATCACAGATTAGTGCCATGTAATAACATTGATATAATATTGTAATGAGCTTGCAGCCAAAAGAAAAAGAGAAATGGATGGGAAAATGGAGCAGAACATAAAGGAAAATACAAAGAATAGTCTTTTAAACAGGCAAAAATCGAAACTGGAAGGGGCACAGTTTTGCATTTGATCAAAAAATCGACAATCAAAACACTTGATCAAAAAACAAAACCAAAAGTTACCTTTTGAAGCCCGACACTAACCTTCTGGCAGTATTTTATTAGTAATATCTGCTCTACTTCTACATTGAGAATACTGTGACACCATCTTAAATACTGGCTACATGATGATGTCACTTGCAACGTTTTTGACTGTCATATGGTAGTCAAAAGATGCCTGATTAAGATACACTTAATGGCCACAATCAAGAAACCTAAACTCCTGGAGTTACGAGGTAACTGCTCTAACACAATGAACCATTTCCTGTTCTTTTAAATTTTCCTCCCAACGGGGAGTCAACAGGGAAAGTTGACTAATAAGTACTTGATTCATTATGGAATTATGAAAATTTACCTAATGCAGTTGTGGCACACCACTGAACAGGGACGCAGATAGTGTTGTAAAGACCAATAAAGTACATTGTAATAAAAAGCACAAACACATATAAAGAATTAGGGGCAATCCCTGTGTAACTGAAAACAAACACATTGTATTAACACGTTGAGGAAAGGGAAAAGATGTCTTCACAGACATGAGTCTCAAAGTGACTGCCCCAAGATGGAGACACTTTCACTTAAGACCAGGCCAGGCAGGAAGAGGTGGGTCCAGGGAGACTGACACTGGAAGTGACATCAGAGGTAGTGGGCCTGTCAGTCATGTTTTCTGTAGAAGCAGGAAGAAAAGAGCACCATCTTGTGGATTGGTAAGGAATTGCCACTACCAGCTGTCCCCAAGGCACACATGTGTGACACCATGTAAAAAGACAATTCAATTTATTACTGCATAGTGCTCTTCGCTGAATGCAGGCTCAGAGCACTGTAAAAAGTTCATAGGTAAACTGTAACTACAGCTTTGTGGATTAGTATTCCCATCATGCATACACATAAAGATATACAGTTGATTTGGAATGTATTCAGACTCTTTTACCTTCTACACACTATTATTTTGTAGAATTAATTTTAAATGGATAAATTTGCAATTTTTGGCCCTCAGTCTACACTCAATGACCAATAAATTGAAAACACTTGTTCTCAGAAAAGTTTTCAAATTTATTAAAACAAATTTACCTAAAAATTAGTGAATAATGAACAAGATGAATAAAAAATAATAATTCTTTAATAATAATTCTTTGCATTTATATAGTGCTTTTCTCACTACTCAAAGTGCTCAGCAATTGCAGGTTGAGGACCTTGCTCAAGGACCCAACAGAGCAGCGTCCCTTTTTGTTATAAGTTTAAAGTACTTCTCTGTCAGAAAAGTGGAGTGTCGATAACAGGAACATCGATCACACAAATTTCAATGGTCAAGTATATTTTGTGTTATCATACTAACAAATGTTAAAAAAGAGTCAAATTAACTTTTCAACCAATAGGTAAAATTTTACCATATAAAAGGAGCCAGCCGCCACTACTCAGGGAACCACAGTTGGGAGGAGGTGGACGAAGCTTACCCAGAAAAGGAGTGGAGGCGGAAAAAGAGAGTGAGAGAGATGAAGAGAAGAAAAGGACTGTGAACTGTACTATGGTGCTTTCTACTTGGCTGTGCTCTGGAGAGCAAGGAAAAAGCACTCCCGAGCTCTTAATAAAAAGTGTGTTGTGTGCTGCACTTGTGTCTTTGCCTGTCTGTGTCGGGTTAGAGTGGCTGTACGTGCCCTTGTTTTCCACAACACATACACTCCCTTTGCATGGCTTCTCAAGATGGCTCTAGCCTTTCTGATAGCAGTTCTCTACCAGGTCCATGTCACTCCACCAGAATGTTCATGCCAAAAAGCCACTGCTCTCACTACAGACTATCCTGTATATTGAACTGAATTCCTGAAGTAGGCTCTTCATCTTGAAAGGCAACTCTCCATACTACCCAGCACTGTGTGTGTCTCTGAAAGCAGTCCAGTTCTGTCAAGCTGACTGAATGGCTTTCCTGTGATTCTTTTGTTTATGCAGCTGTTGAACACAACCAGCCAATTAGGAAACAATATCGGGAAACCCAATATCAACTTTCATTTATATGCCAATGACACTCCGCAGCATATACTATTTAAATTAAATGAGACTTCTACAATTACATCATTAATTAACTGTTTTATTGACATGAAACAGTGGATGAGTGACAATTATATATCTTAAAAAAAACCTGTTCTTGTAGTGGGTGGTAGTTCTGTAAATAGTAAGGCAATACTGTATACTTTCAACTCAAAGGCTTGTATCTGAGACGCATCCTTCCAAAATGTAGGAATTATCTGTCATTCACATTCCTGCACTGTCTGAACCTGATTTATCCAACTTACAAATAAAATGTTGCCAAAAGCTGGAGGAGCTTGACATACTAGTTCTGCTGTAAGGCAGTTTAAGTCGATCAATTGCTGTTCTAAAGTTAATAGAAGATGTGGCAGTGGGGATCTTAACAAGGAGAAATAATTTTAATAATGTACATTGCCTTCAGAAAGCAGTCATTTTTTACACATTTTGTTATGTTGTAGCGTTGTTCATTTTTTGTCTAATCAAGCAGCACTCAGTACTGCAGAATGAAAAGTGAAAACTTGATTTTAGGATTTTTTTCTAATTTATGGAAAATAAAAAACTGAAATATCACATTGATACAAGTATTCATGCCCTTTAACATTTGGCAGAGGTGCACCCTGTTCTGTTGATCATTTTTGAGATGTTTCAACACCTTGTTTGAAGTCCACCTGTGGTCAATTCTATTAATTGCCAATGCTTAGGAAAGGCTCACACCTGTCTATAGAAGGTCGCGCAGTTAATAATGTATGCCTGAGCAAAAAAAAAAAAAGCTATGTTATATGAATCGCCTGCAAAACTTGACAACATGATTGTGTCAAGAGACCTAAGCAAGGCAACAAAAATTTCCTCCACCATTTAAGGTTCCCAAGAGCGCAGTGGCCCCCATATTTTTTAAACAGAACAACTGAGGGTGTCACACACGTGTGCATTGGGGGCAAGTAGAAGGACCAAAAGAAGGTAATTCCACTCCAGACCAGGGGGTGGCGGGGTGTAAAAAACCTTTCTCTTCTATCTCTGCAGACAAAACAGGGGAAATTCTGCCTGATTCCACCAAAGTCACTTCCAGTTCTGTCCTGATAATGTCACTTCCGGTTCCGGCCCCAAGAACATCACTTCCAGTTCCACTCCCAGATGATCAACCTTCCGTCAACCTGTTTTAAAAGCCAATCATCCTCCATTTGTACTCAGTCCTGTTGTTGGACTCAACCTGTACACTTCTTCGTATTTGCAGTCTTATTCAAGTATATAGGTGGCTGCCCCAAACCTCTTTTTGGTGTCAAGGTCTATTCATTTCACAAGGGGAGAAGGGCCATGGTAATAGAGGTAAATGTTCACTTTGGTTGAGCTCTGGAGAATCTGTGTGGAGATAGGAAAAACTTCCAGGAGGACAACCAACACAGCTACACTACACTAATCTGGGCTTTATGGCAGAGTGGCCAGAGATACATGAAAGCTTGCCTGGAGTTTGCAGAATGGCACGTGAAGGACTCTAAGGCTATGAGAAACCAGATTCTCTGATCTGATGAATCCTGCTTGAACTGTTTGGCCTAAATTCTATGCTTCACGTCTGGAAGAAATCAAGCACTGCTCATCATCTGTGCAATAACATTCCAACAGTGAAGCATGGTGATGGCAGCATCATGCTCTGGGGGTGTTTTAGAGCAGCAGGTTCTGCAAGACTGGAAAGCTGAATGGATCAAACTACTGAAATATCCTCAATGACAACCTGTTCCATAGTGCTCTGTACATCTGACAGGTTCAAAGATTCACCTTCCAATAGGACAATGACCCTTAGGAAAAAAGCAAAGACAGCACAGGAGTGGCTTAGGGTCAACTCTGTGACTGCTATTAAGTGGCTCATCCAGAGGCTAACATCTCTGGAGAGACCTGGCAATAGCTGTCCACCACACTGACAGAGCTTGAGAGGATCTGAAAAGAAGAATGGCACAAAACCCCCAAATCCAGGTATATGAAAATTGTCGAGTCATACCCAAATTATTCCGGGTCATAATGGCCGCCAAAGGTGTCTTTAACGAAGTACTGAGTAAAGGGTCAAAAAACTTGTGTCAATGAGATATTTCAGTTTTTTATTTTTAATAAATTTGCAAAAATGTCTAATATCTTATTTTGCTTTGTCATTCTGGGGTATTGAGTGATGCCTGAAGAGGGAAAACAATAATGTAAATGATTTTAGCATAAGGCTGTACTTTCTGAAGGCTCTGTAAGTCCAGCATTTAATCAGTTCACTGGCTTTCAGTAAAGTTTAGTGGCAATTTTAAAATCTTGCTTTTCAAATACAGAATTTTAAATACTTTAGCCCTAACTACACTGCTGAACTTAAAATATTAATATTGACAACTAAAATTGCAAGGATAAGTAAAATTAATAAAAGACTTAGAACATTCAGAAATTAGATACCCAAATTGCAACAACCTACCGACTAATGCTAACAAAGCCTCATCAGTCTCCACATTTAAATTAAAGATTTGTTTAGTGTAGCATGGCATTCATCTACTGCTGAGGCTAGCAGTAATTTTTTTCAATATTCACCACAATCAGCTGTGGTGTTGCTGTGTCAAATGGTGGACTCAGACCTCTTTATGACCGGGTTTGAAAATGGACAGCTGAATGGATAATTTATTTATGATAAAATTGCATCAAATTGTAATTCATTATGAACACCCCAACATGACTAAATCAGATTGAATTGTTCCTGCTTCTATTCATTCACAAGCCTGTCTTATTAGCTAGATACTGGATTGTCTATTTTTAGTGTGGACTTTTAAACATAGGTGGCATGGTAGTGCAGTAATTACTGCCTTTGCTTCACAGATGCAGTTTCTTGGATTCAGGTCCTGTGCCCAGTCTACGTCTGTGTGAAGTTTGTATATTTCCCCAGTGACCATATGGGTTTTCCCTCCACATCCCCAGACAGGTGCTGGTTTGGTTAACTGGTCATTCTAAACTGGCCCTTCGTGAATGGATGTGTGAATTGACCCTGCAATGGACTGGAACTCTCCAGAGTGTTTCCTGTCTTGTGCCCAGTGGTGCACTGACCCCATTGACTGGATTGGGTTAAGGGGGTCTGACATTGTAATGGAGCTTTTCAAAATTTAAGTGAACCAACAAATAATTTTTGTTTACAATAATATGTTATGAAATAAGGAAGCTTGCATTAGGTGTACAGAAATGCATTTTTTCCAAATTTATCATATATATATATGGACCTGGACCCCATGATTATCAGAGGCGACTGTGTGCAGAGGGTGCAGACATATAAATACCTGGGAGTGCAGCTGGATGATAAATTGGACTGGACTGTCAATACTGATGCTCTGTGCATGTGAGGACAGAGCCGACTATACTTCCTTAGAAGGCTGGCGTCCTTCAAGATCTGCAACAAGATGCTGCAGATGTTCTATCAGACGGTTGTGGTGAGTGCCCTCCTACACGGTGGTGTGCTGGGGAGGCAGCATAAAGAAGAAGGACGCCTCATGCCTGGACAAACTGGTGAGGAAGGCAGGCTCTATTGTAGGCATGGAGCTGGACAGTTTGACATCCGTGGCAGAGCGTCGGGCGCTGAGCAGGCTCCTGTCAATCATGGAGAATCCACTGCATCCACTGAACAGGATCATCTCTAGACAGAGGAGCAGCTTCAGAGACAGACTGCTGTCACTGTCCTGCTCCACTGACAGACTGAGGAGATCGTTCCTCCCCCACACTATGCGACTCTTCAATTCCACCCCTGGGGTAAACGTTAACATTATTAAAATTTATTGTCTGTTATACCTGCATTTTTATCACTCTTTAATTTAATATTGTTCTTTATGTATGCTGCTGCTGGAGTATGTGTAATTTCCCCTTGGGATTAATAAAGTATCTATCTATCTATCTATCTATCTATCTATCTATCTATCTATCTAT